>JAWWNH010000030.1:1200000-1825000 GCA_034641385.1 Darevskia mixta
GGAATTGTGGTTTTTATATAGGTGTTAAAGATCTGTCAAGTTGGAGTAGAGTTCTTTCGCCGATATATTCCCCATATGCATTTACTACACACAGTCCTTTACTAATTCACCTCTCAAACCTTCGGTCCGTCACAGATCCAATGTGGTGGTGTAAGTTGCTTTTGAAATTGGGCAGTCTGCCCTATTGCCCTCACTAAACATGGTGGCACCCCATTATTATTATTTTTTGGGGGGAAGTAAGGAAATTCTTTCTTTTACCTAAACATTGCACTTAACACCTGGAAGCATAGTATTCTTTTCTTCCCTTTCCAAACTTTGTTTTAGGAGAGGGATTGGAAACCTATTGATTCCTCTCCCACAGCCTTAGACTCTTTTCAGGAGGGTTGTCTGGGCAGGTTGTTTCCCAGATGCACAATAACAAATGCACCTGAACTGGCAACAGCTCTACCTTTCAACTAAATAACACGGGGGGCACTTGCTTCCTGGGAAGTTCTGACCAATTAGTGTTCAAGTAAACTGACCTACTTTGGCTAACAATCTGTGCTCCAATTGCTCAATGAAATTCTGATCTTCTACCCATCTTTACTGCAGGAGTAGTCTGAATTTTGGAAGCAAAAATATGCCAGTATGTGCCTTTGTATACACATCTGGGGAATGTCAGGTGTTTCATGTATATGGGCATCCATATAGGTAAAAGCTACTACAGTACAATTAAAGCCTTGGTGGGCCAGGTGCAATTAATTATCTATACATTGTATTTTAGCTAAGTAATCCATACTAGGAATAGGCAAATTTGTCTTGAACTTCTGTTGACGGAGAGATTCCTTCAATCCATGGAAGGCTTTTGATTCAGCAGAGGGATCCTACTAGTGGATGGGATGAACCAACTTTGCAGATTTCTCCATCACCTGGAGTTCCCAGTGCCACCTCCCATGTTGTTCTGGAGCAGTACTCCGGCAGAGTGTAGGCAGTGGCACTAGGGGCTGCAGAGGGAGGGGGAATCTGCAGATGTTACTCTGCTAGAGAAAGTGTTCTCTGATGTGGGACTCTGCTCAGAGGATGTGCATGTCAACAGGAGTGAAGTCTGGATTCATCCCTGTGTTAATTAGGCTGTTTTCTTTCAAGCTTATCAAATCAGCAGTGAACCCATTTTGGTCAGTATAAGCAAGAAACATGTTTGCCTGCACAAACATTCTCCAAGCTCCTTGGATCACCAAACAATTCATTGATTTTTTAAATATTATTATTTGCAAATCAAATGGGATTTTGGGGAAATCATCTTTGCCCAGTGGATTTCTGTTTGAATGACAACCTTCCAACCCTTTCAATGTAGCAACCCTCACAATAGGTTTAGCTGGAGGCGCTGACGGCAGCAGCCTGAATCTAAACACCTTTACTGGGAAGGAAGTCTGACTGAGTTTAGTGGGATTTCACTTCCCAATATGTGTGCTGTTATTAGTGAGTCATGCGTGGGAGCTGCAGAACAGGCAGAGTAGCCATTTTCTTTTGTGATTCATATGCCACATAGCCTGAAGAATTGATGTTAGTATTAATAACTAGCCTGACAGCGGGCCTAGTACTGCCTATGCCTGAAATGCCTGTATATGATCCCAAATAATGTGACTTGGTTAAAAATGCTTATAGCTACTTATTTCTGCATAACAAGAGTTGTAACTGGCAGCACTTCATTCTGTTCACTGTATTGCTAAGCTCTGTGTTTGCCTGTAGACTCCAGATATTTGATTCAACTAATTGGAAATATTTTAAGACCCGACAACAGCTCATTTCACTAGCAAAGCTTCCTGTGCTGTGGGTGAGAAGAGGGGGAAGAGCAATACAGGCAGTAGAAAATTCAGGTGGCTGTTATTTCAGGTAGCAAAAAAACAACCTCTATGCTCCCCCCACCCTTCCATCTGCTGCAAGGAGCATAATTTGCATTCAATTCATCGCACAGCAGTATAGAAACTCTATATACTTCTTTCAACATAACATAATACAGTTGGTAAGTCAAGGCTGGATTTGCCTTCCCCACTGCCCTTCAGGTCTACACTGTCAACTGAGGAGGGAGGGCTCTGCATGATTTTCATGCCATGCTGTTACCTTTGGCTAAAGCACTTTGTTGTGACTTTTCCCTTGAGCCCTTTTATTATAACTTTGTCTTTAATCCTTTAGTTTTACTCACATGCACACACAATCCTTTTGAAATAGCATCGTGAGGTTTCAGGCATAAACTTTAACATCAAATTTATTCAGCAACACAACACTGAAAACGGTGCTAATTTCCAGGCCAAGATTTGAATAGTGCATTTTTCTCTGAGAGAATTCAGTCAACTCTAGCATAGTCCCAGTAATAAGGATTCCATTAACCCCTATTGGCACTGGTTTCCATCTGTGAAAGAAAGCAGAACTCTGTCCTGTTTTGTTCTGCTGCAGTCTTGTCTACTGGTACTCTCATGGATGGATGGATAGATGGATGGATAGATGGATGGATGGATTCTTGCACTTCATCTAAGGTCCCAGGGTGGGTTAAAACATTTAAAACATATTAAAAACGGTTTAAGACAACTTAAAATCTTAAGATATACACCTCAAGTGTCAAAGGTCAGGGTAAAGAGGTGCCAGACACACCTCTGTGGGGAAGGAGTACTTAGGGGCCACCACAGAGGTCCTCTCTGAGGCTGCCACACTGCCCACCAGTTGCAGCACCTGAGGCGGTCTATATGAGGCAGTCTTTCAGAAAATTGGGGCCTGTGTCATTTACAGTTTTAAACACTAACATGAACACATTGAATTGGGCCCGGAAACGAACTGGCAACCATGGCAGTGGTCTGTTTAAGATCCTGTTCTATGCAGAAGTAGGCAGATACTGGTGTTGTTGTTGGGTGGGCGGGGGGTGACTGTGGCTGTGTTTGTACAGTACAGGCAGCCTCTGTTTACACACGTTCAATATGTGTGTGACTGGGCATTGTGGCACACCCAGTAGTGACCCAGAAGCACATATTTTTGCCATTTTGTCACCCCCCCCCCCAGTGATGACACCCGGGGCAGCCCGCACCCAGTGCACCCCCCTTCCTATGCCACTGCACTGATGGTGCTTTTTGTCTAGTGTGGGTAGCCTTAATCATGAGAGATAACTCAAGGCATTTGTAGGAGTCCTCAACTTTTATTTGTCAAGGGGCACATTTGGAGATCGAATAAACTGTTGTAGCCACTATAAAGTACCAGTTTCACACAAGAAAAAACTGGAGATGCTGAGAATCCCCCCTCCCCAAAATACAGACATAACGCTATACACCCCAAGTAAATAAAACACAGAAAAAAACGCAGTCAACATTCTCCAAGAAGCTAAAAAACTAAATTTAAAAAAAACATTAAGAGGGCAGGGGGATTGGGGAGCACCAAGTCAGGTGCCTGAGAGTGCTGTATTGCCCACTGTGTTTTGCACTGAGAACCCCAGATTATACCCTTAGCTACTGTATAATTTTATTTATTTGTATTTCTTATCTGCTTTGTTTGCCATAGTTCTAGGCTGGGCTATAATAAGTAGTATGAGGCTAGCATGTAAATCTATATAAATAACAAATGCTTTACTCACATAACAGCAATTCATTTATGTTATCCATATATTTATCTTCTCTTAAAAACTTCTATTTGCACAGGATACAGGCATCATGTGATTTTTTAAAGATGCTCATCCATTTCCTAATGATTGGTTGACATCCTCACCTGAAGTTTTTAAGATAAATCTGTGGATTTGATGTATGAACTTGTGCTAAGCGAGTGAATGGTATCTTCTGTTCATAGAGTGTTGTAAAATCGAGACTTATATAAACCTGTACAGTACTAACCTTTTAATGACATGGCCTTGGGTCAGGTAGCCTTCCATAGCTTGTGGCTTCTATTCCTAGCTACAGAGATCATTCTCAGAGCCCTGGAATTGTTAGATTAGAAGATTTTTTTCTGGGTTTGGGTTTCATGTTTAAAGCCTTTCATCAATGCATAAGTTTGCAAGCTCTTACTTGTGTTTTTATTTTATAAAGGTGGCCGTAGTGGCTGCCACAACGCCCAGCTGTTAAGTGAGTGCGTGGTGTTTGTACTATCAGCGGCAGGAACACTATGCATTCACCGGGGGGGGGGGGGTGGAGAGGAAGAAAAGCTCCCCAACGTCCTTGATAATCAGAAAAATTAGCAAGGACCATTGTGAAAAGCCCTTGAAATGAAAGCAGTACGTGGGTTAATGTTTCAGCATGATAAATCTCCCCTGGTTTAAAAGGGATGGACTGAATGATAACGTTTTTCAATTAGCCACAAGAAGGTTGTTAGATGCGTCACAGCTGGTGATTAAAATGTTGTATGGGGGAAAGTGGTTGGGTGGGTGGGAAGGAGAGCAGAACACTCTGGAAAGAAATAAAATGCACAGATCAGGTGCCCTTGATATAGGTTGCAGAGGCTTCCTTACCTAACTTGATTGGATTCAGGTAGTGAAGAAGGTTGCTTTAAAAAAATGTACAGTACCTCCAAAATTCCATACTCTGAAGGGCTAAAATTCTGCCTTGCTGTTTTTCTGGACTTTTTAAGTAAATTTATGAATTGGTACAAAAAACTACTTGATTCTCCTTTCCTCCCATATAGAGTGTATTAATCCAAAAGACATCACCAAAAACAAAGAAAATCAAGGGACTTGTAGGTTTGATTGCCTATGTATTTGGCTTTTTGAGAATTGTGTACAAAATCCACCCCTCCTCTTTACAAGCCCCTTGCTTCATAAACTATTTTTTTTCTGGCTCAGCTTTCCCTGTGTGTTCAGAATAGACTAATTTCTGCCAACCACCCTGCATTTGGGTGACAAATGGGGGGGAAGCATGAGGCTTGTTCCAGATTATAGCCAATGCTTTTGTTGTTCTGATTCATAAACTAGCCAGCCTGAAACAACACAGGCAACACAAACTGGCCTTAGTTTTGTTTGTTTGTTGCATTTTCTGCTTGAAAAAAACCACATTGATGGAAAATTTTATTCAGTTTGGAGTGGGTCTCCCCCCCTTTTTTAAAATCATCAGCAAGAGATTCATTCAGGAATAAAAGACATTATTGGTGTTCTGAAAATGCATTTAAGGGTGAAACTAGTGTGTTTTTCTTCTTCCTCAGCCCATCCAGGTGTGGGTTGCAGTTTTTCAAACTAACCACCCGTGTTTTTTGGGTTGCTATGAGGAGGTCTGGACCACTGTTCATAAGGGGTGTTTCTGCACAGAGACGATGTGTCACTTCTTCACTGACCTTTCTAAAGCCTCTGCAGCCCAGGCTCAAAACCAGGTCCATCTTGTGACAAATTCGACTGTTTAATGTTCCCTTGGTTTCTGTTGCCCCCTCAGTCTGAAGGGGAGAGCAAGTTCTGCTACAGCTGGGTGCTGGGACTTCTGCTGCTGATAATCTGTTTTGTGAGTTGGCTGCTGAAAAGCATAAGGGAGAGGGAGAGAACTGTCTCCCTCTTGATGTATAAAAAAAACCAGGGCTGGGTTTTATAAGTTTATAGCTATGTCTTGTTTTTTTTACAGAGCTATAATCGTGGTGCTTAGAGTGATCTGAAAGGAACAGAAACACTTAGCCTTGAACTTTTGTTCTGCTGCTTCTTCTTGTGCCTCTGAGGTACAAAACATACCTGTAAACTTATACTCTGTCAAACTGATTTACCAGGGGGCTAAATGGAGATGGAAAGGAAACTTGGGAGGCAGTGGGTGGTTAATTGGGACACACGCACCCCTCTTATTTGGATATACAGCAGCTCAGTTAGATGGGTTGCAAACAGTCTGTTCTGTAGCTGGGGAAGATGCATCCATTTTGGTCATATTAAGGAAGTGGGGGAAAGGGGGGTGTTTTGTGTATTCAGTAGAAGATTTTGGTGGTTATACAAATAGGGGCCAAACTGAATGGCCTGAACTTCAAGAACTACATTTCTCAGGTAAACCCTCCAAATCCCTACAAATTGAAGATTACTGTTGCTTGCTATTGTAGCTAATCTCCTGCCCCCACCCTAAAAATCACCAGCATTGCTCAGAAATTTTAAAATGTTCTTTAGCAGCCTGTGTGAATCCTTCAGAAGAAAACAAAACAAAAGCAGACTGTATATGTGCATGTAGGGATTTGTGCACACATACTAATTGAGAACAGAACACCAGCCAGTGACAGCTCTGTGCAAATAGACATGTTTCAGCATCCAGCTATGCAAATAGCTGCACTGCAGAGCAAAATCTGAAAAGCATTAATTGTGGCACTGTGACTGTTGCATGGCAACAGTTGTGTTTGAACAAATGACAGCTACTGCCCCTTGATTTCTCTCTCTCGTACTTAGTGACAAACTGGAATAAGAAGCAATGATGGCTGCCCTGGGGAAAGCTGTGGCAGGTGCTATAAGAGCCCCAAAGTCAGGAGGCAGAGAGGTGAAATCTGTTGCGGGTGACCTCCAGGCTCTTAAAATTATGTGCACAACAGAAGTGGAACAGAGCTCCTTGATGAATAGGGGGGTGGAGCTTTATAGGGGCTAAGATGTGTCAGATCAACAAGGTAAAGTAATAAGAAAGGATAGCAAAAATAAACCACCCTCAATTTCCAATGAAAGATGTGTTTATATTGGGATTTTTTAAAAGTTAGTATTTTAAAAAATGTGCAGGAAATATATGAAAGCTGGAGGCTCTCAAGAGTTTTGGAAAAGTGGATCCTGCAAAGAATTACTTTATCTGCAAACAAGCATATGCAACAACCACCATTTTGGATGTTCTTTTGTTCTTACATAAATGGTAGTTCTTCTCCAATGTGTGAGCTTAGCTGATCAAGATCCAGATTCGACATCCCTGCATGCATCAAGGCTTGCCAAGCGACAACCATGAGAATCCTTTTGTTGCTTTAATATTGCTGCAGCTTCAGTTTCCACACTCACACTTCCCTCACCTGCTGCAGCCAGAGAAACTCTTGTTTTGACACACAGCAGCTGGGGGTTGGTAAGAGGCCCAGGAGGAGAAACAGGAAAAGCCACAGCTGAATCCTATTTAATGGCTGTGGCTCTGCCCAAGAGATGAGAAGGTTCTGCAGGTTGTGACCTAGCGAGGAACCCTACCTGTATCCTAATTCTTGCTAAGAAACCTTTTGACTGCAGTGTCTGGACCAGACTCAGTGAAATGTCATGAGTACATCCCTTGTTCATTTTAAAAACTAACTACAGTATTAAATGATCTTGAGGTGCTGCTAAACTCTTGCTATTTTCAGGTGGGGCTCAGTCACATACTGCCAAATAAAGAAGCACAAATGTGGTTGATTTGACGCTCTTGTACATCAAATGTGTTTTCCCCAAAACTAGACCTTTTGTGATGAGGAAAGTACTGTGAAAATTGTGGGGGGCGGGGCACAATTGCTTGATGTTATATTGTGTAAACTCCCTTCAAACAAATCGGAATGATGTTGTCTAACCTCCTTGCAAGCTTTTTGCTAACAAATTAGGATGAATGCTCAATAAACAGGTCTAAGAAGTGACCTTAATAAGCACAGTTCACCTTTTATTTGGCCTCTTGAGACTGCAATCCTAAGCATACTTACTTGGAAGCAAGTTCCATTAAAATCAATGTCAATCTCAGTTAAATATGCTGGTGTGTTGGTCCTTTAAGTTCCCAGTATTCTTCTAGTTAATTTAACAAACGAAAGAAAGCCCCCCAGTGATTGAGCAGAACCCAGGAGAATGCTGTTGAGAAGCCATACTCTATCCAGGATCTTTATAGCCCAGTTTAAGTACTTAAATATGGCTGCTGTCCTGACAACTGCTCATGCTGACTGAAGTTGATGGGAGTTATAGTTCAACAACAGGTACCATGTTGGTTACCCCTGCTTTGGACTGTGACAGGGTTTCAGTTAGGCTGAGGTTCTATCATTTTAGTTTACTGACGATAGCTGTTAAGTTTGCCTGACTTTCTCAAGGATAGTTCAAATAACCGAATGGAAAGCTTGGTTTACATCATTAGTTCGGTCACTTTTTCCATTGATCCTTTCTTCAGTTCTGTAGAACTGCTTGACTGACATCGTAATTGAATGTTGATTTGACATCTCAGTATAATTAGTAAACTAGATGGGAAAAAAACTGTTTTTTAGGATGATGTTCTATACATGCATTTGAATATGTATTGGACTGAACAATTATAGATTTACTTAAGATACTTCATACCATTCTGATTCAGAGATTGGCAAACACTGTTTATGAATGAACCAGAAAGGAAGTTTTCATGCATTATGTGGGCTTGCAAAATATTCAGATATGAGGTTTATGTACCCACAATTAGAGCTCAGGTAAAGAGAAGCTACAAAATAAGAGTATTACTTCAGGCAACCTGAGCTCTAGTTGTCTCATGTGGCAAACCTGTGTTTGGACTGTACCACTGCAGTAAATGGTTAGAGATTTAAAGTGATTGAATGCTCCTCCATTCAAAAGAAATACACATAGAAAACTAACATGTTAGAGAGAAAGGCAAGGATCCTTCTCCTTGCCATCTAGTTTTCTGTATGCATTTTTTTAAAATGGAAGAGCATTCAATCTTGTTGAGCCCCTAACAGAAATCTGCAATGGTACAGCTGAGAAACAGGGGTATTCCCTCATTTGTGAGAGATAGGCCTGAGCAATCCTGATAAGAAACTAAGGTGAATGCTTTTTCTTTGGAATCAGTAGCCAGCTTCTAATAGTGGCTCCGTTCAGACATAGTTTGGTGCTACAGTCAAACCTCGGATCCTGAACACCTCCGTTTTGGAACGTTTTGGCTCCTGAACACCGAAAACCCAGAAGTACTGGTAATTGCTCTGGTTTTTGAATGATTTTCGGAAGCCAAGCATCCAATGCGGCTTCTGCTTGAGTGCAGGAAGCTCATGCAACCAATCAGAAGCCTCGGCTCAGTTGTCGAATATTTCGGAAGCCAAACGGGCTTTCGGAACAGATTACATTCGACAACCAGGGTTTGACTGTATTTGAACAAGCTTTGTGTTCACACACACTCTATTCCCTCCCATACTCAGGTTCAATTACCGTAGTTTCCTTCTCTTTAGCACAAACGATAGTCCATAGCTCTCCTCTGGTCAGATGCCATTTCATCAGAGCACAAACTATAGTTTCTGTGCTTGCTCTCCAAAACAAGATTTCACACTATGGTTCAAAACTTGTTTGTATTCCTGCTTGGAGGATAGGTGTGAACCACACTTTGCCAGATTAGATGTGATGGCAAACTGTGATTTGTCCTAAAGAGGAAGTAACTAACTGAAGTGGGGCACAAGGGGGAGGAAAACATGAGCACATGGCCTTGTCACCTAGCTTGCCATTAACATATGAACCGCTCCAGTAGTGCAGCTCCTGGGTTCAATAATGAGTGATAGTGAATAATTTTTCATGCACTTCCCAAAGACAGAAAGGTTGATTGTTTTATTCAGTAGCTGTCAAGAGATAATACTGCTCACTCTCTAGGATGATGTATCTTCTCTACCAGGAGCCTAGCCACTGGATTATATAAATTATATATAAATCAGAACCTGGCTACCAACTTTGGGGGCAGGAGGGAAAAGATTGATAGGGATATTTATTGGAGTTTTGCTGTTCTCAAACACTCCAGCTGCCACCCCCCCAGCCCCTTGCTGTGCTCAGGGCTGCCACCTCCTCCCACACCTGTTGAGTTAATTATTATTCAAAACTGCTCTTTCAAATCTTCATGTTTATGGAATTGTGGTGGCTGATGCGGAGAGGGCAAGTGCTATTGTCCATAGGTTGGCTATTCAGTCTAAGTTTGTTAAGAATATGCACTGTTGGGTGTCTGTCTCTTCCTAAACTCCTGCCCCTGTGAAGCTGTTGAGGACTTGCACTGAATTTGGGAAGATGATATTTATTTTATCATTTACAGAGATATTTGGCCCTCCCTTCGGCCAGATTCCCAGAGCAGTGCCTGAAATGAGGGAAATGTCTGCAGGGAAATGGGGAATCTGGTACAGCCGTACCTTGGAAGTCAAACGGAATCTGTTCCGGAAGTTCGTTCGACTTCCAAAACGTTCAAAAACCAAAGCGCAGCTTCTGATTGGCTGCAGGAAGCTCCTGCAGCCAATCAGAAGCTGTGGAAGCCCTGTCGGACGTTTGGGTTCCAAAAATAGTTTGCAAACCGGAACAGTCACTTCTGGGTTTGTTGGAGCCAAAAACGTTCGAAAACCAAGGTATGACTGTAGTTGTTTTCCAGCTTGTTCAGGTTGGTTTCCCCTAGAACCAATCTTTCTAAGGGACAAACGTGAAGGGATAAAGCAAGGTTTGTCCCAATAACTTTTCAGTGTTTAATATACTGAGGCTATAGTGAGCCGTGAGGAGGTAAGGGAGAAATGACAAACAAAATCTTGAGCTTTTGCTTTAGTTGCCTGCTGATTTGAGGTAGACAACTGGAGCTGCCATCTTCATAGAGCATGCAATGTAGGGGAGCAGAAAGGAGAGAGAGAGTTGTGAAGATTTGCAGTGTAAAGTGATTTGCTCCCCAACTTTACTGATTCTTTCTCTCTCCCTCTCTCTAGTGAGGATGCTGCAGATTGTCTTGGCCAGCCGAAATCTCCATTGGAAAAATTTATGGTGAGACTGTGCACGTACCATCAGAAGCACTTCGTCCGTGTCCTAAACGACATATGCACTGAAGTACAGACAGGCTGTGAGGGGCAGCAGTTACCTGGAACAGAAAACATGGATGTGTCCACTTGTAGCTCTGGCTGCAGCCAGTATCGCACTGAGAACCAGGAGCTTGGAACTTCTTGCTCTGAATCAAAGCTCCCTCCTTCCCTGGACACAGAGCAACCAGGGTCTCATGGCTCTCTGCGCATACTTTGCCATGCCCTGAAGCAGGCTGTGGATCTGAAATCTACAGATAGAAGGGAAAACTGCAGCCCAGTTGTCCGAAGAGACTTCCCTGAGCTTCCTAGCGTTAGAACAAGTTCTGCAAGTCCCAGGGACAGTCCCTCTCAAGGATACCTCACTGCCTCCAATTCCCATCACTCTGCTAAAAGTCTGGAAGGCCCAGCCCTTGGTAGTGACCAAGAGACAGGGGCTAGGAAAGGTGAGGATGACAAAGACCAGGTGCAAAATAGAGCTTTGCTGGGAGGCTACAATGCTGTGAAAGCAACAAACATACACATGAGTGAAGACGGTCTGGTGGGCTCCCAAAAGAACACTTTTAAGGCTTTCCCAGAGGAAACACGAGAGCCAGGCTTCACCACCAACTCCCCTAGGAGAGCAGACAAAGAGAATGCCTTGCAGTGCAGCTCCAAAGCCTCTTTGCACCCGGATACTGAAATGAATGACCAAGAAGCAAGATTGAAGGCAGAGAACCACCTCCAGGCTTCAGGGAAAAGCAAGGGGAGCTATAACATGCAACCTGTTGACAAGACCCATGTGGAGAATGCCAAGGACGGCTGGCTATCCAATAGCTCTGTGCCAGTGGTTCACCACAAAACCACCAATGGACACTCCAGGACCAAGAGTAACTCATCTTCCACCAAAAGCACACGTAAGAGCAAAAGGCCTTCAGGGTTGAGAATTAATGACTATGACAACCAATGCGATGTTGTTTATATCAGCCAGCCAATTACAGAGTGCCACTTTGAGAGCAAGAGGGTGGTCTCCTCTAGGAAGACGGCAAGGAAGAGCACACGTGGATACTACTACAACGGTGAGTGCTGTGAGATTCCCACAGTTCGCACCTTGGCCAAGACTTCCAATGTACAGGAGAGTGGGAACACTCTGGCACCAAGGCCTGAGGTGCTGACAAGCCCTAGCCAGGGAGCTTCTCTTCCGAGTGATAGCTGCTTAGCAGCAGCCCAAGCCATAAGTGGCGATGGTGACAAAAGACTTGCTGTGGCCGTCCCTCAAGGAGATGCCTCCAACAACAGTACTCAGGAGAGAGATGAGATGTGTTCGGCTGAGAAGGCAGCTCCTGAGGTAAATTTTGTGAAGGAGAGAGAAGACAGTTCTGCTGAAGCATCCACAGTTGCTCTCTCCCCGCCACCCGGCCTTGTTTTGCATGTAGAGAAAGGCAGCCTGTCCAGTTCTTCACTGCAGACCACTCTGGTCTCTCCCTGCCAACTGAGCAAAGGGGAGCCACAGGACGAAATGGACATGGACACTGTGCAGAAGGCTGGCAATGGCACAGACTCTTGTAAGAGTAGCAGACGCAATGAAGACAGTGGCAACACAGGAGATTCTGTGGTGTTGTCTGCCTCAGAGGTTGCTAATGGTGAGGAAAGTGCCATGTTCTCAGAGACCGAGGCTATCCCTGAGCCTTCCATTCTTCCAGACCAGGTGCCTCCTGACAGCATGGCCCTTCAGCCCCCTGAAGACCTTTCCCCTGGAATGGACTTGATGCCTCCACTGGAGGAGCCTGCCCCTGTTGAACACTTGCCACCATTTGTAGAACTACCTTCCGATGTGGAACCCCCACTTCTTTCCCCTATAGACCTGGCAGAACCTCCTGCCCTTGTCTGTCTGGAGCCTTCCCTAGCCTTCCCTGCAGAACTCCCTCCTATCCCAGAGCGTATGTGTCCAGGGGAGCCTGTTGCCAGTTCAAGGGCAGTGTCTCCTGGCATTGTGGTGTCTGAGCCTCCTGCCCATATTGACCTAGAGGCTCCTTCAGGGGCTCTTTCTATAGAATCTCCAGTGGTGGGACCTGGCAAGTTAGATATGGAGCTCTCACAGCCACTTTCTGACTTGGATGCTGCAGAGCTGCCTGGCAGCTTGCAGGGTGCAGGTGCACATGAAAGTATTAATACTCCAAATAGCATTGAAGGGATTCTGGACTCAGGTGGAATCCACTCTGGGGAAAGTGAGACTGTGTTGCCTGTTGCAGATAATGATGAAGATTGGGGAGAGGTAACAGTAAAAGGTACAAGTGAAACAAGCAAGGTGGAAGATGGAAAGGAACTTGATAGCGAAGCTCCAGCAGTGCCCCAAACATCAGAAGTGGACAACAAGGAGGGAGCTTCTTCCAAAACTAGCCCGGACAAAAAACGAAAGCGGGAGAAAAAACCTCAGATTGTATCCGATCGCTGTCTTCGAAGCCAGCAATCCCTGTCACTTGCAGAGGACAGTCCTGAGCAATCCACTTCTTCCATGTCTCTACAGCTTCCTCAGCTTCAAATCAAGCTTTCAAAAAGCCCTGGTGCTAAGCGTTTCAAGAGGGAGGTGCATCTTGATGGTGCAGCATCGCTGTGTTTCGCAAATGACGGGTTCCATGAAACGCTGCTAAACAACATTGGGAATTCTTCTGAGCAGCAGTCAGGTGACAGAAATGACATCACAATGGGACAGGCCTCTCAGACACTATTAGCGAAAAAGACCATAGTAGAGGAAGACCAGAATGGAGAAGGAAACAAGGACAAGGCAGGGGCAATGCTTGAAATTTGCTTAGAGGGTGAGTCTGATAGGAGAAGTGTTCACGTCCCAGCAGAGACCTCTGATAAGGGTGAAAAGCAGTCAGATTTGACATCAGGCACTCCAGAGAACTCCGACAGTATGATGGAGGTTATAGAGGAGTTGCACACCCAGCATGGGCCCAGTTCTGTTAGCAGGAGTGAAAGCAAGCCTGTACCACCAGAAAGGTCGGTAAAATCTAAGAAGCCAGCTCTCCAGTTCTACAACCTGAGGCACACCACTGCCCCAAGCCCTGTGGCCACTGCCTCCAAAAACACTTCTGGAAAAGAAACCGTACAAGGAGATTCTAATGCTATGACTATACAAGCAGGCTCTAATGTCACAGACCAAGAAAATGCACAGAGCGAAGACACCGTTGGCTTCAGCAGCATGGAAGTGCTCTCTGACAACAAGCCCAGTTTTGTGGAATGGTGTGCTGAGGAAGAGAACCAAGAACTCATCACTAACTTTAACACTCAGTACATGAAGGTCCAGAAAGGGTGGATTCAGCTGGAGAAAGAGGCTCAGCCAGCTCCAAAGGTCAAGAATAAATCCGACAAACTGAAAGAGATCTGGAAAAGCAAGAAGAGGACCCGCAAATTCAAAGGGCCCACGGAAGTCCAGAAGCTCACCCCAGTTCAGATGCTGTTCATGAAGGGGTTTGACATGTCCAACATCTGCAAGTGGTTTATGGAGACCACTGAAACCAAGTCTCTGGTCATTGTGAAGAAGATGAACACACGTCTCCCGGGGGACATCCCCCTCATCAAGCTTCCACTCCAGAAGGGCTGTTATTCCGGCAGCTACCCTAGCTCCCTTCAAGCTGAGCGCCTGAAGAAACACTTGAAGAAGTTTGCTGCTATGACCCCGGCAAAAAACACCATCAAGATTCAGAGAATGTGGGCTAAGCTTCGAGAGGGCCCTGAGGACAAAGAGCCCGAGCAGGCTGCCAGTTCGAAGCAGACGCCTCCCTCCGAAGTAAGCGTGGAACACAAAGCCGAAGCCAAGAGCGCCCAGCCTCCGAGCACGCCTGTGCAAACCAGCTCTCGCATCCTGAGGAAGTACTCCAACTTGCGAGGCAAACTCAACGCCATACGCAAGGCGGTCAAGCAGGACAAGAACGACAGCGTGGCCAAGCACCCTTCTGCTGAAAGCAAGCCGAGCGGCAAGAGCCTGTGCATTAAGCCCCTGGTGTCTCCGAAACTGGCCCAGCAGGTCCAAGCCCCCCCACTTGCGACTAAGACAAGCCTGGTTGAAAGAGGAGGGAAGGGGCGAAAGGCGAAAGGCAAGTTACAGGAGGACACCTCATCTAAAGGCCACCTTCAGCAAACCAGGAAGAAGTCGCCGACCGAGAGCAGCAGGTCACAGAGGCTGTTGAGCACCTCGAGCAAAGAAAGGCTTCCTCTTAAGAAAGCCAGTAAACTGAAGCCTGCAGGGCCTCCTGCTACCAGGAAGCAGGCGGCTGCCGACAAGAGTCATAAGCCTGTGTCTGGGAACGAGAAGGCAAAGAAGCTGAATGATTTGCGGCCTGGGAAAAGGAAGCCCCCCGTCCAGAAGGGGAAAGCCAAGGCCGGTCAAAAGGCAAGCCTGCCTTCCAGGCCAGCAGGGCTTGCTAAGCCCCCCAAGCAGAAAGTGGTGCAAGACTCCAGCAGCCGACCTCCCAAAGTGGCTGCCCAAAAGGCAAGCAGTGGCAAAGCCTTGACTAGGTCAATGAAGCGAATTCAGGAGAGCAGCAGAGCCCAGGGCAAGAGGAAGCTGAGGGCAAGCAAAGACTCTTCACCCAGCAAACGCAGGTGTCTGGATGCAAAGTAACCGGCTGGGGTTGTGGGTGGGTAGGAGGTGGGTCATAGAAATACTTCCTAATGCATTAAACAGATCCACTTCTGAACATTGTGGGGAGGGGCGCAAGCGTTTAGCCGAAGGCCAACCCCCCGCTCTCGGATGATGAGGAGGCCCCTAGCTGTGTTGCAGCCAGAAGGGGAAGCTATTATTCCCTACCCTTGAGAAGGAAAGTTGCTGCTTCTGAAAGCTCCTGGAGTGGAACTAGGAGTTTGGCAGTTTCAGTTCGAAGTACAGTGCCTTATTTATCCTTTTAGGAACTGAATAAATTAATCTGTGTGATTTAAAGGCTGGCAGTTTATAGTTAATGCACAAGCACTTGAACTGTAATGGAAAGAGAACCAGCTTTCATGCACATCCCATAGACCTTGGCAACCCGCCTGCTGGGGTTCACACAGGAGCATTTTCTTCCTTTTGTGCATTGTAGCATCCTGGCACTGTTTAAACCAAGCAGGGCATTATAAAGCCAAAACCCAAAGCATTTGCATCCTTTAATCCTGTCAGTCAGTCATAATGGTGTGTGTTGTTGTTAAGGTAGGAACAGTTGGACTATCTTGTGTAACTGGGGCTTGGCTGTAACGTAGCCTTGCTCTCGTGTCAAAAAGATGCTGATTCTGAAGCATCAGTGATTGGCAGCCATGCTTGGCCAACTTTGTACTTAGCCAAGAAAGGAACTGGACCGCTTGTTTGGATAGAGAGCCCTTCCCTATTAAGTACATGCACACTGCCTGCCACTTCTGACATGGTTGTTTACAGGTGGGCGCCTTCGGGCCTGTGTCCTAAAATGCAGCCTGGATGCATTTCAGAATGGTGGTATTCCTGTCCATTTTACTGTGAGGCCTGAACACCCCTGAAATATGGGTACTTGAAAGCACATCTTAGCAGCGAAATAGACGGACAAAAAACCATTCCAAAGTGAAGCTTGCATGCATCTTGTGGCTCTGTAAAATTAATGTTGGAAAGCGCCCGTAACCAGAGGTTCTTCTCTGCTGTAAACTTACATGAATTCTATGCAGTTGCTGCAAGTTCCTTTTTCATCTTTCCCTGTTTGCCATATGTCAAAAAGATTTTAAAAATTATTGTTATTAAAATAAGAATGAGGCAATGCTGGCTGCAAACAAGGTAGCAAAATAGCTGGTGCTTTTGCAAGTGTGGTTCGGTTCCAGCTTAAGAGTAAGCAAGCTCCTTTCTCCCTTGCAAGGCCTCACCCTTGCAAGTTTAATCAATGCATTATGTAAAGGTCAAGAAGTATCTGTCTTCAGACAAGGTATTTCTACGAACACCTATTAGAAAGGCAAACAGTCCCCTTCTCAGTGCAAACATTTGTTTTGGATCTGACAGCATTTGGAAGCAGCCTTTTTCTCAGAGGAAACTCCCTGCCCCTTGTACTTTGTGCTACCCATCTGCTGGGTGACAGACAGTGGTTGCTGCTACTCTGGGCTTGGAGAGAAAAGCAGCCTTTTATTTATTTCCATAGTTTTCCTTTAAATCACAACAAAGGCAGAGGTATTTGCTTAGAAACTTGTGCAAACTTCCTCTCGCTTGCTGTGCGTGGCACCCAGGAGCTTCCTGCGAAGGCCTTCGCATGGCCTGACCTTTCAGAATAGCTTTCCATGGATACCATCTGAGATCGACGTACTCAAACACATCTTTACACATTATTATATTAACTGGCTGGAACCAGTCTTTCCAGTTGGTGAGGGATTTGTAGAATAAAAGGAAAGGCAAACTCTTTAGGGAGCAAGAACAAGGCTTAGGTGCAAGGAAATTGGTTTTATTTCGTTTTTTTAAAGGAGGGAGGGTGCATTAGCATTGGCACTCCTATACCAAAGCTCATTACTGCAGGCAGAACACAGCTGTATAATTTGTTCCA
The DNA here is from genome assembly GCA_034641385.1 of Darevskia mixta. NCBI lineage: Eukaryota > Metazoa > Chordata > Lepidosauria > Squamata > Lacertidae > Darevskia > Darevskia mixta. The sequence continues at coordinate 1,217,157 of JAWWNH010000030.1, forward strand.
TTGATCAAAGAGATTGGGAGGCAGCACCTGGAACTGCAAAGCCCTCCTGCTCACCTGCTTACCCAAGTCTGTGTCTTGAGAGGGTGCACTAAAGCTATAAGACACATCAGGGTGGACTCTTTTTGTATGAATACTCTTAAATCATTGATTTTTAACTTCTGTCTTTTGATGTAAATCATGCTGTATAAAATGAATTGTTGTAAGCATTAAGTCAGGCCTAGCATTCTCTGTAAAGATTGATACGTATTTGTCTGATTGCTATTTGAACTGCACATATAAAATGTGCTAGACATTCCACCAGGAGTATTAAAAGGTATTTAAGGAAGTGTGGTGCGTGAGCATGTATGTGTGAGTGAGAGAGAGGAAAGGGTGAGCATGTCAGATTTTTCACCTCTGCTTTTCTCCAACTTCAAATGCCTCCATCCAGAAAGGTGTAAAATCTTCCTGCTCCCTCAACCCAGGGCTGCTTCCTAACACAGTGCTGGGCGGCTGAGCACCTTGTGGTAATTTTGGCTACTGATTCTGATCCCGACACTGCTAATAAAATATTTCTATACCTTTCTGCTTTCCCATTTCTTGTGTGGTCTGTAACTTCAGAGAATCCCTTTGTAAGCCCTGTGTAGCATTTGAGAGCTTCACAGTTGCCCCTCCCCTCCCACCTTTTTTGCAAGGTTGCCTATGAGAGGTTGGAATACAGTGACCAGGCCTTGCAGTGTTTTGGTGAGGTCCAGAGAGAGTTTGATCCAGTGCTTGATTTATCCCAGGTTCTAGCACCAGTGGCTTCTGGCAAGACATGCCTTTGCCATGTAGACAATAGACTAGTATAAGCTGAGGGGGGGGGGAGAAGTGAGCCAAGTGGTTTAAAGCAATTTAGAGTTGTTGTTTTTTAAAAAATAAATTCTGGTGGTGATAGCTTAGTATGATTTATATTGAAGCAAAGCTACCTTCTGGTTGGGAGGCATTCTTCAGACTGTGCTGTGTGCATGTCAACGAAGTGACACTATGTCACCGACATGCCAGGTTGATATGCTGTCAGCTAAATAAGTTGCAAAGAGGCCATTTCCTCTCCTTTTGATGCCCTGCAACCCACTTTTGTGATAGTAAGAACTTGACTCTTAATTCTTCCAGTGGAAATAACTTTGGAAACCAGCCTTGTTGGGTTGGGCTCTTCTCTTTGCAATGTAAGGGGCTTAATTCCTGCGCACTGTTTCCCATCCGTCCACTTCTTCAGCATTTCTTTTTCTTTTTTTGCAAGGGGTGTGTGTCATCAGTTAAATGCAGTCTTGCTCTGTTGATTTCTGCAGCGAAAATAGGTGCTTTTCCCAGAATCAATGGTTATCTGCAGTAGTACAGTTGCTGTGGCCTGGTGATGTTATAAACATCTTCAGCCACTTAGTTTGACCTGGTGCTGCTCTCTTGCAAAAGAATTGCGAGAGTAAGGGGAGAAGCCTGGGGTTGTGACTGTAATAGCCTTACTCAGTATAGTGACAAGAAAGGCTTTTCAGTTCATCTAACCATGGCTGTGTTTCTGCTCCTCTCTACATGCTTGGCAGGTTCTACTGCTTAAACATCTTGGGCCCCATTGCCAAAATGGTCTAAAGGCAGTGCTTTTTGTGGGGGTAAAAAATGAATTATGTCTTGATAAAAGTGTGGTAGGTGTCAGCACAAGATGGCTGCCGTGGGCAGCAGAAAAAGAGGTGATGATACCAGTGAGTACTGTTGCAAAACCCCTGTTCACAAGTATAGTCAAACTGGGGTGGTTTGTGCATTCTTGTTTCCATGCTACCTGGGCATTCCTAGAAAACAGTGGATGGCTTTGCTTATTGGATAAAACCAGCCTCTGTACTGTTTTCTTTCCATCAGATGCAATGGGCCACCATGAATCCTAGCCTCTCCTTTAGCACACACTATGTTTGAAAAGGGACCCTCTTCCCCCCTGATGGTATGGTGGACAATTCCCCATAACTTGCCCTGTTGCTCATCTCTTTATATCTCATCTCTTTAAATCTGGCCCTTTGCCCTCCCTGTCTGTTGAGACAAACTAGACGTTCTTCACAAAAAGATCTTCCATTAGTTGTGCTTCCATTTTCTCCCAACAGCCTTCTTTTTGGTCAAGTGTGCAGTGCTTTTCTTTCCCTGTGGTTGAGAGTATTACTACTTTCAGTAATTTTCAATGAAGGCTGTTATCTTGTACCGGTATTTAAGGGAAAGCCCCAACTTCTGTGCACATGATCAAGGATTGATGGTGCAGGGCACACAATGCTTAGAGAACCTTTTGTAGCAACTTTTGCTCTGGGCAGTTCCTCTGTCATAGCTTCTGGGTGGCTCCTGCAGGAATGCTATTTATGGCTCTTTCCTCCTGACATAATTACTGTCACTATGCATAGGGTTTTGCTTTGTAGTAGTAAGAATAATGATGATATCTCCCTTTTCCCATTCTACATCTGGGGAATATTTAAGCTGCACAAAACTGTTACTGAGGCTTATCACCAATCATTTATTATTATTATGAGCTGTGACATCCTGGCCATTTATTCCTATTCATCTTCTAAACCAGAAGCTGTTGAAAAGATCTCATTCTCCCCAGAGTCATTTCCTTGTTCCATTTGTAGCCTCATGTGATAAGGCAGCCTTTGCCAGCCTGCTGCCCACCAAATTTTTTGGACTGCAGCTCCTATCTGTCCTAGCCAAAACATCTAGATGACACTAGTTTGGCAGAGACTTTGATAAGACAGTCTTCTGCCTTTGTCCTCTTTAAAGGTGGTAGCCAGTACCTCGCCTCTCTTTTTGTTGCAGAAATCAGTGTCGGTACTGCTCTTCCTCATCACCAGGAAGCACAGCAGAGCAACGGGGAATTAACTTGTGCTAAAGGGAAATGCAAAGTATTGGGCTGGATTCAACTATTGAGTCCCACTAGCAGGAGCCAGCACAAGGTCTTCTGTGAGTGCAACAGGGCTTTTAGCCCCTCTCTTCCCTGCCTCCCAAATTGGCTAAGGGCTGTGTGTCAGGGTAATCAACAGCAAGCGGAGAAGGGCAATTGTTCCTTCTGGAAAACTGAAATGCTTGTGTTGACAGAATAATCTCCTTAGTGCTACGTTGAATTCCTCCACGAATTGAAAAGGGACTTCATTAAATCTGTGAGGGCCTCGGAAAATGTTGCTATAAATATAACTCTCTTTGCTCAGTTCCCACATGCCCACCAAATAGAAACAAATATGCAGATAAGAGATATTTGATGATGCTATGCAATGGCCTACAAACCAGTGCCTCCCTAGTCTTTCACACATCCCACCTCTGTCCTTGCTTGGACTTCATCTGCCACCACTCCCTTCCCTGCTACATGCACACCTGATCTAGCTCTGCCTAGCTCTCGAATTTCATGGAATGGAGCTGTCTGGGCGAGGTCCACGTGTTCCTGAAAGGTCCCATATGTGATCATAGCTTGTTTCGAGGGGTTAAACTGCCTCAGGCCACTTAATGCTTGCTATTTTCCTGCACAGAGATAATCTCCATGCGGCATCTTCCTGGCACAGATAGTCTCACTGAAAAGACACTTGCATGTTCTTCCCTAAGCCGCCTTCTTGCTCTCCTGTTGCCAGTTAGTTTCTTTTGTATTTCCAACCCCACCCCACCCCCAAATTTGGCTAGGTCACTGAAAAATTCCCTATCTATTCTAAGATGAACTCAGGAGCTCTGGTTTGAAGGTAGAGGAGACTCTGGCCTCTTATTAAAAACCCTTCCCTCTTGAAGTGTCGCCCTAAGAATTGTTTCTCACAGAAATAGTGGAAATGAGTGGAGTCTGAATGGGTTTTGTTACCCGTGTGTGACCTTTTACCTAAGTGGGTCTTTTTACACTGTAATGCTTATCAAAGGTTTTTTAAGGATCTGCTTTTTGTTTGTGACTTTAAAATGCAATGTGAATATATACATATATGTATATGTGTGTTTATATATAAATATATATAGTAGGTGCTGTGTTAACATAGCATCCAGCTAGCGGTTGTAATGCTTTCCTAGGTGCAGGGTAATTGCTGCCTTTTCTTCCTGGGTGGTCACAAAAACTAGAAGAATACTGTAAATAGTTTTAAAATATTTATTTCCTGTACTTTGTGCTAATAAGTCTTGGGTGTGCTGTTGGTTTGCAATGTAGTATGGTTTTTGGGGTGGGTGGGTGGGTTCTTACAGCAAAAATAATTGGACATGGGTGGGGGGGGGGAGAGAAGGACTGGCATCTGGTCTGGAGTTTATGCTGCAAAATCAAGGACTTAATTCCCATTGAAGTTGCATTTGGGCTATACCCAGAATAGACAAATGAATATTAATGACACTTACATAATTGAATACTCCATATTTAAAAGCCCTTTCACATAGAAAGCAAGTTACTGGGGTGAATTGTTTTAGCCTATCCTCCCTAATATGCTAGATTTTGCATGTGGGATAATGTTTTCATATGAAAGAGTGTTCAATCATGTGAGCTCTCGCCTACAATCTGAAGTGAAACAGCCCAGGCCCTGGCTTATGACAGAACTGGGCCTAAACCGAGTAAAAGCATTACATGGGTTATCTAAAATCTCATTTTCTGTGGAAGCGAGTCAAAAGTACAGTTCTGGGCAGCCCGCTTTGTCACGTGCATCTTTGGGGACAGTACATGTGAGCAATAAGAAGTTTTAGTAATAATGTTTTCAGTGACAAATTAATGTTTAAGTCCTTATGGGGATATTTGTGTAAATGTGTGTGCACATCTCATTGAAGACTGCCCTTCTTCACTGGCCTTGCCACATAGAAAGACATATTTTGCTTCAACATCTCTGCATGCTTATTCACCTGGGCAGGTGGACTCAGGGATACTGAATTAAGAGGAGCTCTTGCTGGGGATAGGATAGGAGAAATGCCAGTGGCACACATGGAGGAAGTGATGGTGCCCTCTAAGCATCATTTATAGCTGACTCTTGTAATCTAACCAGCACCTCTTGTGTTGTGTGTTTGATGTTTCCTGTGCTCACCCCCCCCCCTTTTAGATTAAGCCAATCGTTCATCACTTCCCATGTTTCCAGCTGCTGTAAAGAGTCCAGGGCCCCATTTTGTACTCTCTCTCTCTCTCTCTCTCTGAATTTATTTTATTTTATTACTTTGGACCATTAAGTATTTCTATCCTCTCTGCTGCTCCCTGTGTTGTATTAAACGTCTCTTTTGTGATTATCTCATACTTTTTAAAGTTAGGCTTGTGTGGAAGTTCCTAAGGGTTTGTTTCTTGTTGTTTGTCTTGGCCATTCAGCATTCCCACCCATCACCCCTCTCTTCTTTCTATGGAAAACATGGCAATGCAGCTTCCTAATGTAGCTCCAGAAAACTTGCCGCTTTGCTTGCACCCTCCTTCTGCCATCCGAAAAGCTTCAGCCCTGCCTATATCCATTGTAAAAGTCCTCAATTCTCAGATGAAGTTGTTAAACGAGGTGGTGGGGGGTAGACTTGCAACCTTTCCACAAGGGCATTCTTGAAGTTTAGCATAACCTCCTGCCCAGTTGAATGAACCTCTATCAGTGTGTTGCACAGCACTCAACAAGACTGCAGGTGTGTTCTGCACTTCCTGTGTTGATTTATAGTCAGTTCATTCTTCACTCTGTGCTGCACAGGTATTTTTACTTGCTGTGTCTAAGAGACTCCTATCTTCCCCATATGATGAACCAAATGTATGTGTTGGGGGGGTCTATTCTCTCTACTCCCCTTCCCTCAGGTCTGGTACTGTGCACATCACCCAACCCCAGTGTGTGATCATGAGTTGAGGATTTGAAGGCTTAAGTTGGAGCCTCATTCCCTTCAGGGCCCTGGGAAATGCTGTGACTTTAGAAGAAGAGCGTGTCTGCTGTGAATTGTTGGTAAAATGTGTCATTAGGTAATATTTATATACCTCACCTGAGTAACATTTGAAAATGTATATAAAAATAAAGGTTCTGTTCAGTGGCTTCCTACCCGTTTGACACACCTACAACACTTAGGGCTACTCTACCATGGAAATTGTATTGAATCTCTGCCATTACTTTTGTGACAGCTCCATGATTTTTGTGTCTGCTTTATTAACTCACCAGTGGAAGAGAACATTCTTGTTACAGACTGTGGGGCTGCAGGTGAGGCTTAGACCTCTGCCTCTTTCCATGTTTCTTCTTTATGCATTGTTTATGTACTCTGCGTGCCCTAAGGAGTCTTACTTTATTGCCGCTTATTAAACATTTCTTTTATATCGGTATTGGTGTGGTGTGATATAGTTTGATGTGCAAAGACGAGACACGTTGATGAGCCATCTCAATTGGTGCTTTTGGAGGTTATCAGGACATATACACACGTGTGAAGGATGTCACCAAACAATGAACTGTTGGAAGATGGAAAGATTGCCTTGTTAGCTACCACTCCCATGTGGGTGTTGTCTTTGACCTGGTCTACACCAGGCTGGCTCTCCAAAAGAAACCAGAAAGTTTGGGTAGGAACTTCAGAGCCTGTTCATTGCCCTAGCTTCAGCAGAGGTAGGCACTGCACTGTTTTTGACACCAGTCTTCCTCTCCTAGTTGACCCATTTCTCTGTGCTTTGCTTTTCGTGCTTAGGCTGGGTTTGATACTACATTGTTGGTGTGTGAGAGGAGGTGCTATTTGGCACTGCTGCCAGCCAGGTGTGGTTGCACCTACCTAACTGCCACACACTGGCTATACAAGAGCAAAGGTGTAGCTCAATGTGTCCCACGTCTCCTGAGCAAGCTACTACCCAGCCTCTCATTTGTGAGGTACGGGAGAATTTGGATAAAATCAGTTGGTGGCAGCAGTACCCAGAAGCTCAAGTACAAGTCTGAAACAGGTCCAGCTGCCTTAGAATACCAATCCCACGTCAGTGCCACACTTCCTCTTACATGCCTAAGGTTCAAGGGATGTTTAAGCCTGTCAGAAAGTGGGGCATTTAAAACCCAATCCTAATTTTTGCAAGTTAGTGGTTTGTTTTATGTCCAAGTGCTGCTTAAGGAGCAAAATTTGGTGTGTTTAAGCTGTGGACAAAGTACTTTCCTAGAATACAGAACTGAAGGAGTTGACTGCCCCCTTCACAAGTGTGATTGTTGGAAAAAAAGAAAAGTGCCACGACCTGTATTGAAGTGACCCTCTAATTTTCTTTTCTGAGAAAACTGAATAACAGCAGGTTTAATTTGGCCCATTGTTCTGGGAGAGGGAGACAAGCCTATTATATTTTGCTATGGGGAAAGAAAAGACCAGCCACATGGCTAAATTAATGTCATGTTCACATGGACGACAACATTGGCAGTTTAAAACAACAACAACAAAACTAAATCAATTCTGCTGTTTCTAAAGGAGGGACAACTTTGAGTTCCCTCACTTGAGTCATCATAAACTCAGATCATTAAAAGCGTGGCAAGAATCACAAATCTTAGTTAATAAAACCAATGATGCCGGTTTGCATCTGACAGAGAAGCACCTGCCAAGAACAGAGAAATGCTGTCTGACAGCCTTACAGCATAGAAAAATATTATACCAAATACAAATATATTAATATATGTAAGAATCTAAGTATTATGTATAAAGACCTACTTCAGCTGTTAGCTTACAACAGGTGAAAAAAGACATTATTTCACACAATTGCTGAGTACCCTTTCCATGAGCTGCCCCTGAAGGTTGCGCCAATTGGGTTTTTGATGCTACCCTCCCTGTAGGCACCAAAACACTTGGTTCTGATCACTGGGAGGTTCAAAGCCAGCAGTGAACAAGCAAAAGCTTGGTACAATCTTCACTCAAGTATGGTGATAAGTGGAATGTGTTGCCACTTGGTTGAGATAACATTGCAAGTGTAAACTTACTTTGGTACATGACGGACAAAATGAACAGGGAACATCAAGCATTGCCCTCTGCAGCATATGGCTACCAAACAATACCCAATATAATCTACTTTATTACCAAAGTATGGACTGCAGTGGCAGGCACAGTTTTTTAAAAAATCAGACATAAGATACTTTCTGTTTGATATGTGTAATGGCTATAATCGGAAATGCGAAGTCATAAGAAATTCCAAAAACCCTAATTAGTTTATTTTGTGTAATTGAACTTGTTTAGGAACCTTACAAATGGAAGTTTAAAAGCTGCACATTCTCAGTGTGAAGAAAAATACATTTAACATTCTTGAGGTTTCTATAATAAATAGAAATGAAAAATACTTAAGATGGCAAAACCAGAATATGAAAGAATGGCTGCAGATTTAAATGGCCCCACAGATCCTGTTATGTTAACAGAGTTTCATGCTGTACCTGTCTGCAAAAGTCACTAGCAAGGCAACTTATGCCCTGCTGTCATGTAGTTTCTGTCTGTTAACCTGCAGCAATGGAAGAGTTAGCAGGTTCTGCATGACTAGCACACACAGAGAGATACAAGGTGGGAGCCCCTGTAGAAGCCCCTGCAACTAGCCATCCATTTGATTCTCTGCAGGAGCAAAGGATAGCCCACTTGCTGCTGGCTTTACCCATAATATAGTGTATAGTTGAAAACCTGTGCTTCTAATAACCAATTGTTTTATACTAGGGGGTATCATGAGAGCACCTAGTATGCTACTCTTTTATTTCTCCCATATCCAATGTACCTCCTAGAAACCTGCAACCTTGAGATTACATGTACCAGATGCTTCCAGGCAAGTAGCTCTACCTTTTAGGAGGGAAACTCCCCCCCCCATAGGAAACATGATCCATAAGTTTCAAGGAACAAGCATCTGGCTGAGGTTGCCCTGGAAACAGGAACACATGTACAGCCGAGGCCTCCAGGCTTGTACCGGAGAGCGCGTTGTTTCTCAGCAACTGGATTCTGGCATGACTACTGGGTGAAAATTCTGCATCCTGAGAATCTCATCTCGGTTTGTTTTTTTTAAACAAAGTTGTTTCAAGCCTTCAAGTGTCTCCTACACACTTTAAAGCCTCTGTCTGATGGAAGTCTCAAAAGCCCAGGCTGGGTAAGTAGCATTTCCAGTGGTTGGGACATGGCAGCTTCTGTGTGCTATTTCTTTTCTCCTCCTAACCAAGAGAAGCAGAGCAAACCATGCAAAAAATCTTCAGATTTGCTTAATTAACATAGTGCATATAGATTAGAGATATTAACTTTTCATGTGCAGAATTTGAAGGAATCTGGCTTGGTGTTTCTCCCCATCCCACCCCCCGCAACTCTAATGGTTTTACTTCTAATTATTGGTCAGTAGCTAGTGGTGATAAGTGCAAACTACTTTTTCTCTGCAAGAATAAGTTAGATCAAAAGTGTCTTTGACCAATTTGCAGCTCTATTGTCCAGGGTCTAGCATAAAAACTCTCTATCAAACAGGGATTTGGAAACATAGCAAGAGAAGGTACTGTCAGCTTAGTTTATTTTAACTGCCTAGATCTTAAAGAGCCATCTTTTTCCTTCTGATGTTGTGGCCCAGGCCTAACCCCACCTGAGCCCTGGATGGGCAAATCTATAGCACTTGCTTTGGAAGCCTGTGCTTCAGCTTTTATTGCAGGCGGTGGCCGATATACCCGACCCCACAACCCATTACAAGAGGGCAATGGTGCTTCGTGGGTGGGCCTGGTGTATGGAGAGTAATGGTACAGTAAACTGAGTGCAAGAGACACATGCAATTCATTCCCCCCCTCCCATTCTAAAAGGCAGATGAAAGTGAGCATGATGGGTATGAAAATGATTATTCTCAAGTTCACAGCTGTTGGGTTGCAGAACAGGCACCACTCTCAAAATATCCAGACTTTTCATTACAGCAAACCAGATGGCATTTGGGCAGAAGACAGGTTTTGTGGTGTAGAAAGGCAGTGATATAGGCAGAACCGGAGAAAACTACATCTGTCCCTGTTGCTGCACTCAAATCATGGAGATGGCTGGCTTTATAACTGGGGACATGAAAGTCTCCCTGTCCCATCCAGCAGAGCTACAACAGGAAGACTGCTAGCCAAGGTTTCTCCAGTCTTCATGCAACAAGATCCTAGACAGTTAAGTCTCATTGTGTTCAATGGTGCTTACTCCCAGCTAAGTGAGCATAGGATTTCAAAATTAGGGAAGTGGTGGTAAGTCCTGTTAACGCTGGTGGATCATTCAACCTGGAGCAAGTGTGGCTCCTTTTTACTATTAGATGAGAGGACCAGACTGCAGCTCCAAGGTTAAGCTGTTTTTAAATACCATTACCTTGCAACCATCCGGTATAGGAGGCAACTGTTCATACAAACGCTTCCCATTCACCTAAGGGATTTTATCTTTGCTAATTCTGCAGCACACAATCCTCCTGCCTTTGCCCTGGGTGCTGCCTCTGCATTACTTGCAATTTAGTCCTATAAACAGAAGATGAGGTTGCAATGAGCAGCCAGTAGGGATAGGAACAGGTGGGTATTCAACAAGAGAAAAAGCAAAACTGCCAAAAGAAAAAAGAAAAGAAAAAAAGACAGACATGGTGCAGGATAGCAGGGTCTAACACCAGGTAAAATGACAAGATATGAAATGGCAGGATCCTGTGTCTAGGCATGAGCTGTGGACATGGCCTCTCAGGGCACCACACTGGGCAAAACAAACAGGCATGGCCAGGCTTGCTAAGAATCCGTATTGTGCACAAGTAGTGGCCCCAGATAGAGTCTGTGCTGGATATAAATACATCTGTTGGGCTGGATTTCCCAGCAAAAGTCTTCTATCTACACCTTTGTCTGGTCCATCCAGAAGAGCCATTGTCACCATGCCAAAGGAGATGCTCCGTTGCCAAACTGAGAGCCCTGCCCCACCCCTCTTCCAAGCAGCAACAGGGGCAAGAGGAGATGGCAAGGGTGTTCCCAAGGCCTCTGTCGGGGCAGGCCTGGCCCACTTGTCTCTGGCTCTGGCCTGTCCCTTGCTGGAGGCTACATGCACTGGGAACAGCCGCATTTGCTGGGTTTTTCCACCTCCTCCACAAAGGAAGAGCCATCGCTGCACTCAAAGGCGTATTTCCTGCGCTTGAGGCGCAGTCCTGCACAGCATCCTGGCCCTGGGCATGATCCCCGGCACTCCACCCAAGAGACAGGCCGGGTTGTCTGGCAAATGGCATAGCCTCGCTGGACCTGGTGGAAGTCTCGCACGGCCTCACCCCGACACTCCGACTCTAAGGAAAACATTAGAAAGAGGGAAGTCAGGCAAGGAGGCTCCTCTGCGAAAGCCTTCATTATACATGCTTGGGGTTCTGGTGAAGGTCAACTCAAAAAACTGGCCATTCTAGTATGTATAAGAATACTACCGTAGGACGAATGATCTTGCCTTTTGAATGGGTAGGGACAGGTAGAAAAAATCTTATCTGTCCCTTATCTGGTTGGCTGGGGGTCCTGCAAAACTGGTCTTGCTTTTTGTCAATGGAAGGAGAGGACAGAGAGGCAGCACGGGGGGCGGGGGGGGGAGAGAATCAAGAATTTGTGGCTCAGTTGCTCATGCTTCCTTACCAAAGTTGTGGCCATAGTGTCTGGAAGAAGAGTGCAATGGTATTGTACTGGGATGTACAACACTGGCTTTTCTGTGGGACCACGGAATTTCAAATTCTCATTTATAGCTGGTGCAACAGAAGGCATGGAGGTCTACAGTTGCTAGAGAACTTACTAGCGGAAGAGGCTGGGCAAGAAATAGCATCTAAGTACGCCCTGGCTGGGGTTTCTTCTGCCCACAGTGGGCATACCTGGCTTAACATAATACTGGCAGCTTAGGTATAGGCCCAAGCGTCTTATCAGGGGAGGGCCCTCGGGGGTCCTTAGCTATGGGGCAAATGGGAATATAAGGAAGAAAGGGAGACGTGCCTGACCTTGGTCACAGAGGTCGCCATCAAATCCCCCGTTGCATTCACAGAAGGCCTCGCCTGTGTCTGAGATCTGGCACTGACCATGAACACACTGCAAGCTCTTGCATGGGTTGTGGAGTTCCCCTTGCTGGTTGCACAAGGCTCCCTTGTAGCCATCCTGACACTGGCAACTATAGGAGAGAGCATCAAGGGGCATGCAGATTCCATGGACGCACCTGTAGAATGAATGAAACATAAAGCAAAATATAGGTGAATTCAAAAGGTTGCAGTTAGGCCACAATCTTCTAGAAGCAGCCTTTAACAGAGGAAGGACCTGCAAGATTCTCTGTACACCCTGGCTTCTCCAAAATCGTCTTAGGAATACAAAGAAGTGAGAGAGGTGGAGCGTTCTCACTGACTCCCCAACTTCCCTTATCCTCCAAACACACAAGTACAACTTTATTGAGACTGCTTTAAAGGTGAAGGAGGGACCCAGGTGGCGCTGTGGGTTAAACTACAGAGCCTAGGGCTTGCTGATCAGAAGGTTGGTGGTTCGAATCCCTGTGACAGGGTGAGCTCCCATTGCTCGGTCCCAGCTCCTGCCCACCTAGCAATTCGAAAGCACGTGCAAGTAGATAAATAGGAACCGCTCTGGCGGGAAGGTAAACGGCGTCTCCGTGCGCTGCTCTGGTTCGCCAGAAGTGGCTTTGTCATGCTGGCCACATGACCTGGAAGCTGTACGCTGGCTCTCGGCCAATAAAGCGAGATGAGCGCCGCAACCCCAGAGTCGGACACGACTGGACCTAATGGTCAGGGGTCCCTTTACCTTTACCTTTTAAAGGTGAAGGAAGAGTTGGTATTTGGTATGTGCTGTTGTTATTGAACGCTGTTCCCAAACCTATGCCCCTGTGCTGGGCTTTAGAGGCAACTAATTTCTGCTTTTGTTGCTACAGTCATAAATGCCCTGCCTGCCCCGCCTCATCAGAGATGAGCACACAGGAGAGGCAAAATACTGCCCATCAGAGCCCACAGGATAAGGATGCAGTTCCAGTCACACTTAGGAACACAGGGAGCTGCCTCAGACTAGCCCAAAATTGTCTGCTCTGACAGGCAGTGGCTCTGTAGGGTCTCAGGCAGAGGTCGTTCCTGATCCTTTCAAAGTGGAAATGCTAGGGATTGAGCTTGGCCCCTTCTGGGTGAAAAGCACATGCTCCACCACTGAGCTGCAATGTCTCCCCACACTTTCTCCATCTTGCAACACAGCACTGCAGTGAGAGAAGAAGCCCACAAGGAAAGGGTTGAGGGGGATTCTGCTGCTGTGTACTCACTTGTGACCCTGGCAGGGGTTGCTAATGGGCTGGTCGCAATGGGGCCCAACCCAGCCTGGATCACAGTGGCAAATGGGGCCATGAGGGGTGTTGGGTTGGCAAATGCCATGCAGGCAGTAGAGCTTGCGGCAAGGCTCACAGCCGGGCACCACCCCCGGCTTCATCTGCGTCTTGGTGAAGTCCTGCAGCTCGTTGTTGATGTAGAGGTTGCGGATGCAGCCATGGAAGCTGGAGCCATTCAGAATCTGCCAGAGGCGGAAGGCGGCAGAGTTCACATCCACGGGCATCCCTGCAGAGGGGAGAGCCAGAACAGCAAGGTAAGGGGCAGGAAGAGGAGGGGAAAGCAAAGTACTGGGGGAAAGAGAGATGGTGCTGGTGGAAGGAAAAGAGCTTATTCTGGAATGCTGTGTGGAAATGTTAAGAGCCACCTTCTTCCATTTCTCTCCCCTCTCCCCACTGCCACAGCACCTGTCACTCCTCAGCTTTGCACTTGACTCTTAGTGCCCTGCAGTATGTGCTCAGACATCCCATCCTGGAGAGAACAGAAATGTTCCTCTTGCATCATTATTATCCAATGGACGTGATCTAAGAAGAGTGAAGGAGTTCTCTGTTCCGTTAGTGCCCTCCAGGTGTAAGCATGTAGGTGACAGAGATACCAGCCTCTCTCACCCCCTTCTCCCCAACCGGATTGGACCCAAGTCACAGTCCTACCCCCAACATAGAGTGGAGCCTCAGAGTTCAGCGTGTGGGCCTTGCCAAAGCCGTCCATGGTCATGGGGTCTCCTCCATCGATGGAGAGGTTTACCATCCGCTCAAAGGTCACCAGCTCTACAGTGTGGAACTGCCCGTCATTGATGGTCTCTGCACTAGGGAGAGAAGGGAGGTGTGGGATGGGAAAGGCAGGTGGCACCCAACCTTTGGCCTGATATCTAGCATCCGCAGCCATCTGTACCCATCCAGCATGGAAGTGCAGCACCTGTATCCACTTTGCCTTGTGTTCCTTGTCACTTCTGCACTAACTCACCACGATCCAGACCCCAAAACCCTTCCTTTCACCTTAATGGTAAATGTGCAGCTTTGCTCAATGACTGAGGGTCACTCTGAGCTGGAAGGAGAAGCCAAAGGCAGAGGGCTACCTGTAAATGGCAGAGCTGGGGTAGGTGCCTGGATCATAGCTGACACGCACATGGCCTTGGTACAGCTCCACCGCCATGTGGTCAGTGTCCCCATTATATAAGAGGATCCCATTGTCTTCAGCCGTGGAGACCTGCAGAGAACGAAGGAATGAACAAGCAAGAGGCAGAAACATTAATTCTACAATCCAACCAGTCCCACAAATGGCACGTATGAAGAGTGTGGGCAGATACCCGCTCTTGGGGTGGCGGAGGCGGCAGCCTTGCTAGTCAACACTTACCTGCAAAGTGATGTTGGCGCTGGGCCAGTTTTGCAGGTCAGTGAACTGGAGGTATGTGTCCCTGTCCACAAAGTTGACACTCAGCAGCTTCTCGCATTTGGGCCCCCCAAAGCCAGGAAGGCACTGGCATAAGGCACGACTGCCTAGCTCCACACAGTTGGCACCATTCTGGCATTCTGCCCTCTCGCATGGACTGGGTTGGAGGGAGCCATGGGGTGGAATCTCACAGAGCTGGCCACTATGATAAGAGTGAGAACACAACAAGGCACAAATTGCAGGAGGCAACCTGGAGATAACACCACAGGTAGAAGGACCACAGCTGGACCCTGTGGCACTCATACAGTTTTAAGGCAGTGTGTCCTCTCCTCTGATTTTCCTCTTCCCAGAGACTGAGTAAAATGTGCCTGGAATCACATGCATGTGTGTTGCCCCATGATCTTTCCTGGTCCCTGTTTGTACCTGCACAGTAAAAGCACTCCAGTTCACTGCACTGGAGCATCAAGTGAATGGGACAAGGCAAGTACTCACGTGACATACAAGTCATCACACCGCCCTGAATCACAAGGGAAGACTGACACACTTTACTCAGTTTGCTTCTTCTGCTTCTTCACCAATAAAGACAACCAGAATATCTTTGGCCAGGGGTGTCATTATGGAGTGGTCCAGGAGACAGGGCCAGCCCAATACATTTTAGCACCTGAGGCGAACCACAAAATGGTGTGCTCCCCCCCAACCAGGGAAGAAAGGGTGAGTGAAGATCTACATCAGGAACATAGAGAGTATCAAGTCACCCTTACTGGGTGGTTGAAGTCGGAATCAAAGGCCATTGTGTGTGGGGGGCTCACTCGGAATCATGCCCATAGGGCAGCCCCCACCATTTTCTCCCTAGTCACTGTAGAGGTGGCATGTTGGGGGGGGCGCTGTTGAGGAGGTGGCAGATCTGCCCTCCAAGGAGTACACCATAGCTGTTGCCGCCACCACAGCATCCCTTTGAGGCTGAATCCACTGCCCTGTGGATCCTGCCACCTGAGGCATTTGCCTCACCTTGTCTCATGGGCGAGCTGGCCCTGCCACCCTCTTAATTTGCCCAGAGGCATTCTACATTTATGCAGGTTTATGTCATGGGCATGTGCCCCAAGTCTTTTAAGCTGTCCTCAGCTGCAGGACAGAGCTATGTAGCATATCTCTTGTACATTACTTCCCTATATACAGGAACTATTTTTGCCAGGATGTTCAGAACAACTTGGTGGGCAGAGCAATTCACACTAGGCATGTAACTCCTTGTGTGGTACAAAGTCCCAGCAAATGTGAGATGCATTCTTTTAATCTCGTAAGCGCAGTCAAACAACTCTGGAAACAGCCAGGCTCTTAAAACTCATCACTGTTTGACACTTCTGGTAACAGCTGATCACTCTTTTTGTTGTACCTCTTTCTCCCAGCCACCCTTGTGAACTCTTCCAGTAGAGGGCAATCCCAGGTGTTGAGATTTAAAGGTAGCTTAGAATGAGATGAACTGGTATATACTCCTGCCCATCTCACAACCTTACCTGTAGCCTCCAGTACAAAGGCAGGAATACCCATTTGGCTCATCAAAGCATTTGGCGTTGTTCTGGCAGCGATGGTCCAGGCAATCATCATAGTCCACACTGCAATTATCTCCCACAAAGCCGGGCATGCATTCACACCTGTAGGCAGGGACAGGGACAAGCCACTCACTGGCTGTAGTTGCATCTCTTCCCTATCCACTTTAGAAGTCTATTGCAATTCCCCTGGTTGACTGTAGGTTTAAATCTTTCTGCTTCCCCCCATGCCGCCATGGTAGCTGCTAAATCACTCACTTGGGCCCATCAGGGGTAGCCCTGCACATGGCATCATGCTGGCAGGGGCTAAGCTCCAGGGAGCAGACATCCATTAGCTGCTCACAGTAAGTCCCTGCAGGAAGGAGAGAAAGGTAGAGAGAAAGCAGGATCAGGCCCCATGTCCTCTGGGCCCAGTCTGCATTTGGCTGAACCAGCTCCCCCAAGGAAAGGGCAGGGAGGGAAGGAACGAGGAAGAACAACCTTCGCTGTCCCATCACTTGCATCTGTGCAACAGAATCAACAACTTATGGGAGGGTTTCCATATTTCAAACAGTGAAACTCCGGACCCGCAAAGTTATTGAGTTTTTCTTAGTTTGCCCAAAGTTGTTGAGTTTTTCAGGCAGATTCACATGAAGTTTTTAAGTTAGTTTTTAAGAAAATCAGCAAAAACAACACTGCCGACATGGGCTGCCATACGTCCAGATTTTCCTGGACATCTTAGCGGGATGTACTACAATATTCCGGATATGTCCAGGAAATTCTGGATGTATGGCAACCCTATCTTATGGGCAGCCCACTAGCAGCACTGTGAGATCACTACTTTGAGGGGTGGTTTTTCTTTTAACAATAAATTTTATGAAACAATTTAAAATAAAATATTTAGAGTCTCATGCTTCAGCCCAGAATGCTGTTATTTGTATCTAACTCCCAAAGCCATGACTCAATATTCAACCAGGGTATAGGTGGATCTCCTTCTATTGTTCAGGGAAAGACACTATTGTTCATGGGCTCTAGCTATTGTTCCAGGCTATTGTTCCAGGCTACTAACCTGGCAGGGAAGGGGGAACTACTACTTGGGAAGTTAAGAGTTAGTAAAATAAAAAAAATGCATTGGGGGATCTTCAGGTAATGGTGGAGGAGAGGTGCTACCAATAAACTAAAAAAAGTAAATGTTGGGCACTGTAGTCAGATCCTTAGGATAAACCTGCCTCTGGCACTGACCAGCTCAGAAGTTTGTGCTTTGCTACCTTAGCTCTCTTCTGCTTCTCTCCAAGTGCATCCGCTTCCATTACAAGCCTGGCCCTACCTGTGAAGAACGGAAGGCATAAGCATGTGTAATTGCTGGATCCATTAATGCATGTGGCGCCGTTCTTGCAATTGTTATTGTTGCAGTTGTTGGTCCTTAGACTGCAGGTTGGACCTTCAAATCCATCCACGCAGGAACACCTGTCAAAAGGGAAATGAGGGTTGTTTCACAAACTGAGAGCTTAGAAGCTGCTCGCTTTGGGGCATTTCAGGGGTTTTGTGGGTGGTTTTCCTTTATCGTTCTCGAAAAGAGCCCAAAGAAGAGTGAAAGGAAGTCAGGGCTTTCACAGAACATCATTCAGTGCTCTGCCAATGGTTCTGAATACTGCACTGTCTTGCACCTGAGACACTTTTGTCTCTGATTGGTAGGATGTAGATAGATCCACTCTGGAGGTCACTCGGCATAGATGGGGTTAAAGAGATTATTGTTTTCAGGAGAGTTTTGGGGCAGACACACTTGGAGGGGCTTTGAGTTGAGTAGTGGAACAGGCAGGGCAGGGGAGGGGTTAAAGAAGAAGAAAAGGGGACCCTTGGGAAGGGCAAGAAAAAGACACAGACATGAGAAGCCAGAGGATATGAGACTCAAGGTTAAATGAGCCTAAATGTTTGTTTAAGTATTGTCACTTAATTGTTTCTTGCTACTCAGCAGTGGTTTCGGGTGTGTTTACTGTATTTTTCTCTGGTTGTTGAATTTTTTATATAAACCATCCTGAAATCCATTTTCATGAAGGGCAGTATACAACTATTTTAAATAAAAATGTAAACCAGCAAACAGGCAAATAAAATCAATTTTCAAAGCTATACCTATGCGGCATTTGCATGCCCAAGCTAGATCAATGTGTGTGCTGTATCTACAGTTCTATGCACATAATGCATGTGGTGCTATGTATGTATGCATGTGCCTGGTTGTGTACTGCGTGGGTCTGAACGTGATATTCATTTATGTGCACCATGTCACACATCAGAAAAGGGACGCATTGCATTCACATGTATGTATGTGTTTGGGGGGGTATGTTGTACTAAAAGCACAGGTGAGTGTGTGCTGCATATGCTGGCATTTCCATTTATACTGCCTGTAGCCTATTTAGCTGGAACAGGAAGCAGAGGTGGAAGAACTGATGACCTTCCGTCTCTGGCATATTGAATTGCTCTGCAGGCTGAGGGTCCTGATATCCTTTCCTAGAGGGTTCATCTCCCTGCCTACTACCTTTCCCCAAAGGCAGAATCTAGTCTGGCATGTGCAGGAAAACAGCTTTGTCAACCCCCAAAGGACATTATGTGCTGGCTTTGAAGATGCTGGGTTGTTATGGTGACGGGATGAGAGGCCATTTAGCATCTTGGCAATTTGGGTACACAGAAAGGGCTAGGGCCCCATTCTCTCTCTACTGCCTGTGGTTTATTTTCAGCCACTAATTATGGTCTGTTTCCCAGAAAGCCACCCACACTGTACTCTGGAGAGTGAAGTGGGGAGGAGCTCTGTGCATTGAGGTCCAACTGCAAACCAGAGCTACAGCTCCCCAAGAGGCTGTATACGTCTTAAAAGGTTTCCCCTGCCAGGTCCCAACCCATTTTTACAGAAAGAAACTGATTACGGCTTCCAGGATTAGTGATTGTGGTGGTGGAGGACAATCTTGGTGGAGGGCAAAGAGTGCATTTTTGCACAGTATCAACAGAATGCTTCCCAAATCCTTTTCCCAAATCTGTTACAAAGTACCCCTAAAAAACACCCAGCTTTTGTTATGATGGCCTGCACCTCAGAAGGATGTTGGTTTTAGTTAAGAGAGACTCCATTACAGAAAGCCAAGCTCACATGTTCCAAGCAGGCTGAGCTGCAAAAGCCCCTGGCAAATTCATTGTCTCCTTTCACTGTAAATCTCTGCCATTCCTCCCTTATAATTTGTAAATTTAGAAGTAAACGAAAGAGCACCATAAACAAAGATACGGCCACCAAAATATCACTCTCATGATTTTCTCATCAAGAAGTTTTGATCGCCTGAGGCTCTTGTCTGCAGAGTCCAAAAGATACGCTAATCTCTTTTCTCCAACTCACATAAACAGCAGATTAAGATGCATTTATAAGAAGCCATTTTGCAAACATCTTAGATGCCATTTTAATTTCTTTACACTCTTTCACTGCCAGGAAGACAGGTTTTGCCTTCTTTGCTTTTATGCTAATTTTTAAGCCCCAGGCAAGCATAAAAGGTGATGCTTTTTGCCTTACCAATTAGGAATTCTTTGGATATCAAAGAGACCTCATCTCTCTCTGCCCAATAACATCCCTGTGGACTCCCACGTGTCCTCCTCCTCCTCCTCCTCTCCCCCTTTTTACTACTGAAGAGGTGCTCTCATCTCCACCACATACCACCAGGCCAAAGCCTCACAGAACAAGGTATGAAACTCTCTCAAGCCCATCAGCCGGCCAACCCCCACTCCCCTTCCCTCTATTTTCTCCTTTCAAGCCCCATCAGATTCCTCTTTCTTAGGGAGACCTGCTCTCTTTATTCTCCTTGTCATGCCCCAAACTCTTCCTTTTGCTTTCTTCTTCTAATTCCTGCCCTAAACCCTTCCCCAAAGTCCCTACCATTTCCCCCCATTTGAGAACCTGAGCAGCCACTCACGTGAAGCTGGCTTCACTGCCTTCGTGAGACAGGCAGGTCCCGCCATTCTCACAGGGCCTGCTGGAGCAGCCATCCACAGAGAGTTCACAGTTTTGGCCCTGGAATAAGACAAGGAGAAGTAGCAGCCACAATACAAGGGATAAATTATAAAGCTCTGGCCAGGACGTGAGGTTTCTCAGTCTTGGGTCCTTGCTCATCAGCCATAAAAGAACAAAAAGTAATAATAGGAGTTGCTGCCTATACATAATGCAGCCTGTCCTTTTTGGGATTGCTTGTTTTCGCCACCAGGATTTCCTTTATAGCTATTAGTCAAGAGCTGCCTTCCCAACCAGGCGCCCTCTGTAAGTTTTGAAGTTCAGTTTCCATCATGATCAGGGACAATGGGAGCTCTAGTGCAAAACATCTGGCGAACATCCAGTTTGGGAAGGTTTGAATATATTCAGATGAAACAGCCAGTTCCACATTCCCCACCACCAGAAATAGTGGCAGCTCTAGGTCCAATCAGTAGGGACTGAGAGTGTATCTTGCCCATTCCTGATGGCAGTGATAGAATAGGCTGGTTGTCAATCTGGAGAATGGGTTCCTTCCACCATGTCTTGGTTCTTCTCTGAGCCTTTTTCATTTTTCTTTTGGTCGACACAAGCTGTCAGAGGCTATGGTCCCCAAAGCAGGGAGAAAGCCCAATCCTTCCCTTTGTCAATGATCCCTTCACCCTCCCTAGTCACCCCTCTCCTCCCCCTCCTCCTCCCCATCCCTCTTCTCACCTTGTAGCCAGTGGGGCAGATACAGCGGTAGGAGTCCAAAGGGTCTTGTTGACATGTGCCCCTATTTTGACAGGGACTGGAGAGGCAGGGGTTACACTTGGCCTGGATGGTGAGGGGAGGAGGCCCTGCATAGATGAAGGAAACCAGACAACTAGGAATTGGGGTCAGAGCCAAGGAATCACTGAATGGGAGGGAGGATTTCCACACATCCTCCTGTGAAGACTGTCCCCCTTCTTGGCCAGAATCTTTTGCAAGGCACTTGCCAGAAACTTAGAGGAGATCGTAGACAGATTAATGGTGGAGCTGAATATATATTAACAGATGGAGGAGTTCTGAAAGGAGGGCCCGCCCACCCCACTCCGTGGCACAAAGCCAGGTTGTGTTTACTTGTTTTTCTTCTTTAAATAGTAGGCCCTGTAGCTCAGTGCTGGGATACATGCGTCGCATGCAGAATTTCCTAGGTTCAATCCCTGGCTCCTCCAGTTTTTAAAAAGGGGGGCTGGGTGGCAAGTGATGGGAAAGACCTTTGGATGATGAACAAACAGTCCAACGGGGTTAAGTGAAGTGGCTTGATCATTCCAGCCCTATATGGAACACCTGCCCCTTCCTTTGCCATATAGAGAGGCCAGGAACAGGCTGGAAGATGCGAACAGCTGGAGTGCTCCTACATAGACACTCTTACCAAGTCAGCTAGGATGGATTTGGCTCTTGTGACTTAGCTGGAGGAGAAGGCTATGGAAGGAGGAGGCAACATAGCCTCCAGCCTGTGTCCTTCCTCCAGGTCTTCCTTCAGAGTCTCACCACCAAGACCCTCATCTTACCTTCTCAACACTATGGACCAAGCATGATAGGAGTAGCACATGTGTGGGCCAATGTGGTGAGACACAGAAGTTGCACAAGCCTCGCCACAGTTCCAATCACTAGCATAAAGCCCTTCCTTTCATCTCCCCCCTCCTCGCACAATAACAACCCTCATGCTCCCTCTCTATGTGCCCCATGCTCAACCAACAGGCCCAAGCCCTATAGTACTTGGAGTTACCCAAACTGTTCACCTGACCTGCCTTGGAGCTAAGGTGCCCCAACCTCGGTCCCAGTTTGGTTGGGAAAGGGAAGAGGGCCAAGGTGCAACTGGGCAGGGTAGGGTGGACCAGAAAGAGCCATTGTTTGGACAAAGCTGCTCTCCAAAATGAATAAAGTATAAAGTATCCTATAAAGTATTTATTCACTTACCTAGGCACTCAAACTTCTTGGCAGGAGTGGTGAGCAGCAGTTTGCCCTCCATATCCGCAGGGCCAGCACAACGGGCAATGCCAGGCTCCTTGTAGCCAGTTTTGACCCAGCCTGAGAGCCAGCGCATGTGGCAATCACAGTGCAGTGGGTTGGCACCGATGGCTCTGTGAAGCAGGGAGAACCAGAATCTCTACATAACTCCTTAAGGTCTGGAGGGGGGCTGTCATTCATTGCATTTGATCTCTCTGGCTGCTTCTAGTGGCCCTGGAACTGATTAATAAGTAAGGTTTCTATTTTCAGACTCTGAAACTGCCCTCACAGAGCAACATAGCTGCAATCTGAGGCAGTCTCTCTCCTTCTTCATACTGTTCTTAAAGGTATGATTCACACATACTGGCTTGCAACTTGCAATCTCAGTTCCTGATGACATCGCTCAATAAGATGCAGCTAAATGTGAAAATTGCATCCACCGAAACGCAGCGTGTTGGTACCGCTCATCACTTCAGGGTGCGGGTGCTGAGTGATGAACACACATAGAGGTAGTCCCTAGGGTTGCTGCCTTGCCTAGAGGTGCTGCTTATTAGCGTATCTAAAATCTTTTCAGATGTATGTAAATTGAGAAACAATTTACTCTGAAGGCTGAAATTGCTCTGCAGGCTGAGGGTCCTGCTGGAAAAAACTAAACAAAACAAAAAACATACCCAAGTCTTTCCCCAAATATACCTTTTCCCATCCTTCTCCTCCTTAGACTCTAACCCAGGTAGAGTCTGTTGCAGTGCTTTCTAGTTTCTGAGCATTGGGGTGCTGGTCTACGCTGGTTTCTCCTGCATTATTCTGAAATGCAGTAGAAGACAAGAGGCACAACACAACTTCCTCCCCAACCTCCTTCCCCTACCCCACTCACAGTCAACTGGGCATTAAGAGCCAGTACAACCTGGTGTGTGTGTGTGTGCACGTGCTAACTCCTTTGCCTTACTTAAGAGGTGCACACTGCAGGATTGCAAGCTTGGTTGCTGCCTCCTGATAAATGGTGCCAGAAAACTTGACCTGGAATTATCTTAATTTATTTTATTTTGGTAAAAACAAAAACAAATTTAATGAAGAATGGAGGAATGTTATTTAAAATGAATGTCGTCTAAAATGAAGGTGTTACACCTACATGGAACATTGGTTGGATTAACTCTTGTAAAATAAGAATATATAGGGTTCTTGGAAGAAGTGTCAATGTCTATAACTTATCTTTCTTTAGTTATAATTATGTACATTGCTAGTGGAGAGTGGTAATAGGGAAGTCAGCTACATATATATAATGTTTGTAACTTAGTTTCTTTTTCCAAAAGGAACGGTTAATGAAATTTTGATAATATTAGGATATATATTATTAATAATAATCTTAATTTGTCTATGAAAGTATAAGTTTATGTGTGAAGATTATATTGTGAAAACTATAAGAATGACGTATTTTATTCTCAGTCTGTAGGTCTGTGTATTAGTTTGTATGTTTGTCTGTTTGTTTGTGTGTTTATTTTTCTTTATGTATGCAAAATAATAATAATAATAATAATAATAATAATAATAATAAAGATAAATGGTGCCAGGAGGAACTTCAGCAACATTGCAAGAAAACAGAACCAGACCAGTTCCTGCTGCTGTTCAGCATGCAGAGCACACAACGCCTGCCATCACGTCAGCCAAGGCAGCCTTTACACCAAAATGAAAATAGGCTTTACTCCTGCCTAGCATCATTCTCTGACCTGGTGGATAAACAATGGGAAACAAAGGATGCTTTCTAGCTTTTGCCTTCCAAGTACTATCCCACAGAGCATCAGGTAGCAGTGCCAAGCTGGGATGCTCATTCATGCAAGAGAAAAGAATGGGTGTTCAAACTGATGCAAATACTCACAGGTGAGATAGGGAGATGACATCAGCAAATATCCCCTCAGGAAGTGTAGCAACATCATTTCCATGGAGGGACCTGTGCACAAAACACAAGCAGCATTCTCAGCGTCCTGGACTGCGGGACCCACCTGTCTTACCTGTTGTGATGGACCCTTTAAGAAGGTTAGGGGAGCATGGTCTGCCTAAAACCAGGGAAGCCAGGAATTGGGGGTTTTAGACTTAAATTCCTTCCCCCTATACCATCTGCATCATATGTAAAGCACTGGATTACGAACTCACGGACTTATGACAGACTGCCTGCTCTGTGCCCAGATGATGTGTGGATGAGCCCTAACTGGCCACAGAAACAAGGAGAGCAAAGTGGATGTCCATATGACACATAACACACACAAACTAAGCAAGTGGAGGGTCCCTCAGCCCATTGTTCTCCCTCCACTACCAATTGTCTGGCTGCTCACTTCTTAAAGTAACAGTTTCCCAGGGATTAGGCCAAAGTCAGACATTCAGTGAGGGGATTCTCTGGGGCATAAGGGGAATACAGGAATACAAGGTACCTACAGCAGCCGTAGCGAACGGAGACCCTCAAAGGCCAGGGGAGGGATACACTGCAGGGCATTGTAGCTGAGGATCCTGAGGGATGGTGGAGAGAAGGAAGAGTTTGAATCATCACACATTCCTAAAAAAAAATCCCAGCCCACATACTGTCTGATATCCCTCCCCCAGCCCCATATTAGTTAAAGGAAGGAAGGTTTCTTCCATCCTGCTCCCTGTGCCCATCGAAAAAGCTTCTCCTGCAGGTGGGGTGGGGTGGGGGCCTCCCTAAAATTGGACTCAGATCCTAAGGTAAGCTAATGTAAGAAAATTCACAGAAGGAAACCCTCCTGGCCTTTCCTCCCCCAACAAACCTCTGTGTCCAAACCCCCATTGTTCACCAAGCCTACAGACAGGCTTGGGGGGGGGGGCAGGAAAAATTCCTTCTGTGAAGTTCCCTAAGTTAGCACACCTTAGGAGCCAAGCCATTGTTTCTTTCAAGATTCTCTAATGGGCATCTCACATAAACTGGGGCACAGTGTGTTCTTGGGGTATGGTTGGATTCCACTCAATGATGGTG
Source organism: Darevskia mixta (assembly GCA_034641385.1). Classification (NCBI taxonomy): domain Eukaryota; kingdom Metazoa; phylum Chordata; class Lepidosauria; order Squamata; family Lacertidae; genus Darevskia; species Darevskia mixta. Next base: position 1,242,203 of record JAWWNH010000030.1, read on the forward strand.
CTAACAACCCATGAAGTTCATACTCTCTCCAGATTGGTCAAGTAGTTGACACGAGTCTAAAATTGCAACTTTGATGGCAACACAGAAAATAATAGGGTCTGCTGGCCAATGAAGGATTTTTACTTTCTACATTACTTCTATTCAACTCAGTTCAACTCCCCCCCCCTCCCATGGATAGGTTTCTTTCAATTAGATAGCAGTGGCATTCTATTTATTGTTAAGATGATTTTAAATATATATCTCAAGAGATCAGTCAACAATATGTGTCACCAGCACCCTTTCAATTGGGATGACTGAAGTCCCACTAAAATCCTGTAATTTCAAGGCTCAGGCTGCCAGAAAACAATTTAATCATATTTATTGACTGAGGTGTTCAGTCCTACATTTGTCTTTTAAATGAAAATAAGTTTCCAGCCCTTCTGGTTGACCCTTAAGCTTGGAACTCAGAAACTGAACACCACAGTCAATAGAACAGAAAGAGACCTCCTAATGTTAATGATGATGTAGCAGCTTTTGGATTTATAAGCTAATATCAGGATGGGAACAGACGAGTACATGTGTATGGGCTACATGGATTTAAGCAAATTCCAGATTATAAGTAGTTGTTGTCACAGAACACCTTGTGGACAAGAATGAACTGCAGTAGGCATGCATTCCTGTTTAGTTAGTTGGAACCAGCAACTGCCACCCCATCAATTGATGTCCTCTTTGGCCAGGCAGTAGACCCCAGGGATCAATGGCATTTCTACCCTGCTTTGCACAGTATAAACCAGTATAACACCAGTCTTTTAAAAAGGCATTTCTCTCCCTGTAGAGGAGGCCTCTTTTTGCTGGAGGCAGTAGGACACCCTCCCTTTCTGATCTGCTGTTCAAATGCTGTATTGGGCACTCACAGAGTGGTGAGCTGGCTCATATTGGTGAAGGATGAGTTGCTGAGAGAGCTGATCTTGTTGTTGCTCAGATCCCTGTAAGACAAAAGCACTGTGCAAGCTCACATCACATTTAACTCTCTCTTCCTACAGAACAGACCCTTCAGGTGTCCCCATTTTCCAGGGAAGTCCCTGATTTAGAGAAGCCGTCCTGGTTTCTGATTTGATCCCAGAATGTCCTGCTTTTCCTTAGGATATCCCTATTTTCATTGGAGACATGTTGGACGTAGCAAGCCCAGGTGGTACCCGGGGCGGATTTTTTTTTTGTCACCCCCCACCACTTTAATTTAAAAAAAATTAAAAAAATTTAAAAAGTGTCACCCCCCTCTGATGGTGCCACTTTGCGAGGTGTGGGGGTTTTGTGTGTGTGTGTCTATTATCTCTTTTTTTTCAATAAAGTTAAAATAAAAATAAAATAAAAAATAATAATAAAAATGTAAAAAAATAAAAATAAATAAAAATAAAAAGTGTCACCCCCCTCACACTTTGTGAGGTGTGGGGGTTTTGTGTGTGTGTGTCTATTATCTCTTTTTTTCAATAAAGTTAAAATAAAAATAATAAAAAATAATATTTTTTTAAAAAAATAATAATAATAAAAATTAAAATGTGTCACCCCCCTCTGATGGTGCCACTTTGTGAGGTGGGGGGGGTTGTGTGTGTGTCTATTATCTCTTTTTTTCAATGAAGTTAAAATAAAAAAAAAAAATTTTTTTTAAAAAATTTTTTTTTTAAAGTGTCACCCCCCTCTGGGGTGGAACCCGGGGCGGCCCACCCCCCGTTGCTACGCCCCTGATGTTGGAGGGTATATGGAGTTATCCAACCCCTAAGCCATCAGAAGGCAATCCTATATAGGGAATATTTTTACAATTTTTTTAATGTTTTATTATGATTATGGAATTCCTTAGGCAGGCAATAAACAAACATTTGAGATGAAAAGTCAGTGAGGTAGGGTCAATGGGGCAGGGGGCAGGGGGAAAGGCTATCATGCAGAAAATTCCAGGAACCACATATGAGAGAGCTGCCAGAAGGGCAGTTCCTAAAGGACTCCGAGCGCCTTAGCAGAAAAGCAAAGCTATTCTAATGTCCAGGGAAACCAAAGTAAATAGAGAGATGGATGAACTCCAAATGCCAAGTCAGATGGACTAGATGGTGTTTTTAGAATTATTTACTTCACCCAATATCCTGAGCTGAGTTAACTGCACCTTGCTCAAGAGAATCCAGCTTTTTTAGTTGAACGGCATTTGCATTTTAGCCTCTTTTGGGAATCTTTCCCCCCCCCCCCAAATTTTTTATTGATTTTAACAATTTTAAGCACATACCATTACCGTTAAATTTTCCATTCTTCCCCCCTCTAACTGAGGGAAGCAATATTCATCCCCTTCTCTCACCAGGGTAAGCATAAACATAGTATATTTAACATCACTAACATTATTACCGGTAAGTATCATTGCTTGGGCCTGGCCCAATTCTGTGGGCCAGGCATTCCTTCATTCCTCAATTTCATATTTCGATTGACTTCCTCAAATCCCCCTCTGTTGAATTCATTATCTATCCTCTCTAACAGTTTCCCAAACTCCTAAACTTCATACTAACCTATAATACAAAAATCCTTTTACTTCCTCTTTTGGGAATCTGACCCCATAACCAAGGCGGCTAAAATCTAAAAACATTTAATAGTTAATTTTCTTGCCTTACACCTCTCATCTCATCTTCAGCTGTACAAGCTAATAGGTTAAGCACAATTTTATGTAATTCAGAATGGGTCCTATGCCTCCTCTCAAATTCTCCCTTAGGCAGAAATTATTTCTTATCTTCCATGCTAGCTTCTTTAACGACCCTCTTGTTGTTGTTTTTCAGAAGCTTCTCTGCTTCCATATAACTCTATGGTATGTGTGTGTTTTAATGAAATATGACTTTTTTTTGCATTTTGATGGAAGAACCAGGTGGGAGATACAACATCTGGGTGCCACTTGGCCTTTCTGCACCTGCTTTGTTCTCTTTGGTGCTCTCCTGGGAGCCTGAAAACAGAATGGCCACCTGATTCCACAAAGGTCTCCTGTGCCCCCAACCAGCCCCTCTGTACTGGTCAAAGGCTGATACCATGTGAGCCAAATCAGTTGATCAGCGTCCACTGAGGTACAAGTTACACCACTCCCCACCTAGGCCTGGTCTAAAAATTTCCACAGATATGCTGCACAAATGTCTGAGAAAAGGCCACAGCCCACAGCCCATCTCCTGCCTCTCTGGAAAAAGACTATGGCAAGCTCTCGGGACCCACGCGAGGCCACTTCTTCTCAGATACTTACACAAGCTGTAGGTAACGGAAGGTGGAGAGCTGCCCAGGAACCAGGGTGAATTGGTTGCCATCCAAGTAGCTGCAAGGACAATCAAGGATACATCAGAGGTCACAGCAGCAATTCAGGACTGTTAAACTTCCAACAATTGTGTTCAAAGGACTCTAAACCTAGAAGCTATAACTAGTGATAAGCATTGTCCCTGCTCCTCTGTCAATGGTGCCAGCTAAGGGAGACCCATCTGAGTTATCTTGTACTTGCAAATGCCTGTGTTTCACACCTTTATTTCTAACAGGGTGGTATACATGCTCTCCTAAATCTGAAACTATGTTTGTCTCAGGCTGCCTTGCTTTCTACCAGTTTTCCAGCTGTTTGATTCTAGGGTATCAACGTTGGATTCATTAACGCTGCAGAGTAATATAACAGTACTACAGGCCCCTTCCACCTGCCACAGAACTCATTCCCCTAAATTAAAAAAATCCCTTCAGAGTTCAGTGGCATCCAGTTTTGAACCCACAGAGAGTGTGGCATGCACTGGATCAGTGTTTAGCTTTTGAGGATGGTCTGCAGAACAGTGCAAGGTATAAAGCTGCATGCCCCTCACTTGGCTGTTCCCAGCCCCTTCATCCATGGGTGCGACTTGCCAGTCCCCACATTGCCCCTTCTTCCCGGATGCAGGGGCAGAGGAAGCCTCCTTGCTACCTGGGGCAGTGAATGGAGGCATCCCCCTGGGGGCGGGGTGTTGTGACGTTACGTTGTGATGTCACAACGGAGTGCGCATGCGCGAAATGAGCGCATGTGCACTCCGTCGCCGGGCCACTGCCGCCGGGAGCAGCGACAGCCCGGCGACGGAGTGCGCACGCGCGGCATTTCGCACATGTGCACTCCGTCTTGACCGGCGCCGCCGCGCGAAAAGCAGCAGTGGCGGGGCACCCCCACGAGCGGCCTTGCAGAGCGGCCTCGCTCCACGGCTTGCTCGGGGCCCGAGGGCGGGGCGGGGCCGGCCCAAGTGTCACCCCCCTCCCCTGGAACCCGGGGCGGAACGCCCCCCCCCCACCGCCACTGCCCGGATGCAGTGTCAGCAGAAGGGCCCAGGCAGCATTACTCACAGCTCCGTGACGTTCTTGGGGATCCCTTTGGGAAGGGATTTCAGGTGCTTGTTGCTGCAGCGAACAACAGTGTCTAGGCAAGTGCACTCCTGGGGACACTGAGGGCGTGGGAAGCAGCTTGTCTCCTCTTGACCTGCCAAGGCACAAGCCAAAGGGTTCACAGTGGAAAGAGATGGCATGGTGATGGAATAGGAGATCTTGAAAGCGGACATTATCCTATGTTTCTCCAGGGAAATCTAGATCTTGGTCTGCCCTTATATCATCATTATAAAGTGTCCCACTTTATCAAAAGGCCAGAGGCATCAGCAGCAATTAGAACTGAGAATATTAATCAACTGGTGTGATTAATTCATTGCAAATAAAGTGCAGCTCTTAATTGGAAAGAGTGTGAAAGGTCCCTTTGACATCTATGTCCTCCTATTGATTTACACAAGGGTTTCAATTCTCAGAAGCACATGGAGAAAGCTATGGGGCTGTTAATTCTCCCCCCCCCCCAAACAGCAGCTACCCCTCCACACCCTGCATACATGCACCATATCAGAAGCTGCTGTTTGGACCAGGGCCAACGGCTTAAGATGATTTGCTAGACAGTTAATGATTTACCTATTTAGTAAAGTGACGCTGTGTTAAACATCTCCAAAAATATTTCCTGCATTAAGATAGTGTACTTATTTATACTGAGTGGTTAAATAGCTGATTAAATTGCCTTGCTTTTAACCAATTGATTGACTTTGGGAAACCTTGAGACCACTTCTAACCACGGCGGCACAGCCCGCTACGTACCATAAGTGGGGGCCTGCTGCATCCCTGACAAGATTTGTGCTATGCTTCAGTTTATCTCTAGTTTGAAGCTACCAGGCAATACAAAAACTGCTAGGCATGTCCATGTAATTGCTGCTGAGCTTGACCAGTGCCCATGCTGGGACAACAAAAAAAGGCCATCCCGAAGAAACAGTATGAGAAGAAGAAGATTGCAACACACACACACACACACACACACACACACACACACACACACACACACTAAATCTCCCACAACTTTTCAGAATGGGGCGACCACATCATTTCAATAGTGGCTGCGGCCTTCTTTGCCCTTTACAGCAGCCTTTGGGTTCCTCCCACTTCAGTTGATGTGTGTGAGGAAACTCATTTGCATGTGTGAACTGCTACTGCAAGATTTGAGGGCCGAGGCCGTTTACACACACTGCGCAGCCTGGGCTAATGGACATTCAGCGTTTTCAAAACCCGGCTTAATACATGGCACTCCCATTTTCCGCAATGACTTCCTGTGTGCCCTCTGTTGGTTTAAATTCATATTGCAACAACTCTGGACAGGGAAAAGGGTTGGACATCTATGGCTTAATGGGAATATCAACCTCGTTCAACCACAACAGCCTTCCCAATTGTACTACACTGGTCTGCTAGCGGAAACTCAAATAGGGCCTTATGTGGGTCTGTGGGAAGATACACCTGCTATACAATCACAGCCTCAGTTTGCATAATTGCTCCCTCCCCATCCTCCTCATCCCCACCGAGAGCCTGTGAGTTACCTTCCTCACACCTGAAGTCGGGGAAGGCCACATCCTGCAGTGGGATTTGGCGTAGGAAGTCCGGATTATTGCAGCGGGGGTTCCCAGTCACAATCTTCCTCCTACGAAGCCAGTCACCCAACCAGGCCAGGCGGCAATTGCAGTTGAAGGGGTTAGCCAGCAGGTTCCTGGGTGGGAGGGGTGCAGGAGGGAGATAAATAAGCTGGGCAGACACAGGATAATCTAGCAAAGGCTTGTAGGCAAGTAGGGCTCAGTCACCTTCTCCCTTTCAAGACCTATAACATAGGCCAGGCAGTCTATGTTTGCAGGAAGCTGATTTATTCTAAGCCAAACCTCTGGTCTGCTTAGCTCAGTATTGTCTACAATACCGGTAGCAGCCCTCCGAGATCTTAGAGACAGATCTTTCCCAATACTGCTACATAGGAGTGCTTTTGAGAGGCCAAGGATTAAAGTAGGGACCTTCTGTATAGAAAGCGTGGGTTCTACTCCTGAGCTATGGAGCCTCCCTACAATCGAGGTGGGGTAGCAGAGTGGCCTACACCGTGCAGATAGCTCTCAACCAAGGGATAGAGGACTGAGCGTGTTCACAGGTTAGTTAATAGGTTAGAATTCCCCTGCCTCGCAACTCACAGCGTGGAGAGTGACTGCAACGTGTCAAAAGCACCAGGTGCGATGGTGCTGATCTGATTGTCGTACAGCGAGAGGAGGCGCACATTGCGCAGTCCCGTGAAGCTGTCGTTGTGGATGCAGTTAATGCGGTTGTTCCTCAGCATCCTGGAAGGAAGACAGAGAATGGGAAGAAGCCCGTTCGACAAACTACCCCTTGAAAGCCAAAGGAGCCTGACAGCATTCTCCACCCTGCTACTCCTCCTGCGTAGTGACAACCCACCGCTGCCGCTCTCTCCTATCTTCCCTACCCACTCACAACCCCAGTTAGGCCAACTTACAGGGTCCGCAGCCCATCCAGGCCCCGGAACATGGCGCTGCGCACGGACTCCAGCTGGTTAACAGTCAGGTGTAACTCACTGACTGAAGATGCCCCTTCAAAGGCCCCATCCTCAATCTCTGACACCTTGTTGTTGCTCAGGTTTCTGGGAAAGCAAGGGACATGAAGTGATCGTAGAAGACAGGAGCAGGCAGAAAGTTTTCTCAACTCAGTGCGCAGCCTACAAGGAGCGTTTCTCTCCAACAGAGACAAATGAAGAATATTTGTAGTAGTTCCAGCAGCGCTGGTTTTATTTTGCTCTCTTTAATTCTTCTGCAAGCTGCCCCTGCTGTACCCACTTTGAATGTATGTCGTATGTTTAGTCTTAAAGCTTTGACTTCCTCTAAAAAAAAAACACGTTTCTGCCCCTGGCAGTCTCAATCAGAATCCTCTCCCTCCCGTGCCTGCTGTTTGCACTGAAAGGAAAGCTCCCACTGATGTCAATGGGCTATTCTCCTTGTAAACAGCAGTTGGAGGGGGGCAATTCCAGCACTGGGTCAAAGCTCCCCTCACTATACACCATTGTCCAGATCTGGCTGGCCCCCCTATGCCAGCTGTTCAACTTTTAAAAATCAACTATGCAACACCAAGCTATGTAACAAAGGTCATCTCTAGTTTGGCCTTTACATTCTAGGCATACATGTCAGCCTCTTGCATTAGAAATATCTGGCTCCTGCTGGAATACTGCTGCACTCTAAGCCCTATTCATATTGCCGCCTCCTTTCCCCCAGATCTTGTGTGCACAAGAGGTCTTTGGAGTATCTCCTCTGCTATGAGAACCCCTTACCCACATACTCACATTTTCTTTAAGTGTGGGAGCTTCTTAAAGATGCCTGTGGCCTCCAGCACTGTGATCTCATTGTTGTTCAGCCGCCTGCAACAGAAATAAAGGATTGTACGCATACAGCTCAGAAAGCAAAGCAGCGAATAAAACAAAATATATGTGTATTCTAGGCCCATCTCTGTAAACTAACTTTGCATTGCTTAACACATTATTTCCACTCTGTACTGAGTTAATCCCTGTGTATAAAAATGTGCATAAATATCAGAATATAAAGCGTAATGCAAATGGATTGTTCTGCCAGGAGTAAGTATATGGCTTTGAAAGCCAATACACACCAGCTTTCTAAATCAAGCATCTGCAGCAGGAAGCCACTTGTCTGCGTGAACAATGTGCCCTTTTCCTACACATAGGTAATTTCAAAGAATTTACCTAATAGAGATAGAAATAGAAGGTGAAATGGCCCAATGAAAGCCTCAGTACTGGATAGGGCCAAGGACCATTCCACTGTGCTTGCATGGAGAATAAATGCTTCATATAAAAGGCTTCAGATACCCATTTAGTACACAATATGGGATGCTGGGTGCAGTGCAGTGCACTACAGAAGGGAGAGGCACTGGAATGAAAAACACACCAGAAATAGAAGTTCTAAGCTTTGTCAGTGTGTAAGATGAACACCGGGTACAGAAGTTAGGAATCTTAGATGAGTGGCTGAGGCAACCCAGTCGGATGGGTGGGGAAGAGGAAGAGGAAGAGGAAGAGGAAGAAGAAGAAGAAGAAGAAGAAGAAGAAGAAGAAGAAGAAGAAGAAGAAGAAGAAGAAGAAGAAAGAACTGGGCATACTGCAGTGATTCAAAGTCCTTGAGTTGCAATCAAAGAGCAAATTTGAGAATGAAGTGAATTAAGTATAAGGAGAAAAAACCCTTGGACAACAAGGAGTTTCCCCCTCACTTCTGTTTTCACCTTAAGAAAAAGAACGGTGAGTTTCATAGATTCATGGTTAGCAGCAGTAGGGAACCTTTTAACCTTTACCTCCACTGTCAGCGTCAGCATTCTTCCAAATACCAGTCACTGGGAATTACAAGTGGGAAGAGCACTGTTGTGTCAGATCCTGCTTGCAAGCTTCCCATAGGCCACTGTGAGAACAGAATGCTGGACTAAATGGACATTTGGCCTGATCCAACAGGGCTCTTCTTATGTTTGTTGGGCTCTGTAGAGTTAAAGTGAAATCCTGCTTCACAGATGGCAGGCAGACCCAGTCTGGGAGGTCAGGTGTGCCTCAGCAGGGGGAGCCAATCAGCAAGCAGGTCCTTCCATCTCAATGCAAAACCCAAAAACCATAGAGAATGCCTCTGTGTCCCTGCCACAGAGATCAGCCCTCAAAACACCAACAACCGTACAAGAGCAACATTTGCTATCCACAACTGTGTAAACAAAGCCACATGGAAAGCAAATAAGAGTACTCGGGTTTTTGATAGTGAGGAAGGAAGTATGGTTCTTAGATATGGCCAAAGCATGCTGACTTACAGTTCAGCTGTGGCTTGAGGGAGGCGCTCTGGGATCTTTGTCAGTTTCAGGTTGGAACACTCAACCACGTTGGCTTCACAGCGGCACTTGGGGGGGCAGACTACGTCACTGTGACATTCACTGTTCAGCTGGTAATCTTCCGTACCTGCCACCAAGAGAAAGCAATGAGAAAGTGTGCACACAGAGGTGTGTGTGAATACTTGGGACTGTTGCATAAGCATATTCTGGAAGGGGATTCCTTCTGTCTGGGGGCATGAGGCCTCACATGCTGACTCTGCTCCCAACATTCCTGCTCACCTTCTCCTGTTGAAGGGAACTTCTACCATGGCTACTTGAATGTGAGTAGAAGCCACCATGCATCTGGGAGCTCTGCTTTATCAGGGATCCCAGTTGAATGCAGAACTCATAAAAATATATAAATCCTCTGGCCAGCATCATTAAGCCTGAAATTTCTGCACATAGAGTAAAGCTCCAGTAAGTGGCACCACCACCAAGTAGCCAGCAGCAGTGGAGACTTGACAGATTGAAATTGGCTGTGGACCACCTGTGGCCTATTGAGTTCCCCACTCCTGTGCTACAGCAAATGGAGAAGGCAGATATGAAAGACAGAGACTGGTTGATCTTGTTCTGAGCCTCTGGAAGGACACAGTGCCTGCAAACAGTCCATGCCACCACTGCTGGATCTAATGCAAGCCATTAAAAATACATCATAACAGCAATCCTGCAAGGCTGCAACCTCATTCTGCCAGTGGTGCAAACATACCACGAATATACTGTACACATGCAACTCACGTGCAAATTCTAGCATCTCCATACTGGCTCCCTTACCTGGAATGAAATACTGTTCTTTGGCTGCGAACGGAAATATGCAGAGTGTTAATCTGAATGCAGCAAACTTAAGATATTAAAGGCTGTGCTGCTCATAGCTTCCTCAAACATGTATGAACGAGTATACAGTATATACTGCAGTGTGTGAATTGAAAACAGAATGCATATTTCTATTCAGATACATATGCTTAGAAATGACATCATGCATATTTAACTTAATATGTATTTCTGATGAAAAATAGACATATACTCCACCAGCCATCAAAGTGTGCACAAAATGTAAGCGTTAATTTTTAAAATAAGAGAACAGAAACACTGCAGTTTTCCGGGGTGTGTGTGTGTGTGTGTGTTTCTACAATATCTTCCCCTAGATTTCACTGAGGTGCTAATGTCAGAATCCCTGAATTAAGTATGCAACAAAGTGCAGGGGGACATCCAATATCTGCTCTGTCCTGATCCCCAAATCTATACGCAGCCCTACAGAAGAAGATCATTCGTACGGGAGCAGCGGAATTTCTTGCTCTTGATCTGTCCGATGCGCTTGTTGGCGAGGCGGCGGGGGCTGGCACAGCGAGCACCACTTGTTTCAATAGGATTGGCACGCAAGAAGTCTGCCAGCCACTTCAGGTTGCAGTCGCAAATAAAGGGGTTCTGGGCCAGATGGCTGTAGAGGGAAAGAAACAAGAGCAGCTTGAATTTCAGAGTTGTTCTGGTGGCTGCTGTCAGAGCAACCTTAAATCTAGCAACCAAGATGCTGCTTCTAGCTGGCATAATGCTGAATGCTCTTGTAGGCACCCTGAAGGCAAAGTGCTCCATTTCCTTGTGGCCTCACTTTGGTGCCAGGATGTTGGGCTCTGCCAATGGCCCTGGGCCAGCCTCTACACTCTAGGGCAGTCTTCCCCAACTTGGCACGCTTCAGATATTTTTGGAACAACTTCCATCAGCCCCAGCCAAGTTATGGGCGATCACGTTTGGAAGACCCCCAGTTAGGGAAGGCTGCTCTTGAACATGGTTGCAAAGGCATGACCTTGCAAGGCTCCTTGCTCTCTTTCTAGAGCTCTGCCCCTGTGGCAATCTCCTGCCTTGGCCAAGGACTCTTACCTGCCTTCTCAGTGGGACCCCAGTGTTCCAAGGGCATCTCCTCCCTTCCTCCCACAGAACCCTGTTCTCATTGGACACATCTTCAGAGAAGCCAGCACTCACAGAGTCTGGATGGCTCGCAAGGTGGCAAAGGTGCCCTTAGCCAAGGTCTGGATCTTGTTGTCGTACAGCGAGAGCAGCGACAGGTTCTGCAGGTCAGCAAAGGCATCTGCCCGGATGCAGTTGATCTTGTTGGCATTCAGGAGCCTGGAGTGAAGGAGCACAAAACACCATATCAGAGCGTGTGTGTGTGCATGTTGTGGTGGTCATAGTGGTAGTGGCTGTCACACACACACACACACAATATTCTTGGCCATTGCTCACAGCAGGGGATTCCGCAGATCCCACCCACTCAACTAACACCCAGCATGTTACTCACACAGCCCAGACCAAGTGATAGTAGGTCAGAGAACAAAATGACCACAAAGAAGACAGGTGAGGAGACAGGATATCCACAACCCTTCTCTGAATCTGAGTGGACAGAAGGAAGGGATAGTATAGATCAGGGGTCAGCAAGGTTTACATTGCCTGGGATGGTTCACTCCCACGGAGATCGCTCCGTGGGTCGGATTGTGTCTGCGCAGACGATTTTTGGCATCTGCACATGCACAGATGTGATTTTCAGCACCACAGAAGTGAGTCCCCACTCCTCACTTTGCCAGTTTAGTGCAGCACACAGGGACTCGCCGAGCAGGCGGCTTGGTTTGGGGGCAGCTCGTGGGCCGTTTAAACGACCCCCATGGGCCGTTTGTGGCCCATGGGCTACAGGTTGCCGACCCCTGGTACAGATGAGGAATATAGGCAGATGAGGAGGGAAGCAAAGATTAAAGCTGGGGAGAAGAAAGTAACTCTAGATGGGATTGTGGAGTAGAAAGACACAGGGGAGAGTGAAGCAGGCTGTGTGGAAGATGAAGGCGGGGAAGAAGGAAAGGCTTGTTAAGAGATAAAGGGCTGTGAGGTTTGTACAGAAGTATGCTGAAATTGTATAGCAGCCAGATGTGAGGTCTGGAGCCCCTTTGCCATCTGGATCAAGGTTTCCACACTGCCACTCTCTCCCTGCTATAGTGATGTCTAGCTATCCCTCTCACTTGTGCTTACAGTAGTTGCAGTGCATACAAGCCCCCGAATACCCCTTTGGGCAGTTCTGTGATCTTGTTCCCGTACAAGACTCTGGAAAAGAAACAAAACCAGTGCTTGAATTAGTAGCGTCTCTCGGTGATTAAGTCCCGATGTACCTTGAGGAAAGAGGCCATATTGAACAACCGAACCCAGGCTCACCCTTCATACATAGCAGACGTAACGATAATGAGACTGTGAGGTGCCAGCTGGCTTATGATGCCAGCATCAGGGAATCTGGATTCAAATGTGATTTAAGTCCCCGCTGAGGCCCAGTTCGTATATGCAAATGACCATATGCAGCCACTTGAAACCGCTAGGTAGGCGCAGCTCCACATGGCAAGCTGCCTGTGTCAAGTGGCTCCCTGCAAGGTTACAGCAATTTCGCTCGTTCCATTGTAAACCTTCGAAAGAAAAGGGTTGAAATGGTGTGGCTGAAATCGCCATAGGACCATGGAGAGCTGCTTCATGCAAACACTCGCCATCTGGAGCTGTGCCTGCAAAATTGCATTTCAAGAGACAACCATGACACAGATTGCTCTTTGGAATGGAGCCACATTAACTTACTGGTGCAGCGGATGGTGGGGGAGTGTGGTGGGTGGGTGGGGACTCACATGCTAACATTATTGGCATCCATTATTGGCATCAAATGGGAATTAGAAAGGCCAAGCAATATGTTGGCCAAGGGGGCTGCGAGTTGGAATTGGCATATTCAGGAAGCCACAGCGCATAGCCAGTGGTAGAGCTATGTGCATGGAGCTTGTGCAAGAACATTCTCATGTTGCTGCATGCAAGTGGCATTTCTTTCTTTTTTAAAATAATTTTTATTGGTTTTTACAATTTTATAAGCACATAACATAACGGTTAAATTTTCATACTTCCCCCCTCTCACTGTGGGAAGCCAAAATCCATCCCCCCTCTCACAGGGGTATACATATTCACTGTACATTTAACCTTACTTATATTTTTCAATAACATTGCTTGGGCCTGGCCCAATTTTGTAGGCCAGGCATTTCTAATTTTCTCAATTTCATATTTCAATTGACTTCCTCAAGTCCCCCACTGTTGAATTCATAATAAATCCTCTTTAACAGATTCATACATCTTTTAAATCATCGTCAAGTACATAGGTAAGTTTACTTATTAATCCTAAATTCACACCTAGGCATCCAGGTACTTCTGCTCTTTCCCTATGTTCTTGCCATTATTCCCCCCTTCCTCCCTTTGGTCTCCGAGTATCCAGCCACATTTTCCTCCTCTTACTAATCATTTAACATACATGCAAGTGGCATTTCACTTCCCCGCCTAGACTAATGTCTGCCATGCTTTCTCCCACTGAGGCTACTCACAGAGAGTTGAGTGAGCGCAGGCCTTGGAAGGCATCAGGCGCAATCTCCAAGATCTGGTTGTTGCTCAGGTCTCTGAAAGGCAAAGGCAAAGTTAACGCTCCTAGGTCTGTAGTCACAGCTCCTTCCTTTTCTGAAGGTGCCTCTCCCACCTTGTGTTCTTCACAGAGTATAATAAAGGCTTCACTCCTGTTCCTTAGCAGGACTAAGATGGGGGTGCACATCAGCCAATACAGCTCTGTGCTCCCTCGAGTACACCTTGCAATGCAACACCTGCTTCCCCTCTGCCTGTATCACATCTAGACAGAAGCCATTGCCTTAGGCTTGCACAGACTATTTGTCCATCAAGCCCAGCATGGTTCACTCTGGCTGAAGACACTCACATCCTTCGTAGCTTCTTATATGATGAGAAGGCTCCAGGCGGGATAGACTTGATGCCATTCAGTTCTAAGCGTCTGCATGGGAAACAGAACACAAGAAAGCAAATCAGCTTGACTGCACCACCGGAGCAACTGAAGTGCCGTCTCTTCCAACAAGGAGGTATTCCCCAAGAGTAGGCAGACAGCTGTATTCCTGGATAGTTCACTTTGACACATCTCCCCCAGTTCTCTGGAAGCAGAAATCTCTGATCCTGGTACAGCTTTTAGCCACAAAAGGGACTGGCAAAAACTAGAGTATCTCTGCATAAGGGAGGAGTGGTGAAGCTTTATGGACCAGTGGATCACATCTTTATCTCCCCCTACCCTTGTGGGCCAACTTCAACAGTCAGTAGGGCCACCCTTATGCCAGTCACCTGACATAGAATGACATCAGGTGATAGACACCTGTCAAAGCTTTGCACAGCACTTCCCAAATGCCCAGCAAACCAGGTGATTGTCAGATGTTTGGGAAAGCACTGTGCAGAGTGCTTTGCTAGCAGTGGCGTCGCAAGGGAGGTGGGGGGCGGTATGCCCCGGGTTCCAGGGGAGGGGGGTGACACTTGGGCCGTCCCCACCCTGCCCTGCCCACGGGCCCCGAGCAAGCCGCGGAGCGAGGCCGCTCTGCTCGGCGGCTCGTGGTGGTGCCCCGCCGCTGCTACTTTTCGCGCGGTGGCTCACAATATCGCAGCGGGAGCAGCGATGGCCCAGCGACGGAGTGCGCATGTGCGACATTTCACGCATGCGCACTCCGTTGTGACGGTGCGTCGTGACATCACAACATAACGTCACAACGCCCCGCCCCCAGGGGGATGTCTCCGTTCGCCGCCCCGGGTAGCGAGGAGGCTTCCTCCGCCCCTGTTTGCTAGTCACATGCTTGGTGCTTGGGAAATGCTGGACACACGCCTCTCAAAGTGCTTTGTGCTTCATTTCCAAGACACGTGGCAACTGGCTGATTGTGGGGTGTTTGGAAAGCCCCTTTCAGTCATGCCCTGTCCTTACATGCTCACATCGTGCATATGGCTTGAGCAAAATGGCCTGGCAGGCCAAATCTGGTCCATGGGCCAGAGGTTCCCCACCCCTGACATAAGGTCAAAGTTGAGAATTGCCCTATGGTGCTCCTTAGGCAACAATATATTCTCTGTTCCAATACCAGCTGAATCAATCAAGGAGACAGGAGCACTGAAGCAGAGTAGATGTGATTAGGAAGGGTACTAGTGCTCAGGTCCCACCACCCCCTGCCTACCCACCAAGTTCCTAGTATCCACTCACATCTCAGTCATGGTCTCAGGCAAGTTGGCCGGGATGGCTGTCAGCCCCTTGCCGCGACAGTCCACAATGCCATTGCTGCAGGTGCACATGGCGGGACAGGAACCTGATGAAAAGCTGCAGATTTGGGTCCTGGTAGCATCCATCTGGCCTGCAGAGAAGAATGCAGAAGCTTAGTGCATCTTCTTTGCATAGGGCTTGCAACCCACGGCACTGCAGGGCATCCCTAGCTCTGCCTACCTGTTCTTTGCTTGTGGAACACTGTGGTCTGTCGGGGTTTTGGAATGTGCACTTTCTTCAGGGCAGCTAGAGAGCCTTTGGGCCACTGGCACGCCCTCCTCTCAGCCCCTCTCCACAGATGTTTACACGTAGAGATGAATACTTATGCAGGTATATACATATGCAGAACTGCTACACAGGTTGATAGTTCAAATCAGCAGAGACATGAAATGGACAGTGTGATGGGAGGGCAAGTGCACAAATGAGCATGAGATAGAAAGGGGAGCCTGGTGCACCATTTCACAACATTGAGGAGGAAAACTGCATAAAGGGCACAGGCTGGTGCAGAGAGCAAGCGGGCATCTTTCAAGATGGCAGCTTCCAGCACTAATGGTTCACACTGTCAGAAATAGAAAAATGCAGGATAAAAGGAGACGATGCTTTTAAAAGAATTTCTGCAGAATGAAAAGCAATTTCTGCCGTCCAGGCTGCAGTCACGCAACCACCATGGCCTGCACACGAGACACAAGAGCTCCTGAAACTAACATGTCATGGTAAGAGGGTGGGTGTGCATTTGAGAGACCAAGGGTCTCTTGTGGCAGGTTTCACTAACCCTTTGGTTCCAGGGCTGATATGCCTTGAATCTGAGAGCAGAAGGGGCCTCTTTCTGGTGATTCTGGGGGGTCTGCAAAGCTCCCTGGAACCCCATAGATGCCACTGACCTGAGCAGCTGAATTCATTCTTCTGAATCTCTGCAACGTTGAGGCCACGGAGGGCAGCAGGGCCGGCACACTGTGTGAAGAGCCCAATGGTGGGGCGCTGGCGCAGCCACTGGGAAAGCCAACCCAAATGGCAATCGCAGAAGAGCTGGTTGGAGTGCAAGCGGCTGTAGGAACCCAGGGGAGGAAAGGTTTGGGGGGGGAAGAGAAACATCAATCACTGTCTTTCCATAGCTCCCTCTTGAAACACCTGCATAGAAAGGTAAAGCCATCCCTAGAGAGAAGGACTTAGGCTTACTGAGTTGGAATGAAAATGTGGGGACATTTCCTGGGAAGGAGAGTCCAGTCCCATAGGGATCTGAAGCTGTGGGGTTTGGACCTCAGTACTCTCCATTCCATGGACTGGATTGCTCTCACCCAGCGTCCTGCCCACCACATTAATGCCACCACTTTCTGTCCCATGATGCACCTTGTCATTAAAGGAACCAACAACTCCATGAACAGAGCTGTGGCTCTTTCTGCCATTGGGGGGCAGCATCCCACATCTTCATAGGGCCCCAGGTTCTTGGGATCTTGGGCACAGGGTCAGGCATTACCTACTATGAAAACATTAGTGCCAAGAAGGGAGATCTGCAGGACCTAAAAGTGAAAAGTTGCCACCAGGATTCCTTGTACGGACTGGTAGCTCCCAGCCCACCATGCTTTATGAAATGTCCAGTCTGCGGTTTCCACCCCAACCCCAACCCCACTCCGCCCTTGGACTGCTTCATCATGTGCTCACAAGGTGCGCAGTTTGGGCATGTGGTTGAAGCTGGAGATGGGGATGGTGCTGATGTTGTTGTTGTTCAAAGTCCTGCAGGAAGGAGGAAGAGGAAGAGCATCAGTGAACATTGGAGAGAAACATCTTGTCATTTCATCTGGCTGTGCGTGCAGTGCACACACAAACAAACAACGCTCACAGAGTGGCATGTGACACTTCTCAGATTGACAGCACATCTCATTTTCAAAATCAGTTTCAGCATGGGAGAAGCAAGGGCCAGTTCTAACAGACCCCTACAACAGAGGAGTAACAGATCAACAGGTGAATTTTAGGGCACCCCTTAGCAAGAAAAGTTACATTGACTAATAGGTCAGCTTCCCTGGGATTGCATGTGTATTACCTTCATCTGACCCACCACTCCCCTTAAGGTTGGGAGGAAGGCCCTGCTGACATTAGTAAGCTCAGGACCAGGCTCCAGTGGTTTGCACAAGGGAAGCTACTGGGCTTTGGGTTGTCCCTTGATCACTTTTGAAACCAGCCCAGGTATAATGTTATTTGTTTTGCTTTGTTTTTACCACTGGGGTTTTTAAAACCCTCTTAAGCTACAATCCTATGCACAATTGCATAGTAATATAGTAGGAAGATTATTACTAATCGTTACAACTATTGTTGTTGTTGTATTGATTTATCACCTGCCCTTTGAAAACAATTTAAAATTCAACATTAAAAACAGTTCAAAACAAATTAAATACTGAAGCTAAAGTGACCCATCAACACTTCTCTAGGGACAGTATCCCATAAAGTAGGGGCCAACACTGAGAAGGCCCTGTTTCCTGGTGCCCACCAATCTAAATGATCTCAAATGCAGGCCAACAAGTAGGGCTTCTGATATCCACCTTAAAGCAAAGGTAGGTTCATACAGGCACAGCTTCTCCTTCTAATAACTTAGCACTTTCAGTTCTGCCGGGAAGCACTGCAACTGATACAGAATCAGTGTAATGCCAAAAGACCTCCATCCTTCTGGGGAGATGGAATGCTACCTGGACCCTACCTGGACCCTGTATGTTACCAGCATGGGTGGGAATCTCAGGATATACGCTCCAAGTTAAAAACATTTCTGATGTGGCCAGGAGTGGGGTGTTGAAGGGGATAAAGCTATGGCCACCTGAGCCAGCAGATCATACACCAGTGATAAAGATATAGAGAAAAACAGACTCTTTGGCCACATTTTGGGGTGGGCACTGTTTCTTGCGAAGAGATAGCCCAAGCCCCAGGATGCTTCCAGATCACCCTCCCATCAACTGAGCTGGAGTCTACCACAGTCATGCTTCTCTAGGCAGGCTCTCCATCCAGCCCGATGGGACAAACCTTCTACAGAGCCCTCCCAGAGACACTTACAAAACTTCCAGGCCACGGAGAGCACGGAAGGCCCCTTCCTCAATGCAGCTGATGTGGTTCTTGTCCAGTTGTCTGAGTGATGAAAGAGGAGATTAATATACCTGTTCTCAATAGCTGTGCTGGAAGACCAATACCTAGGATGCTCAACACAAAGACCAATCTGCTGCACTCAATGAAAGGAGAAGAAATGCTGGAGGACTTTGTGGTATGCATAAGAAGCCCTGGAGAACTGCAAGTAGCCAAGAGGATGAGAGGGACAGGCATGGGTGGGTGGGAAATATGATTTGGGGTGCAACAGGCACTGCATTATATCTGTGGACACGTTCCCACTGCTGTTATCATATTAGTATTTGCTGTTGTAGAAGGAATTTTTGAGATCTTCTTCTACACAGTTGCTAGCCCTATGACTTCAATATGTGCATGCATGAAACATAATGCCAATTTCTCCAGGGCAATGTGGCATGCTGTGCTTCCCTATCCGCTGCCCTGCTGGGCCAGGTCACTCACAGGTTCTTGAGATCAGTAGCTCCACGAAACGCCTTCCTGGGAACAGCCAGAAGGAGGTTCTCGCTCAAGTCCCTGCAGATGATAATTTTAAGAGAGCCCTCTGTCAGTGGAGAGACAATGAAGTACGGGGGGTGGGCAAGGTAGTGAGGCATCAGGTTATGAGGACTAGCAGGAGAATACTAAGCAGCAATGAAGAAATATTCTGCACATGCTCAGATGCATGACCATCCTTATTGTTTTATATGCACCAGAGTGAGCTCTGGCACTGAAGAGGTGCTGTGTGTGGCCCGAAATGCTGCTCTTTTCACCAAACACCCCCCAGGACACTGGCACAGCAAACAGCATTGCATTCTGTGCCCCGTTCATACAATGAATGGTTCATCTCATGCCACTTCTGTCATGGCAGCAAGATGAGATGACTGATGGTGGTTTGAATACCTTAAGCAATTTAAGTAAGAATGCACGTTTTCAAACATCCAGTGTCCACCTGATTTATGGCAAGGTACAAAAGCAACCCAGTCAGTTCATTTTAAAAATAGTAAAAACAAACATGAACAGTCCATTTTAAAAATAGCAAAGGAGGTGACCTAATGGACAATGAGGATGCATATTCCAGTCTCTGGCATCTGCATGCAAGAAACAAGGTGAGTCACACTGTAGTCTTATCAGATGCAAAATCCCTTCCAGCTCTTGAATCCACAGCATGGCTCATCCAGTATCCCTGCTGGCCCCTTGCATCTCACCAAGAGTCTTGAAGGGGCTGGGAGAAGGGAGCGGACAGTTGACACTTGCCTTTCCCAACCCTGGGAGTAGAGGCATCCTCAGAACAGAAATGCCCAGTGACTGCTGATTTATTAACAAAGACACTTGGATTTTGGGGCACTCCCACCACATGTGGAGGTATGTGCCTGTGAAGGTGCACCCTCTCCAGCAAACCATATGAGAAATATGTAAAATAACCAAGCAAGTAATAGAAATCACCCCAGAACTGGCCCTACTAAACATCTTCCAAGACAATAATGCCCACTTACACCACAAAGAACTCATAACCCACCTACTTTCAGCAGCCAGAAACATCATAACCAGACGAACACAAGCGAACAACAGAGAACCTGCACAAGCAACGCTGACATCAACCCCCACATATATTAAGTAAAATAGAAACATCGTCACCCGACACCCCCATCTCCCCCCCTTCACCTCTTTCTCCCTTTTCTTCCTAATGTCTCAACAAATGAAACTGATTTGTAAAAATGATACATGGAAATCAAGAAATCTTTAATAAAAATACATTAAAACAAACAAAACAAAGACACTTGGCAATTCTATGTATCACACACACCACAGTACCTGAGTGGAAACTTAAAAGAGCACAAGCTGTGATGGTTTTTAATTGCCTTGCTGCCATTTCCTAACTTCCATGCAAATTGTTTCGTGCATGCCTATAATGGCTGATGCTTATCAGTGAGGTGCCTTCTGATAAATTTCTGTATCATGAGACTAACGCACACACATGTGCACACACACTATTGTGGACACAAACACACAGCCTGCTCCACCACCCCTGCAACCCTTTTTTGAAAATAACAACTGTAATCTAAGAGCAGAACGAAAGTAGGGTTGCCACAGTACAGCTCAATCCTAACCAGGAGAGGGCAGCAGAAGCTCTTTCATTGCTGACTGATGTCACCTCTTCAATCTGTTACCTTTGAGACAGAACAGCAGCTCCTCAGACTTGGCACATGACACCCTGGTTTCTTCTCCACACTTCTGCTAACAACCAACCTCCCCAGCTAAGTGGCATCATTAAAAAGCCTCCACTGTTTATAGTGAGTGTCCAACACTCCTTTAGACTGGACCCTCGTGTCGCTACAGGCAGCGGCAGTGCAACCTTTGCCCGCAGAGACATGTTTCTCTCAGAGGACGTGTTTTGGAAGGAACTTTCTTCAGCCTCCCTCCCTCTGGCCCACACCCCAAGATGCCACTACTGCTTTTCTAAGGAGCATGAGATGAAAAGGCTAGAGTTGAGAATATGTTAATCTTCGTATTCCTCTCCAATTCATCTCTGAAACATCTCTCTAACCCAGGCACTGTGGGGTTAGTAGAGGCTTAACAACTTCCTGGTAATATGTGAATGTTGGGGGCGACCAAAACACTTCCGAAGATTGATGCATTTATTTATCTATTCATTCAGTTTATTCCACATGTGAATGGTGTGTGCTATAAAGAGGCAATTTACTATTAAAGGTAAAGGGACCCCTGACCGTTAGGTCCAGTCGCGGACGACTCTGGGGTTGCAGTGCTCATCTCGCTTTAGTGGCTGAGGGAGCCGGCGTACAGCATGACTCATGTGGCCAGCATGACTAAGCCGCTTTCTGGCGAACCAGAGCAGCGCACGGAAATGCCGTTTACCTTCCTGCCGGAGCGGTACCTATTTATCTACTTGCACTTTGACATGCTTTCAAACTGCTAGGCTGGCAGGAGCTGGGACCAAGCAACGGGAACTCACCCCGTCGTGGGGATTCGAACCGCCGATCTTCTGATCGGCAAGCCCTAGGCTCTATGGTTTAGACCACAGTGCCACCCATGTCCCAATTTACTATTAGGAGGTGCTAAAAATAGCACTAGGGTGTTCAGGTGATGGGATCCCTCACCAATCTCTATGTAGCAGCAGCAGAGAGCATGGTGGGGCCTTCCAACAGTTCAGTTGCTGCTGCCAACTGGGAGGGGTGAGGCAGTGAGGAGGCTGGCATGGTGCAAATCACATCAGCGGAGCCAACCTGGTGCTACTGCTTTGGAGCCAATCTGGGGTTTGGACCACACCACCTGGTAAGCAGCAACAACAATTCAGCTGTTGGGAGGTGAGCATCACTGCCCCACCACACCATCTATCTGCCTTTGATATATAGATCTATTTACCTAGGCAATTTAAAAAAGAAAAGAAAATCCAGGCTCCACTATTACGTTTCCAAATTTCTTTCAGGATCACCATCATCTTAATGGCAATTTTTGACAACTAGCTAGTGAGAAGAGTTTGTTAACCTTATTTCCATGTATTCCCTAAGGGGAATTGTTTCTAGGGACTCATAGGTCTGGTTCACATGTGATGTTTAACATTAACCATAGTTAAAAAAACAAAAACAAACCATACTTAAAGCTGTGGTGCCTGTCAGGCTTTCACTTAAGCCTTAGCTTATTATGTCACAGAATGGTTAAAAGCACCAGCAAGAGCAACTGACCCTTAATAGCAGTTTCATTTTTTTTGCCACTTTTCAACTGCAGATCTGTAGCTTTTGGGACACAATAGCTCCTTAACCATATTTAAGACAGAGGTCTAAGTTCACATACAGGACTAAGCTGTGGGTAATTTTAACTGGGGTAAATTTAACTAAGGTTAAAACTACAAACCTTGGTTAACAAGTGACGTTAAACCATCAATGAAGCAGCTGGACTGGGTTCACACATAACACTAAGCCATGGCTTAATAAACCATTGTCTAATAAATCATGAATTAGCATTGTATATGAACCAGCCCAGGTGTATAGGGACCCAGGTGGCGCTGTGGGTTAAACCACAGAGCCTAGGGCTTGCCAATCAGAAGGTCGGCGGTTCGAATCCCTGCGATGGGGTGAGCTCCCGTTGCTCGGTCCCAGCTCCTGCCCACCTAGCAGTTCGAAAGCACGTCAAAGTGCAAGTAGATAAATAGGTACCGCTCTGGCGGGAAGGTAAACGGCGTTTCCGTGCGCTGCTCTGGTTCGCCAGAAGCAGCTTTGTCATGCTGCCCACATGACCCGGAAGCTATACGCCGGCTCTCGGCCAATAAAGCGAGATGAGCGCCGCAACCCCAGAGTCGGACATGACTGGACCTAATGGTCAGGGGTCCCTTTACCTTTACCTATGAACCGGCCCCCATTCACACAATCCTATAAAACATCCATTGGGGCGCATTTGGCCGGAGGCACCTGAAAATCCAAGGAAGGAACCTTTGGGAACAGGGAGCCAACATTTCTCCTCTGAAAGAGTGCATGATCACAAAACTGTTAGAACAACCAGGCCCTTGTGAAAATGCCAAAGCACAAATAACATTCCCATCTAATGAGGACTTTCAGAGTTCTAGACAACTCAACATTCTGTGACGTATTGAGAGTTTTTAAAACCACAGTTCTTCTGAAAGTAGGAGTTCCAATCGCTTCATCCTCAGAATTAAAAATCTGGATATATTACAGATTATTAGGAACTTCAAATCTTTCTGTAACATTGTTACCATAAATGACTCGGTTGGAGTCCACCAGCTCTTCACAGCGACTGATTCTATCGCTATTTTTATTCACTTTTGGTTCTTTTCTTCTCCATGGTCTGGTCTGTCCCCAATCAATAGGACTAGCAACCTGCTGCACAGATGTTGAGCCAGAGAATAGTTTGAAGTAGTGTAACCATCCACCCGCCCTGCCTTTGGAGAGTTCATATTCACACTCCTCTCTTCAGGGGGGCAGCTGCCCTAGAGGTGAGTGGAAATAATCGAGAAAATCACCCTGTTCTCTCCTTCTTGTACATGTATGGACCTGTTTTCATTCAGTATCGCAGTAACTCCAAGGAACATTAAGCTGCCAGTTTCCCAGACACAAATTGCTCCAGTCTTGATGAATGACAGCTTGCAGCAACAGCTTTGTCTGGC
Source organism: Darevskia mixta (assembly GCA_034641385.1). Classification (NCBI taxonomy): domain Eukaryota; kingdom Metazoa; phylum Chordata; class Lepidosauria; order Squamata; family Lacertidae; genus Darevskia; species Darevskia mixta. The sequence goes on from JAWWNH010000030.1 coordinate 1,265,770, forward strand.
TTTAGAGGAACGTTCTGACCATTACTTGCACCATCCTGCCATCCATTTATGCTGAGTCAGATAAATTGAGACCCCCAAGAAAAGCAGCCTTATTACAGAATGAAGGATCATCTCTTAGTGAGTGAAAACTAGGGGACCCCACAACCAGTATGCATACAACAAAGTATGTTTCAAGCAATGCAAATTCTGGTAGGACTACAGAGCAGGGCAAATATCTCCCAGGCTCTCCATCTGACTTTGAACTAAATGCCCTTTAATAGCAACACAAATAGAATATGAGGTTCAAAAAACTAAAGTGCTTACGTTACTTTTTACTGCTCAATGTTAAATAGGCAATAAACAGGGGTGGGTGGGTGGGTGGGTTTCCACATGTGATGGGAATGCTCAGTTTGGACAAGGGTGTTCCAAGAAATCTCTTCCATTCTACCGCAAATAATTCCCCCAAGTCAGCCTTATTGTCTATATTTCCTGATACAATGTGAAATATGATGTGCAAAGACTTGAACCACTTTGTCCAGAAAACATGCTGATTTCCTTTAATTATCTCTGCATTTAGTTTAGAAAAGGTTAGCTCATCTATTTCACCCAATGACTCCTTTAAAACAGGCATGACCACCAGCCTCTCCAGGGCAATCTGACCCAATTTCCAGTTTCAGTTGTGGTCGCATCCCATCACCAAACAAATCATGACCCCAGAGAGTTTTCCCGGCTAGCCTGCACCCTCAACATTGCACACTCTCTTTTGTCTTCGCCGCAGCCATCCCTCCTCCCCTGTGTGCCTTGGACATGAGCCACTTGGAGGGATCCCTCGCTGGGATTGGTGCCTCGATTGTGGGAGCAAGCGAGGCCTCCCAGTGCGAGATCCTGGCCAGCACTCAGCAAGTAACTAAAGCCAAACTGTCTGACATCCATAGGACACAGCTTTCCCAGTGGGGAGCCCACTCAGGCAGACAAGCCAAGCACTTAATCTCCTGCCCTATGGGCCAGGCTGAGCCTGGTGCAAGCAGGGGGTGCAATGGTATTATGAGGCTCTCATTCTCTTGGCTAATCTCAACTTCACACTTTAACCTGATTGAGGCGTGTTTGGCTTGCCAGCCCCTCGTGCTGTTTGAGGGGATTAGGGTTCGGCTCAGCGGGATGGTAATTGCTTCCTACTGCTCCAGACCATCTTGCCCAGCCTTTAGCCATGCCATGGAAAATCCTGTCTTCATTGCCCAGTCACCAGCGGGGAGATAATCAACCTGCAGTGCAGAATTTGCTCCCCAGACTCCCCACTTCCATCCATACTACAGGGAGGTATGAGGCACATATATATTGTGCCCACAGAGGAAGGATCTGCCAGTTTGTCATGCCTGGATTGTGTCTGCTGCATGCTGTATGTTGGTGACACTCAACTCTATCTCTCTTTTCCATCTTCCAATCCAACAGAGGTTCCTTAGCTCATCACACTGGGAAGGAAGAGGTCAAGCAAACTGAGGCTGAATCAAAGAAATACAGAGGTCCTGTGGGATGGGAGACTGACTGCTCTCGAAGGGGGTTTGGAGCTGGTTCTCAATGGGGTGGCGCTCCCCTGAAAGACTGGGTACACAGTTCGGAAGCACTCCTGGACTTGGTGTGACCTATGTATGCTCAGGTGGTGCTGGGAGCATTCTTTGGCTGCTATGCCAACTGCAGCCTTATCCGCATACGTCTAACTCAGCCAAAACACTTTGTGCCCTGCTCACATTCAGGCTTGAATGCTCTTTGTGGGACTGCCTTCTGAAACTTTAAGTTTTGATAGGGATAAGAATGTCAGCTTCAGTAATATCTTCACCATACCAACCACACTGGCTTCTGTGGCATTTCTGAGTTGGATTTAAATGGCTAGCTTTCATCTTTAAAGTCTTAAATGGTTTGAGGGACCACCTGCACCCATCATCAGGCTGCCCTTACAACGAGATGTGCAGTGGTGGCTCTCTTCATGCACCCACCTCCTACATCAGTGAGGTTGGTGGCCGTGAGAGGGAGGACCTTTTCTATAGTGGCCCCACAGCTTTGCAATGCCCTTCCAGAGGGTCCAGAGAGGGCTGCCATTCATTAAGCTATCTGGAAGTCTTTAAATACATATCTCCTGCTTAGTCTGTTATTGATCAATGCCTTCTGGCTTGGACTGTGGGTTGCTAGTGCTGTGAAAAGTGTTTTAACCGACAGACTGAGTATGTTGGTTGATTTTTAACAAGGATTGAAGGTTGCAATTTTATTTTATTTTTTGTTGATATTTTGCAAACTTTCTATTTGTATGCCATCTTGTCCAGAAATATCAGCTAGGAAGTATATAAATAAAAGCATGCCCAGCTCATTCTCTGTGGAAACATTGAATTCAGAAGAGATAAGCAACCTTACAGATATATAAGGATGGCATGGAAGTTTTAAAACACAAATCTTTTGCCCCTTACACCACCCTTTCTAAACAGCCACCACAGTGCCTGGCCATAGTTCTCTTGCTAACAAGTGAGGAGATACCAACAACCGCATTCCTGATGCTCAGCCTGTAAAAACTTCCAGATTGCCAAAGTGATTGCATGTGTGCAGGTGGCTGTGTCTTTCTCTCTCACTCCCACCTCCATTTCCACCTCTCTTTATCGCCTTCTGGTTATCTCCTTTGCTCCGTTCAGATCTGCTTCTCCTAGAAGACAGAATCAAATTGGAATTCTGATTCCTTATTAGAGTCTACTGTCTGCCTCATTTTCCTCTGGAGACTACATAGCTAAGTGCTGGGCTCTCTCACGCCACGGTGCTATAAATGGCATTACCCCTTCAGCCAGGTGCAGGTTCTACAGATGGAAGGTTGTTGGTGTGACATTCACTAGGCAGGCTTCCTGAGGGGTGTTTTTGCTTTAATTTATCCATGTCACATAAGTCCTGAGCCAGTTGCAATCAACCGCTGGTGCTAAGCCTAAGCCTTTCCCGGCAAACAGAGGTTTTCGGGGACTAAACATGGTGGCTCCCAGACCTATGGTATACTGGGCCCAGCTTGAAAGCTGCTCTGACATCTGCTGCCACACCTCTGTCTCTATCCCAGCCATCCCTGTCCTGGCAGTCTGTGTTGTCTTGCGGTGCACCAGACTCCAGCTGCATCTTGCCAGGGTTGGGAGCAGAAGGAACTCCTGTGGGGCCAAGAAGGCCCACTAGATTTCAAATGTCACCACAGCCACTCCCACCAAGCTGGTCGCCAGCACCACCCACACAGCATGCATCCTTCAAACACCTCGCCCCCATCCCAGTAATTAGCATCAAAGTGGCCTTGGATCCAGCCCCTGGGAGTGACGCTTCCACAGCTGCTGGCCTTGCTGTGCCTGCTGGAGGTATGCAGACAACAGCCAGGAGACAGGTAGGATCAGCCGGCAGCTAGCGGGTGGTGAAAATGGATCGCATTTCTCAGGGGAATATGCCCTGCACTTGTGCCAAAGGGAAGCACACATGCAACTCCGCTTCCCTTTGACACATTTATTTAGATTCAAAGCAGGAATCTACACCTGTGGGTTAAGAACATCGCACAAAGCATACTGGATAGCATAGAATCAACACCAGTTGTTTAGTTCTGGCCTGCCATGGGATGGCAGGCTCTTGGAGGGCATGTTAAGGATGCCACCCATTGTATCAGACTGACAACACAGAGACTCCAGAGGTGACATGGCAACACTTTAAAGGTAGAAAGAACCCCCCCAAAAGGATTTTAAGCATCACAGTGTTCTGAATGGGCCTTTAAAAAAAGTAATCTCCCTCTGTCTCCCCCCCAAAACACATTCAAAACTGCAGACCAGCAGGCAGGTACTTGTAAATTCAAATGCAATTTACTGCAGCAGCAGTTGCCTCCTTCCTCTCCCGCTGTGACTGGAAAGCTGAAATGTATTTAGCCCCCTGCATGCAAATGAGATACTCTGGCCAATTCAATCTCTGTGGGATGGAATATCAGGGAAGGATCCTTAGACCTTCACCCATGTATCCCCCCCCCCGCCCCGCCCCCTCTGGCCATCACTGCTCCATCTAGAAATTAGATGAGAGAGCCCGAGAGTCACAGACAATAAGGGTTCAAATCTGTTTAATGTCTTAAAGAGAAGGGTGCAATGGAATTAGTGCATTGGCAGATACCTTCCCAGGGAGAAGAAATTGAGCACTAAAGAGCGGAGGAAGCACAACAAGAACTGACAGCTGGGAGGTGAAGCATGACACATCCCACTTGGGAACAACAATGGTTATGAATTGGATTAAGCACTGGAATAAGCTGCCCAGGGAAGGGCTGCATTTACCATCACTCCTAGGTTGCAAAGCAAAACCAGGAGCTTTCCTAGAGGTGACACGTGTAGCCAAAGACAAGGTTTTTTTGTATTATTTTTTTTAAATAGAATGGGCTTAGTGTTAACAAGAGGAAATTCCCTGGTCTCTGCCAGGAGGGTGGGTGAGAGAAACCCTTCTCATCTTGCAATTCTGTCTTTGTGTTTTGAGACAGCGTTTTGTACATTAATTTGGTTTGTTGTTGCTGTTTTCTGACCCAAGGACAGCTATGTTTTAGAGTGTCAGGCTTAGAGGCAAACTTCAAACATTCAGACTGAGCATAGACAATACTGGCTCTGGAATTTGTATAGGAAGACATTCACAACAAGCCCTTTGATCATGATTCTAATCAATTCAGGGCTTCCTGGCAGACAGGATACTGCAAGGAATTTGATGGGTTTCACATATTCTCCCATTTCCTGGTTCCCAGATTTGATGAAACCCTACATATTAAGTTTTCTCTGTAATTTGAAATGGTGCAGAAACACACTTGATTTTTTTCCAAAATAACAGGACTCAAGAGATCACTAACTATATACAACACCTCCCCCCCCATGTGTTCCATGAAGGAACAGCAAATAGGGCGACTGGATTGCACAATACCAGAAGCTGTACAGAGCAGCTTCAGATGTGACAGAGATGCAAAGAAAATAGGAAGCCTCTGCACCTTGTGCTTCTGAGGCAAGACCAAGAGGTGTTTGCATGCTGCCTATTGTACCAAGGTCTTAAGAACACCCACTACAATGGGTGCAAAAAAAGTCCAATGCCAGCTGCAGGGAAAAGAAGCAGCACTTTAGGTTCTTTGACCCAGAAGAAATGTCACAGCGAGGCAGTGCAGCATGACAGGTTTAATCCAATATAAGGAATGTCTGAAATTCTTTGCAGGAACTTTATCCACCTCCCTGACCCTGACTGCACGTACAGCCACTAACTAAATTCCAGGTGAATAAACAACGAGTTTCACTTCTCCAAACACAGTACTGCTGTTAGGGACTTTGGTTATTGACCATATTATGAAGGAGCAGGAGCTGTCAGAATGGTAAATGTGAGGCCTAAGAAGAGTGCCATGTTCTAATGGAAATCAATAGGGCAATTAGCACCTTCATTAGGGATGAAAACCTCAGAGAGGATAACTTGCTTTCAGAATTTCTGGGTTACTTCTCAACATGGATTTTCAGAAATCCACAGGCCTGCTCAACTATGTGTGGTGTGAAATGTGAAGCATAGGCCGTGGATGTGGCTGCCACCAGGTCTTTCAGGGATGTTTAAATGAAGTGTACCTAAAGTCTGCCTTCTTGCTCACCAGGATCTTATCTTCCATTAAGAATAACATTTAAACCACTGGCTTCTCATGACCTGCTACAGTGCCAAGAGGTTTTCTCACTACACTCTCAACAAAGCCCAATGCACCTCGTCCCTCTGTTTTTTCATCTTGCCAAGAGAGGCAATGTGAGTGGACATGTCCTACCAGGGCCACTGAGACGGGTGACTCGTTGCAAACTGTCTGGATCACAATATTTATAAAACTAGCACACAGAGCAGTTCCTGGTTTCAATCATTTCTTGTTTTCTCCCCAGGGCACAAGTGAGAGCTACTTACAGAAATCAATGGAGAAATCCAGAATTTCATTGCAGCTCTGACAGAAGACCAACGTGCCACCTCCTAAACAAAAGAGGTACTGCTAAGGTACTGCTCTTTATTGTCGTGTTTGTAGGGAGCCATCCTAGCACTTGGGGCCAGGGTAACAGAGGTGACACCTACAGTGGTACATGAACAATCCCGCAGTGCGTCTGCCCCATCCAAATCCCATCTGCCATGTATCCTTCCTCGTGCATCCAAATCTAGAACAAAAAGTGTCACCAGTGAGCGATTGAGAGAGAGGAAGTAGTGAGCCCATTTGATGCACCTGAAAAAAAACCCTAATTTTCCTTTCCATCTACGGCTCCCCTTGCAGCATTTCTCAACGTAAGCTGTTACCAGCATAAGACTTCCACCACTGCTACCACTTTGCTCCCCTTATGTTAACTTATTATATATCTTGCATTTACACCCCCACTTTCCTCCAAGGAGCTCAAGGTGGTGTACATGGTTTCTTCCTCCCCAATTTACCCTCACAACAGTCCTGCGAGGTGGGCTGCCTAAGAGACTGTGAATTGTCCAAGGTTACCCAAAGAGTTTCATGGGGACTGGGGGTTTGAACCCTGGCCCCCCAGGTCCTAGTCCAGCACTCTAACAACCGCGCCACACTGGCCTTATCCTGAGTCAGACCATCGGTCTGCCTAGCTCAGCATTTCATACCCTTGGCTAGCAGTGCTCTTCAGGATCTCAGAAAGAGGTCGTTCCCAGCCTGCTTCCTGAAATCCTTTAGCTGATGCTGTGTTCAGGACCTTCTGTATGCAAAGCATGCGCTTGAGCCATGGCCCCTCAAAAATTCAGCGCTGTCTATCCTGACTCCTCACTGCCAATAATCACAGCCATCCATTACTGGGCAGCTGCTGCCACTGCCAATTATGTGCTGAGTAAATCAATGGGCTGTAATTGCACTATTAAGATCTCATTACGCCCCTGACTCTGCAGCCCCAGCAGCTTGTACTGCGCTGTGACAATTTGGCTCCCACTGCCAAGCGGCCACAGCTGCTGACTCAATTGTTTTTTTGTGGGTTTTTTTTTTTTTACCCACTTCTGGCCACCACATTATAAAGACACAAACAAACTGGAAAGGATTCGTACTAAAGAAACAAGGACAAATAAAGGGTTTACAGAATGCACAACATATAAAGGGGAAATAGGACCGACCATATTTAGCTTACGGAAGAGATGGGGACAAGAGGCACTGTCAAATATGGTCGTTTTAAAAGAAACATGGTTTACCAGGGACTGGTTTCATCTTGCTCACGTGATGCAAGGTTAGCATGAACGACAAGGGAAATATGACTCCGGAGACGGATTCATAGAACTGTTGCTTTCTCTTCCGCACCACCGTCACAGTAAATTGTATTCTTCTAATCATGAAGATCTACTTGGAATAAGGTTTTTTGAAGGACGCGCTCCTGTTGGGATCCCAGACAATGCGGCTCCAAAGCCCAGCGCTTGGTGGTCACTTCGCACAACCAAGTCGTAGGTGGACCACCACCACCAAGGGACTGAAAAAGGCTTCCACTCTGGGAAGTGCTCACTACGGGGGGGAAAAGGGGGCTGGTGATTCCCAGAGTTGCTGTGCTTTCTGCCTCTGATTGGTGTTGTTGCTAATTAACTAATTACCCCCTTATCTAAATATCTTGGGAACAGCCATTTAATTATGGTTCTGAGTCATCATGCATATCAAGATCTCTCTCACTCTCTTTGTTTGGGCGTAAATGACTTTCTACATATCTCAATCCATCTATGTGTTTCTGTCTATCCATTTCTGGTGCAGGAGAGGTGAACACAGCACCTCCCATTGGAGATAAGCAGATTGCTTATTGTAGTGTTTGGCAATACAGGGTGCTTCCAGAAAGGAGTTTATTGTGAAATGGGTACTGTCATGCATACAAGTTTTTTGTGTGATGGCCACATAAAGTTGTAATCATTAAAATACCAACTCATACTTTATTTTGGTCTGATCCAGCAGGCTATTCATTGGTGTGTAGTAGTAGTAGTAGTAGTAGTAGTAGTAGTAGTAGTAATAATAATAATAATAATAATAATAATAATTTATTATTTGTACCCCACCCATCTGGCTGAGTTTCCCTAGCCACTCTGGGTGGCTCCCAATCGAGTGCTAAAAACAATACAGCATTAAATATTAAAAACTTCCCTAAACTCATTAAGCTCATTAATGTGTTTGTTGTTGTTTAGGTGGGCCGTTTGTCACATTAACGGTGCTGTTTTCGTAAGCAGACTTTAGCACTACACCCCCTTACTTCCATCTGCTCCTCACCTGAACAGAATAGTCATTTTGTTTCTAGTTGCCCAAATGATATTTCCATGAGTCGCTGCATGCTGAAAGCATTCTCGAATGTTAACAACCCAGTCAGGAGGAGCATTCTCTCATGATCCCCACACAGTACATGTCGGGAATTACCTTGGAGGCTAGAATGTACATACATTCGGCTTTCAATAATAATGATGATGACGACGATAAGTCTTTCGCAGCAATCCCCCTTTGTCAGTCTTGTGCAAGCTTTTTTTTACTCTTGCATAAGACCGCAGTATTAAAAATTAATAAACAAACACAGGAAAATAGATATTGCCCTATTCACTTCATCTTGCCCATTGTGAAACATGGTAACTAAAGTTTTGGCTGTTGTACTCTTGCACACTTCCTGCAGAATATTTTTTTTAAAGGGACACATGCACAGATTCAGAGATACCTATGTGCATACCCAAAACAGAAAAAACCTGTAGAGGGTGCGGTGGGGTGATGGAGCATAAGAGCCCAGATATATCTCATGAAACGCCACCCACTGGTATAGACAGCAAACGGCAGAATATCAACTGCTGTCCATGACTTTGGGACAAAAAGAGGAATGTGTGGAAGCTACAGTGCCAAACATGCACAAATTGAATCTGAACCACCCACTTTTGATAGAAGGCTCCCATCTGGAAGCACCCCTGGATTCAGTGCTATGGATCATGCCTTAGGCCTGGAAGGCTTTGCACCTAACAGAATCCTCATTTGCCTGACCTTCGCCATCAAAGGGGAAGTGATAACCTGCACTGCTCCAGAATGGACTCCAGGAGGCACTGTGCCTCAAGAAGACCAAATAACTTTGCACTCTGTGGTTATGCATATTAAGTTTCATCATTGTCTCTTCTTCCAGCCGGATAGGATGGCTGGCACTAGGCATCTCCCTGTCAGCATGGAGCTCCTTGTTTTTATAGACACTCATCCAAGGTGAAAATGAGAAAGCTATGGTCTCTTTCTTCCGTGCTGGTGCTAGTTCCCACAGGGGGCTTTTCAGTGATGGTGTTGTGCTCAGAGTTCATTTTACTCCCACTGCGATGGCTTTACTTCGCTAATAAGTGTGAAGTGGGCATTCTCACCTGTCCAGATCTGAGAAAGGTGAAGACAAAGCTAAGCCAAGCTGAGAATTGAGTCCTGGTTGTACTGGGATTCTGCAGTCAGCCCACTAAGAGGCAGAGAGGCACAGGCCTGCAACACTCACTTTATAATCTATTCAGTGTGTTATACATATGCTTGTACCATAAAGTACATTCCTTCTGTGTTTCAAAGATGAAGTCGAAACTGGAGAAAAAGCAGATTAGAACGACAAATGTTCAAGTTTGGTAACGAGAATGGACAAGAACAAACAAACTTCTGTGAGCATATACAGAAAGAAGCAAATGTGTTCATCAAGTAAAACCCGAGTCAGAGTTGGGACTCCCTATGATGCAAATGTTTGTTTTATCAAGCCAGCTGACACTTCCCCCTTACACACACACACACACACACACACACACACACACACACACACGGGGGTGGGGGGAGAAAGAGTCTCAGCAGGCTTGGCTGAATCCTATGGTTTGCAAAAGTAACACCCCCTCCCCAATATCTTCAAGGAAAAAACCCTGTGGTGGGGGGATCCTTCCCCCACAAAAGCCCAATAAGTAATGAGAGTGCTCAGTAATCGCAGAATGCTGACTTACTATTAAGTGGGTGAAATGGAGGTGGGGAATTGGGTGGGAGGGGGAATGGACTGGGTTATTGTGGCACTGGCTGGCTGGCTGGAAGAGTGAACAGGAGGAGCAGGATACAGGACAAGATTTTGTTGCAAGTGCCACTCATGCAATTCTGTGACTACACTTGCAACATCAGATCACGCAGCAACAAAAGACCACAATATCTTTCACTGCAAGCCTATGTCATTCTTATCTTACAATATGTTATTACGGACTGAGCACAAAGCTCGGGATTTTTCAGGGCATTAATAAAAATCACCAGAATGCATTTTTTGTACAAATGAGTTCAGAAACTGAGAAATTTATAGCAGGGCACACAGATAACCTCGAATTCTGTCCATAAATTGCTAATTTAGTCACATAAATTAAACATGAGAAATTTTGATCATGTTGAAAGTCTCATGTGTATGATGGCCCTGTGTTTGAAAATGCTTCCTTTTCACACTATGGAATTGTTAAGGCTGTAGATGACAAGTGCATTTTCAAGTACACCCAGGTAGGAAATAAGTGGGGCCAGGGGGATGGCTGGGTCAGTGGAATCAGGTTTCTCAACATCATGAAAGCAGAATTTAAATTTGGGTAGGAAGATGGGGGGGGGGAGTTAATGGGTGTTAGAATTAGGAATTTGTGGCTTTCGGACACTGCCAGCCGTGTGTGTGTGTGTGTGTGTGTGTGTGTGACAGATGCAGGGCGTTGCGGGGTGGTGGTGGATTGAGTGCAGGATGCAACACAATACAGTTTCTTATCAGCAACAACAAAGATTGGTGGGTAGCTCTATTTGTAGCCTGAATCAGCTGTATGGTGTGCAGCAACCTGACAATGTAACCTGAGAACAAGAAGACCTGCATCAGATAACTTTGTCCTCCTTCACCTTGCGGGGACAGTTCCTTTTATGATCCCTCACATCATACAGTGGTTGGGACAGTGACACTTTAAAGAGAGAGAATTAAAATGCACTATAAATGTGAAAGAGTGGCCTTGCTATTAAAATGGTAACCTTCATTGCTTTCCTCACATCCCACCTCTGATTAAAACACTCCAGACAAATGTTTTACGTACGTGTGAGGAGTTTCTGACTAGCACACAATCTATGCATATCATACAGTTTAAGCAAAGACTCCATTCACCTTCTGCATTCCCACCAATGGAAGTCAGCTCACTTTTTTTTTAAAAAAAGGAAGTCTTCATTTGCACAGAAATCAGAGATTGCACTAGGACCCAATGGAAGAGACACCCTCTCAGAATGAATATCCTGAGAAATGAAAGCCTGGTGGGTTTATTTTTATCAGTTTTGACTACAGCTGGTTTTCTGCTGACATTTATACTCCTTCCTCATTATCGGCTCCCTGCCTTCCCACAGCCAAGATGAAAGTGAGGAATGAGATTTCTGAATGGTGGGGCCCTGGGTGCAAAAACCTGCATGGAGAAAATATGTGCCAAAGCAAACACACACACACACACACACACACACACACACACACACACACACACAATAAGTGTCTAGGTAATTGCTTGGGTGCAGAGAGGGGTTGCAGGGGACAATTCTTCTGTGTCCTCCTGCAGAAAGTGTCTCCTCCAATGCCTTTATTCTCCATGTGTTTCTCGTCTTCAGAGCCTTGAGGGACTGTTCTGGAGTGAGTGTCAGAGGAAAGGAGCACAGGCATACTGCAGCATGGACAGGAGCAAGTAGACAGTTGGACACAAGACTTCCTTCCTTCACTATAAACATCTCCCAAAGTTCCTTCCTTCTCTATTATCAGCCCAGGTACATAAAGAAATGGGGACAATAAAAGATGAAGGGGACACAAGCGCATCAGGACCAACTCTCTACTTTCACAACTAGGCTGTCAGCCAGTTCCTGTACTAACAAAAGGGCAAATTATACATTACATGCAAATGCATGTAACAAAGCCCCAACTGCTTTATTAAATGCACAGCAGCAATTTTGAGCAAAGGCATCAGGGTGCTTATGTTCTTCTCTGCTTGGCAGCTTTCATGATCTGGAAACTCTACAGGGGGAAAAGGAAGCTAAGGGAAGGAAATTTTTAGTGGAGAAATTAAGCACTCCTTCCCAACTGCTGCTCAAAAACTGCAGCTTCCCAAATGCAGTCACGTGGAACATGAATGGCTTCCTAGAAAGAGAGGAGGCCAGCCATGTCTTTCTCCAAATAATTGTAGCGCATGTTACCAGCATCCCAAGGAACTGGCACTAGGCATTTGAATAAGAGCTGGCATCGCATCTCCTGCCAAGCAGACAGCAGTTGGCAGGCACAGCATCATTTCTTTGAGACTGGTATCATAGCCTCCAGTCATAGGGTAGGTGGCAGCAGTTCAGACCTTGGTATTAGCATGTCCAGTCAGTGCCCGGGTCTCTGCCACCCAGACAGCCAGACAGCTACCAGCCTTTAGTTAATCAAACAATGATCAAAACACTTCCATGTAAGCCCTTACCCTGCTTCCCCCACTACGGCTTGCTATGAGACACACATCACTTTGGACATTTCCTGAGCTACAATAACCACAAAAAATGCCTTGCTCGTGTCACAAAAACTGCTCCTGGTCCCTTCTTATTCCTTTGCAATAATCATTCTACAAGTAGCTCCAGTGAAGAGCAGCAGGAAAAGACCAGGAAAGCTAGATGAGCTCATTTCATAGTCACATTTAGTGGTTGCTTCAGCAGAGGCTGCCCAGTTCCCCATGTGTGCAAGACACCACAGGAACTAATAGAGGACATCTCTATTCTGTACTGAAGCCCGTATATCAAACATCCCAACAGGCATGGAAGTAAAGAAGGACTCTGCTTTCAACATGGGAGCAATGGAAAATGCAGGCAGGCAGCTAACAAATATATGGCAAGCAATGCAGACCCATGGCACAGAAGAAAGGTCATCTGCAGCACAGATATGATCTGAATATCTGAAGGACTCTGATGAATCCAACACTTGGGGAGCGGCAGCTAGGATTGCTTCAAACATGAAACGATTTCAGCACCAACAGCACTTCCATCTAGGAAAAAGCATGCAACCCTTGTAAAGACATGTGATGACTGCATATATGTGGCAATAAGAGGCAACAAGTCAGTGAATATCAGTGGCCGGAACGGAAGAGCAATGTAGACTGTTCATTTCTTAATGTCCACTTTGGGTGAGAAGAAGGGAAGTTCCACATCACGACGTAGGAATACTTGGTGTTCTCGCATCACCATAAGATGCTACTCTAAGGCGCCCAGTGTGAATGCACATCAGCCCCACAGACATGCAAGACCCAGCTGGTAGGAAGTGGAATACATGCATAGAAATGAGGAAGGGATTCTGCTTTGGGCACCCGCCAGGCATTCATTATGTTCCTGGGTATGAAATCAACAATGTCTAATTAGCAAACACATTTCCTGCCTGGCGCTCAGAGAGCTGTATGCTAATTAAATATTGCAAGGATCTCAAGGCATTTCTGACACTGCGTTAGATACAGCAGGCTCAGCAAACTAGCCCCTTGTCCACTGACACTGCGGAAAGGAAAGCGTGTCTTTTTTGGCTGGGTGAGCAATCTTCATACATCTCTCTTTTCAGACAGGAAGCAGGGCCCCATCTGCCTTCTTGCAGCCATTTATTAGGGTTGGAGATTCATCAAGGGACAGAAAGTGATCAGCTTGAAACACTACCACATCACATCACATCACATTGCATACACACACACACACACACACAGAGAGAGAGAGAGAGAGAGAGAGAGAGAGAGAGAGAGAGAGAGAGAGAGAGTTGTAGCCCTGACACAGCCCAGTGAGCTAAGCAAACACAGTGAACTGCTTGGAGTTTGATTCTGCATGACTGTTCTCTGAGGCACAGCAAGGAAGGAGCTGTGAATGCAGCTCAGAGATCACAGGCGGTTGTCTTTTAGCCTAGCAAGACAGAGGTGCCACACGAAACCACTGCAGGTATACTGTTGTCTGGTACACAAAAGGACCTCTTGGGTTATCACTCACCTCATAGTTCAGACATGCAAACAGGCAATATACGCATGCTTTTGGCGATGCTTTTGACCACTCTAGTTCCAAAGTTGTGTAGCAGAAAGCTGCACTGAGGTGTCAATTCTTACAACAGAGGGAAGCAAGGCAGAAGCATCAGTGAGGCTGGGGGGGGAGAGTGGGAGGTAGGAGAGGTACCCCCTCCTTATTACCCTTCTAGCCTGGCTTTTCAGCAGGGAGCAGAGAATCAGTGCTGAGAAAGAATGCAGTGTAATTGCCTGCAAAGTGATAGGGCTGTGGAAGTGAACCTGGAAGTGGCAGCCTTTGAAAAGCTAAGCTGTTTCATCTCTTGGCACTTCTTCGCTCTCCTTGTCAGGCCCAGGCGAGATAATAAAAAGGCCACGAGGGTTTGAAATTCACACTTCAAAGTCAATATTGGAATAGTCTTGCCCTGTGCTGCCTGCCAGATTTGAGACAGAGTGAGACTGAAGAAAGAGGAGGGTGATGGCGGATGGGGACAAGGAAAGAATTAGGCTCTCTGGCCTTTGTGCTGCAATCAATCTCCTTGCAGTTTTCCTTCTTTTTGCTGCCAGAGATTGCAGTTTGCTCTGGGCTCCAGCTGCCCCCTCACCCCACCACACACTGCAATTAATGGCTATCCAGGCCAATCTCCTGTATAAGATTTTTAATAGGAAATGCACCATTAAATTCAACAGCATTGCATGTAGTCAAAGCCTGCAGTCACCTTTGCTCCAGCACAGCAAAGCAGAAGCGAGCGGTGGAATAGCCCCAGGGAGCAATCGTCACAGCCGTTAACTATAACTACTTTTATACATTTATCCGTGGTGCCCTGAGTATCGTATGGAACGGTGTGTACGACATGGTCTTTATCCGTAAGGGTCATATTACATCTGCAATAGCCCAAAAGGGCAGGAATGGAGGAAGGCCAAGACTATCCATGAGGATGGTGTAAGGGTGGCTCAGATGGCGGGGAAAGAGCAAATGCAACTCCCCTTCCTAGGTTGTACAGGCAACAGGGACTAAAACCCTCAAACCTCTGACCATGCAGATACAATCACAAAAGCACAGCAATATTAGTACTGTACTTAGCGATAAAGACAAACACGTCCAAACCAATTCAGAATAGGCACCTCCATTTACACTTGCTTCTTGCCTGTTCAAAGTAGCCAGTTGGCTCCAGTCACATCAAAGTTCAACCACGAAAACACCAACATCAGTTAAGCCATGGCTTCAGTGGCATCAGGGATGGGGGATCTGACACCAGATCTCACTTCAGAGCACTGCCAGAGAGGATATCCAGTCTATGACCCCTGGGATGCCCTCCCAGGGCCATAGGGTTGTACCACTGAGTTCTATTGTGTGACATTTGAAAGTGGCTGGGTCGTGTCTTTTTTACTACTCTTCATCGCCTTGAGATGATTGCATAGAAGGCAATTAACAAAGCAATAATAAATTATGTCTTTTCCCCTTCCACGCCTTTGTCCAGATAATATACGTAAGCAAAGTTATTTCCCCCCACAAAGCTGGAGTATACCATCCTACCTCCATCAATTACCATCGTGTAACTCTATATAGCATAACTGATCGTGGAAGAATGATCAAAATATTCTGGTAGTTAGGCATTTCACGAAGCTGCTACAATACCCTGCAGTGAAAACATGGCACACAATACCTTCCCCCCAATGCTCACATCCCATTTCAGACAATGCATATATATTGGCACTTTGAAAATAATATTCTAATGAGGCCTGTCTTCAGGGCCAGCCTCAATTCTCCCGCTGCCTCCAGAACACACATGTCTCCTTTGCTTATCTACATATTGCCGAGTTTAGGGAGGTAGAACTGCTTTCAGCTACCAATTTCTACACACTTTGGGGAACCCGGGACACTTCGCGTTTAAATATTTACCATCTACTGCATTTTTAAACAACCATAACATTTACACACATTTCAAGAACCACAAAGGCTGGTTTAGATTCTGGAATTCATGGTTATGTACGGAGCAGAGCTGTGAGATTTTGAGCACAGCCTGCTGGAAACATGGTCAGCGCATGAGTGTGCACTGAGGACAGGTCCAACTCCTTTCCCTCTATCCATAATGTATCAGAAATGAAACAAACGCCCCAATGCCATCCTGGTACTCACCAGGAAATTTATAACTCAGCAATTCAGGGGTCTCACATTGGCGGTAGGAACCTGGAAACTATAAGCTCTGCCTCTGGTGGCTGATAAGAATCCATAGGCCAGGCGTGGGGGACTTTTGGTCCTCTAGTTGTGGCTAAACCACAACTCCCATCAGCCCCAGCAAGCATGGCCAATGGCCAGGGACGATGAGAGTTGCAGTTCAGCAACAGCTGGAGGGCCAAAGATTCTGCATACCAGCTGCACATAGCTGTCAACTTTCGGATTTGAAAATAAGGGATTTTCCCAAAACTTTCAGATTTGAAAATAAGGGATGCCGCGAGGGCGGTGCAATGGCACCAAGTAGCCTCGCCACCCTGCGCTCTAGAGGCTGCGCGCGAATGGGAGAGCGAAAGAGCGAGCGCGTAGACGGCAGGCAGGCTGTCTGTCTGGTTGGGCGTGAGGGTCTGGCTGCACAAGGCATGCGAGCTCCGCCCCCAGTCGGTCTCAGACTCCTTATTGGCAGCCGAGCAATGCAGCTGAGGAGCCTCCCTGGCCGGCAGTGAAGGAAAGGAGCTGCTTCCTTTGAAATCCGGGAAATTTAAGGGATATCAACAATCCGGGATAGCAGCGGGAAACAGCATTGAAATAAGGGAGTTTCCCGCAAAAAAAGGGAGGGTCCAACTATGCAGCTGCGGGCTTTTGGACTGCCTTTGGGAAGCTTTCAGAATTAAGACTCAGAAAGGGAACAAGGAATGACAGGCTTTCGGCTAGCATGAGTCCACAATGGGCTTGATATTGATACACTGAAGGCAGAGCCAGTGAAGGTATCTTTGTCTGGGACTTATTTTCATCTGTGTGGTGCTCCCTACCACTTGGGGGGGGGGAAGGATTTAATTACATTATACTAGCCGTTGTAATTGTAAGGTCATTGTAATAATTCATCCAGGGCTGCTTTCTGAGTTGTGCAGTTTCCAGAGTCATATTACAGGAACTAGTAGAGTTTACCTCTTCCAGAAGCACATACATTGGTGAGGAGAAGGTAGCCCAGTCAATGGAGCATGAAACTCTTAATCTCAGGGTCATGGGTTCAAGCCCCATGTTGGGCAAAAGATTCCTGCATGGCAGGGGGTTGGACTAGATGACCTTTGTGGTCCCTTCCAACTTTACAATTCTATGATTATATATGTACAAAAGCAGCACATTAACAGATTCCCTGAGGAATTGCTCCTTCAGACTAGGGAAAAGGCATTTCCACTAGCTGCTGGCTTTCCCTTGGATACTGAGCCAAATGTGGGCCAACCCAAACACGGATGATTGGAATGCCTGCTGGATCTGTGCCTTCTTCAAGGCCAGTGGTTGGCCAATACAACCCTTGTATGGTGTGTGTGTGTGTGTGTGTGTGTGTGTGTAAGGAACGGACTGCCCAGACTTCAAACCAGACGCCTAGCATCATCCATGAGAGAGAAACAGCAAGTAGATCTACATATTCCAAGCTTTGTGAATTCCTGAACTGACATGCAAAGGCCTACTATTCCATTTTTTTTTACCAGGAGTTGAGGGTTTTATCCATACAACACCCCCTTTTTTATCCTCACAACAGCCCTGTGGGGTAGGTCAGAGGTGACAAACGTCCAAAGTCATCATTTTAAACTGGGCCTAATTTACAAAGAAGAGATAGACCACAAACCAGACACAGCCTTCTGCTAGGATATGGCTTTTACTAATAATGAACTCCGCCCACCAACACATCTCCAGAAGGCAAGGTGTTGACCCTTAGCTACTGCAGACAGGCGATCTGAACCCAGGCCCGCCCACTCCTACCCTGGCACACTAATCACCACACCATGTTGGTTCTCATCCTATGGAAGTGCTTATTCTGACCAAGCCCTGTATTATGACACCACCCTCAAGTGAGACACCTGATCCAAACACAGGGATACTGCATTACAATAGCTTTTGTTGCAGCTGAGCACCAGTGAGAGGAAATCTTCCCTTGGACCACTCTTCCCCCCCACCACCCATACAGCAGAGGGGCAGTCCAGCACCTTTACCATCCAAGCAGCCTGTCTATTCCAAGACCTGGGTTGTCTGATAGCTTATCAATAATTCACAGGTACAAAAGATAGCTTGAGCTGTCAGGGTCCGGGAGCCACATGGTGTCCCGAGGAGGGGCATTTAACAACTAATGCGCTTCTGAGTTGCGGGGGGGGGGGAGGAACAGCGCAGGGGATAAATATTTAACCAAGTGTCGCTAAGCAAATACACCATGACTGAGTCCTGAACATTACCTTACCCTGAGACGCTCCCGGAGAACTGTTAGTGCAAGTGGCAATGGGGACTCTGCTTCAGATACAGGCAGTGGGGGAGAAAATCAGGTTTTCCTGGCCTATGTAGTTTCGTAGCATATTCTGTTTAAGTGCAAGAAACTCCACAGGATGCTGAGTTAAGACATAAGGTTAGGATGATTTAAATGCCAAGAGCCAAAGAAAGGAAATATTGAACGTTAGCAGCCTGTACTCTAAACAGTGCAAAAGGCACTAAAAGCAATTTTAAGATCTCCATAATTATCAATATAAATCGTTCATTAACTGGATGCCTTTTAAGGTTTGCAGATGATAGCATAAAACTATGAAACAAACTTATACAATTTGTCCCCTGTGCCCCCCCACACACTCAATTGCATGGATTTTAGCTAAATTAAGTATAATACTCTTATTTCCATGTTTCCATTTCAGCAGCTGCCCTCTCTTAATTTGATACAAACCTTAATTTCTTTTATCCCACATTTTCATCAATCAGTCTCCCTCTAGTTCCACAATAGGAGATATTCTCATGAGAAAATGCCAGGATAAAATTGGTTTAGTGCTAAAATACATCTGGGACATGAAACCAAATGGCTGTATATTATATGAAAGAACACCTGGCATGCTTTCTAGTAAGCACATTGATTTGACATGAAAGAATGCTATCCGCAAGAGGACTACTGGGCAAGAGGATTGTTTGACGCCAAGCGACTCTGTTATGCAAAGTGGACAAATGCCATTCTCCCTCTCCTTAGCCTTGACTGCAGCCTGTTTGTTGATGGGAAACAATGCATAGTAATGGGCAATTGAATACAGCTAGAAACCCTTTGTTCCAAGCATCTGTAACATGCATTGGATGGGGGAATCACACCCATCCCTAAAAAGCAGGTTCCCTAGTCTGAATGTATGCTGGGATAAGCTGGAAAATAAACATCTGGGGCTGCATGAAACCAAATGATAATTAAAAGAAACTGTAAGGTAAAGAGCTAGTTTGGATTTGGGGATGCTGAACTGAAATTACGCAAGAGCAGGTACTGCCAATATGCTTGCTTACCATATATCTCCTTCAACCCTTGAATGCTGAATGCATTTATATAATTTTACTTTCACTGCACTTGAACTTTTACACAGTTAGACTGACAATCCAAGGCGAACTGGCAAACCAGCCAGCAAAGCACTGCAGCCAGTTCAGCAAAAGGTTCTGCAGGTGCCCAGTCTTAAGAGGCTGGGCAAAACAGGGTTATAATTTGCCAAGTTTAAGGGTTCGAGTGTGTGAACTGTTCATTATATCCATGCGATGGCAGAGCTGGTGATAGCCTGCCTGAGACAGCTTGGTGCTTAGAGGTCCTGTGGATGAGAGAGTCACAAGCTTGTGACCCCATTGGTTGAGAGCAGGACCACTTACATCCGGGGCTGCAGAAGGGAGATTAAATTAAATGGATATAGAAACAAGCTGGGATATTTCACTTCCTCGAGACTCACATTTAAAGACTTGGGTCTGCCACCATTCTGTGCAGTTTGAGATGGTGACAGGCAGAATGATGACAAGTGAGCTCAGTAGCGAAGAGTGAAGCACTCGTGCCAAAGGGGTGGGGGCTAATAATGACAGACCGCTCCTGTCACCAAGGCCTATGCACTTTAACTTGGGTGGGCAGCCAGGGGCAGTTCATTGTGACAAAGAATTACAAAAGGGACACAAAGGAGCCGCATGCTTCACTTCCTGTGACCTTCCCTGCAGACTGGGTGAGGTCTGATTCTTCTCATGAGTGTAGAGGCTGGGCTTTCTGTGCAAATCCCTTAGCCCAGGCAGCAGAATAGGTGTATTTGTTAGTGGCAGCCTGAGGGGAAATGCCTATCATCAAGTGCAAAGGTTGTTGGGAAGAGGCAATGAGGAGGAGTGTGTGTGTGTGTGTGTGTGTGTGTGTGTGTGTGTGTGTGTGTACCTGCACACAAATATATCCCCAGGAGGACAAATATACATGAGGACGTCTCAGTTTTCAGAAGCAGGTGCTGGGATAGCTTAGTCAGTAGAGCATGATGCTCCTCATCTTAAGGTTGTGGGTTCGAGCCCCATGTTGGGCAAAAAGATTCCTGCATTGCAGGGGGTTGGACTAGATGACCTTTGTGGTCCCTTCAAACTCTACAGTTCTATGATTCTACTATGCCAATTGCTGACCTTTCCTCAGCAGAGGAAAATGAATACTGTACCTCAAACATCAAATCTTGAGAAATAGCAGCAAATTGTCAGTTATTTAATCAATTTAAATATTTGCACTGTATTTGGGGAGAGGGTGCCACTTCTTCTCTCAGGAGAAGAATACATGTGCATGTCCAGAACAGGAAAAGGTAAGTGGATGACAAGGGAGTAGTTACTGAGGTGGGGAAGAAGAAGAAGAAGAAGAGTTTGGATTTGATATCCTGCTTTATCACTACCCGAAGGAGTCTCAAAGCGGCTAACATTCTCCTTTCCCTTCCTCCCCCACAACAAACACTCTGTGAGGTGAGTGGGGCTGAGAGACTTCAAAGAAGTGTGACTAGCCCAAGGTCACCCAGCAGCTGCATGTGGAGGAGCGGAGACGCAAACCCGGTTCCCCAGATTACGAGTCTACCACTCTTAACCACTACACCACACTGGCTCTCCACAGCCAGACCACAGAGCATGGGAACATTCCCCTCAAGGACGGCCCATTGGTGTAAATGGGAAACTGCTGTATAGCTATGGAAAACATAGGACTTAAACTGTGCCTATGTCGAACCTCATATGACAATAGCACAAACAGAAAAGTTGGATCAGAATGACTAGTTGCAAGTTATTGCTTTGCCTAGAAGTCCCGTACCACAGATGAACATGGGTAGTACCAGAAGTTGTCACCTGACAACAACTATTAAAATCGCCTTAGGAAGATCCAGCTAGCCTACCATAGTTTGCACACATAGCGGTATATATTAGTTATTATAGCTAAGAATGCAAACCTCACATTCATCTGTTTACCAGACATTGGTGATGCTCACACCACAACTGGGGATGACCAGCTGTACCCTGCCTTAGTTGTGGGTTTCTCAGGTGCATGGAGTGGCCATTGCCAGGGCCAGACCAAGACATTTTGGCACCTGAGGTGAACCACAAAATGGCCCCCCACTCTCTGCCACGGAAGGAGTGGAGATCTATATCAGGGAACAAGGTGTGTGTGTGGAGAATAAAGTTCTGCATTGGGAACAAGGGTGGGAGGAGAGCAGCAGCTCCTCCTATTCACCAAGAGGCCACTGTAGAAGTGGCATGGAAAAGGCTGCCCAAGAATATGGCAGATCCGGCCGCCAAGGAGTGTGCCGCAGTTGTTCCTGTTAAGGCAGTGGCGGCAGTGGGCAATGCATTCCTTGGAAGCTGGATCTGCTGCCCCTGTGGATACTGCTACTCGAGACGGTCGCCTCACCTTGCCCCATGGGTAGGTCAGCCCTGGCTGCTGCAAAAGACAGAATGTTGAATTACATTGGCCTATTGTTGTTGTTGTTGTTCAGTCGTTCAGTCGTGTCCGACTCTTCGTGACCCCATGGACCAGAGCACGCCAGGCACGCCTATCCTTCACTGCCTCTCGCAGTTTGGCCAAACTCATGTTAGTAGCTTCGAGAACACTGTCCAACCATCTCATCCTCTGCCGTCCCCTTCTCCTTATGGCCTATGGACCTGCCCAAAAACTGCTTTTCCTGGGGAGTCCTTCTGAAAAGGGTTTGAGGAGCGATGAGATAATGCCACACAGCCCAGCCCTTCAAAGCTGCCTGACAGCAAATCCGGTTACTCCTGTCACATCTTTTACAACTCCCTTTCATCTGGATTGAATGCTTCCTTCTGAAAGCCCTGAACCAAAGGGCTTCCTGTTTCCGATCCTAATCTATGGCCTTATTTAGCAAGGCAGCACTTATGCTCTTCTTCACAACCGTGTGATGCCCCCTGCCACAGTTTCCCAGTCATGTACGCATGCACCACCTTATTATAATTCTGAATCTATAGAGAAGGGACAGAGCTTGTCATTGTTTAAAAAGTTTCTTAGGGGATGTAACAAGAGGAGTTCCGTCAAATCTGGGTGGTCAAAGCCTCAGGTCTCAGATGCAGTCCCCACATCCTCCCCCCCCCACATATATATGGGTTGAGAGGCCAGTGTAAAATCTGAGGAGGCCAATCCAAAGTCATTCACTCTGTGCGGGTGATTACATTTCACTATTACATATACTCAAGGGTTAGATTTAAGTTGGTTTAGTAAGCTGAGATAGGTTTGCATTTCCTCTCCTCAGCTGCCCCCGTAATATCTCAGTAAATCCCCTATTTATGTCAGGAAAATCTGTTTCGCTTCTGCTTATCCAGAAAGCACAGCTTTTTCATGCAGTCCTTTGACCCTGAGCATCAGGAGCTCAAACCTTCACTGGCACTGACAGTCTGTTCAGCTGAGTAGCATACTGACAGGGGGGGGGGGGAGAGAGAGAGAGCCACAAGGGCAAGGCAAAGTAGCGACTATGCCAAGAGAACAAGGCTATAAAAATGTGGCGATGGAAATATTCATGATGTGTTCTGCTAGGAGTCGCCCAGCAGCCGTTGAAGGCTCTATGCAGGGCCAGGGGGAACATTTGCTCAGCTGGAGGCCTTGTGTATATCCTTTGCTCTTGTCACAGATTTCCTGCCTGACTTGAGCATTGCCCCAAAGTAGCCAAGCGCCTTCACCAGCCACTGTTGCCTATCCTAGTCAAAATATTCATCACCCTGACCTCCTTTGCAGCACCAGGTGGCTCAGTCCTACATCTGCTATACATTACAATCCCGAAGCCAAGAGGCAATTATGTGCACACTATAAAACTGAGCTGGTGTGAGGTCCTGTTCCAACTCAAGTACTGTTTAAGCCCCTTATGGAGTCCTCTTACCTGTCTTTAGTTCTGAGTCAAAGCGTACAGTTTTCAAAACCCTGGGGAATCTCAAGACCCACAAATGAGATTTGGGGCAGGAACCCATTAGGGACTGTCCCCTACCCAAGGGGCTCCTATGAAAAAGGTTCGGGAGTATTTCTTCCAGATGTCCTGTGTCTGAGGAGGTATCCTATTGTTTATCCCTTAATCCAAGATGTCACCACTCTGTAGAACAAAACAAGTTCAATTTGGATCTGACAACCCTGTCAGTTGATTAAGGCACGCCTGAGGCACTCCCAACAATACTAAAAGACATAGTTTAAGCAAAGTATTATGCTCAGCGTAGATTCCTTTATCTGAAAACACTGCTTTCTCCCACTGCCTCACCATCACTGACGACAGCCACCACCCACAAGGCAAACCTCCAGCTACACCACTATGGAACAAGCCATTATCAGGAGCTGAGCAAATCAGAAAGGTTTGCCTCTCTGGTTAGGGGTGGGATAACTCTTTCTGTGGAGACCACCCATCCTGCAGCCACAAGGCCAGTGCAAGTGCTGGCTAGGAGCGGAGGCTCCACCGCCAAGGCGCAGAGGAGAGCAAATGTTTGCTTTTTCTCAGGTTAAGGCCCCCAAGCTGCCATGGAATGTCAGGGGTCAGCACCTGTGTAAAGGAAAATGGGCCGAATGAGGCCGGCAATCTATCTCCTGCTTCACCCCTCCCCCTAGTCCTCTGCAGCCCTGCGTCTTCATCCTGCACTATTTATTTTTTTATCATTTATTGAAGGAAATGAGAGAAAGTAGGAAACATGAATCCATGCAACAGCCCAGCAGCAGAATGTCTGGAGAAAGCCAACAGGTGGGCCTCCCTCCAGCCTCAATTCCACTGGCTAAACCAGCCTTCCCCAAAACCTAGTGCCCTCCAGAAGCAAAGGCAGACCTAGGGGTTGGTGAAACCACCTGCCACTGGGGGCACAGGCTGGGGAGGGCCCACAAATGTCACCTATCAGGCATCGGCATCCTCCCATGACACCTGGAGCACACGCACCCTCAGCTCAGCGCTGCAGCACCTGCTTCACCCACAGAAGAAATCCACCAGGATCTCCAATAGGAGAAGCTGCTGCTGCTGCTGCTGCTGCTGCTGCTGCTGCTGCTGCTGCTGCTGCTGCTGCTGCAGGAGGGGACAGAAAGAGGTCCTTGGAGCAGCTTCCAGGCAGGGAACAGTGTGGGCACCCCATCCAACCCTGAAGAGGCATGTTCCTCCTGGTCCAGGCAACCTCGCCAGCTTTTTAGATAGGGGGGGGCAGCACAGATATAGCTCCTTGTCAGAGGGTGCAAGGGACCCTAGGTATGCCTCTATCCAGAAGTTTTGGACTACAACTCCCAACGGAGTTTTGGACTACAACTCCCAATGAAAGTTGCAATCTGAATCATCTGCAGGGCACCAGGATGGAGAAGGCTGGGCAAGAGTGAGCCAGAACAGATGGTCCAAACCGCCCATTTGTGGCGCTATTTTCTCAGCTAAAAGGCAGAGCCCTGTAGCATCCAAATCAGTCTTCCCAAGAAGGTGGCATTAGCTTCTTTTCTTCCACTATATGCTCAACTGTATACTGGCCTAGTACCGTGTACAACACTCTGGAATCTGGCACAGGTTTGGCTTCCTGAGATGTCCCGCTTTTATTTAAGTTGGGTGTGTGGGGAGAAAGCATCCGGAGCTCAGGATGAGAAGAACAAGGCATCTGAAGTGGAAGGCAGATTCTAAA
Source organism: Darevskia mixta (assembly GCA_034641385.1). Classification (NCBI taxonomy): domain Eukaryota; kingdom Metazoa; phylum Chordata; class Lepidosauria; order Squamata; family Lacertidae; genus Darevskia; species Darevskia mixta. The sequence goes on from JAWWNH010000030.1 coordinate 1,290,806, forward strand.
AAGATGCTCTTTGATGAGCCTTCCATGCATCAAGAAACCATGCAGTCATGCAATGCTCTATTTCTCCTCATATATAAACCAACAGCTGCCCAAATCCCTAGGTATCAGAGCAGTGGTCACAGAACAATTCAGTTTGTACACATCCACAGACACACCATTTCTGACTTATGGGACCAGAATGTGAAAACTTTATTCTTCTGCACATTTCAGATTTTGGATTTTCTTGCAGACACAGATTCTGAACAGTCTTGGGCACTGGACCATAAAAGGCTGCCCTCCACCCCCCAAAAATGGGGTGGTGGTGCCCTCTACCAATTGGATTGAGAATGAAGAAGACGTTCGATAACACACTTGGCATCACCTGGTACTTTCCAACTGGATACATACAAATATGTTCAGTTTGTAGGATTATGTTTATGTGATTCACTAGCAAACATGACTTTATGAGTTGAACACTTCAAAAATACACAAGCAGCAGTTGCCAAGGCAATGCGGACAGCCAATGATTAATACATGAACCTGTGAGATCAGGTGGTAAGATAGGAGTTGATGGGGTGGTTGGCAGAAAACAAGCCAAATGGTGAGCAGCAGAAGAAACAACAGAGGCAGAGGAGATGCAACAGGGGGGTTCTGAGTGCCACTGTTTTGGGGTAGGAATCAATCACATACAGTACTGGCAACCCATGTTTTAGGTGTGACTGATATGTGTGCAATTGCACACATGTGCACAGCTTCGAACCCAGAAGTAACCCAGAAACTTCATAAAAGACGTCACTTAAAGGGTGGGGGAAGGGCAGCGGCAAGAGAGGAACAGGGTGTTTCATTTAAAAAAAAAAAAAATTTTAGTGATACTACAGGACAACAACAAAACAGAAAAAAACCAAAAATAATATACAAAAATTAGAAATTAGATAATGACAATAAAAGTTACAACCAATAAAATTTTAACATTTACGCCACTTAAATATAAATAACATACAATTTTTACTTCCTTCACCCTGATATTGGCTTTTTATTTCTTTTCAACTGTTTCCTTTGTGAATTATTGTTATGATTGTCTCTCATGCATAACCTAAGGATCATAAACTATCTTGCAGAAATTAATCAAAACAAGTCCAGGTTTTCACTTGGGAACACTGTTTTAAAGTAATCTTTTCCACTTTTTCCACTCTGTTTTGAATTTTTGTTTAGGTTGGCCTCTGATTACCAGTACTTCTGTTAATTTGACCAATTCAATGTAGTCCAGTAATTTATTTTGCCATTCTTTTTTTGTTGGTGTGTAATCTTTGGAATGAAATCAAAAGAAATGTTGACATTTGGAATAGGTTATGACTATCACTGAGCGCCAAAATCTCAGTGATAAAAAATGAATGTGGTGAACCGGATTACGAGTCTACTGCTCTTAACCTCTACACCACACTGTAATCGATTGGGAGGGCTTCAGCCAAAACCCACTTCCCCCCAAATATCTTTTTTTTTTTTTTACAGTAATGGAGGTGACGGGGGCAAAGCAGTGGACTTGCTTTGATGCAAAGTCATCTAACCTTCCTGCAAAGAAATCAGAATGAATGCTCATTATATAGTCAACATTGTCTGAATTCCCAGCAGAGAAATAAGGATAAACAAATAGTTCACATGAAAGCACCCACAGAGGCGGCAATAAGCAATAACAGCCTGGCAATAAGCAAAACCCAAGCAAATCCTAAAACAAACAACTTGTTTTTATACTGTAAACCACCCTGCGATCCCTCGGATGAAGGGCAGTATATAAATTTAATATATAAAATAAATAAAAACAACATATACTAAAATACACCACCAAATAAGTAAGGCAGCTAGAACCAAGAAGGTAAAACAATAACCAGTTTACAAAACTTAAAATGCCTGGGCAAAAAAAAGCATGTCTCATACCCTCCAACATGTTGAGTCTCAAAACTGGGATGTGCGTCTTCCCGTCCATGCTCGCGCATAAGTCACGTGACCTGCGTTAGATCACGGACCCCCCCAAAGCATGCTTTTTTTGGCCTGGGCTGTCACGGTGCCTAAAAACATGTATTTTGGGGCGCCACACAAGATCACAGCCAGTTTTGGGGGGGCAATATCTTGGCGCGAAATCACGGCACCCAAAATGGCCACTGTGCTCCTGCAAGAAAAAGCAGAATGTCCTGGTTTTCCTGGGACACTTGCGGTGTATGAAGTCTTAACCTGGCACTGAAATGATGCCCTCCATAAGGAGAGCGCATTCCAGAAACAGGACACCTACATGGAAGAGGCTCTCTTCTTCACCACATGCTCCTTCTGTTGATGCTCCCCTATGGTCCTGGCTACATCTCAGATGGTGTGGATTAAAAAACTCACCCCCTGCAGGCATGGTTCCTCCTTGGACTATCAACAGCTGTTTGACCTCCATGGAGAGGCCCATCTGGAACTAATCAACTACCTTTAGTCTCCATTTTTAATTTGGTCACTGTCTGCATTTACACACCCACCCCTTGTGCATTCACACACAAGTGGCAAATTTAAGCAAACTCCAAGCAAATACCAATTAGATGAGAAAATGCCAAATTCCCCAATACTGCATGGGAGCTGGAGTGTCCCAATGCCCTATGCCCAATGGTAGGTACTTGGTAACACCATGTCTGAGCTTCAGCTGTCCACCTTAAAGAGACAGGCTAGCTTGCCAATTGGATAAATCTTACAATAATCTGGATTAATAAATCTGGCAGGGGGCAAGGGGAACTCAGGTTTAAACCTATCCGGATCAAGTCTCTAACATGACAATATGCTGGAGAAATATGAGGAGGTGAGAAGAAATGAGCAAGATCTTGTCCACCGCACTCCATCTGTCCAATTTGAAGGACATGAAATGTTCCTCTGACCTGTGGTGTCAGCACTGAAAAAACCTGATAATATTTACAGATGTGGCATTTACTAGGTCACATATTACAGCTTTTCAAAGGGAGAGAATCTTTCTACAGCATCTTAATTTGCAACAACAATACTTCTGGAAATTCCATGAACAATGCTTCCTGCTTTGCCCTTGCTCTCACTTGCTTCTCTATTTCTTTGTTCCAAAGTTAAGACATATACACGTAACAATAACTGTCAGCACCACCCGTGAACAGATGTTACGTGATTTCTCAGCCCTTTACAGGGAGCACAGAAAGTCAGATTATCTATTTATAGCACTGGTATTTATATACCGTTTCTCAGGTGGACCTCACAAAATGGTTTGCATAAGGTTATTACAAAAATAGGTGGCGCTGTGGGTTAAACCACAGAGCCTAGGGCTTGCCGATCAGAAGGTTGGCGGTTCGAATCCCCGCAACAGGGTGAGTTCCCGTTGCTTGGTCCCTGCTCCTGCCAACCCAGCAGTTCGGAAGCACGCAATGCAAGTAGATAAATAGGTACCACTGCAGTGGGAAGGTAAACGGCATTTCCGTGCACTGCTCTGGTTTGCCAGAAGCGGCTTAGTCATGCTGGCTGCATGACCTGGAAGCTGTACGCCGGCTCCCTCGGCCAATATTGCGAGATGAGTGCCGCAACCCCAGAGTCAGTCACGACTGGACCTAATGGTCAGGGGTCCCTTTACCTTTATTACAACAATAAGAATTGCTTTTAAAAAGTTACAAAAAAATGGAAAGAACAACTTGTTTGCTGGAAGCTGTTACTACTTATTCTAACGCCCCTCGGGCAAGATGGTTCTGCAGAATACCTGGTGGTGGTGGTTGGGAGGTGGAAGATCGAAGAGGCTACTATGGAAGCTAGATGGATCCCCCAAGTTTCTTTATTTGCCAGTCCCCCTAGGGCAAGATGGTCCTTCAGACATCCCTGTGGTGGCAGTTGGGGGAGGGATTCGTTTTCCAAGATCTCAGGCAGAGGTCTTTCATATCTGCTACCTGGCAGCCTTTTCTCTGAGGAACATGGACCATGCAAGAGCATATGACTGGCTTTGCATATGAAAGGAAGACAGAATAATGAATCGGATGCAGGTTGAATAGCCCCCCCCCCGCCCCTTCCTAGTAAAGAGGCAGAGGGAGGGAAAATGGCTTTGGTTTTTATTCTGTGGCTGTTTTAAATTTTAGATATTATGGTAAGTTTTATTGTTATAGTCTTGTATTTTATAGCTTTAATCTCTTATCTTGTGCACCACCCAGAGAGCTTTGGCTGTTGGGCACTACAGAAAAATAATAAGCAAGGAGTTTGCTTTGCCAGTACAAGAAAACCATTTGGGGGGCAGGGACTAGGATTGGAAGCTGCCAGATGTGTGCTGAAGGCAGGGGTGGGGAGCCTTTTTCAGCATGAAGGCTGCGTAAATTCTGGGGACACATGACAGTCAGTGGTGATGCTGAGGCAGAGGCAAAAGTGGCCGGAGCAATAAATGTGAATTTTACCTTTGTAAAGCAGGCCAGCTTCTGCACATACAGTATGACAGGCATTATCAGAGTTTAAGGATACATTCCAGTCAGGCAGAAATACTCCAAAGGGCCCTGGAGTACCTCATTCAGCCCCCAGGCCTGATGTTTCCCTATGCTGGCCTAGGTGACCCAAGAAGTCTACAGGATACAAGCCAGATACTTGTTTCAGATGAAACAATGGGTCAGTTCACCTGTCTGTTAACCAAAAGGCTGGTGGTTTTTGCTCACCAAGGGATGGCTGGTGAGAAGGACTCCTGCATTGCAGGCGGGTGGACTAGATGACCCTCGGGGTCCCATCTCTACAATTCTATGATTCCATGATAGGATATCGACAGCAAGGGGAAAGGATGCCCAGCACTGCATTTGCCATGGGGCCAAAGTGCGCCCAGGCAAATAACGCACTGCTCAAGGAGAAGTCAGGTGGGTTACCAAACTGGCATAGGTCCCAGGCTGGCAGGCAGTCTGCCCAGTCTTTCTCTCTTGAACACACACACATAAACACACACACACACAGAGAGAGAGAGAGAGAGAGAGAGAGAGAGAGAGAGAGAGAGAGAGAGTATTACATGCACAGGGAAAGAGGAGCAGCTGACAAATGACAGAGGAGGGCCCAGGACGCCCAGGCAGTTCTGTCGCCTTTATTGAGGCTGACCTAAAACCAAATACCCAGGCCCTTGTCTCCCTGGCGACACCTGAAGGGCCCTGTTCCTTAGCAACCAAGAACAATAGCCCATGGGAAAAACACATGCAGCTGTTTCTTGGCAAACTGCTGGGTCCTGTTCTGGCTCCAGGTCCCTGCTGGCAAAGAATGGGATCCCGAGGACCCGGAACTGTCCTGAGCCGAACAAACTAGTCCAGAGAGGCCCTCTTAGGAATGATACCCTCCCGACTCCTGCGGGACATGCTAATCCACTCTTAGGGGCCATAGAAAAGAGTCAGATATGTCCATTAGTTTTTTCTCGCAGCCAAGTGTGCCAAGCATCTGTGGGTGCAATGCAATTCTCACGCAAAGATGTTTCAGGCACTCCTCAGAGGAGTCATGCAATGCCTTTGCAATGTGTACGAGAACAGGCAGAAAGCCAGGACTCCCATGTTTCATTCATTCCCATATCTGTGAAAGGAGTAGGAAGGCGGGGGGGGGGTATCAGTTGTGCAAGAAGAGTGGATTGGGGAGCAGGGAGGATCAGAAGTAGGAGTCACAACTCCTGTACTGACTTGTTTCTTATAGTTAATACACCTTTGAAGAGAAGCTGCACATTTACTGAGTGTGTAACTAGTCCACCTATGACCTCAATAACTTAATAAATCCCATCCCATTCTCCAGTTTCCAAGTAAAGGGGATGGAAAAATTTGTGTCTGCCAGTCAGCTAGGTTTAGTCACTATTCTGAGCCTACTAACAAGGTGTTAGCATTTCTGCTCCTCCATGTCCAAGGAATTATCAGCAATGCAACAGAATCCTCCAAACAAATATGCACACATAAAGCTTTAGGAATGTGTTGCAGAACTGAAAGAACAGTGTGCTATTTTTCACAGCAGCCATTCTCTTTATTAGCACTACTGTTTATCTTGTTCCCAGTGCAAGAACTCTGTACATCCAGCAGCAATTGCTTGGGACTTAGGGCTTCAGTTTGCTATCCAGGTTAAGAGATTCATCCTTATCCAGAGCTGTCTATAATCTACATCTCTCTCCCAAAAATCCAAATCCCCCATGAAAGAAACTCAGATTTGTACCAGGGGAACTCAAATTCGGCGCACAGAATGAATGATGAAAATTGATAAATATGTAAAATATTTTACCTACATGCATACACTCTGAGCACACTGTTTGAATAGTAAGAGTTGATTGGCAGTGGAACAGACGCTCACAAGAGGAGGTGGACTCTGCTGCCTGGGAGGTTTTTAAGCAGAGGTCGGATGGCCATCTGTCATGTATGATCTAGTTGAGATTCCTGCATTGCAGGGGGTTGGACTAGATGACCCCACCAGGGTCTCTTCCACCTCTACAGTTCTAGGGTTCTATGAATATATATATATATATATATATATATATATATATGTGTGTGTGTGTGTGTGTGTGTGTGTGTGTATATGTATATGTATATGTATATGTATATGTATATGTATATGTATATGTATATATGGGGGTGTTTCAATTTCTTTCTTGGTGGAAATGATATAGCAACAGGAGATTTATGTTTAACTGAGGGAAAGCTATTGGTAGAGGCAAACTTGCGGGTCACAGGTTCCTGGATGCTGGAGCCTTTTATAAATACAGCGTTAATGTTTCAGATGTATCACCATGACCACAAGGCATTGAAACATGCTACTTTTCAACATGAAAAATTGAGGTTTTGTCACAAGCACCAAATTTTGTATCACATCCTAGATTTCATGTGAAACACTACACATATTGAAAGTACAGGTGTTAAACAAGTATATTATCTGGTGGTTATTCCAAGACAGGTATATATATCCATCACTTAGGCCCTGCGAATCCTCAGCTACCCCATCTGCCTGAAACAGAAATGAGCAAGTCCCATTTGCACTTACCTCTGTAACCTGCAGCTGTTTGGGGGTAACCACCAGTTCTGCCCATGTTTCCCTGGTTCAAACAACAGATATATTCCAAGGATCCAAAAATCACTTGGAATCCATCAGAATGACCACAGATGTGGCTTCAACAATTCCCATGATACCGTGTTTTTCCTTTTCTGCTGCAATTACATGAATTGCTGTCAGCCATATCCTTGATGACATTGCAGCACACACATGACATTTGTCCATACAACTGCATACCCAGAGACAACTGGGACTATTTATGTGGATGAAAACAGCACTTTGTGTGTGAAGCTGCCCTTAGAATCCAATTCGTGGTTAAGCAGGAAATATTACTGAGCAACATGCAAGGAACAGTAGATGCACTTTGGTCCAGACAGGTGCAAAAGGGCTACACCAATGTCAACAGCACACTTTCTTACACATGCCCATCCTATATTATAATCTTCAAGTGTCCCTGCGTCCACCTGCAATTTTCTGTGTGTCACGGAAGTAAATTCTGCGCATGGCACAGCCGGACGCAGGGATTGGAGGGGGCGGAGAGGGGGGCGGGACGACGCAGAGACACTTCCGGCTGGGCGAAACTGCGCCGCCGCCATTGCCGGGGGGAAGCGGCGCAAAGCGCCGCTCCCGCTGCTGCCGCCCGCCACCGCCCGCCACCGCCCGTATATGGAGGCTCCCGCTGCCCGCCGCCACCCGCCGATGGAGGCTCCCGCCGCCGCGCCGCTCCCGCCGCCTATGGCGGCCGCTGCGGCCGGCGCTTGCTCGGCCTGCGGGAGCCGCGCCCCCCCAGGAGGCCGTGGCCGAGAAGCCGGCAGAGAAGCAGGCCCCCCGTCCGGCACGCGCCCTTCCCTGCGCGCTGCCCAGCCGGCGGGGGTCCGAGGCGAGGCGGCCGCCGCTGACGGGCCAGCTGGTCGCCCCCGCCGAAGCCTCCCGGTCCCCCGGCTCCTGCTGCTCCGGCTCCGGCTAGCGCCCGTTTTTTCAACGGGCTTAATATACTAGTGCCAATATAATTTTGAAACCTTTATTTACAAGATTTTTTAAAAGCTGTATGCTTTCCTGCTGTACAAGCCCAGTACAGCTGTGTTCATTTTGTGAGTTATCACCCCCCCCCCAATGGCAAGTAACAGCAAGATTGTCAGCAATGCCCTGCCATTTTGTTTCAGGGTGTTTTTTGATTCTCTGAAGACTGTGTGCTCCCCACTTTCTTGAGCTGGAGCACACACATGGCCAGATTTTTAAAAGCAGTGCTGGGGTGACAAAAAGTCTCCATGTGAGGACCAGGTATCATATCACAATAAACGTTAAAAAGTTCCATGTACAGTGGAACCTCGTGTTACGTACCATCCTCCTTACGAACGCTTCGGGTTACGAGCTCCACTAACCCGGAACAGGGGCGGAGCAAGGGCGGGGCGTTGGGGGCACTCCGCCCCGGGTTCCACCCTGGAGAGGGCAACACTCTGGGTGCCCCCCTGTGACGCCCAAGCCAAGCCCCGCCACCTGGCACCCCGTCTGTGCGGCGGCTGCTCGCGCGAAAAGCAGCATGGGCGGGGCAGCCTTACGCGTGCTATTCGCGTGCAGCAGCCTTACGAGTTGCCGCTCGCTCGGCGGCTCATAGGGTTGCCACGAGAGCAGCAGCACCAGCACGGACGGACTGCGCATGTGCGTCATCCAGCACATGCATCAGGACGCATGTGCGCTGAGGAGCGACGTCCTGCCCCCGGGGGGTGCCTCCGCATTTGCCGCCCCGGGCAGCCAAGCGGCTCCGTTCACTACTGACCTGGAAGTAGATGCTCCCGGTTGCAAACTTTGCCCTGGGATGCGAGCAGAAGTCGCGCACCAGTGGCGCGGCAGCAGCAGCAGGCGCCATTAGCGAAAGCGCACCTCAGGATAAGAACGGTTTTGGGTTACAAACGAACCTCCGGAACGGATTAAGTTTGTAACCGGAGGTATCACTGTATATGGTTTATCATGCTGTTTTACACAGAGCAGAATAGGTCTGTGTTCTGCACACTGTGGTATTAGAAACTCCTCATATTCTGTTCATAAATAGATTAGGTAGAAAAGCTTTACTATGTGTCGCATGTAGTTAAGATATTGTGCTGCCATTGTAAAGAGATGTGCAAGTCTATCATGAAAAGATTAAAATTTGCATGGGGAGACCACTGATAATTTGGAAAGGCCCTTAGATTCCTAATCCTGCGGCTAAACCCAGCTCAGTGTGCTAAGCCCAGGACATGCCTTGGAATCCTCTTAGGAATCATGCCACTGGCTTCTGCAGCAGTCTGCCTCCCATCTGAAGTACTAAGAACCCCCTTCCAATGCTATCACATTTTTTTTCTTTTTTTCTTTGGATTATCTCAACCCTAGAAAAGTCCATGTGACTCTCTGCTTCTCTCTACGTCTGCAAAAAGTTTCTAACCCCAGATCTCTCTCAGACTTTCTCCACTGCCTCCTGTCTTACCATGGGGCTACCAAAGGGCAAAGCCACTTTGTCTCCTGCAAAGCTTCTCCTTTAAAATACACTGGGGGGGAGTGACTAGTTCTCAGCAATGGCAGCTTTCCTCCTGTTCCAAATATTCTTTTCAGGTGGCAACTTTCATTGGGACTACGTCTCAAGGCAAAAGTTAAACCTCTTTCCTATGCTTCATGGTCCTGCTACACTTAAAAGAGAGAGAAAAAAGCCATGTAAGGACAAGTTATGTGATTAATTATGTAGCATGGAGTTTGGCCTTGAGAGAAAATTGGGTCAGTTTTAAGCCAGAAAGAAACAGCCAAAGTGAAGCTGTAGTATGAAAATGAACCGAACTCTCAATACCACAATATGCTTCCCCCCACCTCCCCAAACACAGGCACATTTGGCTCCATATAACACAGCATGAAAAAAACATACACATGGAGCTCAACTCCCCTTTTAAATAACTTTTTGGGATCTTATAAACAAGGATCATAGCAATGATAAATGACACAAATAAAGAGACCAAGTCTTTTCATGTCATTTGCAAAAATAGCTATTAGTGGGCAATGTATAAGTTCCTGGTTTGTGCATTGGTTTAAACAAAAACAAAGGGGAAACAGGATAGAACAGAGTTAACAGATAACATTCAAGATCACATAGCACCTAATTAGGAGCCCTTGTGATTGTGCTTAGATTAAGTATGAGTAATAGTCATTTTTCCTCTTATGTTACCAATGAAGCAATATATACACATGGAGCTTTCTAAAGCCTATCCTATTCTGGTGTAACACTTGATTCTCACATGATAACTTTCTGAAACACTCATGAGCATATATATACATGTGGGAAATCCATGTACGTTTTCTCTGAGTAGGATTCATGGGAAACCTGAGATCCTGTTTATGGAACGATAACCACAGAATTGTGTAAACCAGATCAAAACATAATTCTTCTACATGCGCTCACCTAAAAAAAAAAAATCACATTGCAGACAACAAACATTAATTTAGTATCATCTTTTTGTTCCCTTATAAATTTGCACCTGTGTAAAACTACAGTACAAACAGGCATGCTGCCAACCCCCCCCCCCCCCCCGTTGCTTAGAGAAACTGAGGTGAAGACAGACAGTTTAAGGTGTGGTGGAAGTGGTCTGAATAAACATGGATACCTGGAGTCAGGGGAGGAAAGATATCACAGCAGGCGGCAGCTTTGCCCCCTCTCATTTAAAAAGCCAAGCACTGCCTTGACTGTCAGCTCGCTTCCTGGCAAAGTCCAGAGCCAGATGTGAGAGAAGGGCAGGGGAGGGGATGGGGATGGAGATTCAGAGAGCTATATATTGCAAGCCATCTCTATTGCTGCTTCCTACCACCCAGTGCACAGACAGTGAGACATCTTTAGTTACAAATGGCTCCCTTGGGCACAGTAAAAATTAATCCAGCTTTTCTTGTCTTTAAGAAAAACATGGGCGTAAAATGAGATTGAAGCCTCTAAGGAGTGCAGGGGGGGGGGGAGAGGCAGCCGGTGATGAGACATGCTAATCCAAAGACTGTTTAATTGCTCAAGCACTCTAGTAGACTTTAGGCAAGGGGTGGGGATGTTAACCACAGACGTCTCAGTCTAGGTGCCTAAGAGCAGATAAGCATGGAATGGTAATTAGCTTAACAGAGACGAGAGAGGAATGAACCCCCCCTTTTCTCCCTAAATAACTGTGGCCCATGCTGTAAATGACAGGGTGTGTGTCTTTGCACATACATGTGCATGTACCCATTGTGGACAACTCGTCCAGGAATGAGACACTTCTTAAGAGACACTTATTTTCTCACCATCTATTGATAGCCAGAGCGATTCTATGATCTTATCCTCCTGGGACCCCTCGCACTGCCACCAGCAAAGACAGCAACACGGCAATACCATGAGGAGCAAAAGCTCACGCAGCGAGACCAGCAGTCACTCCACAGCACCCTGACAACTCTTGGAGGCATGTAGCTCACGGAGAGAGAGCTACATAACTCCCGCTATTTGCAGGCAGGGCTGGGAAAGACCACCGTATGAAATCTTTTAGAGCTGCTGCCAGTCTGTGGAGACAATACGGAGCTAAATGAACTCAGAGTCTGGCCCAGCATAAGGCAGTTTCTTCCATTCCTTTGTGCCACCATCAATTGCCAATTGTGACGTTGCTTGCCAATGGTGCCCCAATATTAGCCATGCATAGAAGATGAGAATGCAATGGTTGCTTCCTGGAGCAGGCAGATCCCTCCTTCCAGAGGCAATGCACACAGCCATGCTCACAGGAATAGAGGGCAATGCTTCCCATATGATGCATGCACGCAGAAGATTCCCAGAAGTCCTGCTGGGGTACCAATGATTCCACATAGCCAATACCAACAATACTGCACATAACACATTTGTACTGGGTCTGAGTGAGAGGGGAAATCTTTACTGAAGGTAGGAAGGACAGTGCTGTGTAATGGTTAGAGAGTTGGTCTATGGCCTGGGAGGCCAGGGTTTGAACCCCCGCTCAGCCATGAAGCTCACTGAGTGACCTTGGACTAGTCACCATCTCTCAGCCTTACCTACTTCACAGGGTTGTTGTGAGGATAAAATGGAAGGGGGGGGAGAACCATATGCACCACCTTGAGCTCCTTGGGAGAAAAGGTGATATATAAATGTAATAAATAAGGGATAATGGACAGTAACAAAAGCAGGGTCACGGGAGGTAATATATCTCCTGGTAACTCAGTGGGAAAAAGCAATGCAATACGGTAGGAAACAGAGATGTGGGTGCAACTTTAGGGAGAAGAAAATGTGTCTATCACAGGACAAAGCTTAACTTCCTGGGGCTCTAACGGCAACAATAATTTCAGGTAGAAACATAGAGAGGGAGCAGGACAAAAACTCAAAGAGCAACAGCTTAGCCATACAACCAACCGCTAATATCTTTGCGCTTGTCCAGAGGCTAAGTCCACGAGTACACACCACCTATCACCCACCAGCTTACCTGTGCATGGAACCAAGAGATTCCAGACCTGTCACCCAATACCAAAGGAACCCTAACTGGAGCCATGGATCAGTGGGAAAGCACAGTGGAAAAGCACAATCTTCTTCTACATGAAGATTGGGGTTCAACCTTTGCTTAAAATCTCACAGGACAAAGTTCTGGGACATGTATTCACACCAAAAAGAGTGAAATGTGATAGCCAACCAAATATCCCAAGGTAACAATCTGACTCGTCTGTGTCACAGGAAACTTTTCACTTTGCTAGCCTCCTTCATTCTATTCTGCAACATGCACTTGTTGGGATGACTGCCTGCCTTTTATTTTCCACCCAACATTCCTCATCCAACCAGCTGCATTGGTTCATTTTCAGCTGAACAGTATCTGGAGGCAGGGGGTGAGAGATGTCAGCACTGAGCTACTACGACAGGGGTCAGCAAACTTTTTCAGCAAGGGGCTGGGTCCACTGTCCCTCAGACCTTGTGGGGGGCCAGACTATATTTTGAAAAAAAATATGAACGAATTCCTATGCCCCACAAATAACCCAGAGATGCATTTTAAATAAAAGGACACATTCTACTCATGTTAAAACACGCTGATTCCCGGACCGTCTGAGAAGGCGATTGGGCCGCATCCGGCCCCTGGGCCTTAGTTTGGGGACCCCTGTACTATGACCTCCATTTCCCCTTGCTAGTGCCCCACTAGGATCAGCCCCACTAGGAAGGCTATAGGCAGGCTCCTGACCCCTGGTGAAGTGTTGTGGTAGAAGATTAAATATACTGTTTCCCATTAGTGCGTCCCATCCTGAGGTGAGAAACCTGCAGGTTCCCCATCAGTTCAAGAGAACAGAGGCACAGCTAAAGTGGTCACAGGTTTTATTGAAGAACATTGGTTCTGTAGTCTGATCTGGCATCATCACAGAAGAATGGAGGGTTGGCATCCTTCTTTATCTTGCAAGGCCCCAATGCCTTTGGAAGCTGCATGGCAGACAGTAGAGTGAGCTGACATACCTCTCTCCATCATAGCATCTCTACCCTGGGCAATGCGGCAGTTTATACATTACTGTGCATTGTACACTCTGGAAAGGCACAGGGGCCCTGCTAGAACTAAAAATATGGTAGCCCCACAGAGAAACTTTTTACTGGTTACTGCTGCTGTAGGCTTTGTCTGCCTAGCACAGGGAATCTGCCTCTTGAGTGTGTTGAATGGCTGCGTAGTCACCTGCAGAGAGACAAGAGACTTGAGGATGGTAACAGGCATTAAATTCAAGTAACCATGTGCTACTTTGGGACTGCTGAATGAATAAAGGAGGGGGGGAAATATCACCCTAGGTATTGTTCATGCCTCACTCTGGTCTCCCCAATTTTCCATTGGCAATCCAACTGATAACTGCATCTGGATGTTCTCTTCTCAGGGCAGACAATATTCAACCATCCACTGCAGGGAGATGCAATGAAGTGCCGCCTGTAATTTCTGTGCTCATGTGCCCTGCAAAGAAAAACGAGCTGCGTTTGGCCAGCAGTAGCAAGAGGCGAAGCAAGAGTGCCTTGTATTCACCAGCAGAGGTAACTATATTTCCCATTGCCCTCTCCAGAGCACGGAAGGCATCCCCTTGCATTTAGGGAATATAGGAGGAGGGATGGAGGAGATGCAGGTGTCAAGCTTTAATGCAAGGACCCTGCCCTCCGGGTGAGCCCCCCCTCACTTGCTTACCTGCATGGGGTGCCTTGTCCCTTTAGGCCCAAATGCTGGAGTGGAGGAATGGATCTTGCTGGATGTTTGTGTGCAGATTCCCAAGAGACAGAGTACCTGTATGGGCTCTGAGAAGACAAGCGTTATTCATCTGACCTTCCTATATCTGTTGCTAGCTTCAAGGTCTGTGCAAGTACCCATCTGCTAAAGCTTTGTGAGAACAGTACTGTACTATAGACACAGGGGCACAGTGGTGTATCTCTGTGCTGTCTTAATGTATCAGCTCTGCTTCCTTGCTAGAGTTTATCTACTCCTGCTAATATGCCACAATTGCCTGCAGAGTTAGTTAGAATCCTCCCCTCCATTATGGCTAAGGTGGTGGAGGAGCAACAACTGTTTAGAGCAGCGTTTCTCAACCGGTGTTCCGTGGCACACTACTGTGCCGCGAGACGTCGGCTGGTGTGCCGCGGGAAAACCGTTGGGGACCCACGCCGCAGGCGCGTGGCGGCGGCTCCAGTGGGGGAAAGGGAGCGCAGAGGGCCACCGCCGAGAGGAGGCACCGCGGAGAGGCTGCCGGGCTCTGCCGCGCATGCGCAGGCTGGGAGCTCGCCGCCGAATCTGATTGGTTACCAGGGACCAATGGGAAGTCGGAGGAGGGAGACGCGGGGGCTGCCGGTAGCCGCCGCCATTTTGCTGTTGGGGGGCGCTGAAGCCCGGCGGCCGCCGCCGAAACAGCTCAGGAACTTCAGGCGGGGAGATGTTGCGGCGGCGCTGTGGAGCCTGGAGCGGCTCCTGTCCGCTGCCCAGACTCACGGCGCACTCCCGCCTGCGCAAGCTCCGGGCCGCGATCGCTGCCCTCACCGGGGTCCCCGTCCAGGCCCAGCGCCTGCTGCTCGGTTTCCCCCCGCTCGGCCTCGACCTCGGCGATGGGGAGCGGCGCCTCGGAGAGCTCGGCATCCACTCTGGTGGGAGCCAGAGAGAGGTGGCGCGGGGGGGGGGCTGGGGGGCACTGGTGGGCACGGGTCAGGAGGTTGGAGGTTGCTGCGCTCGGGAGCGCGAGGGCGGCGGGGATCCCCGGGCGGTTGTGTCTTCCTGGCGCTGCCGGTTGGGGCTGTGGGGCTGCTGCTGTGGCGAGCCGTTTAGGCTTCCCTGGGCCGTTTTACTTTGGGCGCATAGCTCCGTGATTTCCGTTGCCATGGCGACGTTGCCGCCGCCATTTTGTGGGTGCACAGCGTCTCCTTGTGATTTTTTGACATTTTCTGGTGGTGGTGTGCCGCGAGATTTTTTTCATGAGACAGGTGTGCCGTTGCCCCGAAAAGGTTGAGAAACACTGGTTTAGAGCTCTTGAGTGACTTGGGTGTTTTTAAATTCACACCACCACTTTCACAGGTATTGTGCTTCACTGTCATCAGGTGTAGCATCAACCCTTGTGAGCACATGATCCCAATTAACTTCTACTTGACTTCATGGCTCAGAGGTGAGAGCACTGGTCTTATAAACCAGCGGTCACAAGTTTGATCCTTGGCTGGGGGCTCCATGTTTCTCCCCACAACAGCCACTACAGGAGCACCTGAAGGACTACCTTGCCTTGAGAGGAGGGGAGAAGAAGCAGTAACAGCTCCTTCTGCACAAACATGTTGTCTTACCCATTCTATTGTGACTTTTTAAAAGCATTGCTTATTGTTTTAATAATCTTTTGTAAACCATTTTGTGAGGTCTGCCTGAAAAGTGGTATATAAATACTGCAAATAAATACTTCTGCAAAGCCCCCCAACTCCACTCAGTTTCCTTCAGCTAACAGTGTTTTGGGGTCAATGCAGATTCCTTGCTTGTGCATCTGTGGCCTCTGCCAATGCTAAGAGACTTTGGAGTGACCTTATTCACATCTTGTTGTTGTTCAGTCGTTCAGTCGTGTCCGACTCTTCGTGACCCCATGGACCAGAGCACGCCAGGCACGCCTATCCTTCACTGCCTCTCGCAGTTTGGCCAAACTCATGTTAGTAGCTTCAAGAACACTGTCCAACCACCTCATCCTCTGTCGTCCCCTTCTCCTTGTGCCCTCAATCTTTCCCAACATCAGGGTCTTTTCTAGGGAGTCTTCTCTTCTCATGAGGTGGCCAAAGTACTGGAGCCTCAGCTTCAGGATCTGTCCTTCCAGTGAGCGCTCAGGGCTGATTTCCTTAATAATTGATAGGTTTGATCTTCTTGCAGTCCATGGGACTCTTAAGAGTGTCCTCCAGCACCATAATTCAAAAGCAGCAATTCTTCGGCGATCAGCCTATTCACATCTAGCTAGTGTAAACTGGAAACAGGACCGCATACTTTATCAGGTATTTCTAGCAGTGTGTGAATCAAAACCAGACTGTCTTTAATGATCCCCACCCCATATCTTTCATCATAATTGTTTAACTACATTAAGAACACATATCACATACACAATAATAATGTAATGTTAGACTGACATGAAGCTAAATCTCTTCCTTTCTAAATATTCAACCATATTGTTTTCTAAAATGCGAGGTGTTGTGGGACACAAACCTGCTGCCATGACCACTTGCAATGAGCCCAGACTTGAGCAGATACCCTTGAGCAGTGGAATGCCAGTGATTAAGCAAGCACAATTGATAGGGATTTGCCTAGACACTGACATGAGTCCCATTTCAAACACAGGCAGGCATAATTGGAAATGTCACCGCATGTTCAAGACTACAGGCAGCACAAACAGGGTGGGAAAGAATATTACAAGCAGGGTATGCACAAAAGGAGACAGCAAAAGCAACAAAAAGAGGGGGTTCTTATTAAGGGGCTGCTGGAACAAAGAAGCCACAGGTTTTGCTCATCAGAAGTAGATCCAACAGAGATAAATCAATGGACAAAAAGCAACTAGGGCAAATGTGCCCAGTATTAACGCATAGCTATAGGGCAGCCTGTCGTCTCCGCAAGCTTCATACCCACCAGCCATTCCTAATAATCCCCACTTAAAAGCATCCAGTAATAGCCTTTACTTCTCTATTTTCCACAAATTGAATTATCCCAGATTGATTTGCTTAGTAAACCATTGGCAATTTTATTTACTTCTGTTAATTGCTTTGACTTATTTTTATTATATGGATTGAGCTAAACCACATTAGGAGGATGGTCTTTTTAATTCTGCTAATAGCATCTAAACCCTCAAAAGGATTATTTTCTGTGGCTCTGCTGGTGAAATAACATTGACCAGCTGGATAGATGGAATTCTCAGCAGTGTTCAAGGGTAGTACTCAGAGCTCCAAACTTTTGTTTAAAAAAACATGAATTTTGGAAACTGATAAATGGTGGGCTATTTGCACTGACACAAGAAAAGGGGGGGAGGAGAAGCTGCCTTTTCTATGCAATGAAAAACAATAAAAGTTACCTTATCAATATTTGGGAGAATTGCTAGGATCCCTGCCCTTCTTCCAAGGAGCTCAGGGTGGTGGCAAATGGGTATTGTCCAATTTTATCCATTTTGAGGTGAGTGAAGCCGAGAGGTGGGCTGCCCAGTGAGCTTCCTGGCATAAGTGTGCATGTCTACTCGGAAGCAAGTGCTAGGTGTGCACAGGATTGCACCATGAATGGGAATTTGAATCCGGTCTTTCCAATCCATGTTCAGCACTCCATGCAGTACAACATATAGGTCATACCCTAGGCCTGGAAGTGTAATACCAGCAGTCTCAGTCCTGGAAAATGTTTCTGCATTCTGTGCTCAGAGGGAAGGGCCATAGCTCAGTGGTAGAGTGTCTGACTCGCATGCAGAAGGGCCCAGGTTCAATCCCTGGCATCTCCAGGTGGGGCTGTGAAAGACCCCTCCCTGAAACACAGGAGAGCTGCTGCCAGTCAGTGTAGAAAATACCAAATGAGATGGACCATGGTGTGACTCATAATAAAGTTGCTTCCTCTGTTCCATTCATTGATTGGCTATTCATGCAGAAAATTAATTTCATCATGCACGAGGACACAGTTGAAACTTTTATGCACACAAAGCAGGGGTGCAGATTGAAGCCTCCTCCACCACACAGCCAAGTATAGCTGTCTATTTCATGCCAACTCCTTTTGGACTAAGTACTCTGGTGATCCTCCTCACCCATTAGCACCTCATTTGTTATCACTGTCACCCAGCCACACTGACTCTTTGTTGCTTTGAGCTCACCCCCCCCATCCCATCCCATTTTCCTGTTGATCACTGTTGACATTAACCCTGCACCCACATCTCTCCCCCTCCTTCCAGGCTGAGTTGCACAGACCCAGACACCCACCTCCCCCCACCCACCCCACCCCAACCATTTTGGCAAAGCAAATTTCTCCTCCTTATTGGTATTCGGCAAATCACTCTCAGCACCGAGCCTCTTGCCTTCTTCCCACAGAAGGGTCTTTTGTCAGTTATGCCATTTAAGCACACACACTCCCCTCCCCAGTGCTGTGGGATTGTGGTAGAGAATTGCAAATGGTAAACCCTGACATGTCTGGTGACTTGCCCCCTCGCCAGGGGGAGAAAGCATAAAGGCAGGATGACTCTCACCTCACAGGAAGCACTTTGCAGGAATGTTACATCCAAGAAAAAGAAAAAAATGAGTCAGGTCCAAACCAGCACCAAATCAACAGGTTGTCCCTGTTCAACTGGGGATTGAAATGCCTATTTGCTACATTCCTGATGGCATGAGATAGCTCAGTTGGTTAAAGAGTGGTGCTGTTAATGCCAAGGTTGCAGATTCGATCACCATATGGGAAAGCTACATATCCCTGCATTGCAGAGGGTTGGACTAGATGATCCTCAATATCCCTTCCAACTTTACAATTCTGTGATTCTACGATTCTAAAATGGGAAGTAGACATTTAGTCATTAGCCTTATGAGGAACAGTTGAGGGAGATGGGTATATTTAGCCTAGTAAAAATGAGACTAAGAGGAGATATGATTGTTGTTGTTTAGTTGTTTAGTCATGTCCGACTCTTCGTGACCCCATGGACCAGAGCACGCCAGGCACTCCTGTCTTCCACTGCCTCCTGCAGTTTGGTCAGACTCATGTTGGTGGCTTCGAGAACACTGTCCAACCATCTTGTCCTCTGTCGTCCCCTTCTCCTTGTGCCCTCAATCTTTCCTGACATCAGGGTCTTTTCCAGGGAGTCATCTCTTCTCATGAGGTGGCCAAAGTATTGGAGCCTCAGCTTCAGGATCTGTCCTTCCAGTGAGCACTCCAGGCTGATTTCCTTCAGAATGGATAGGTTTGATCTTCTTGCAGTCCATGGGACTCAAGGAGATATGATAGCCATCTTCAAAAATCTAAAGGGCTGTAACATGGAAGATGGAGCAAACTTGGATTCAAGTTACAGGAAAGGGGATTTTGACTAAACATCCGGAAGAAACTTTCTGATGGTAAGAGATGCTTAACAGTGGAACAGACTTCCTCAGAAGGTGGTGACCTCTTCTTCCTTGGAGGCTTTTAAGCAGAGGTTGGATGCTTTAGGTGAGATCTCTGCATTGCAGGGGAATTGACTGGAAGATCCTCAAGGTCCCTTCCAACTCTACACTTCCATGATTCTATTATTCATTTATCTTTAAGAGCTCATAAAGAACATAGCTATGATAATATGCTTATATATTATACTAGTGGACGTTCAGCCCGTTAAATTAACGGGCGCTAGAACATATGTGGTCAAACATTTGTAAAAACAGCACTTATTTCCCTCAGGTAAGTGGGTTTAGGACAGCAGCCTTCAGGTAAGGCAGCCGGGCCTCATCCTGCAGCGCGTCCGAGAGAAGCTGTGAGGGAAACTGGCGGCGGCGGCGGCTCCTCCTCCCGCCGCTGCCTCCTCCCCTTTCCTCGCCTCCTCCCGGCGGCGCCGGCGGCTACCCAGAGTGCTGCACAGCCACAGCCAGGCAGGTGCGAGGAACGGGCCTCAACCGCCGCTTCCTCCTCCTCTTCCTCCTCCTGCGGGACCGAGTCCACCAGAGGCTGCGGGCGAGGGTGACGCTCCATCCCCGGCGGTGCGGCTACAGCACCCACTACTCCTCCTTACCCCTGGGCCCTGGCTGAGGAAGCGGCGCCGGCGCGGCCCAGCATGCAAGTATGAGATGTTTCGCCCGTCGTCGTCGGCAGCGGCTCCTGACTGGGCCCAGAAGTCTCTGCGCTCCAATCCCTGTGTCCGTGGGGCACATGCGCAGTAGCGCAATCCCACGGACACAGGGGCACGACGCAGAGACACTTGGACTTTATTATATAGGATTATTTATTATATCCTACTTTCTCCCTTAATTCAAAGTAACTTGGACCCAATGGGTTGTGGGTTGTTGTTTTTTTAAGGAAAACTTGGTGTAGATCTGATTGCTCTGACAACACATGAAATGACTGACACCTGCTGCTTCCACAGATGGTCCTGATTTGTGGCACTACATGGAACACACTGCTGGGGGTCTGTTCCAAGTTTGGAAGATGTTCAATGCCTCATCAAACATACATATTTGCAACCAGGAGAGAAACTATGCATCTCCAGCAAGTAGTCAAAGCACTGAAGGGTGTGTGGGGACGGGACGGACATGCACTGCATCTATCCTAATGCAATAAGTCAAAATCTGCAAATTAGGCCAGTTTGTATGCCACTGTAGAAAGCCCTAAACATGCCTTGTCAAAATGCAAATAGTCTTTGTTGATAACTTTGTTAATAACCAGGATGGCCAGCAAGGTACCGTCTCTTCATCTATTACCTCTTTATTGCCTAGAAGACATTTCATACGTGCGCTATGGAAACTGTATGCCAAAAGAGGATTTGTTATGAAAAGTGATGGAACTGGAGATTAATGGAAAGAGATTCTTAGACCGCTGCCTGAATGAAAGTTGGCAAAAGAACCATCACCATATATCCCATGCTGTTGTTTTTAGTTAAAATCAGTTGTGGCATTTGGGGGCCGGGGGGGGGCAGGCATCAACAGATATAAGATACCTGCCTATTTTTTCCTGCAGAAATGATGAGATGGGGTTCGAGGCAATATGTCATTCAGGAACTGACCAGACCTGCTTAGCTTCAGAAAAGTGGCTATATTGCCATGTGTCCCCAATTCTACGATAAAACTATATCCTCTTAATGGAACTGGTGGTTCAGACATTTGGTATTTATAATACTATTGAGTGGCTATAGGCTAAACCAATTGAAATGGCAGCCCAGTGACATTTATAGGCTTAGATAACTAGGTTTCCTATTTGCTTCCTTTAAAAGGAACTCATTCTGATCATGATAGTGACAAATCGTATGGATTCCAGAGCAATAATCTTAGAAGTCACACAGCAGGCTGGGTTGTGTTTTTTTTAAAAAGTAAAAGAATAAAAAGGAGCCACGGACGGCTGCAATCTTCAGTGAAGATACAGCATGGGGAGGGAATGCTTCACCCTTTGCCCTCCAGCCATTTTCCCCATTCAAAATTACCTCTCCTGTGATGAAAAGAGGTATCTATGTCCTTTCCCCATAGGTGGCAAAGCTGCTGAGGGAGGGTGAATCTTGAGCAGAGGGAGAAAAGGTTAAGCAGACCTGGCCTTGCCAGTCCTTCGCTCGAACATGACGTCTCCATGATTGATATATCTATAGCTATATCCATTCTGTCTACCTATCTGAGAGAAACTGACTGTTACACAAGTTTGTGGTATAATGTCTAGTTTGAGAAGACTGTGAATGTGGACAGGAGTGCTGTGAGCGTCCACAGAGATGGAGGCCCGGCATTGTCATTCACATGGTATGGAGGGAAACAGTAATGCTGCCTTGTAGACAGCAGCTGGATAAAACAGCTGTAGAGTCAAGAGAGCAAGGAGACAGACGATCATACTCTGTGGCCAGGCCGGCAGGGAATAACAAGCAACTTGTATCTTGAAACCTACATTGTTTTATCCCCACAATTTTCTCTCCCTGTCACGACTTTTGCCTATTTTTTGGACATCACTGTGGGTCACCAACTATATGCAGAGCAAGGAGGAGAGCGGTGGAAATGTATGTGGCTGCATGATTGCCAAGGTCACCTTCCCGCCTTGGTAATTTTCCTTGATGGGAAACAAGATTCATTTTTAACAGCTCTTCATTTTCACAGTGACACTGCCCTCCTGCTAGTGTGAGACTGGGGGGAAGTGGGGGAGGCCTGGCCCTTTGTTCCTCCGTCCAGTGCTGACAGTTTAATTAAACCCCATTTGAGGCAGGGTCAGCAAGGTCAGGTGCTCTCCAGCAAAATATCAACTAAGCACCATTTTCAGGCACCAAGGCTACTTAATGAGATACTCTCCAGAGGACAAAGAGCATAGGTTTAAGGACACCTTTGGTAAATCACCACCTCTCGGTCTAACCTATCTCACAGGTTTCCTGCGGGGACAAAATACCGTAGACCTATATATGCCATCTTAAAGGGAATGAGGGACCTAAATCAAAACAACTATACCACACATAAACCATGAAGATAGTCAGTGATGCAACAGCAGTTAGGAAAGAGCAACTTCGGGAGAGGCAGCCATGATAGTCTGAGGCATGGAAAACGACAAGTCTTTATAGTGCTACAGGACTCTTTGGCTGTGTCCACACAACAGTTTAAAGTGGATTTGATGCACCCCATGTGTCCATGTCTTTTGCGTCATCCATACAACATTGATCTTATTCATATTCAAGTAGTAGTCCATACTCTCCCCACCCCACCCCATTTAATTTGGATTTTCCTAAGGGAAATCTAACATAAAATTGCATGTTACCCAACTGTGGATGTATGGAAGCACATTGTGTGGGTGGGGTGTTTTCCGTCACCTATCACCACACCCCCTGTTGGTGAGTCACTCCTTTGTAGGCTGTTGGTGCAGCTTGTCAGGACACACACATATTTACTTTGTATTCTTTAACCCACTATTTTGTACCCATGATACCTGTGTGCATGCCCACAACGTACCTCAGATTCCCAGAACTCAGAGAGCGTGGGTTACTGGTGGGGCCAGATAAGGCTGAACATACACATGCACACATAAACAAAACAAAACAAAACTGTAACTCAGTATTTTGGGCAAGTCTAATATGTTGGAAAATTTGTATCTAAAAATAAATTAATTAAAGTATAGATGAAAACACATAAACAAATGCCTTCATGCATGCCCACAATGGACCTCAGGTTTTCAGAACTTAAGGAGGGTAGGGAAATACTAATTGAGGGGCGGGAATGACAACATAGTGTAAATACATCTCATCAAGCACAGTCCACTAGCGCTGATGGGAACATAGCATTCATGCGTATGCGTAGATTAATGTACACAAAAGTTCACATGGAAAAATCTGTGCAACCCACATGGGCATTAGCACTCTGCTGTATACACAGCCTTTGTTGTTCAGTTAAGATGAAATGCCATATACCTTGTAGAAAGAATGCCCAAAGAGACATGTCCATATCCAAATCCACACATGCAGGCTGGCGAATTCTGAGTTCAAATGCGGGTTACTGATGAACATTACCAGGTACCCTTCCTTGGAGCTGATGGCTTGAGTCCTGCCTCAGATCATTTCCCCCAAACACCATCTTCTCTCCACACTGTGCTTTTCCCACTGAAACTTTTCCTTTAATCTAAACATACCACTGTCTTGCCCTTTAGCTGACACAGCCTGCTCCCCCACAGTGGTACAGCCTTATACAGGGTGAGTCCTTTAAAAGAGGCCCCGTGGATACAGAGTACACATGTTCCACGGGGCCTCTTTTAAAAGACTCACCCTGTATATGCCCCCTTGGAAGGAAGTCCCATTGAGTTCAGGTAAGTGGGTAGTTGATTGAAGTCTTAGTCCTTTTACACAAAGGTCCATGAGGTGGAGAGAGAGAAATTCCCCACTGCCACAATGCACCCTCTCAATCTGCCTACCTGGCCACAGCAAACAATCACAATTACAGGCCAAAGGCTTAGAGCAGACTTCAACTAACAGGAGCCACATACCGAGGACCAGTGCTTTTTGTCTTTAAAAAATATGTTTAGGGGTACTTTCATTTTCCTACTCATATTGAGGCCAAACTTAGATTCACAAAATGTTTAGGGGTATGCGTTCCCCTGCATCCCCCCTGAAAAAAAGCACTGCCTAGGACTGATATTTTTAAAAAATGTCATTTGCAAAAGTGATCATTAAGATTACATGACAAATCTCAACAGGTTTTGAACTATCATGATTTCTCCTGTGAAATGTAATTTTGTATAGATGCTGGGAATTCTTCAGCTCCCATCAAAGAACACCCTGAAGGTTTCTGGAGGGAAACTGTTACAGTCAAACCAGCTTGTTTGTCACTTAATAATAGCCTTGAGAAACATTCATAACTGAAAAAGGGGGCATCCTTTGTATTCAAAGAGACTGTGAGGAATAAAGGGCCATCCTCTAAAGCGAGACTCGTAAAGGGCATGGGAGGACAGCTGGCTTGTAGGGTGACACCACTTCCAGCTGTGCGACCAAGATTTCCCATGCAAGGCATGGTAACCGCAGTTTAAGGCTGTCATTCCTGCTAGTGCTCAGAGTTGATTTAAATGCACCAGACTCGGTTTCACCCTAGCCGACTTCATCATCGCCATGGTGGGAAAATACTATTTGTGTTATAGGAGAAAACAATAAACTGCAGAAGGCATTTTTATGACTAGTACGGGATATTAAAGCTGGAATGATCCATAGGAGAGGAGACAGGGGTAAACATCAGAGGAGAACTCCATACACAACTCACTGAAAGGAACACAAGGAGTCACTCCAAGCTTTGAGTCTGGCAGCACATTGGGGTCAGTATTATCTTCCTCATATTATAAATGTGAGTTGGGGGACAGTAGTGTTTCGAACTTGGAATATTGGCTTGCTTAAAGGTAAAGGGTATGACTCTGGGGTTGTGGCACTCATCTCGCTTTATTGGCTGAGGGAGCCAGTGTACAGCTTCCAGGTCATGCGGCCAGCATGACTAAGCTGCTTCTGGCAAACCAGAGCAGCCCACGGAAACGCTGTTTACCTTCCCACCGGAGTGGTACCTATTTATCTACTTGCACTTCATGCTTTCTTTTTACCACTGTCTATGTAGGACGTTGCTTTTCTCCATGCCCAGCTCTAATTTGTTGGACAGCTTGTCCTTACAACCGTCCCAATTCCAAGGAGAATTTCCACACCAACAGCAAATACTTGCAGAAACATTCAATTAAAGGCATGGATACTCTTCCATGTAGTCAGGAGAAGTCAATATAGAAGTTCCAAGCACTGTGCATAGTTGTGTAAAAGAACGACACAAAGCTTAAAATGTGACAAGGCACTAAAGGTGATGTGGGAAATGGTCAGAGCCTGTGAAGAGCCAGATCTTCTAAGACTAGGACCCCTCCCCTACCATCCACTCCCCCTTGCCTCTGTCTAGCTGTTTTACTTCTTGGCCAACAAAGGAAGGAAATATGAGGGAGTCTCCTAAACATTCCTCCCTCCCACATCCATCTTCTGTTGATGAGATTTGGGTTTACAAGGATGGCATTAAAGACAGAGCCGATTAAGGGAGCGGGCAGAATTCTGCTCTACAATAATTATCTTAATTGTTTTATTTCTAATGTAAAAGCCAGAGGTGACCTTGATGCAGCATTAGTTCCAGCCAGCATATACTTGTGTGCCATTTCCACACACATCTATGACTCAAGCAATGTCTATAACTTAATTTTAAAGAGGTGCCATTACCAGACTGTGGGCATGCTGTTGCACAGCATATGCATTTGGTTTCTCTGACTGGTGGAACCTATGTCCTGAAAGTGGGAGACCAGGTGTGATAGTTATGGGGAAGCTACTCTGTGACCAGCCAGCGAACTGGGCAGTGTTTCTCCAGTGTTTCGCCTACAGCATCCCTGGCATCCTTCTTTCCAAAGTGACTCACTCTTGAACTTAAATATCCCACAGCACCTAAGACATGGGGCCCAGCTAAATATACATCAGCTAAAGCACTGGTATTGCCGCCAGGCCTGAAATGCCAAAAGGCAAATAATGCACCACACATGAAGACACACATACTCAAAGCCTTTTCTACATTTGAACATATATCTTATCATCATTAATCTCATTTGGGGATCTAGTTGGACTGTTTATATTAATGTTTAAAGCAGGTCTGACGACTTATTATTTTTTGCTAATGTTAGTTAATGGTGTTGGTTTTTCTTTTTCTATTTGCATTTTTTAAAAGAGAGAGAGAGAGAGAGACATACCTACAAGTCTGTTCTATGATATCCTTAATATCTGAAACTGAAGCATATACAAGGATGTCCTAATTTTTTTAACAACTTGCCTCAAATCGGTAAGATTTTGTATTCCAGAGATACCTTAAACACAATAAATAAATAAGGAATACAACAACCAAGGGAGTCTTTCCGGGGGAGGGAGCATCATGGCCGAATGAACAAAGGTTCTCAAAGAGCTATGAATACCCGAAACACCTAAAGAAAAGTACCCATATTTCTGAAAGGCACACCTCTGGCAGCCTCAGTTCTTGTACACCACTTCCTAGTGTGATCTGTGTGTCTTTTTGGAAAATTATCAGACTGTGAAATATGAATGTTGAGTTCTACAGTTGTTCCATGGCAGCAAACATTACAAAGTCCCCCAATACTGAATTTGAGTGGCCCTGTGCCAATGACTATGAAAGCAAAATGCTTCTTCCTACAAACAAACCAAAGGTTACAGCGTACCCAAGGGAACCTTAGGTATGCAGAAGCTCATGATAGTTAACATTTGTCCCCCCAAACAGGGACAAAATCCCCCCCCAAGTTGTATATGCAATTCTCAGCTTATTTGACCACTTGCATTCCTTCGTTCTAGACCAAGGGCTTATATGTGCACATCATTTTTTTAAAACTCAGAACCAGGCAGACATGGCTGGCTGACCCCCTACAATAAGGGAAGGAATCCTCTACCTCCCCCGTCACCATTTCCTTGACACGGGGGCACCAGAGCCACCAGCTCTTCTATTTCATTCCAAGTTTTTCAGAGCTTTGTAAATTAATACAAGAACATTGAACCTGGCTAGGTAGCAGATGGGCAGCTTCGGCAGAGATTTTAACAACAGTGTAACATGTTGTCACCTATCTGCCCCCATCAGCAGTTTAGCCACCACAGACGAGGCCCAAGGGCAGCCCCACATACAGCATATTGTAGTAATTCAGACTTGAGGTTACCAACATATGAACTACAGAAGTCGGCTGTCCCTGACCAGGAACGGCCATAGCTGGTGAACCAGATGAAGCTGGTAGAAGGCACTCCTGGCCAGAGAGGATACTTGAGCCTCTAGGGACAAAGATACATCCAGGGGTACCAAAAGAGTCTCCATCTTCTCAGGATTCAAGCACAATTCATTAGCCCTCCTGCAGTCCACCACTGCATCCAGACACTGGCCCAGAGAGCTTGCACAGCCTCATATCTGATTCAGATGTCACCAAGAAATAGAGTTGTGTGCCATTGCCTTTCTCCGAAACGCCTTATATGATATAATGAAATAATATAAAGGTTGTGTGTATCTGCTGCATCTAACAGAAGGTTGAAAATTAATCACATCCAGGCCAGATCAGGTAGGGAAGAAGTAGCTTTGCACTGCAGGGCTTAATCCATCCAGAACTTCATCATTAGCTTGACACCCTGGTTTTATGTCTGGGTTTGTGAGTGTGCACTTGTGTGCACATATGCTCTGGAGCCCCTCATGCAAGCTCACGAATGTCTACATTTTTATTTATGGAAATCTGCATCCAACTAAGCCATTCTCAGAGTAGATCCACTGAAATCAATGCACTTGACTTAGTTAAGGACAATGATTTCAATGGGTCTGTTCTGAGTATGACTTGGGGATACATCGTTCTGGGAGGGGGGATACACAGCTGTCCAACAACAGTGAATAACTGTTGAACAGCTTGAAGAAGCAAAGTCGACAGTCAATGGCAATGAGCTAGATCAAGCCATCAGCTGCCATGGCAACGGCTGCCTCAGAAACCGTGCCTTTTAGGGGGCTTGGCACAGGCCTATCCCCTCTCTTGTCCTTTTATAGTCACATATAAAACAGAGGAAACCATCTCCTTGGTACTTCCTTTCACACTCATTCCTAAGGTCTTGCATCTGGATGAGAAGCATGTCCCGGAGAGCAGTGGGAAATATCTGCACATGCCTCCTGTCCTTGTTCTTGGGATTGGCGCCCCGAACAAACCAGGCCAAGCTGACATTCCTCAGGAATCAACCTGGAATCAACCTTAAAATGTTGGGAGAGGGAAGGGAAGCAAACACTTATTCTCTGAAACCTCTGCTTCCCTTCCATGGCTGTGCTCTTTTTCTAGTCACAGAATGGCACCCACTGGCTGAGGATACTGTGCTATGATCATGTGGGCTTTTCACCTCTTCCCAATGTAATTCCAGGCACTCTGCAGAGTTTGGTTTGCATGGGTAAAAACGAAATGACAACATTACTGTGTTAAGTCTAATGGCTTGTCTTCCTTAGCTCTGACAGGGGTCCACTTCAGACACTTGATCGGAAGGATATGGCTTTAGACATCTGTACCCTGCCACATATTCATAGCCTCCAGCAAGGAACAATGTAAGTAAGCATTTGAAGCTAACACCTGTTGATTTTCTGATCTTCATGAGTTTCTCTAAGAAACTCATATGTCATTAGAAAGGCCATTCGTAAGTGAAGGATACAAAATGAAGATAAAATTTAACTATTCTCTGATGCCCATCCCTTCCCCTTATAACTCAGGTAGACAATATGGCGCCTTCCCAATGTTATCGTACTCCAACTTCTACCAGCCCCAGCCAGTGTAGCCAATAGTCAGGAACGATGAGAGCTGTAGGCCAGAAATATCTGCAAGGCATCACATTGGCTACCTCTGACACAGTAAGGACCCTCATTCTCTGTGTGGGTGGGGAGAATGTATACCAGCATATAATTTTTACAAGAACACTTGTGATGATTTAAAATCTTTTAATTGTGGTTGTATGAACGTCTGTTCTTAAATGAGATCTGAAAGTCCTTCCACTAGCCTCTAGAAAGTGGTCTTTAAAAATCAGGCAAGCCTGGATAAGTGAAGATGGGGAAGGGAACTAAGACAGGGAAAAATGAAATGACTCATGGTTATCCGCCAACCTCTACAAAAGCTAAAAAACCAAAAGTATTCCAAGCCAAAAACTCAGCTTAAGTAATTCATTTGTTTCTACTAGTAGCTCTCCTATTGCAAGCTGTCATCTCTGCTAATGCTTCTAACTTGTGTTTGTGCCCACACACAAATACACACACACACACACACACACACACACACACACACACACTTTAACAATACAAGTGGCTTTTTCTGACTCAAAAGCTTTGCCAGAAGCCCTTTTTGAATCCCTCCAACATGTGATAATGAGCCTTGGCAGGTGCCCACCCCCTATGATTTTGATAATGTTTTGTTAGCAGCTGCCGGTGCACAGAGAAGAAAACATGTTATGCAAGTCATTGTTACTTTTGTATTTATAGAAGCCATAAAGAAATACATAATTATAAACACGTTTTATGGGCAACTGCATATTTCAAGTTATTAGCACGAGCTTTTAAAGAGACAGGTCTACAAAGGAAATGTTATTTTATACTTCCTTTTATTAATTATTTTACGTGAACATTTATCTTTAATCTTTTTTTTAAGACACAGTTGTTCATTTTCTGTCTTTCCTACCTCTTGGTAATTAGCAAGGGAGGATAGAAGTGATTATATATATTGTCTGTTCAACTAAGAAGACAAAATGTTTAGATTCACAATCAACTCAGCAAAGCAAAAATCTAAAGAGCCCTCTTGCATCACTCATCACAGCCCTTTTTTGTTGGGTATACAGGTGTACACAGACACAAATGGATGCTTAATGGTACCTATGCAATGTAGCAATAGGCATGTTCCCTTCCATCTTGGTGAAGCATGCATTCCAGTGCATTATACGCAACAGAATTGCTTCACTCATTTGTTTCACTTCAGGACTACTTTAAGCTCAGATATTATGGAATTGAAGATGCAACCGAGCTTCCTTCTCATGGTGGCAAGGGGGAGACCACCCAGTCCTGTCCATCAACCATAGAAGGAGCAGCTATAGGGAGCTTTGCTTCCCTGTTCCCAGCCAGACCAAGGCTTTTGGTGCACACTCCAGGCCTGCCTAGCCAGCCCTTGGGGTGCTGCCCAGGCCACACCTTCCCCCAAGACCAGAATCCCCCACTGGCCCTGTTTGTGCCCTCTTCAAGTGCTTTCGCCTGGCTGGAACGTATCCTTGAACTGTGATGGTGCCTCTGGGTGGAAGAAGGAGAGATTTGGGGCGTAGAAACCTCTGACTTCTGCATGTCTGGAATGAAGCCCACT
This sequence comes from Darevskia mixta, assembly GCA_034641385.1. NCBI lineage: Eukaryota > Metazoa > Chordata > Lepidosauria > Squamata > Lacertidae > Darevskia > Darevskia mixta. The sequence goes on from JAWWNH010000030.1 coordinate 1,321,285, forward strand.
GTATACAAAGGGAACAGTCACATCTGCTTGCCCACCCACTTTTTGCCTCTGGCCCTGTCCAGCACCGGCAAGCAACCCCTTTCGAACATGGTGCTCAAGCTGAAAAATATCCCCCACCTCTGTTTTACAGGAAAGCCTTCTAGATAATTGATCAATGATCAACTTCCATATCTCTGCTGCTATTCTATATAGGCATTCAGCAGGATTCAGTCCACCTAAAATCTGCAGTTCCTGGTGGGTTGGGGTCATCTGTGTGCAACACATGACCTTTGAAATGCCCAATACACATAATGTCCTCAGCTTCCAAGTGATATGTATGAAGATCTCAAGAACCCACTGGTCTTTACATGCCCAGGTGGCAATAATACAAGGCTGTGTACACACAACATTTTATTCTAGAATCAATGGAGACTGAGTAATTGTTTCTTCTATGTAGTTCGCATGCAATCTAGATCTATTGCGTATTCAGTCTCCCTTGAAAAACATTTATAAAGAAGCTGGTTTAATTAGGGGAGGGGGAGAGATTGTTTCCTAATTTACCTGGGAGCATGTGCAGGAAGGAAAAGGCATAGGTAACCTAATCAAGGTGAGGGTTTTCAAATGTGTACCCAGTAACCACACACCTCTTGAGAATGGCAGGATCTAGAATCAACGACTGAAAGCAGCATGTTGATGATGAGGATAAATGATTCTGGACTGAGAAAAACTACATTTTTGTTCTACAAACAGGTTATGGTGCATGCAGCCTCAATTTGTACCATGCCTTAAAACTCTTGTGACCTGGATCTCAAGATGTGGCAGTTGTTGACTGGACAAAGGCGATCTGTTTCTCATTCTACACATTCAGGGCACAGAAGTCACACGGCAGATCCACACCTTGATGCTCTGATAGCCCCATCAGCCAATTCCAGTACACAGCAACTGGTGCACCACACCCGAAACCGTTTTCTTGCTGCTTTCCCATTCAAGATTTGCAGCACTCCCTCAACATCATTCTTCAAAAGGGCAGGAAAAACCAAAAGCAATATGCAATATATTTCCAGGTACTTACAGCCGAGACAATGCTTGGTTATTCTGGAATAGGAGCTCTGGCAAAGTGTGCAGCTGGTTCCGATTCAGACGTCTAGGAAAACAGAGGGGAAGGAAGTTTCATAAGCATTCACAGACTCCCATCATCCCTGATCACTGGTCATGGTAGCCTGGGTTGATGGGAGTTGGGAGTCCACAGGTTCTGCACCTTATTCTATGTCCTACAACAATAGCAGCTGGGCTTAAAGGTCACTTGGTATTGTTGCTGCCACTAGTAGTCTTTGTGCCCCAATGATCTCACAGCTTAACTAGAATACCTCCCTCAAACCTTGACCGATATTTTTCAGCCAACTACTCCATTTGCTTCAGCACACCTGTATAGATTAAGAACATAAAAATACCGTACTTGTGATAAAAGGTATAAGTATGTATTTTCAAGAGAAAAGAGGGGTACAAATCCTGTCAAAGGTATGTAGGAATGTACAGGTAAACTATACAGATGTGTCGAAATAAAAATGTCCAGTAGCACCTTAGAGACCAACTAAGTTTGTTCTGGGTATAAGCTTTCGTGTCCATTCACACTTCTTCAGATGCACATGAAAGCTTATACCCAGAACAAACTTAGTTGGTCTCTAAGGTGCTACTGGACATTTTTATTTTTTTTATTTCGACTGCGTCAAACCAACATGGCTACCTACCTGTATACAGATGTGTGCAGTTTTAGTGGGTTTTTAAAAATTCAGCTTGCAAACTACATGTGTTTTAAAAAATAATTTACAATTGTTTTTAAGGAAGGGGGAGAACAAAGAATCTGAATGGGCAACTGATACAAAGGTAGTATAGGACCAAGTATCAAGACACAACTAGATAAAGGTCCAATTGTGGTGTTTGCAGATTTGTACAGGACATGGATAACAGTCAGAGAGTGGCCACAGATTAATGAAAAGGCAATGCAGCCTAAACTTCCAATAATAAATTACCCATGGTGCTTTATAGATGAAGGTTAGGGTCTCTGTATGATATCTCTATACTGATGAAAGTCCATTTAGCCTGGCATTTGCCAATTAAAGAGGTAGCATGTTCTGCACAATGCTAGGCATGTCAGTCTTATCCAGGACTGCACTGGAACAACCCTTTCCCCCTGGCAGTGGCAGGACAAGGGAAGCAAATATTCAGAAACAATAGAAGCACGTTTCGCAGGTGACAATTTACAGCTGTTGTGTGGAAAAGAGGCAGACACAGCTTGGGTTGATTTGAACACTGCTCCTCATTGAATGCACACTGCTGAGAATTATTTTAGATCTGAAAGAAATGGTGAACAGACTGGGAAGCATCTGGGTGTAAATGCCAGCCAGGCTGTTCGGGGCTGGGTGTAAAAACACTTAAGTGTTCACACCATCTGCCTGTGTCAGCAGGAGGGTGGGGGTGGAGAAGCACTGGTTCTTGGTGTAGGTACTGGAGCTGACTGCTTCTGAGCTGTTCTTTCCACCCCTGGGCCCAGTCCCACCTCTGAACTTCCTAGGACCGAGAAACCCACCAAGCGCATGATCCTAGGCCTGTGAATGGCCTGCATGGAGGGGAGAGAGAAAACAGGGTTTCTGTTGGGAACTCTCTCTACACACACACATCTTTTCTCTCTGTGTGTATACTTTCCCCACCCCCAGCTTCTGTAGTTTGATCAGTTCCCTGAGACACTCACAGTCGCTCCAGCTCTTTCATGTCGTCGAACACCCCTCGCTCCACCACGCTGATCTGGTTTTCCATCAGCTGCCTGAAAAAGGAATAAGAGCATCAGAGCTGGGATAGCAGAAGGGAAAGACAAGAGGAAGAGGACAAAGGGAGCCCAGCATCCTAGCAGATGGGAGTTCCTCTTTGTTGGGCTGACTGTGCACAGGATAGAGAAGGGTGTGTGAGTGTCTGTCGAAGGCAAGTTACTGTATAAAGGCATACATTTGCCCCCTTTGCTCCTGGCCCTGCCCACTACTGGCATGCGGCCCTCAGAAGGTTGCCCAGAAAGAAATGCAGTCCTTGGGATGGAAAAGGTTCTCCACCTCTGAATTAAAGGGAACACACACACACACACACACGGCAGCCCCACTTGGCTTCAGTAATAACAAGGGTGGAGACATGAGGATAGTATTCACTTTGGAGGCAGCAGGGAGAGGCTACTCACAGAACTCGCAGCTGCTTCAGCCCAGCAAAGTCATTTTTGTGGATGCGGGTGATGTTGTTCCCATTCAGCTCCCTGTGAAGTGAAGGACAGAAACACTATAAGTTAGGAAATAGACACATGGCACTAGGCTTCAGCCAGGACCAGTTAAAACACATTCAGCTGCCTGAGGCAGAGGACAAAATGGCGCCTGCCCACTGCCATGCCATGTAGAGGCTATGACTGGATTAGCAGCTGAATCTTATTCCAAGGCTCGTGATGGGATAGTATGCTCAACAGCACCTGAGGACAGCAACCTAGCTTAGGGGCTGCAGGGCAGGTTATGTGTGCAATGCGGAGCTCTCTCCTCCGCTCAGCACCTCCACTTGAGGTGGCCACCGCACTTTACCTAATGGTAGGACCAGCCCAGTGCCAGATCCATAGTGCTAGCCTCATATGTACTATTTCCACACAAGCAAAACAGAGTTCACCTGTCCTGGACACCTTACTATGCTTTCCACATAGTTAATAATAATAATAATAATAATAATAATAATAATAATAATAATAAACTTTTATTTATACCCCGCCCTCCCCAGTCAGAAACCGGGCTCAGGGCGGCTAACAATCATAAAAACCTCAATAAACTACAAACAATCAATTAAAACACCGAAATTAAAATACAATATAAAATTCCAATTTTAAAATGTTAGTACCATATTTCACAAGAGTTCATCTATTGAGCAGCAGGGGGTTGTGGGCCTTTCGCGCGCGCACACACACATACGCATAGATAGGCAGATAGGCAGGACCCACCTTATTCTTCTGACTGTAAATTATTTTAACTAGTTTTAATCCTGTATTTTATAGCGCTGTAACCGATGCTGGAATCTTGTGGTGAAGGGCAGGAAAGAAATGAAATGAATGAAATAAACAAAATAGCAGCTATTTCACAAACTTGAGATGGGTCTGAATTCTGACATTTCAACAGCATCTCTTTTCCCTGCCTGCTTCACGCAGAAAACAGGGGAGGGGGGATATATTCCTCCTCAGTCCTTTGCCTCTTCACTGGTATGAAAAACTAGCTCCATGGCCGCCAGTTGTAGTGCATTGATGCCCCTCTCTGACCTTCAGGTCTCTGTGCTACAGCTATTCAGTTTCAAGTTTTGTTCTGAGGATGAGAAACAAACTTCTCCCCCCTTTCCTCCCCCCGTTTTTAATTGAGCCCCCAAATCAGAACCAAAAGTAGCCAGTGGGAGGACTGGTAAGGTTCACCAACGGAAGAGAGGAAAGGAAAAACCAGACTGGTTTGGGCAGGAGTGAAAACCAGAGCCTGGATAGACCAGGGAGAGATTTTAGATGGGAACTGGGATATACAAAAAGTCTGTTTTGAGACAGCGTTAAATATGTGAAACTTTAGGTGTATAATGTAGAGTGTGGAAGTGATGGCTATATGGTATGTATTTAGGGTTCTGGGTGTTCAAAGATAGCTTTTCTAGCCCAATGTGGTAGCAAAGGAGACTGACACACAGGGAACCACTAATTACTTGCCATGGCTGGAGGAAGCGCCTTTGTGTGCAATGCCAACTCTCTGTCCTTCCAACTGTGATGAATGTGGAGTTTTGGATGCGTCAGAGCAAACATACACAGCACCAGCTTTTCTTCCCACTCTCAGCTTCAGCCCACTGCTTACAGATAGGAGGGTCCTGGGACAATTTCTTTGCAATTCCACCTCAGCCAGACTGTTCCACAAACGGATAATTTGTATGCTTGGCTTGCGTAGGGTCAAGACTATGGATATGGCTTCGCCCATGAAACAAGCAAGCATCATCCCTCGGAGAGACCTCATTGTCCAGCTGAAACGGCAGCTAATTGCATCCATTCGATCACAAAGATTGCTGGCCTCCTTTCATTATGAGACTGCTTGGTGCGGGTGGAACGGGGAAGCACGTTTCCAAGACACCAGGAAGGACCACCCTGAATGGATGGGGTGAACAAGCATTGCTCCCTGCCCTTTTGTGTCAGGCTGAAACCTACACTCATTCCTGCTGCAATTATGCAAGCTACAATGACAAACATGCATTGCATAATAAGAACCTGAGGCAGCTAAAAGGCTAATCGCATGCCCACCAATACATAGCGGCTCCAATCCGGGACACCATCTTCCAGGAGTGCACTTCTGAGCAAGTCACATGACCCACATGACATCACCCCCCCAAAAAAAACACTTTTTCCAGGCACGGCACCCAAAAATGCACATTTTGGGGTGCCACGCAAAAGCGCTGCCCTGAAAAGCGCCTTTTCAGGGCGAGAGTGTGGCCCGAAATTGTGCAAAACCATGGCGGCCAAAATGGCTGCCGTCCTCTCGTGAGAAAATATGGGATGTCCCATTTTTTTCCAGGACAGTTGATGGGAATGTAATTGCTCAGCAACCTGAATGATTTGGAGCTCGGTCTTCTCTACAGAAATAGAGAGCAAGATGCAAAAACATGCATTTTACAACCATCTTTCCTTTCAGTTCCTGAAATAGGGAGCAGCTAAAGGTAAAGGTATCCAAACCAGGGATGGTCAACGTGGTGCCTTCCAGATGTTTTTAGACTACAATTCCCATCTTCCATAGCCAGCATGGCCAGTGATTGAGGCTGATGGGAGTTGTAGTCCATCAACATCTGGGAAACACCCCCGTTACCTACCCCTGCTCCAAAAGTGGAAAGACTTCTGTTCCTTTAAGAGTTCTGAGGAAAACGCAAGTCAGACAGGTGCAACTTCTCCCATCATTGACGGGGAAAACTACACCTACTGAATTGTTGCCTCTTGCTTTTAATGGGGAAGAACTCCCAGTTCTTTTAGGGATACTGTCAATCTAGCTAAGGATGAAAACATACAAGTTGAATGTAGAAAGGAAAGAACAGCCTACGGTTTTTAAGGCCATGTTAAAAACCTAGCTAGCCGTTGTCGTCGTCCCCCTTCCCGTAACATTTATAAGGCAGGGGAAACTGCCAAGGTAATCTTGTCCTCAACCGCACAGGATCATAATAACAGTGTTTTGCTGCTTGCTGGCATGTTGTGAAGAGAAATTTAAACCGTGCCAATAAAAGGCTCAGAACCTCCAGAGACAGGGAAATCGAAAAGGCCATTCAAGAGAACATCACAGCAGTCAAGACAACTGCCAGAAAGAGAGAGAGAGAGAGTTTGTTGCAGCTGTTGAAACTGTTCTAATGTTTATGCGCCTCAGTGGGTGCCTCGGTGCACAGCCCTATGCTCAATCACATATGGAAGGAGGAATAGCAGTTAGAAATCAGGGTCATGTGTTCAAGGGCTTTCTGGGGTAAACCAGCCACTCCAAACAAAATGACTTCATCAGGAAATTACCATTTATATTGCTTGTGGTATCTAGGGGCCATCTAGGAGATGTGCCTATTGTCTTGGGTGCCACGTGTGAACTCAGCTGCAGGTGTGCAGGCAGAAGCATAGTCATGTACACACACACACACACAAATATGCCAGAGTAGATCATAAGCCGCAACGTTAAGAAATTTACATTTTCAATTACAAAAGTGCAACCTTTTGGCTCTGGGCTCCCAGCTCAGGGCAGCCAGTGCTAGAAGGGAATCAAGTGCTTCCTGGTATAGCTAGATCTTTTTGTTTTACCCCCTCAGTGCAGGTTGCCCCCACCCCTCTGCTCCAGTTTCCTATCTCAATGTGACTATTAAGTTACTGGTGTCAGAGTGCATTTCTCTGAAAAGCACCTGATTGTCAATTCAGTAAGGATGCCAAGTGAATGCAGCGTAACTCCTGAGTTTTAGCATGCTAAGGGGGAAGCATCCCACCCTACAGCTCAAAAGGGAGAGGGGACTGTATTCAATGTCACGCTAAGGCGCTCATTCTGTCACTAAAAGCATTTCTGACCCTCCAGAGCAGATTTGGGGATGGCATAGGGATGCAGGGTCCAATTGCACTCACATCATTGTGCTGTTTTTCACTAATGAAACAATCTGGTTTAATACAGCCCTGGATGTTTTGCTTGCCACTTTCCTTGCATGCTGAAATGTCAAAATGTATAGGTTTGACAATCGATTACATTTTGCCAATGATTAATTAGCTATTTCCCGGCTTCCTGATATGCTAAGGACATACAATCGTATACTGGGATAACCATCTGGCAAAAACAACACAAATCTTCATAGTAACAGGGTCACCATCCACACCAAACATGTAAAGCACTTTTGTACCATTTTAACCATTGTGGCTTTCCCCAAAGAATCCTGGGAACTGGGGTTGGTTAAGGTTCTCCTGGCAACTCTTAGCACCCTTAACCAGTTCCCAGAGTTCTTTGAGGGAAGCCATGACTTAAGGTGACATAAGAGTGCTTTAAATGCTTGGAGTGGGTGAGTCTTCCAGGCCTGTAGCCATGAGAGGCACATCAAATATATGTGCTTCTCTATATAGAAGGCACCTCAATACATTTCAACATTATTACCTCTACAGGCATACAAGAGGGATATAGACTGAAGTTTCACTGGCTTATTCCTCCCCATCAGTAAAGAGTGTAGATGGATTAATAAAATATTTAGGCTTCCTCCCTATTCTGTGAGCTCAGAACAGGTTACAGTATTTTCAGTTATGAATAGATAGTACCTGCCCAGCTCCATGCATATATCTTTAGACCAGATGTTTCTGTTTAGATCAAATCCATTAGAAGTGACAGACTCTCCATCCTGTGTACAAGACACAGTTTGCCCTTGAGCTGGCCAGTGTCCCCACAGCTCATTCACAATTCTGTGTCCCTCATATGTGCCCATGACTGCCCTAGATCTGCAGCTCCCATAGCTTCTTTGTTTCATTGAATTATGGCCTTGAGAACACGGAAGGGAGTTAGCAGCAGGTGAAAGCTTATTTGCAATGATGTCACAACAACAGGGCTATTTAATTCAATAGTGGTTCTTCCACCTCCAGGTCCCCATCAATCTCTCAGATATTAATTATAGTCTGTCAAAGTCATACCTCTACCACATCACGAATTCTCTGCCTTGACCAAAGGGGGGGTGAAGGAAAGGGTGGGTGGAGGAAGTCTTCTCTCAAAAACATGTAATGAGATACAGGAAGCTCATGGACACATCGAGGGCATGGTAACTTTGGTCTTTGGCTATGAAACGAAACAACAACCTCTCCATAGAAGAAAAGGATGGCAGACTTTGCTGTCACCAGTGGTAGAATCTTTGCTAATAGCTTCCACCTCTATTAAAAAGGTAAAGGGACCCCTGACTGTTAGGTCCAGTCGCGGACGACTCTGGGGTTGTGGCGCTCATCTCGCTTTATTGGCCGAAGGAGCTGGCGTTTGTCCGCAGACAGCTTCCAGGTCATGTGGCCAGCATGACTAAGCCGCTTCTGGCGAACCAGAGCAGTGCACGGAAACGCTGTTTACCTTCCCGCCGGAGCAGTACCTATTTATCTACTTGCACTTTGACGTGCTTTCGAACTGCTAGGTGGGCAGAAGCTGGGACAGAGCAATGGGAGCTCACCCCATCGCAGGGATTCGAACCGCTGACCTTCTGATTGGCAAGCCCTAGGCTCTGCGGTTTAACCCACAGCGCCACCCGCATCCCTATTACACCTCTATTACATAGTGACTATATATATATATATATATATATATATATATATATATACACACACACACACACACACACACACATACACACACAGTCTTTGAGAGTTGAAAATGCAGTCTGCATAGTTTTGCCTACTTCTGTGACACAAGCATTTTGTTTAATCCTTTGTAGGTTTGATGGCGTTTGCTAGTTCTTCTTAGGGCTGCAGCTCTTGAGCTGGAGACTATGATTAATGACATATTAACATCTCTAGGTCAGAGAGGCAGGATTTGGGTATTCTGTCTTCTGTCTCCATGCTACAGGATACCATTGTCCTCCCCGCTTGCTGTTGTGAGCAGGACTACTGTTTTCACCCCAAAATTAGCTGGGAAGGGAATGGCGAGGCACAGTGGCAGAAGACGCCTTTTCCTAAATGTGGCCTGTGAAACCTGGTTCTAAAGCAAGAAGTGTAGCCTCCTGGGCAAGAGCTGGCAATTCTATTAAGGGTGTCTGAAGTCTGAGAGGTGATACATTCAGCAGAACCGCAACGTTTTCAGAAAAGAAAATTCAACAGTTCTGGCTAAATATAGTCAAGGATAATTTAAAGAATCGAACAGATTCAGAAAACTACCTCTCAATACGCTGGCACTGGCTTGGCTCAATCTCTTATGCTCGTTGGGAATGAGAAGGGGTTGCAGGCAGTAAAAGGAACTTGCCTATTAGCATATGTAAGTCCATTTCAAAATGCTTTTTGTAGTGGCAGCGCCATTGCTAGCCCTATCAAACCCTTGTGTATAACTCAGGAGAGTCTTCTTATAACAACCATTATTATTGATATTTCTCAAGAATACCAAAGCAGCAACCAGTCAGCTGCTTCCTAAAATATAGATGAGATCTCCAAAGGGCACTGAGAATTTTCCCATGGATCAATTCCCTCATTATTATTTTTCTCTGATGACGGGGCTGTTTCTTCCTCTCTAATTAACCATCAAGGCCATCTTTCTAGCTGATTTTGATGTAGCCCAATTTGCTATCATCCAGAATATTAATAATTAACCACAATAAATGGTTTTATTTACAGAACAGCCTTCTATTCATGGAACTTTAAAAAACCCAACATAGACGAGTTGAAAACTTTTCAATGCCACTTTAAAAACAGGTAAATAGGAGAAGGGCAAGCGACACAGAAACCAGTTGCAGTCACAGCAAAATTACCTGATTATTAAGTAACCAGGAAGCACTGCAAGAAATAGATGAGGCAGGATGGTAGTGAAAATGTGCTTCTCCCAAATAAAACAATATTCACAACATTTGCTCTTGCATTAAGACCATTAGCCCTATAAGGTAGTGTTTGGTTAATATCAAAAGCAAAGGCTTCATGATCCAGGGCAGGAGCTTGCAGGAATTTAAGCCCCAGACAGAAAGAGCAAAGATACCGGTAATAAGAATGAACGTGTGTAAGGAATGAATGTGATGCTGTGAAAAAACTGCAAGAAGGGGGTTACTGGTTTTAGGGAGCTCATCTTTGCCTGCAGTTCACTCACTTGTCAGGGAAGTATCCCTAGTTACAGTGTCCCACCCCCACCCCCACCCCCGTATACGACCAAATTCACTGCCTTCACTAGCTGCAAGTGACAATGGGCAAGCAAATGGTAACTGGCAACCACTGAGTTCGAGCACACAACACTCCATTAGGTTTTATGAGGTTATTGAACTGTTCCAGCTCTGCCATAAAACATTAAGCCTCAAAAACTGCACCAAACTGTGAGAGCCATAATGGGAGGCAGGCAAGACTTTCTGGTCTCTACAGCTTTTACTACCGGGTTTTCCCACTGTGACTGCAATGCTCTCTGGTGTATAAAGTGACTGAATTAATGACTCTGGCAATTGAGAAAGAGGGGGAGTTGGGGCACAAAAAGGGGGAGTTACTGTGAGACTGATGTTGGCTAGAATTTGTGCACCTGACAAGCCCTGGCAGTTGTGGCAGCATTGAATCTTCCTGCAGTTCCTCCTAAACTCTTGCATTCAAACAGGGATGAGCAGTGATAAGCATAGCACAGACCTTTGCATACACACTTTAAATAAATCATGAAATTAGCATATTCCAGTTACCCAAACCCATTTAAAATGCACCCTAAGACATGGATGATTAATGAGGAAGGCCTGCAAACCCGGCAACTAACATTACACCTAATATGCAATGAAGCAAAGATCATTCAGATGTGATAGGTATGAAAAATAGTATAGAGCAAAATAAGATGAAGTGGAGTGTATAACTACAGGAGAGGGGGAAAGGTGACAGAAATTGTCACCACTCTGAGTGACAGGGAGCCAACTTCACCCCCCAAATTCAAGCTTTTCCAGTGTGATTATTTCAAACTCTGACTTATAACTGTGCAGCTTTTTTGTGTGCATACTTTCTATTCTTGCTCTTTTCATCTTATATTTTTGTAATCTGCCTTCGACTCTTTGGCTATACGGTGGCATAATAATCTTTTCAATTAATAAGCTTCATAGTCTCCTCTGGTTACATTGTACAGCATTCTGCAAACCGAATAATGTAGTCTAATATCCTCATATCATTCACAGTACTTCTCCCAAAACCACATTAGGATCTGTAAAAAAGACCAACATTTGTAACAGTCCATGTCATCCTTTGAATGTGGCAGAGAAGAATAAGGATTATCAAGTACACTTCTACAGATAAAATTATGCACTATATCATTCCTGGCAATGAAGTTATTGCCTTTAGCCTTTCTTTGACTTCAGGGCTAAATTAGACACTATGGTGGACTATCCATGATTGGATGGGTGGTTATACGTCCTACTTTCCACAAGAGAGTCGCTATTTAAAGGGTTGCCAGAGGATAGCGTTCAGTTTGAAGGAGTGTCTGGCTGAAAATCCTGTTTGAAGATAATGAGCCATAAGAAGAGAGAGCAAAAGATTCAAAGTGGCCCATCAGCGGTTAGCATCTGGACAGCAGATTGAGCAACAACTGAGAACCCAACAGTGCTATACAGTATCCATTCCCACACAATGCTTGGGAGGGTAATCTTTCTGTAGGAGGATTCCACACTACACTAACTACAACAAATTGATGCATTGGCTGGAGAGAAAAATCCCTATACTGTGGTGTGAAAACTCGTAAGTGAATACTCAGAAAAGAAGCACTCTTCTAAAATGTGAATTGGCCAAACTAAACATGATTCAGGAGATTCAGGATCTTCCACTTTATTATTATTATTAATTCAAGGCAGCTGAACATGCTTTGTTTTCAGAGGCAGTGACTGGCCCAAGATCTCCAATGAGCTTCATGCCTGTGAGGTTCTGAACCTGGGTCTTCCCGGTTCTAGAATGATCAACACTCTAACCACTGCACCGCAATGGCTCCCATTTGCCTGCTGCTGAGGGAGGCGATGTTCTGTCTTCTGTCTCCAAAGAGCAGCAAGCATGATAATCTCTCTCTCTTACACACACATTGCTGTCCTATGCTGTACAAGGGAGGCATACTTTGAAATAGCTACCCTTCCCTTACAGCCCACTGCCATTCTCCCCCAACAAACCCGGGGATTAAACCCAAGGTGTTAACAAAAGCCATTGTTCCTGCTCCCTTACCAAGAGAGGTTGCATTCCAGGAAGTACCGGTAGATTAAGCAAGATTATATCAGATTTGGTTGTCTTCTTGATCTCCCTACCATTAAGTAACTGCAGAAATGTTTGAACAAGTATCATTCACAAAATGCAAGGAATTTTCAAGACGGCAGATTGTGAACCATTTCTTTAAAAAAACAGATGCAGTTCATAGATTCATCTCGCCAGGATCACTTCTGCGAACACACTGAGCACTGGTGCCTCTGAAGGAAACTACATTTCTCAAAATACAGCAGGTGCAGGCAGAAAGTGCAATTAGTCTTGTTAATAGGATGCAATTTATTTGGATATAAAGTCCATCTCTGTTTAGGGTGGCCATGTGTCTTACTTTATACAACACAGTCCTATGTTTAAAGGTCTGCCACATATCACCTGGACAGAGCCTTCCTCAATATGGTTAGATGTATTTAAAGCAGAGCAACTATTTCTAAATTTGCAATGTGAATTGACCACTTTTTTGGTTACAGGTAGGTAGCCGTGTTGGTCTGTCATAGTCAAAACAAAATAAAAAATAAAAAAATTCCTTCCAGTAGCACCTTAGAGACCAACTAAGTTTGTTCTTGGTATGAGCTCATTTGGGGTAACATTTATGTGGTCACCAGGGATAGGAACCCTTTTGCAGCCCAAGGGCTGCATTCCTTTCTGAGCAACCTTCCTGCGGTGGAAACACAGGCCAGTGGTGGGTGAGACCAGAGGCAAAAGTGGGCGGGTCTATGATGTAAGTTATACCTTTGCAGAATAGACTAATTTCTACACACAACAACAACAACAACACAACACCTCCCTAGCCTCCATCCACACATGCAAGAGTTACTATTCAGAGCTCAAGGATACAGACATTGTGGGCATTTGTGGAATCAGAGTTCACAGACCTCTACTGAAGCTGAACGTTGGAAGATTCAGGCAGATAAAAGAAATAACTTCTTTCTGCAGTACTAGGGAACTTGCTCCCACAAGAGGTGGCTTTATAAGAGGATTAGGCAAAGTAGTGGAGGACAAGACGATCAATGGCTACTAGCCATGATGGCTATGCTCTGCTTCCAGGGCCAGAGGTCAGATACCTCTGAGCCACTTGCTGGCAACTGCAAGTGGGCAGAGTCCCACTGCTGCTGCTGCACTACTTGCTTGTGGGCTTCAGACAGGCATCTGGCCGGCCAGGGGACTCTTCTTACATTACACTTCAACCAGGTCAAAGCACTTGGGAAGTCAAGCAGGGCCTGTGAGGTGTGTGGCCTGGGGAGAGTTCCAAGGGCCAGACAGACATGCCTGGAGGGCCACATTTCACTCCTGGGCCTGAGGTTCCCTGTTCCTAGTTTAAGAGAACAGCAGCTCTACCCTTGTCTCCTGAGGACTGAATGACCCTGTCCCTATGGCAACAAGGCCCTACGAAGAGAAGACCCTTAGGAAGGACCCTTGTATGTTTTGCCCTGCACAGGAAATGGCAGGTTCTGTTCCTTTCTCTCCACCTCAGCACATTTTCATCAGGAAAATGATTCCGGGAGAGCATTTAAAAAAACAAAACAAAAAAACCAAAAAAAACCTCCCAGAGCACCATGATTTCAGTCTAACACCCCTCCCCAAAACAAACACGCAGAGTGTCTTTGATCTTTTTTCTTTTGAAACCTTCTCAAGAGATCCTGTTCACATATTTCCTGCCTCACTTCTCCTTTGGCCCTCTATTTCTGTCCATATCATGAGAAAGCGGCAGAGTTAAGAAACAACCCATCCAGGAAGCCTAAAACGATCCTTCCAGAGCTCTCTTTGTTCTGCCTTCATCTCACACATCTTCACAAGGAAAACTAATGCTCTGGTTAGCTTTTGTTTCAGAGCTGGAGTCATTCACAGGCAATGGGGATGCCGTCAGCTGAGCCCAGACACACAAATGCTTTAAGGTATAATGGGTCTCACAGCTATGTCTCTTTCCACAGTTGCTCACCTCTGGCAGTTCTCCAGGGAACAGAGAAGCCTCCAGTAAACTCTGCATCTGTTCCTGTCTCCTGCCTAGTGACACCAGATGCTTAAAAGCCATTTGCACTTCCCCATCTGGCCAATGAACTTGTCTTCCCCTTGACTGCCTGAAAAGATTCCACCTCTCCTCCTGATTTTGGCAATTGACACTGAGTCACTCTCTGCGTACAACCCTAGTGCTCTATTTAACTGGGGTTGCTCTTCTGAAGTGCTTGCTCCACTACCAGAATCCCTAATAGAAAAAAAGCCACGGCGTGTGACAGGTGTCTGGAGTTGCCTCTTTTATGCTGAGGGAATGACTGAGCAGCAAGGACTTCAGGCACTGTGTTCAGTTTTTGGTGCTGTTTGCCACCAGACAGAGAACCACCCACATGCACCTGGGGCTTCTTACAGAAGCTAGTTGATCTCTTTCTGTCCAGTGATTTTGTCCTCAAGTTCAAGTAGAAACCACTGCTCTAAACCACATTGCAGCAGACCCAATAATTTCTCACTTCAACAACAGAGAAACTAAAGGCTGCTATGCTTCAGGTTTGTCGGTCTTCTGGACTGAAGCTCCTCTCTACACCTGGCTGCCTTTTCGTCTGTCTGCTCTGGGCTAACAGCTACAAGTACAGTCTCTAGCTTTGTCCAAGGGCCTGTGCCAACCAGCAAGAGTCAGAACCCAGAGTTATTAAGGATGACTCCATCAAAGGTAGCTGGTGTGAGGGGTAAAAAGTAGGGAACAGATCACATCCAGTGTGAGAGGGCAAGGAACACTCCCCTTGACTTCGGAGATACTGTTGTCACCATGCTGACCTAAACTTCTGCCCTTTTTAGAATGTTACCTGGAACTCAATGTCTGCAGGTAAGGAGGGAGCAACACTGCCGTGGCAGGCACCTCACCAGGCCTGTGTGCGTAGCGAGCTCTGCACATTCAGCTGCACATGTGAGGCTCTCTGCACTTGTTGTAATGAACTTATAATAGAAAGCCTTGTGTATACAGCAGCACTCTCAGGACGCACATTATAATGAATAGCCAGTCATTGTCTCACACTAGCCTACCTCACAGGGTTGTTCAGAAGATAGCATGGGGACTGCCCAGAGATCCTCTGAGGATGGACGGACTATAGATAAAATATACTAAATAAATGTCAGAAAGGGGCTTTTGTAAAGCAGAGAGATAAACACATACAGTCATACCTCAGAAGTCAAACGCCTTGCGAGTCAAACGTTTTGGCTCCGGAATGCCGCAAACCCGGAAGTGACTGTTCTGGTTTTCGAACGTTCTTTTGGAACCCGAATGTCTGACGCTGCTTCTGCGGCTTCCGATTGGCTGCCGGAGCTTCCTGCAGCCAATCGGAAGCCACACCTTGGTTCCCAAACATTTTTCAAAATGGACTTCTGGAACGGATTCCGTTCGACTTCCAAGGTACGCCTGTATAGGGATTCTACACACTCCCCTCCCCCACACATCCAATAATTATATTGTATATTATAATATATTATAATTATTACCCCTGTATTGGGAAGTTTCTGATATTTGACGTTTTATTATCTTTTTGTATGTGTTGGAAGCCACCCAGAGTCGCTGGGGCAGCCCAGGCAGATGGGTAGGGTATAAATAATAAAATAATTTTATTTTTATTTTTATAGAATTAGGGTGTATGGTAGGGAGAATTGCAGCCAGTTCTTTTAACTTGCTATTTCTGCTGCAAGCAGCAACAAAAGTCCCATTCACTGAGCAGCTCAAAATCATTGGAGAAATGCCTCTTAGTGTTGCTGTAAGAAATGGTGCAGCAAACGCACTCTGCAGCAGAGTCACAAACCGCCACGTCTGGGGACCACAGTATCTGCTTTGTAGGTAGAACAGCAGACAATAGGCCCGCAATATTCATTAGGAAATCACCAAGGGCTAATTTGGATGAAAGAAATGTTTACTGGAGCCATAGGTGTAATAAAATCCATTACTGTTACAAATAAAAGTTTTATTATTTGGTAATGGTTCCATGCATACATGCGAGCATACACATGCATATGCACTGAGAGACAGAGATTATGACCGTCCACCCACAGAAAGCTCCTTCTCTGTTGGCTCTCCCATCACAGCTGCTTCCCCTTGGCAATCCCTCCCTGGACAGTGATCACTGTTTCCACCTCTCCACTCAAAATCCATCCAGATCCTCTCCCTGTGCAACACACACACACACACACACACACACACACACACACACACACACGAGACCAGGCTAAGTAGCAGCATTCCCTCTGCCAACATGTGCTTTGACTAGCTGTCTTGAAAGGCGCAGCATGGCCAGTATAGAACTAACGGATTTTCTCAGTTTGGGGGGATGCAAATTGAGCTGAAACAGGCAGTTTCAAGAACAGAGTTCCTGCTTCGAGAAGTTGAGCCGGGGCAGGTTTTGTGTTTACCTGCCTATGTTAATTTTCTTGTATGTTTTCAGGAAAACCGACAAAACACATTTCGAAGAAGAAGAAGTTGGGGGAAGGCTTGTTGATCTGTTCTACAAGCAACTTTTTTTTGCTGAAATTGAAACAGCACTGAAAAAACATTTAAGAAACAATGTGTGGTTCAGTGGCTAAGAATTCTATTGGCTCGTCACTTTGTTCGGCTATAAAACCCAGTGGGCAACCTTCAGTCTATAATCCCTATTTATCAGCCTAGCCTAGCCTAGCCAAGAAAAAACGTGTTCTGAACTCCCTAAAGAATGAAACACAAATAATAACTAAACCCCTTTCACACTTACTCAAAGTACTTGCAGCTAAGCTACATTTACAAGGGCCACTGTGGCACACTTAAGCCAAGTATATATCTATATTTTAAAATGTGCCATAAAACAGAGGGCAGAATTGTATTTGTAGGGAGCAACTCGGCCTGCTGCTGGGAAGTGTCCCCCGGAGGCAAATCCTGCTGCTTTACTGCCCATTATTGGGTATTCCTTCATGCCTGGGATGATCCATCCCTGCTAACAACCTCGGCTTCCATCAATACAAACACTGCATAGTTTTTAAACTAATATTTTTCCAGCATGCAATTCCATGGAGAGGCGAACACAGCGTTGCCATGGCAATGCATAGACAGCATCTGCCTGGGAAGTAGCTGAAGGGAGAAACTGGAATAGAATTGCAAATTCCCCACAACCCAGGGAAGGATCTGAAGGAAAGGAAATGCAACATGACTGCCAGTGTGATCCACCACAAGCCTACCACGCTGTTTCAACACGGGAGCACCTTCTGCCAAGCTAGGAAGCTCCCTGGTGGGATATGAACTCCCATTTCAGCTAGATAAGCTAGATGTACTTGCCTGCCTGCCTTGTCCATCTGTCTCACTCACTTACTCACTCACTCACTCACTCACTCACTCACATAAAGTCCAATAGGAAACCAGAGGGCCTGTTATTCATTTGCTACTTGCTATGCCTAGCTTACTGCAATACATCAATGTGAACACATGTGAGCGAATACTGGGAAAGGGGACCTTCTCTTGGCTCCTAACCATTGCAATACAAACTCTCCCCCTCCCCAGTAGTACCACAAAGCAACAGAAGGGGAAAATAAGGAAAGATTTCCCTTGAAATCTGATCCATTTACCTAGGCGCACAATACTAACAAGCACAGAAATTCAGAACTTGCGGGCTGTGGCAGTGCTAGCAAAGCAGGACCCCAATGCCCCTCAACCAACTCTTACCCCCAAACGGCTTGTTTAGAATTGATGCCAGCTTAATCCCAAGGCTGCTGGCATGCCATTGGCAATCCTGTGCCCAGTTCCAAAGCAATATGAGGAAAGGGCCAGAAACCTCAATCATCTGGGCAGCTAAATGCTATCCAAGCATGTTCAGCCCTCACACTCCCCCCTCTCTCTCTACACACACACAACCTTATTTCTATGTTTTAGGTTGCAGGCTGGAGTCTGAGAGCTGCCAAAGCTGTGAAACGCTTCTGGGTTCGTTCCAGCACCACACCTGCCATCCTGCTCTGTGCAGCACGGCTGGCATTAAATGTGGGCAGAAGGCAGTCTTTTACCATTCCAATTTTACAGTCTCATGCTTCCCTTTTGAGCAGCATCCTACACTCTGTGGATTTCTTGCCTAATCCATCCAGAGATGCTAGATTAAGGAGACACTCGACCCTCAAAGTCTCTGCAGCAGCCTTTCACTATTCAAACAGCAAGCAACTTGGAATGGAACATACGGGGATCGGTGAAGCCGCACGATTAAGAGACAGCTTTACTCTGACAAAAAGGGAGAGCGGGAACATACTGCAACTGTTGCCTAGATCAGGTGATGGCTGTGGCAGCGCACATATTGCGCAAGCGAAGCAGCATGCCATGAAGCAGGGATACAAGACAAGCGGAAAGGTAGGAAAGAGAGCTTCGCTAGACTATGGAAGTGACAGGTGTGAATCTTGGGGAAGAGGCTGCTCAGCTTTAAACTCTTGAGAACACATGAAGTAAGACCAGAAGAAGGTCCCTGCTGGATCAGGCCAAAGGCCTGTCGAGTCCAGCATTCTGTGCTCATGGTGGCCAACCAGGTGCCTATGGTAAGCTTAGCAGCATCATGGCACTTCCAAAGGGCCATCCCTTCCATTAGGCAAACTGGGGCAATTGCCCTGGTCAGCAGTCATTTTTCATCCCTCAGGCGCCCATTTGCTTGCCTTACTACCTGCCCATCACTGCCACCCACTTTTCTTTTGGGGGGCTCTCCAGAGTGCCCACCGCATCCCTGGACTTTGCTCTGAGGGCAGCATTTTGGGCCACATGATCCAGAGGGATACATTCAGTGTAACACAGGCCAGAATGGGGATGAGTTCAGAAGATACACCACACAGCTATGTGGTCAGGGCAGAAGAACCTACGTGCTTAATTGTCTATGGCAGTGGTTCCCAATTAACTAAGTACAGAGAACTCCCTGTTTTTCATAAGCCAAGCCATAGAACCCCTACTTTTGGAAAATGCTGATAGCTCTGTGATAGTTTCTGTAATGTGAATGGTGCCACCATACCCTCCAACACATCTTAACGAAAAACCGGATCGTGGGTCTTCCAGGCCACTTCCCACATGAGTTACGTGACCCATGCAAGAGCATGGTGCCCCAAAATGGGATATCCTGGACCTGGCCAGTTGATGGGTATGTGCCACAGATCTCTTGGGGTCCTCAGACCGCCAATTGGGAACGGCTGGTCAATGGCATAAGGTAGCTTTAGGAGAGAATTGTTCTGTATTTTATTCTTGCATTATATAAAGAACATCTATATTTGCTGTATCCCAAAAAGGTATCCTTTGGTATGCCTGGCTGATTTCAAATGAGAGTCTTTCTTCTGACAAGGCCATCTCTTCTACATGAGGTTTAATTTCCGGAATGTACAAAACCTAATTTACACATGTGGGCCATTTCAACACTTAAATATTCAAGTCCTCTCAGCAGGCTGCCATGATTTAGAGAACAATAGTTTTAAGGCATCGAGAACAGGCCTCAGTTAGACAAACACCTTCTGTGTGAATCATAGTGAAATTTGGAAAAATTCTTATCTTGAAAAGCTTTTGAAGTACACACAGCACAATGATTTACATGAACAAAGACAGTCCAGGGCTGAATAATGGTTCAATGTATATTCTTGCCCTAACAGTATGGGGACATAAGAGTCACTGTAGCTTGGTCATTTCCCACACCTTTCTGGCAACATGCGAAGAGAAAAAATGCATGCACAGGCCGCCTGAAAAATGGCCACTTCCCATTCTGACATTGCTCTGCTGGTGACGCTGCAGGGGAAAGCTATAATGCCTATTGGCCTGGCTGTTTCCTTTCCACCATTGCCAAAGCAGCATGGGGAGCACCACAGCACAGTGGGTCTGCCTCCTGTCCATTTAGGTTTTAAAAGAATTGGGCCTTTCACAATGTTTGGGTTTTGTTTCGAACAAGGGGTCATTTTTCACTAGATAAGTTGTCAACTGGACATATGTCATGCATGCCATACCTCTAAGACCAAAAATACTGTGTCATGGGTTCTGCTTCTGACCAGAACTTCTAGACTGAGTGTAACTTCCCACACAATCTGTGTCCTGCCATTGGGCCTGTCAGTGGTGGCTAAGGCTGCACTTCTAGGACCACTCACTGGGGATTAAGCCCCACTGAACTCAAAGGGACTTACTTCTGAGTAGACATGGATAGCTTTGCACTGCTAAGTCAAAGCTTAGGGTGGCATTCAATGCTAGTCCTACTCAGAATAGACCCACTGAAGTCAATGAACATGACTTTCTTAAATACAACCTGAGAGGGAAGAATTCAACGTCACACTAAACCAGTTCCAACAGCACAAGTATTTTTGCTTGCCCAGCAGAACCTCACCTCTCCTCCCCCTGCGCACTGTTCAATGGATTATCCCGACCCCCGCAGGAATGATTGGATAGAGATGGCACACACAGAGAGAGTGGAAAGCCCCACTGCTCTAGGGGGAGCCCTTGTGAGGACTCCTGCTAGCAAAACCACTCATTTGAATCTAGCCCTTAGTGTTTAGCCAGTAGCATATGCTTGCATTATTTTGTTTTCTGTGCCTGGTTCTATGCCTGTCAATCTGTGTGGGTACTGGGTACGAAATTTAAATTGGTTTTAGTATCTTGCAGAATGTAGTTTGTTCTGAACGGCATGACAACATCCTGAGATTGTTGTTGCTTCTCACATGCATTGCTTTTCTGCCAAAATATTGCCCTCCACGCACCTTTACAAGCTTGAGATTTATTTATTTATTAAGACAGGCAACATGATGGGACACAGGTTTAAAGAGTGTGTCCCATATATTTCCATCACTGGGAAACAGCCAAAGAGAAACAAAAATTTATATACGTAAGCGGCACCTAGAGATCTAGCGTCAGTGATCAGAAGCCGCTTCTCTCAAAAACAAAAATAAAACGTGCACAATGCAACATTTTAGTCACCCAGCAATATCCAAGGCAGGACAACAGTGGCAACTGCCCAAAGAACTAGAGAAATATAGAATTTCAAATCAGGCAAAAGCAGGGTGGGATGGAGAGGAAGTGAATATTATCTGATAGATGGCCAAAGTTAGGAAGTGTTTGCTCAAGGCTCAGCAGCTTTCTAAATGGTGAAGAGCCAGTTTTAGTCAAACTTTCAGTTTATCATCATTAAGGGAAGATTGTTCCTCCACAGCAAAAATGCAAAACTCGGACCAGGGGAAACCAACTTAAGAGTTATTGGTTCCGTTCAGATATCACTCCAAACCATTGATTATGCTTACCATAGCTTAGAACTCAAACTGCAGTTCAAGCTTCAAAATGTACAACAAGCAAACCATGATGTAGAAATGTTTGTCTCCTTTTGTTATCCCACACACACCCCAACACATACACACAGCTTCATAAATTCCTAAGTTCATTCCTGTCTCCATGGTGCAGCAACCTCTCGATAGACAGACTGATGGCCGTAACTACGGTTTGTAAATATAAATATGCCAGGTCATGGTTTAACAGCCCACTTCAAATCATTGTTTCTGATTCTGGTTGCTGGCAGATCACAAGCCATGGTTTGTCCAGTAGCCAAGTACATGCTGAGGTGGAGCTTTGAAGCCACCATCTAACACTAGTGCTGTTGCTTTTTGCCAGGATAGAGGGGCAGTGAGATTGGGAATGTGTGGGTGCAGCTGAAGCAGCCTGAGATGGGTGGCAGCCGTCCCACTGATGCAACCACGTGTCCCCAACCTCACTGCCAACCTGCCCAAAGCCAGATAAAGCAGTAGCAATGCCATCATCAAGAGGACGGTTCTTCCCCACCACACAAGCTGCTACTGAGTTTGTCAATTCAGACATCAAGACAAACCGTGGTTAAACTTCATTAAGCATGGCCTGGCATGATGTCTGAATTGTGCCACCATACCTTTAGCCTTCAGTCATCTTTTCATCGCATCAGACTAAGGGCTGATTTCTACAACACATTTGCTTCTCTGAATAAACACCTGCATTCTTTTTCAAAGTATAAATCTGCATGGGCATTATAGCATGTTAACAGGCCTTTGCAGATCCAACCAGCAGCAATTACAGCAACTGGGGAAAGTGCCACTGTGATCACAAGAATTGCTTCCAGCTGTATCCATTATTACCAAATTTATACTTTACATCTGCCCATGTGGTTGTGCTTTTTGTTTCTGTTTGAGAAGAAAAAAACCTTTATTTCATAAGCATATTACAATAAATTACAATGCATTTAACATTTAAATATTAGATTTAGCATATATTAAGAATCTTAGGATGGATTGTATAAATATATAATAAAGTGAATAAAGCTGCTAGCCATCATTTTTCATCTAAACCTTTCATGGATTATGAACACCTAATTAACTAAATAAATGCATAAAATCTACACCTTGCCCTGAAATGTGTAATTCTCTCTTCACATATTGAGTTACCAGACATCATTTGCCAATAGCTTCTCAAAAAAAATCCCTTTTCCCTTTAGCATAACTGTTAGCTTAATAGATAAACTATTCAGCTAAACATATGTCCAATGTTATTGTATGCCCAAAGGAAAGTTTGAGTGTTCTACAGAAAGACAGATAGACAGAGAAGGCAGATAGCATTAAATGGGCCTAACTGTTAGATATACCCAACTCAATCTCCTCCCCACAGTTGCTTTTGTCCAAAATTGTGTGACAAAAGGATATCTTTGCACACACATGATTCCACATCATTCAGTTAACTGTGTTGTTTCGATCCTCTGTGTTGAAAAAGGATCCTTGGAAGTTTGAACATTTGCAGCAAATCAGAACCGACTAACTATAATCCTCTCTTCTATGGTTGTGTATACACATGTAGCCTTTGAAGTGCACAGGGATTCCGCACCCCCTCCCCCGTGGGCTTTTGTACATTACGGTTCGCAATTGTACACACCTTCATACAATAAATGTTATCTAAAGTAGCAGTTATCAGCTGTGCTATTTGTACAGCGTTAGAAACTCAACTATATAAGCTAGGTGGCAAATGGCTCCTTAAACCAGGGTCACAGTCACCAAAACAGAATGCCTAGTTGCCGTTTAGGGGCTAGACAACTCAAAAGTTGAATTTTTCAATATGAAAAATTTGGTTCCTGAAATTCATTCTGATTGTGCAGATAAAATATAACAGACAGAATTCTACAGGATGTGTTGCTAGTGTTTGAAAATAGTCATGATCCAAGGATTCCCAGGCATGCACCTCCAGATGGTGGAGACATCAAGTGACCCTAGCACCCAGGCATCTTCACGTGGTCACAAGTGGCTGATAGCCAGTTGCAAAATGAGCCTGGTGCCTGGCAAATTTTTAATGCTGTTTGTACAGGCAGGTGGACACCTTTTCAGACTAGTGCTCAATAGTGTTCTCTATACCCCTCCTGTCAATTAGTGTTTTTCAAAGAATAAATATTTTTAACCGCCTTTTGAAAGAGAGGGGCTGAACGCTGGTATGATGATATTCAGAAGATATACAAGGGTATAAAGAGACAGCTAGGTTGCTGTACTGTTTCCTATTTGATTCTTTCATTCATAGACAAGGTGAGCTTGATGAGGGGGAGGCAGCCCTGCAACAGCAAGTAGGCCTGCCCCAACAGGTGACCTTAGAAAGCACTCTCTTGTGCACACATGCATGCTGCAAGCACTTGAGAAGCGCATTCTTGGCACAAAACTGTTTATAACCATTCCAGTAGAATGTGCATTAGGTTGCCATATAGTGTGGGACAGGGATGGCATTGTGTGTGCAGCATTACAAAAAGGCACCGGCATCCAGCACTGAACGCACATTATTGCACAGTGTGTACACACCCAAATCTTTCATTGGCTGGGATCAACAGGGCAAGGTAACGCCTCTGGATTAGAATCATAGACTCTGAGTATCATCTAGTTCAACCTCCTGCAGTGCAAGAGTATGCGGCTGCTACATATGGGGATTGAACCTGCAACCTTGACGTTATCAGCACCACGCTCTAACCAACCGAGTTAGAGATATTTAATGGTCAGATTTCTCATCAGATGGTGGAAGGAAGTTTTCAGTGCTTTTGTAATCCTAACACTTTCCCCCATCCCATTTCTTTCTGTTGGTAAAACTTCTGGGGCCAGTCTATGTGTTGGGTACAGGGAGGTTGTATCCCTCTTTATGCCCATACAGAGTGGGTAGGTCTTATTATCCTCTCAATAGGCTGTCCTGCCCACCTGTCAAAGTTAGTCCATGGAAGAGTGAGACAGATAAAGAATCTGGCCCCCTTGGCCAAAAAGATTCCCCACCTCTGAAGTAGGATGACCCTGAGAAGTAGTGCTCCAACTGTGAGTGACAATGGAGGTCCCTCTTGTCAAAACAGGAATGGTAGCCCTTCCTGGTGTTCTGGCATTTCAGATCTGAGCCAAGTTTAGTGCTTGTGGGCAGCACACTCATTCTATACTCACAAAGCAGCTCCCCATGGCTGTGCCATGATAACAACTTCAATGAAGGTAATTAAGGTGCCAGAGAAGGAAATGACATTAAAGAAGGTGCCCTTTTAAAGAAGGTATCCCGCAGTGCTACTAACTGAGTTCACCAAGCTTGCTTTGTTGTGCATAGGAGCATCTACAGGGCCCTGACCTAATTAGGCTCACTCTGAGGGCACTAATTGGTTTGTAGAAGAAATGATAATAGGGAATGGGTGGGTTGCCTTGTAGGAGATCCTCATGACACACAATGGACCAGGCCTGCCTTAGTGCCTGGGATATGGCTTCTGAAACTCTTAGAATCTGCAGTACTTCAAGGGGAGGGAGGACTGTTGTGCTCCCACTGCACTGCCGCGCTTGGAGCTGGGTAGATGGATCATATCCCCATGCCTGGCCCAATAATGAGCTCAGACGAGAGCAAAGAAGATGATAGCCAGAAGCAGGAAAGCTTTGGTGCCTTGATGTGGAGTTTTCTTGTACCATGCTGACCAGAGACAAGATGTTACCCTCACAAGAGACCAGGAAAAGAACTGCATCTAAAAAAACCTGCTATAATTACCCGCTGCGAGAATATTCATGGTACTGCCTTTTATGCAAAGTTGCTTAACTTCAGGTTTAGCATCTCTCTGGGTAGCTAGGGGAGCACCCCCTGCCCACCAAGTTTCTGCTGCACCTGATGCTCATAGGAATCTTCCACATTCACATTTTACACCACATGCCATCCCCATTCTTTTCTAGGTTACCCTGCAGTCAAGCATAAATCTGAAAGAGTATCCTACACATGAAGCCCCGTCCCAGCCTGTCTGGCGACGGAGGGAGACATTCCTCAGAGGAGATCAAGAGACAGCAAATTGGGTGGTGGTGGTGGTGAGAGCAGTAGGTCAGCCTTCCTCCCCCTCCAGATGTTTGGGACCACAAAAAGCTGTACTTGTCCGGGGCTGACGTGAGTTGTAGTCCAAGCCATCTGGAGAGCGCCAGGTTGGGAAGGATGGAGGGAGAATAGCAACAGAGACCAATGGGGCTTAAGCAGAGGCTCTGGGGCAGCCCAGACAGCAATTGCACAGGAGCTGCAAGGCAGGCTCAAGGGTCCTGACTCTCCTACAGACTTTGTCCCTTCTGTTTCAAGCTGCTTTCTGCGTAAAAGCAGAAAAGGAAGGGAAAGAATCGCAAGGCCTTAAGAGGTGCAAGGAGGGAATATCCTGCTTGACTGCAATAAATCCAACCACTCAGCCCCCGTGTTTCCCCCCCAGCCTAAACAGCACGTTCCAGTGCTGCATTCTGGTGAATTATTTAGCATCCCCTCCAGGTTTTTACTTCCCTTTGCACCCCCCACCAAAGCAATGGACACCGTCAGGCTGCTGCTGCGGAGGAATGAGGAGCATTCCAGCCAGCATTAAGTAAGTGTGTAATGAGGAGGGGTGGGTGGGTGCGTTAATGATCAGCCCCTGTTCCAGTTGAGCTCCCATTCCCTCCCCTCCCCTCCTGCCTTTATTCTGGATAATTCAGAACCTCACATGCAGAGATGAAAGGCACACACAGTGCCTGGGCTGCCATTCCCTTGTCTGTCTCTTCCACCCCATGTTCAACCCCCTCCCCACTCGATCTCCCCTTTATCTGCCTGGTATTCTGCTTTTGCCATGGATATTGCCTGAGTGCGAAGGGTTGATCATGGGGAGAGGATTTCTCTCCCCCCCCCCCATGGATCCTCTTTCTTCACCCCTCATTAAACTGTGGAAAGAGGGGGCAAAGGGAGAGATGGGAAAGGACAGCCACCAGGGCTGCAGGTTTGGCTAGAGACAGCAAGCCCCCTCCTGTAGGGGGTTGGAAGAGGAGGCAAGGGACACTCAAGACTCCACGGTCCAGACTCCATCCTCCACACCCACCTCCTCCGGCTCCACAGAGCTGCTCTGTCTCAAAGGTCGCATCCACATTTCAAGCCCATTTCTCCCCTCAAAGAATCCTGGGAGCTGTAGTTTGCTAAGGGTGCTGGGAATTGTAGCTCGGGCATGCAATTTGCAGTTCCCAGGATTGTTTGGGGAAAATAAATGTATAGTGTGGGTGCAGCCTTATCTTGTCAGATACACTTACGTGATGTGGCCAGTTATACAAGGGGTAGGAAAGGGGGCAACGCTCCTAAAGAGGACTTGACCCTCTCCTCTCACTCGTAAGCTCCCATTTCCAAGGAAGGGCCCCCAAAAGGCATCCATCTAGCTCCACAGAAGAGGAGGCAGTTTCCCCAGAGAGTCTTACTAGAGCGGACAAAACACGAACACACACACACACACACACTGCATGCAGATAAGTGCAGAAAATAAGCAGCCCCCGCCAGCCGGCCCACAGGAGATTCACACCCGCGTGAACGCGCCAGCACACACATACGCGTCCACGGTGCGTGCTCCCCGTTTCTGGAACCTCGCCGAGCAGCCAGCTCGTGCAGCTAAAGTTAGCCTGGTCCCGGGCATCTCACGCGCTGCAAGGAGGCGCAGCGCAACGGCCGGATCGCGCCCAACAGGAATCCCTCCCCCCCACGACCCGCGCTGCTCTAAACCTGACCCGGACCTGCAGGCCACCGGACTCTGGTGCACGTGTGAGAGGCGGGGTGGGTTGGGGAGACGTTACACACCCACCCAACGGTTTGGGAGGGGGGCACACCCGCACGGGCGCGCGCCGCAGTTCCCTAACAAAGGCAATCGAGTGATTGTTCCCGGAGACCCCGAGAGGATCTGCGGCGGCTGCCTCAGCCCGACCCAACTCCCTCCCCACGTCCCGACTTCCCCCAGAGGGATCATTGTCTGCCCCCCATCTCGGACCGTCTGAGCGCGTCTCGCAGTGGCACATCCTAAGCGGCTGGGCTCCATTGTGAGGGCGGGAGAGGGGGTGTGGCGGCCGGCACCGGCGGAGCCCCTACCCGAGAGAGGGGCCACCCCAAGGACCCCCCGGGGTCGCAAACGTCTCCCCCTCCGAGGCACGCGATCCGCCCCGCCCCCCAGCACTTACAGCCTTTCTGCACTCCTCGGGATGTTCTTGGGGACGCTGCGGAGCCCCAGCCCGTGACAGTCGACGGTGGTGCCGCTGCAGGCGCACGGCGCGGGACAGGCGCTCGCCCGGACCCGGCAAAAGGCCGCCCAGGCCAAGAGGCAGGCTCCCGCCCGCAGCCACACGCCGCCCGACGCCGCTCGCTTCACGGGAGCCATGCTGCCTGCGCTGGCTAGCGAGGGGCTGCCCCGCACATGATCGCACGGCGCGCTCGCCAAGGCGGCGTGGAGAGGCTGCCGATCCCGGCTCCTGCTTCGCGCCTTCGTCGCCTGTCCGGGTCGCAGGAGGAAAAAGCTCCGGCCGCCCGGGAGGGTTAAGCACAGGAACACGCGCTGCCTTCGCGTCTCGCTGCCTCGCTCTCAAAGACACACATCGGGAGCCCTCGTCTCATCCATCAAGCCCAGACAGCAGGAGCAGCCTTGGCTCCGCCCCCGTCCCCCCTTCAGTCTCCTCACCCGCCTCGGGCGCACAGATCTCTCCCCGCCACCGCCACCCACCCACCCACCCTCTTCTCCGACAGAGGGCCGGGAGGGGGCGAAACGGGACAAGAAAGGCGCGCACTGTCTGCCCAGGGAAGCAGAGAGGAGGCTCCCACATAACGCACTCGCGGAACCACCAGCCAATTGGCAAGACACCTCCGCGGAAGAGAGAGCTATACACGCGCGTGTACACACCCCCCCCCCCCAGACCCAGCGAAGCACACGCTCTGAGAGTCTGTCGTGGAGAGACGCAGTCACGCGTCTTGTAAAGATGCACATAGAGAAAAATAGGCGAAGAGCGTCCGAAAGTAGCAGGCCAGACAGAGGCACAGAGAAGAAGAGTCGCCCTCCTCACTCAGACACACAGACAATGGGATTGAGGGGTCCTTGGATAGTCATTTGTGGTAAACAGGGTTTTTTTGGGGGGGGTGATTTCTGTTGATAGGTTGTGTTTTGATGTAAAACTCTTTGAAGTCACAATCCGATCTATACAAGAACACAAAACAAACCATATTGGCTTTTTCCACCATCTCACCCCATCAATGAGTCCACCCAACTCCCCTTGAATAAATGCATGCTTTTGGCTTATTTGTCAATTGCCAGGGTGGTGTAAATTTCAAAGGAAGACTCTTCTAAAGTGAATTGGCAAGCTAGGGTGCCATGCCCTTTTGGGAACAGAAGGGAATCTGAGAACACTCTGAGCTTTCAGTATCAATGGGGCTGCAAAACAAAAGGATGTAACCTTAAGATACCTGGAATCGCATCAGCTTCTCAGGTATAGTAGTGGTGTGGGTGGGTGTTTAATTTACAGGAAACTAGACTATTCACAGCTGCTGGGGTTTGGAATTTAACTTGAATGTGGTGAAACTGATGATGAGAGAATGGGGTTCACATATGTCCTTTTTCCTTTCCTTTCCTTTCCTTTCCTTTCCTTTCCTTTCCTTACCTTACCTTACCTTACCTTACCCTACCTACATATGACACTACCATTTGGATATTCACATGCAGATGATTGTCCAAGCCCAATATCAGGCCACCACTGATTATCTCTCGTCTACTGCTATATTGACTGTTGATGTCTATTACAGACAGGTAACACACCCACCTGGGCATGCTGGTGTCCTCCCAATAACAGTTTCCAAGCACCAGTCTAACACCTCAACCTCCTCTCCTGATTAAAATGGACTAGAGAATCTGGGTGCCATCTGCTTATTGATGGCACTTCACCAAAAATCTCCTAATGACAGCTCCCAGAAGCCTCATATAAATGTTAAATAGCATCGGGACAAGATGAAATCCAGTGGGACAGACACCAAAGGACACCTCCCATCATGCCAGACTGTAGCCCCCAGTATCTACTTTCTGGAAACAGCTCTAGAGATAGGAGTGCAACTAGTAAAGCACAGTTCTTATTTTGTTGACTATGACTGCCTGATAAGACTAGTGCCATTTTTAAGGTGCTCAAAACATGAATAGTGAAGCCGTTCTACCTATACAACAATGTATAGCTTTATCCACTTTTTATTCTGTTTACTCTAAATTGCTAAGGGCTGTCCATTTATTTTTAAGCACATGGGTATCCTAGGTACAATTAAGGTGTATTCAGCATGCATAAAGACATACATAATTTGAGCAGTAGGCTCACTGTGGAAACACACTCACTATTTTTTGTTCTGTGAAAGGTACCATTTTCACTCCCAGATCAAGCTCAAAGAAAACTCATCATTGTTATACTCTCAGGGAGGTCTTCTTGAGGAAGGAGTTCAGCACTGCATCTTCCAAAGCAGTTGGCACATTCCCTTCCTGAAAGGTGGAATTAGCCACCCACACTCATTCCCCCTTGACTAGCTCTCACAAGCCAAGAGCAAAGGTTGAGATTTCAGGTGGTAGGCCAAACACTTTAAAATATCTTGTCAACAACCTTGAGCCCCATCAAGGGAAACACATCCCAATGAGAGCAATCTGGATCAGTAGTATAGACCTTTTCAGGCCCAGGACCAACTTTTAAACCCAACACGCATTTGGGGACCCATTTTGTAATCTTGCACCAGATATTTGCATGGTGGTAGAGTGCTCCTGCTGCAACCCACCTTGGATCAGGTTGAAGACCAGTGCTCTAGACACCCCACTAGACCTGTCATAAGCTCAGCCCAGATGTGAGCAACTTTGCCACCAAAGTGCCTAGCAAACTTGTCTCAACAGGAGTCAAAGGGTTCCAGTCTATTTCCCTTCAGGGAAGTTCCCACCAACCCCATCGCCTCTAAGAAAAGTTCTGCTGGACAACTTCTCAAGGACACAGTAGTATCAGAGAAGTAGGCCTCCTTCACTGCTATGTGGTAGGCATGATTATGCAATCTTGCGTATGCTTGGTTGCATTTGATACAATATTTGCACCACCTTAGCCACCATCCTGCCTTTTTTAATCGTCAGAGCTTCCCCCACACTGCTGGAGAGGGCACCCTCATGAGCAACTATGTTAATGTTTCTCTTGCCATTACAGCAAGACCAGAGCCAGTCATGGAGAATCCTCCCATAGCATTCAGCAATCCCTTGGCTTCCACAAGTTTCTGGGAGCAGCCAATCCTCCACACTGCAAGGGTGGGACTGCTGCCATCAGTCCAAACCTTACGAGGAAATAGTCGGTCTATGACACCAAGGTAAAACTTGTGGTAGAGCACCCAACAGCTGCAAAAGTGAAATACAGTATACAACTCCCAGCCCACCTGTTCCTCTGAACCTCAGGTGAGGATGATTTTCAAGGCTATGAGTAATTACTTTGAGTTATGGGAGGAGAGGATGCATCTAGCCTACACCTGTCCTTCCCAGGGAGCAGCGGAATTGGCTTCCTCCGCAGTTCTCCTGTGACAGGTGTGCAAAGCTTGAGACCAAAGTGATCCAGGCACAGTGAAGGGAGAAAAAACAATCTCCCCTGAGCTGTCACAAATGCACACCAGACCCCAGCAGTCAATCTAAAAGTGTTTAATAATAAGCAGGTCTAAGCGAATCAAGGCAGGGGGGAAGGAAGCCTATTGCATGAAAGAAAATAAACATTTAAAATCTCTATCCTAATGCAAACAGAAATGAATACGACACAGCGCTGGGAATAACACTAGCTGAATAAGCTCTGGGGTTTGGCAGTGGGTACAAACTTTCCACCCAGAGGTCTCTCTGGATGTAGGATTCAAATCAAAACATTGTGGCGGTGACGTTTTCCCCTGTAGAAGAATGCGGAAGGAGCACTTAGTTCAGGTGCACTTCTTGGCGGAGGGCATGTAAATGCCATCCTTTTCCCTGCTTGAGTTGCTGGTGTACTTGCAATGTACAATGACAGGGATTTTTGGTAGGGGTCACCCCTCTGGGGGAGGAAGCAAGCCCCTTGCTCTTCTTCTTTCTCTTGCCTCAGCATGGTAAAGAAGAGGGTTAGTGGAAGATGACTCAATTTTTCATCTTCACTCTTCTGGTTATCTAAGTCTTGCAACATCTGAAGGAAAATACAAGTCCCTGGGTCCCTCTCCCATCCCAAGGAGCAGTATGTGGTGGAAGAAACAGCAGTCCAGTCTTAGTCCCAAGACCCTTTGGACTGATTGCTTTATGAACAGCAACAAGTAGAACCTCAGCAGCAAGGTTTGGAACAACACAGAACTCTGGGTTTTCTTTGCTTCTCAGCCCTGCGAGAGTCTGAAGGACCAGCACAGTCTGTACCAGTTGCTTTATTATCATCCATTTGCTCCGTAGCAACAAGAACTTGATCAGTAGCAGATTTGGGAGTCACATGAATTGGGATCTATTAGTATTTAACCTTTAAACTTAAGTTTGCTTAGATAGAAGAAAAATTTGAAGCGTAAGATAAAATGACTGTATAACAAAACATAATTACGACCTGCAAAATTATCAACAATTTTAACTATTCAGCTCTTCTTTTATTTGCCACCTAGCACTTCCACCTTTCCAAACTAGTTAAGAGCTTTGCTATGCTATGGCTATACAGTAACTTAACCTAAATAGTAAGGAAAGAATTAAAAAATAATATTAAGGCTACCAACCAAGCAGAGGTTCAAAAGAACAGGTTTCTGTGGACTCGGAGGAGTGTTAAGAGATAAATTCTAGATACTTTGGTAGGCTCTAGATGAATGTTTTTTTTTGGAGGGAGAAGGCTGAATAATAAAATGTTTATGTTTAAACCTCACCAGTCAATAAGCAAAAATAAAATAAGAAAATTGTGTATATAAAACTTAAGATTGTTCATAAACCAAAGCCCCAGCCTCAAAGGACTACTTTAGAAGGAAAATGGCCACAAGCAGCTCCGAACCTGAGGAAGGAACAAATTTAAAGCAAGAAATCCCTTTTCTTAAAGAGAAGGCAAAAT
The DNA here is from genome assembly GCA_034641385.1 of Darevskia mixta. NCBI lineage: Eukaryota > Metazoa > Chordata > Lepidosauria > Squamata > Lacertidae > Darevskia > Darevskia mixta. Next base: position 1,353,992 of record JAWWNH010000030.1, read on the forward strand.
AGTAAATGAAAGGTCATGGGGCAGACACCTGCAGAAACAGGTTTCCATTGTTCTGAGGAACTGGCATGTCTTTGAGCCTTATCAGGGCACAAGGAGACTTGTGAAGGTCACTCAGAGCTGCTAGCTGCAATTGAGTAAAAATATTGTAACTTCTTCACAATGGTGTATTTTCTTAATTTAACTAAGGCCCTGTCAGCAATTTCTATTTCTTAACATTGCAGAAAACAGGCAGAGGACATTTCTCTCCTCAAGACAAAAAATTAGGCCTGCTTAAACCATGAACCAGAGATTTCTTAACCAAGTTTTGCCTCTACTCCACAGCTTTTTGGAAAATGTTGGGATAGGGCCTGACTGGAATCCTAAAGAGAATAAACCACAACATTTTAAAAAGAGGTCCCACTACTTATTTAGGAACTTCATAGAAAAGAATGAACACTGTAAAGGAAAAATTAGTATTATACATTATAGGACATCAAATATTATGCTAAATATAAGATTTTTAATCGGACTTGTAGACTATATTATGTTTTAAAGAAATGTAATCTGAATCCTGATATACTGTTCATGGGGGGAGGGGCAATTTATATTCAATATTTATATTTATACTATAATCAATATTACTTTTGTAACACAGTTTGGTTGGGAGAATTAAACAAATTATTAAATAAAAAATATTTAGGAACTTCTATCAGTCAGAATAGTATCACCACAACAGTAAAACTGAGGAGTGGGAGGAGCGAAAGAGCTTGACTAGTTAAATAAATAAATAAATAAATAAATAAATAAATAAATAAATTAATAAATTTTATCCTGCCTTTCCTCCAAGGAGCTCAGGATGGTGTCTGTGTTCCCCTACTCCACTCATGTAATCTTTACAACAATCCTGTGAGGTAGGTCACCCAATGATGGCTTCATGAGTTCTTCCAGTTAGCTGAGAAGCAAGACAAAGGTTATTAACCCCCTTCAGCAATAGCAGATCCAGAAAGAGACAGCAGGAGTTAGCCAGGATCTTGCCCTCTAATTGATGCAGAAGGGTCAATGGAGCAAGGCCTTAGAGGTCTTGCTGCTGGAAAAAAATGTAATTCTTAATCATGGAAGTCAGTAACTCTGCAGAAGTTCAGTTAGGGTGGGCTAGACTCTTTTTTTGTCCTGAAGGCAACACAGAGTGACAGCATGAAGAAATACAGCAGGCAGTTTTGGCAGCACCAAGTAGAAAGCTAGTCTATTAATCAGTAAAATAACCCTGCAAGGCTTCTTTGTTGGAGAGAACCCAACAGAACAAGCAATATAGAGAGAAAGGGACCTGGGAGGCAAGTGGGACTGAAACAGCTCAAGTCTGAACCATCAGCTTATAGTGGCTCAAGCCCCAAACTTCTCCATGGGCCCTTGGTTTGAATTATTTTCATGGCAAAAGAAAATATTAGAAAGTGTGCACAGGAGTTTGCTGTGTTGGATTTCAGTGCACAAGGGAAGGAACTCTGTTAACTCCTGAAAAGGCTTCTGTTTAGAATATGCTATCTTTGTTAAAAGATGCTAAATATTCAGTACAGTGGTACCTCAGGTTACAGACGCTTCAGGTTACAGACACTTCAGGTTACAGACTCCGCTAACCCAGAAATAGTACCTTGGGTTAAGAACTTTGCTTCAGGATGAGAACAGAAATCGCACCGTGGTGGCAACAGGAGGCCCCATTAGCTAAAGTGGTACCTCAGGTTAAGAACAGTTTCAGGTTAAGAACGGACCTCCAGAACGAATTAAGTTCTTAACCCGAGGTACCACTGTACTTACCTTCCTCTCTTGGGTGCACAATCTCCTATCTCAGACTCTGGGGCAGCTCTTCTAACATTAGGCAATAACTAAGCAACACCTACTCACCCCTTTCATTGGTGAGTAGCCGTGCTATTTTGCTTTCCCACTTCCATCTCTTAATAAAAACGCTGGAACGATATGGAAGGAAAGGTGTATGAGGAAAGGCTGGAATGCTAAGCCTCATGCACAATGTTCACAAACGCTGCAGCCAAAGAGAAAACTGTTTGTGCCTTGTTGCACCATGTAACTACTTCAACACAAAGGTAACACAACTGGCATTCTTTGCTCTTGGCCCCTGGGGCCATCAACAGAAATTTGGGAGTCTAGCTAGTCTGTCTTCATATTTCACTGCTTCCTCAACCTTGGGCTTCCTACTTAGGTTTCTGCACCCCAAAACTTTCCTTGATAAGGAAACCATCTCAATTCCTACAAGCCAGTTTAATGCTGTTTCTTCCTTACCTGGTATATATACACAAGCACACACCATTCACTCTGAAGGGAGCTAGTTTACAGGCATATCCACACTATACATTTAAAGCACATGGCTTCCACCAAAGAATTCTGAGAGCTGTAGTTTACCTCTCATACAGCTACAGTTCCCCAGCACCCTTAACAAACTACCATTCCCAAGATTTTTTGGATGAAGCTATGTGCTATAAATGTGTGGTGTGGTTGTGACCTGGAAAATGGTGTTGGTGCTGGGATACAGTAACAGTGGAAATTATAGAGAAGAGGGAACCAATTGCATTATCATTACATAAACAGCTGCAGGCTGGACAATAGGTTTGGGGACAGACGCAAATACTACCGTATGCACCTTGATAGATAGGAACAACAGATCTCTCTCTCTCATCCCCCCCCCCTCTGAATAACTATTTGTATCTGCAGATTAGGGCTTCCTCGTGCAGTTTAGCATTTTGCAACATTTTGCTCCATCTCATTTATCCTACCCAACCATCTCTCTTCCTATCTGATTTGTTATACAGTAATTGGACATGGAGTGCTGTGTGGTTAAGGGGGAGGGAGCTGAGGCAGATTGGTCAAGTTTGTGGGGTACCATCTCCATGGAGACTGCATTCTTTGTTTAATGCTTCTGACACACTTCAAAGGGCTTTGGGTTTGGAGCAGGCCCTGCTATGTGGGAGGGGAAGATGTTCATGTGCATATGGAGTCAGCTGGAGTCAGAATAGCAACATGTGGGACAGGCTCCACGGAAGCTCGCTGGTGCTAACTTTGAGAAACAGGGAGTCTGACCTAACCTGGGATACCAGAGGGGCTGGGGCATGTATACCCCCACCCATGCTTAACCAGATCCTTGAGGACTGAGCTTTGCAGTTACCTAGCAACTGTAACACACATTCCCTTGCTGGGCAGCACAGCTTCAGAAGTCAGTGACAGTCAGGACAAGGAAGGTGTGTGCGTGCGTGTAGAACTGGGAAGAGTAGAGACACAAAGCTGAGGATGGGTGCAGAGCTATTTTTCCTCCAGGGCATATAATCCTCTCAGGTCAGCCCTGCCAGATGCTCAGGACTCCTATACTCCCCACAGTGGATCTATGAACTATTCCTGCCTTACTGATTATGGTGTGTGTCTCTGTCTGTTCCCACCAGAATAAAAGAAGAAGGGGGGGGGGGGTTATCCTTGGATAAATGGCCCTGTTGGTCACACCTAACCCGGACCCGAGTGTTTTCATATAAACTGTGGATGAGACGTAGTAGACGTCTGTCTATGTTTGAGGCGCTTAGTTTTTCCCAAAGCCTATCTCGTGATATTAAATCGAAGGCAGATTTAAAGTCTATGAAAGCTGCGTAGAGAGATCCTCCTTTTCTTGAGGTATATTTTTCTGCAAGATGTTGGGAGTACTAGGCCTTGGTCTAAAGTTGACCGGCTTGCCCTGAAACCAGCTTGTGCTTGGTAAGAACATGTTCTCACTCCATCCAGTCCTCAAGTTTATTACATAAGTGGGCAGCATATAGTTTACTGATAATGCTTAGGAGACTAATTGGCCTGTAATTAGCAGGGTCTGATCTCCTCCCTTTCTTGTATATTGGGATGATGATTGCTAGTCTCCAATCCTCTGGGATGGTAGCCGATTGATCTATGCTGGTGAACAAGGCAGCAAGCACTGGGGTCCACCAATCAACAGTTATGGGGAGTTAGAACAATAAAACAATGAGATAAAACAATAAATTAAAACAACAAAACGAAGCACTAAAAGGAGTTAAGAAGTAAAATGGAAGAGAGGATAAAAACAAATGCTAAGGGTTGCTTATAGAGCAGAAACTTGCCTTAGAGTTGGCCTTAGAGCTCAAAACCCTGCTTCAAGCATTCGACAACCATCTTCGTTCCAAACTATCAGAAAACTATAGACCAACAACTTATTAATGACTTTAATAAGCTTTTGGGTTAGTAAGTGAAATTGAGATTTTTGTCTATCAGTTACCAGTTTTGGATTGGATTATTACAATGTAATTGGAAAAGCCTTCTGTAGAAAAGCCAGCAAGCCCTGCCAGAAGCTCAGAGAGAGGTCTGGCTACCATTCACTGCACATACTGCACATTTTTCCACTAGGCTAATCCATCATTGCTTCCGCATGTTCAACTTTCAACATGCATAACAAGTGGATCACAAAACCTCTGCTTGTGATGCTTCATCTGGAGATAATGAAGACCAAGATCCAAAAGTTGCTGAATTACAGTATTAGTATCAAATAGCTCACATGCAGATAGATTAGACACAAGTAGAACTGAAAGTCACACAACACAGCACATGTTTTCTGCAGTAATGTACCTGGCTGTAGATCACCAAGTCTTGATTGTAGCTTTAGACAAGTGACTTGTTACTGATTTTTTAAACTCATGATTGAGATGTCTTTGCCACTAGATGGTCTTTGTGAAAAAATTAAGATTTGCTAACCCTTCAGTGTTTTCTGATGCAGGAAGTTTGCCAATAGTAACACACAGATGCAACCTTAACCAAATAGTTAAGTATTTAGTTGGCGTGGGGTGCTGGACTAGGTCTGGGAAGATCCGGTTTCAAATTCCCATTCACCCAAAAAGCAGATTGGGTGACCCTGGACAAGTCACTAGCTATCTGTCAACTTGACCTACCCCTAGGGTTGTTGTGAAAATAAAATGTGTGGGGAGGGGCTCTGAGCAACTTGGAAGGATAGAATAAAAGTGTCAAAAGCAATTATCATATGGAACTAGATCCTAATGAAAACGAATGTAATGAAATTAATATGACACACCTAGTTTGAACAAATTAGATTATTTTGAAAATAGTGTGTTTTGGAAGACCGATTTAATGCTAGAGAGAGTAAATATAAGGGCAGATTTCAGACAAGTTATTTCACAAATGTATTGTGTACTGTGCCTTGCCTTGCTTTTTCATTTGCTTCACACAAGACCAGGTACCTGGATCTGTATTGATCGATCAAATCCTTTATTCTCCCACAAGACTAACATAATTCAAAGAGATCCTCAAAAGCTCTAAGCCCATTTTTCCTGTCCCACCAGTCATTATCCACACATTTACCCCTTAGTGAAACCAGGCACCTCCTCAATTGCTTTTTACGACAGCAGAACCTTGCTTTCATATTCAACTAGGGCAGTTCATTATTCCTCTCTCATGTTCCTGGCAGAGGCACAATTAAAATTTTCACAAATTCTAGTTCTCTTCATAATTTATTATAGAAATCTCTTCCCATCGTTCCTTTCCTACAAAGTCTCTTTATAGAAGTTTGAGATGTGTCATTACATGACTATAATTTGATTGCTGCCTTAATGGAATACATCAGGTTCTACATTATATGCCATTAGGAAAGTAATTTCAACAATCATTACTGCTATTCATTTTTTGTCTTGTCACACCAGCACCCTCTTGAGGCTGGCAAAATTATTGCACATGTTCTCCATAAAGCAGGGGGAGCCCTCCAGGTGTTGTTGGACTTCAACTCCCATCAGCCCCCACCAGCAGAGGCAATGATCAAGAATCATGGGAGCTGTAGTCCAACAGCATCATGAGCGCAACCCCTGCCATAAAGAGATACGGAGATGGAATTGTAGCCATAGTATCCAAGATGGACTCTGAAAGTCTCTCTCCTGATGAAACAATGACTGAGAAAATGCAATGAAAGGTATGGCTCAAAGTCCTCTTTATTTGCAAGGCCCCCTATCATGAGCTCTTTGTGTAAAAGGTTATCTCCAACAACTTTGACTTACAGCTACTAACATGCAGAACCAGAAGATGTCAAGGAAAAGCATCTCTGAGCACTTGTGAGCAGCATGGTATGTATGTGTGAGAAGGAAGTCCAAATAAAAGGGGCTAGAAAAAGCAGGACTTACCTGAGACAGGGATCAGTTCTGGAGTCTTTTTTCCAGTCCTAGGCCAAGCCTTGGAACATGCGGCTAAAACGCAAAATGAGTGCTGTACCTGCAGGATAATTTCTCTCATCACCCTGAGCTCAGATATAAACAAGACTTCCAGCTCAGAATGTGCAGCTTCCACAGCTCTTGTTCACACTAACAAAAATGTTTCAGCTACCACATGAACCACTTTGCTTTATGGCTATAAGGTGCGGCATATTGCGTACCCATGCAGAGGAAGAAAAGTAGGTAATAAATAGCAGAAAGGCTCTGGGCGGCCCTAGAATTTGGAACTCCCTTCCAAGTGAGACCCATCTTGCCTTCTTTCCAATGGCCTCTGACCACTAGGGGAAGACTTCCTTACTAGCATTTGGCCTGCTATGCTCTTCATTTCCAGGTTAACTGGGCTCAAAGCCTGTATGGTTGCCACATCTCCAGAACAACTTCTAGAAGTAATTGTTGTCAAAAACGGGCCGATTCAGCGTCAGACTAGTAATATTTGAGAACACCAGTTAGTCAAGTCACAAAGCCTGAAGGCCACTCCTGCCATTTCCTTAACTTACAGGGCTCTATCCAAGACTTATTGCCTTGATATGAGAGCAGTCCTCATCCAAGTGGGCCGTGACAATTATTGCACTCCTGTTTAGGGGGCAATGTTGCTACCAATGCTAATTATTAATGTTTACATGGCAATACAAGCAAAAAAGGCATAGATTTGCTCATGTCCTGCTGGGTTCAGAGAGACAGACAGAGAGTACATTTTTCAAAATATGGCTCAATTCCAGCAATTCCAGCTGATTTGACATGGTGGCCAACAACATGTGCAAGTGTGGAGGTGGAATTTGCATATGCCCTCAAAAGGTAGGTTAAAAGCATTCATAGTAGCTGCTAAATACTTGGATTTCCACCACCTTTAGTTCTGATATTGTCAAGTCAGAGGACACACAACACCTCCCCCTTCCAATATGGCTTTATTCCAGCCTTTAAAGCCATCCAGAGTTCCATAATGCAGCACATTATTGGTTACAACGGAAGCCTATTTTGGTCGTAGCTTCTGGGATTTGTTATTCGGTCCTACCAAGGGCCTTCACGGTTGTTTGGGTAATTGACTGTAGCAGTCTCCCAGCCCAGAGAAAGTATTTATTTGTAATCTTGATTCTTAGTTTATTTCCTACGGGCAAAAGGAAAGATCCCACCACTTGGGTGGCTCAGGAAACTGGCTTCAACTGCAGGTACGTGGACTTGAGATGGTTATTGTCCTGGAACCCTCAGAGACTCTTATTACAATAGCTTTCCTAACAGATGCTGCAGAATGTGCCAGCTATTCCCCCACCGCATTCTAGCCATCGTTTACACAAAATGGATCAAATTCCACACACATGTGACAAATTTGTGGGAATTTGGTTACTGTTCCATGTAGAATCTCGAAGCCAGAGACCCTGTTTGTACTCACTGTTACACTTTCTTCCTCTCTCTCCCTCTCTCTTCCTTTACTTGGAGAAATTCATTATCCCTCCTCGGGGAAAGAGTGGGATAATTTACTGCTTATTAGGCTAACTTTCCACTTGCTGTTGCCAAGTATGTCTGGCATATTTCTCCATAGTGTCAAACACTGCAGTTTTACTGCAATAAACTCATGCCTCTTTGGAGAGGACTTGGTTCCCAAGGGTTTTTCCTGATTGCCTTGGCTCCCGGAAGGGGGCAGGAAGGATTCAAAAGGAAGTACACTGGGCATCGCATTGCTTCTCTTCAACTCCATTTGATTTTCCTTTGCATGGAGCCCACCAAACCCTTTCCCTGGCCCGACAAGAGAGGGAGGCATAATAGTCCTGTCCTGCTTTATTGATAGAGATGCCAAGGAGTTGTCTTCTCTGTATTTATGGCTAGCTAGAAGGTGGTCCTGGGATGGGAGTCATTAATAACTGCTACAGGGCTGTTGCGTTTCATCTGCATCAGGAACTGCATTACAACATGTCATCGGGTTGGTGTGTGGGCCCCATTTTGCTTGGCTTGAGGAATATGGAGCAGTTTGCAGTTTGTATCAAGTGAAGGCAATGGAGAAAATAAATCACAGGGCCCCATCTGCTAAAACAGAGAAAACTGGCCAAACCAAGAATGAGAATAGCAATCCTTTGCTCCATCACCTCTCGTGTCACAATCCCTTTCACCTACCAGCTGATCATGCTAAGACAGGAAATCTCAAGGCATGGCTGAGCAAATAGCTCCCTCTTGTGGCTCTGTAGCAGACTTTTTTCCAAGAATAAAGTGCAGTTTGCTTAGATTTTAATATCGGAGAAAGAGAATTGGCAGATGAGTATCAGGTCCTTCCACCCAGTTATAGACAGACACTTGCATGCATGGGAAGGCAACCAGGTTTCACATCCTATCATCACTGTTGCCGTGACTTTTCAAACTGTCACGAAATTTCATTTTCCAGGAAAAATAGCTTTGGGACCTTTCCAGGGAAGTAGTTTGAGTTCAGGATCTCTCTGATTCCCTCAATTTTGACTGTCAGCACATGGCAACAAATAACTTCTCTGGGTTTTAGCAATGTTAATGCTTCAGAAATAGCATTGCCTACATGGGTTGGCAGAAGGTAGTTATTGGTAGCTTGCTGGATGATTGCAAGGCATAGCCTCTTCCCCATCACTTTGTTCTGAAATAACTTGGATGTAGATTGGTATTTCTATGCACAGGTTATCCCAAGGCATGGCACATTAAGCAGTTTGCAATTCAGAGCTGACTGGGAGCTGCCTTGAGCCAGAGAAATGGTGCAGCTAGTCCAGCATTGTCTAGGCTGACTGGCAGTGGCTCTCCAGGGGTTTTCAACAGGGGTCAATGCCAGCAGGAAGCCTAACTATGCCTTCCCCTCTAATTAAGCCTTGTGAAGAAGTGGGGTGGATTCTGACTGCATTGCTGTCTTGGTTCTCTACTCCATTAACTCAGTCCATGGGAAGAACCTTTTTTCCATAGTGATCATTTAACACAGGCCCCCTCTTTTCCCAAATGTCTTTTCAGAAGCCCTTCTACAGCAGAGATGGGGAACCAGTGACCCTCTTGCTGTTAGTGGACCACCATGCCCACCATCCCTGACCACGGGCTGTGCTGGCTAGAGCAGATGAGTGTTGTCCTCCAATAACAGAATGGAGGGCCACAAGTTTGCCCATCCGTTTTACAATGTCTATGAGGACTAGTGTGATGCCTACTTTCTATACCATTGTGGAATGCTGGGCCAGTAATAATAATAATTTATTATTTATACCCCGCCCATCTGGCTGAGTTTCCCCAGCCACTCTGGGAAGAATATAGAATCATGGGAAAGAGCAAGAGGAAAAGAAGTGGGTTGCTGATAGTTGGAAGGAGACGGGCACAGGTGTCCCCTGGTCAAGCCCAGCTCCAGAAGCAAACACTTTTAAAGTCATTATACTTATGGTCACAGACTCTCCGTCTCTTAAATCCGATCTCCATTCTGCATAAAAAATAAAATTAACCAAGAGCCTGTTAAGAAGGCACCAATAACCACCAGTATTTAATGTAGGATTTTCACATTAACAGAGGGCAATACACCACAAGAAACAACATATTATTTTACTTACATTACTACATTGCATAAATAAGTAAAGGTTGTCCACATAAGGATAAGTTAAGAGAACAGTAAAACACGAAAAACAATGGGGGCAGTCCTGCTTTCACTTACAATACCGCTAAGATTTGAATGACCCAAGCTTAAGATCTAGAGTAGCCGAAACTGGTTTTGCCCACTGTGATTGCTTCCCCTGACATTTATTTTGGCACTTTTCAGTCTTGCCTATGACCTCCCAAGTGTTAGCAGCTTTCTACTTCTTTGGCTGAAGCTACATACCATCTTGGGGGTTGGGGAGATGAGGAACATAGAAGCAACTAACCCGTGAGTCTCCAGGTGTGGTGGGACCCCAAACTCCTTATCAGCTCCAGACCACATGGCTACTTGTGGGTGACAAGAGGTCGAGTTGAACAACACCTGGAAGGCCACAGGTTCCCCATACCTGCTTTAACAGGGGTGTATACATCTCTACACATCAGAAGGACATTTGACAGGGTCCCTGACACAGATTTAGAACTGTCTTTTTAGAATAATAAAAAGAAGCTCAATCCTCACATATTTAGGAAATTCAAATATACAGTGCCTTTGCAAAAGCCTTTTAGCCAAATCTCTCTAAGGCAGAAGCCAGTGATCAGGAATAGTAAATGGCCCTCCAGATGATGTTCAACTCAGCCACGTTAGCTGGGGCTGATGACAGTGTACTGGTAATAGGTGGGAGTTTTAATAGGCGTTTTGTCCAACACAACTTGGAGGGCCACAGGTTCACCACCCCTGACCCAGACAGACACTTGTTCCTTTAGGTGCAGCGGAAAGCTTAGCAAATACAGAGCTGCAAATAGCAGTATTGCTATAACCTTGCATCACCCTCCCACCTGCCCTCTTCTTGTTGATGGAAGATAACAGGAACATTTCTTTTATTCATCTTGACAGCCTCTCCTTCTTTCCAGGGAACGAGTCAGTTAGCCTTCTGCATTTGCAAGTTCCTCTCTTTCAGTGCATTTTCAGCAGATTGTTAGTCATTAAACTGTCAGCCCCCTGTCCTGCCTGAGCAACGTACATCAGAGCCAGGGCCACAGACAATGGGAATGTGACAGGTAGGGGGCAGTGAAACAGACTCCATCAGGCAGAGCCTCAGCCAAAATGCTGTCTTGGCAATCAGCGCTGATGGAAGAATAATCGTAGCAGGCGGAAGGCAAGTGTCTGTGGCAACAGAACTGGCGGCCTTTTGAGGGGAGAAAGATGTAATCACATTGCAGGTGATTCACCAGTCATGCTAGAATTCAGCCAAGGAGTCCTTGGGCTCTATTTTTTTAAAGGGGCAGTTTGCAGAAATTATTTCCTGCTACCGCTGCTCTTAAATGAGGGACCTGTGGCCTTCCAGATATTGCTGGACTACAACTCCCAATCATCCCCAAGAATAGGACATGCTGGCTGGGCTAACTAGAGACTGAATCCAACAACATCTGGAGTGCCACAGGCTCCCCGCATCCCTGGTTTAAGATGTCTAAGTTCGGATACTTCCGACGCTGGGATTTGTGACAGATGAGCCACAGGCCTGAGCAAGATCCCTGCAATCTGGGAGAGGCAGCTAAGAGCACAGCTACTTCTCAAATCCCATCAGTAACCACAACAGAGAGACTTCCATACAAAGAGATGCCGAGATGAGCCTAGCTGCCAAGGGGATCTGAAAGCTTGACTCTACTGTGGATGCTAATGGGAATTGCAGGGGTAAAAGAAACAGTGTGCGTACACACTAAAAGCCAAAATCAAAAAACAAACAAACAAACACCAGCCACAAAACAGGACAGTGTAAGCCAAGTCCCAAAGAACTGTTAGAAAGATGGACAGCTGAGAGAACAAGGCATACAAAGCAACCTCTCCAAAGAGAGGCTATACTGCAGATACTGTCCAGTCCATTCTCAGGCTAGACAAGTGGTTGAATAGTGGTTTCCTCATGTTCAATGGAAGAGTCTGTTATTCTGGCAGACACACAGTTGTAGGCCAGGCTCCAATAAGTGAGGTTAGAGGGATAAGCGAGTCCTGACTCACAGCTTGGGAGTAGCAGGCATTATCCACAGAGCTGCAAGTCTTTGCTGTGTGTATATATATATTTATTTATATAAAGAGAAAGACCGACCATTGAGTGGATCTTCAAATGGAAGACTCCTTCGTCGAGGAACCATGGAATCGAGTATATTTACGGGAGTCCTGTACCAGAAGGAGAATAATTAGTACATTTGTACTCTGTGCTTGCAAGCATTAGGAAAGCACAGGAAGCCACAGACACATTTCGCCGCATTACACCTCTACTTCCTGTTGAGAAGACCAGATTTAAGGCTAAGGACCATTTTAACCCACTCTTCTAGCTTGGTTGCTTCTCTGCACATCTTCCTTTCATTCACGGATGCTGCCAATAGAAATAGCCTACTGAAGGCAGTTTGAGGACTAACATTAACACTTTAACTCTATTCACTAGTTTTATCTGTCAGATAAAAGTTAACCACCCTGACAGCAGTTTCTTGGTCAATTCTTGGCAATGAGTTTTGGCATCAAGCTATGGACACACATCACACACTTAAAAAGAATCTTTGCAGCCTCTGTGGCGCAATGGGTCAATGGGTCTGGATGTTAACCAGAGGGTTGATGGCTCAAGCCCACCCAGGGGTGGCTGTGGGCAGGATGCCTGCATTACATGGACCTGGACCAGATGACCCTTGGGATTCCTTCCCACTCTGCAATTCTATGATTCTATGATTCTAAAAGGCAGGTCTGTAAGTCCACAGGCTTCATACCAAAAAGGAGAACATGAGATCGCAAGCTGCTGCTGCTTATACATGGTAATGTATGCATATAGAATTGAACTCCCCTTTCCTGTCCTCAAGGGACCTAAGACTTGCTCAAATCACATTGATGGCTGGAGAGGAAGCAGGTTTCTGTAACTAGAGAAGATGAGAAAACTCTAACCTCTGAACCTTTGCTGTCACTCTCTAAGATAAGATGATTCAGTTGCCAGCAACTGGCCTGCCTAAATTCAAGTCAACTTCTAACATGATCTTACTCATGCTGCATAGATTTACTAGCCTGCTGTGTCACACACTTGTCTGCCAAACCTCTGGAAATTAAGCTGCTCCAGAAAAAAATATGGAGCCTTAATTCAGAACGAAGGAGCATCCAAATGCAAAAATGGCCATCAGCCAATAGGAGCAGAGGCATCAAGTTCAATTCCCTAGATTTGGAAAGGAAAGAAACAGCCTTTCGTTACACCAGGAAAGAAAGAGTTCAACTACCTAAGAGCAACAGGGCAGGTGGGCTTAGGGCTCAGTCCTACACTGGCTCAGGGGTTACAGGATTCAGTGGAAACCCTGCTGCACTGGAAGAATGCCACATGTGTCACTGCCACCACAGATATGCTGGCAGAACGCTCAGCCAGTGACATATCTGGAAGGCGTCACAGCTATGGGCCACAGAGACAAGCAGCACTTATGCTGGATCCCATACCCCTTCAATACACATCCATGTCAACATCAACAGTACATCTTTATACCAAACATGGCACAGAAAAATTCCCTTCCAGTTGCTCCTCTGTAGGGTTGGCCACTCAGCACAAAAACCCTGCTGGGATGACTGGTCAGTAACCATGTACATGCCTCTTTATCTTTTCAGATCCACTCTATTGGGTGCCATTCAGTAAAAAACATCAATGTTCCGTAAGTGTTGAATCAGGTTCAAGTGGCCTAAGGATGCAATTCTTGGAAAGAGGGTGGGTAGGGAGGTTGAATGTGACTTGGGCTCCCCCACTTCCTGTTTCCTCTGGCTCCACAGATGGGTCACTGAGAATGCACCAGGAGGCTGAGGGTTGCTGCCAGGGGATATGAGGCAGTCAGCGAGGGATGGGATGCTACCCAGAAGGCAGAGGCCATCAGGCACAGGGTGGTTGGGGGTTGGTTCTATGGGCTGCCAGGGATCTGAGGCTGATGTGCAACTATGTGGGGTAGGGTATTTGAGGTGCTGGATCCCTTCCTACAAGGCTGCCTGGGGCCTCTTGGGAGCCGTGTTACTGAGGCTCACATGTTGGGATGCTGTGTATCGAGGAAGCATGGTGGTAGCTAGCATGGCTCCACTCAAAAGTCAGCAAGTGTGGTTTGGCTCCCTTTGTTTCTGGGCAGCATGGGAGGTATAATTTCTACCACATTCTGGAACTGGTGGACAATAGTAGTGTTTCCAAGGAAGTTGGGGTCATGGCTGGTGTGTCTCCCCTCCATTCCCCACTCATGTCCAGGGTTGAGCATGTACTGCATTTAGTAGCCATTCCACTCGCATAGCAATGGCATATTCCAGGCCCCAGCATCAACACAGCTTAGGGCTGCTCCGTTAGTCATGCGAATGATGCATCTAGAGCTTTGGGCTTGTTCCCAGACTTCCTGTTGTGCTCAGGATAATTTAGGGAGCCACATCAGTGCAGACAGATATGAACTGCAGGCAACCCCCTTCATGAACCAACCCCATTATGAGTGCACGGTGATTGTTCTTCCAGCTGGCCTTACCATGCTAACATTCTCCTTGCTGCCATGCTTCTGCTCTTTCATGCCTGGCAATTCCAAAACCGCATCCTTCCCTTTTTTATCCAAAGACCCTTGACTCCCCAGCACCTTACGCTGTATGAAAAAAAGGAAAACACTGGGGCTGTGACTGGGGGAGAAAAAGAAAAAGGCAACAGAACAAGAACAGGGCTTATTTATGGAAGCCTAAATACCATCATGCCATCAGAAAGCTTATGCATCTGGACAGCAGACAATATGCCCGATACATACACCAGCGAGAAGTAACTTGAGCAGCACCACTGCAGCAGAAGTTATTGCTAATGGTGGAAAGATCCTTACCTTGATTAAGCCACTGAAGGAACGAGTGCGAGCCCGCTTCTGGGTCCGGGGTGTGGGTACACCTGCCTGAGGAGTGAGAGCTTCAGGGTGCTTCTGAAACTAGAGCACACACTTTATAGTATGATTAGTTCTGCAGCATTGCCCATTTGTCCCAGAGATTGATCCTGGTTCCCATTCCAAGCACAAAGCCCCATTCATGCCTCTTTGCTCCAGTCAATTACCCAAGTTCTACCTGTTGAATGAGCTTCTTTTTCTTGGCAGAGTCTGGCATATTATGAACGTGGTGGAAGAGCTCTTTCAGTGCTTCTTCTGTATGTTGCTGTGTGTCTTCTTGGTGGGCAGAGGGATCCACCAGCCCTCGCTTCTTGAATTTCAGAAGCTGGAAGTCTTTGAAATTCCGGGGCACAGGCAAGTCCAAGTCATCCTGCAAAAATTCAGAAGAACACTCTGCACTTCAGGCTGTTTTGTCCTATAAAGACCATTAGCACCCCACTCCCAATGATAGCTATCTTGCCTTTCATCACACTATATAAAGGTAGTCTGAGCTTCATATCCAGTAGCAAAGCCAGACCAGGGTACACAGCTGAGGGCCCGATCTTTTCCTCTCTCCCAAAAATATGCATGTGCTATACTAAATGTTGTCCTATTTTTGACAGTTAAATGATAATTTGTTCCATTCTCTAGAACTTTAGCATAACTAGAACACATTTTATTAGAGGGGATATGTAGCAGTCCAAGTGGCAAATCTGGGGTCTAATTAATGTCTTTTCTGCCTTCCTAAGGAATGGATTCCCCCCAAAGAATCCCTTATTGGAAATTCTCATGAACAAGACTGTTTTAGTCATCAGTTTGCTGACCTGCTGGTGCCCATGTGAGGTGCTCCCTTCCACGACCAATGTTATGGACTGCTCTTACCTTTGAGGCATGTGTTCTGGAGTCCAAGTAATGCAGCCTTGCACATTCCCGGATATATGAGGGAGCCTTGGAAGGAGAGTGAAACAGAAGGAATCAGACACAATTAAGCTGAAGTCTCCCCAACTCTGAGGTTCCATTCTATAGCAGTTGCTCCAGGCACTCACCCCACCAGACCAGCAACTTCATCTTTGAATGTAATTCATGCAAAATCTTCTGAAGCGTGCTTCCTTTATAGGTAGGAGGGTCACCCAGGGCAAACATTCAGTCCTTTATCCTCTCAGATATGTTGCATGCTACCAGATGCTTTAGGAGTCTTACTTTTTGACAATTAAATGCGAACTTGCCTAGTTTTCTAGATATTTTAGCCATTAATAGGGATGTTTATTAAGCTAAATAGCAAAGAGGAACAGATGAGGACCCAGAGAGCAGCCTCAGAGGATATGATAGCAACTGATCAGGAAAGGGACACTGTCTGGTTAAGGCAGAGTTTGGCACGGTAACTACAAGGACACTCACATGTGCAGGATATCTTGCCATTTAGAATAGGAGGCCTTGTTTTCACATATCAGTGCCACTTGTGATCTACCCAGCAAGGGGAGCAGGCACAGTACATAGCACCTCCAAGGAAGTAATAGATAAAAAGATGTCAGACTTGACAGTGTTAGGACTGTGCACAGAACATATTTCCCCCCAGGAGGGGACAGCCTGAGACATTTGCTAAGCAGATACTGAAAGAGATCGTCCCTTCTTTTTGAAGAACCTACCTTGAAGAGCTTCTGCGAGTGCTTGATCATAAAAGCCATCCCGTTATTTAGCTTGGGGATGTTTTCCTGTAGGTCACTGGCAGTCACCTGGCAATAGTGGGAAACACCAAAGCAGGATCGTTAGGAGAGTGTAGGTAAGATGCAAGCTCCCTGGTAGAGGTAGGTTTATTTTCAGGAGTCAGGACACAGCAGCCAAGCTGGGATAGGACAGATGAACTCCTTCCCAGCCTGGTTTTTTGTACTGCTGCCTAAAAATCTAACACCACTTACATTTCGAGGCCACAAAATGTGAGGTGAAAACATAAGAGCCAGGTTATGAGCTGACATCTTGTTCCTGTCCTGCTTTTTGGCTGTCTGATAAAGCAGATCCAACAGCAATTTGAGCAGGCTGCGATTGGGGGCTGGCAGGATCAAGAAGAGGAGCTGCAGCGCTTCAATCTGACGCTGCTTATCGGGTATGTTGGTCTTGTTGCCCTTGTCATCAAACTGCATCAGATCTATTAACAGGAAAGCATCTCAAGAAACTTCAGCTGCACACACATTTCAAGAAACTATACACTATTTCATCAACTGCCCCTTCCCAACTTGCCATCACACTCCTTTGCACTCTTCTCTTCCTCAGCACAATCAGAAATCCCAAAGGTTTCTTGCTTATATATTCCTATTATGACATGGACAGAGAAAGTAGGCCTTTCTCTTACCTTAACCCAGGCATAGGCAACCTTGGCTCTCCAGATGTTTTGGGACTACAATTCCCATCATCCCTGACCACTGGCCCTGTTAGCTAGGGGTCATGGGAGTTGTAGTTCCAAAACATCTGGAGAGCCAAGGTTGCCTACGCCTGCCTTAACCCAATAGCTTTACCACTGAACAAGACAAACCCCAAGTTATTGATGCTAACATCCTGTGGGCCGGTTCCCACTTCCCTCTAAGGCTGACTCACCTGAAATTTTGAGGTGTGCATGGAAATGTTTATGGGTCAACAAAGGCTCTGGTAATTCCCCCAAGAACATCTTCAGCAGAGTGGCCACATCATTGGAGTGAAACTCCCCTGAATCCAAGTCAATTTCTGTCCCACTGTTCAAGGCTTCTTTCAGGTTCTGCTGCCTGGTACTGTTTCCTGGCACTCGGAACAAGCCTTCCACCCGCAGATCTGCACCATGGGAAGAAAGTCAAAAGGGGTATCAAGAATATGTTAGATAAAATGTTGTCCTTTTCTAGTATATTGACAAAGCTTCTTAACCTTTTATACTTTCCTTTTCTTCCTGCCACATTATCTGAACATCCTACAGAGGTCTAGTACAAAAAAAATCACTAAGCATTTGATATTTGAGGGGGGGGGGCAGGAAAAGGTTAGTGTCTAGAATCACATAGCTCCTAGGACTTCCTCAGCTCAGAAGTGAGTTAAATCTGTGCCTCCAGACCAGTCCACTATCCTTGACTAAACAAAGACAGAAAGGAAACCACAAACCACTTACTCTTATGCAGATATTCTATCAGTTGAGATATTTGAGCAATACCTTCTTCAGTCAGTGGAGTTCCAAAAACCACGCCTTTCTCTAGAGATGAAAAGGAGGAGATAATGAGTAGCCAACATCATCAACTGTTGTGAGACCCAGAAATGTGCAAGCATTTCCATACTATACTGAAAAGACAGAATTAAAAAGCCCCAGTTCACACTGTGTGTTCACTTCGACCCTTTCTCTTGCAAATGCAACTCCTCATCTCCTCAGGTTAAAAAACAAACAAACAAACAAAAACTCTTATTGCGATCTGGAAAGGAAGGTATGCTGTAAAACAGATACTTGGGTTTTCTAAACTTGGATCTGTTTCAAAATGGCCCAAAGGAACAGATTCCACAGAAGGATAGTGTAAGGAGGATAGTGTGTCCTCCTCAAGAGTAAACCACTCCACAGTCCGTTTGACTAAACTAAGCGTTTATTTCACTGACAAGCTTCACAGTTCTTCATCCTCCTCCGATGAACCAGATCCCTCGAGTAAGGGCTTCCGC
Organism: Darevskia mixta; assembly: GCA_034641385.1. Classification (NCBI taxonomy): domain Eukaryota; kingdom Metazoa; phylum Chordata; class Lepidosauria; order Squamata; family Lacertidae; genus Darevskia; species Darevskia mixta. The sequence goes on from JAWWNH010000030.1 coordinate 1,372,321, forward strand.
TTTTCCCCCCAGCATAAAAGCTTAGCGAAATTCCAGCGCCTCCTTTCACTCCTCCTTTTCCGCTTCTTGACCCTACTGGTCCCAGCGCTGGCCCCTTCCCTTTCACTTTCATCTTCCCTAGATGTTGCCGTCGAGGCTCTCACCAGCTCCTCAACCCCTTGTTCCACCTCTGACTCCATCCTCTCCTCCCCTCCTATTGGTTCCCTCGCCACCTGCTCCTCCGCCGTCAGCACAGGCGGCGACCCCCCTTCACTGCCACCTCTCCAAACCTCCTTCCCTGTTTCTGGTGACAACCTCGGCATTCTCTCCTCCTCTTCCCATGCCCGCAATACCTCCTCCGCCGTGCATGGGTGGCCCATTGCTCCCACTGGCCCCTCCGCCTCCCCTCCTGGCTCGGGCCAGTCCCTGACATCCATCCCCCCTCCCAAGCCCCCCTTCCCCTCCTGAGGCGGCTCAGTGGGTGCCTCCCAAGAATAACCTAGATCCCCTGCTGGGTCCCATTCCCCCACTTCGCTCTCTCCTGCCGTTCCAGGTGAGGACTGGAATCCCAGAAAAACCGTGGTGTCTGCGCTTGATGACGACGATGAGGATGGGAACGCCTCCTCCCAATCCTTTCTGCACCAGGGAGGAGAGGGATAACCCGACCACAATTCATCTGTTGCTGCTTCGACGTCCCCTTCCTCCTCCGACATTCCCCTTGGTGAATGCAGGCTTTCCTGCAACTCGTTTTCAACCCCACTGTTCCCTGCACTCGAGGGTGGGAAACCCCAAAAGTCCCCTTCTTCTGAATCTGTGGGTTGAAAAACCTCTCTCAGTTGCCATCTGTACGGCTTCGGTTTGTGGGGGTACAGCTCGTGGAATTCCCACACTAAGTACTCTTTGGTGACGCTTTCCGCCGGAATCCAAGCGTTCTCCGACGCTGGCTCCCCCTCCCATGCTACTAAATACTGCAACTCTTCCCCTCTCCACCTGGAGTCTAAGATGGCCGTAGCCTCATTGAAGAGCTCCATGTCTACCAGCTGTACTTCCTGCGACCCCTGCTGGTGCCCCTGTTGATACCTGTGTGGTTCTCTGAACTTGGAGAGGAGCGACCTGTGAAACACAGGATGAATTCTCATGGAATCCGGCAATTGCAGCCGAAACGCCACGGGGTTAATCTGCTCCACTACTTCAAAGGGCCCAATGTTGCGTTGCCTCAGCTTCTTGCACCTTCCTTGCATGGGCAACCCCTCCGTGGACAACCACACTCTGTCTCCCACTTGGATGCATTCCCCCTCCCTGCGGTGTTGGTCAGCTGCCCTCTTGTAAGCACTTTTAGCCCTTTCTAGATTGTCTCTGAGCAATTGGTGCAGTGCGAGCAACTCCTCTGCAAATAGCTCCGCAGCTGGCACGTCCCCCTCATTCCGCTTGCCCTCCCCTGCTGGAAAGGCTCTTGGATGATTGCCGTAGATTGCCTGAAAAGGAGACATACCTGCAGATACCTGTAGAGCATTATTGTACGCAAACTCGGCCAGAGCCAGCCTATCGCTCCAGTCGCTGTGTTGCTGAGAGGCATAACACCGCAAGTACTGTTGCAGAATCGAATTCACACGTTCTGACTGCCCGTTAGATTGAGGATGTCTAGCAGAGGACAAGTTGACCTGTACCTGCAAGATTTGCATGAGCTTACGCCAGAAGCGTGAGGTAAATTGAACTCCACGATCCGAAATTAGCCTTTCTGGCAAGCCATGGTGCTTAAAAACATGCTGTACAAACAGCTTGGCTGTTTCCTCAGCCGACACCACCTTAGGGCAGGCAATGAAATGGGCCATCTTGGTTAGAAGGTCAACTACTATCAGCACGGCAGTTTTTCCTTTGGATGGGGGTAGATCTGTGACAAAGTCTAGGGAGACCGCTTCCCACGGCTTACTGGGAGTGGGAAGAGGTTCCAGCAACCCAGCAGGCTTTTCTCTCTCCCCTTTGGCTCTTTGACACACCTCACACCCCCTGACGTATTCCCTGACCTCCTGCCTGACTCTGGGCCACCAGAACTCCCTTGTGACCAACACCATGGTTTTGAATTGCCCAAAGTGCCCCGCCGTGGGGTTGTCATGGAGCTGTCTGAGAACTCTAGCACGCATCTCCTCCCCAGGAACATACATTGCCCCTTTGAACAACAGCAGCCCCTCCTTTTCCTCAAACCCTTTCGCCTTGGGATCCCCCTCCCTCAGTTCCTTCAGTTTGCGCAGGGCAAAGTCATCGGCTTGCGTGAGGTGCACAAGCTCTTCCCGACCCCCTAAAGTTGCCCCACACCTCCATTGTTCAGGTTTGAAGATCGCTCTTGCCACCGGAGGCCCCTGTTCCTCCAGGTATTCAGGCTTTCTGGATAGGGCGTCTGCTCTGATGTTCTGATCACCTGGAACATACTGGATGTGAAAGTTGAAGTTCGCAAAGAACTCTGCCCATCGCATTTGTCTCTGGTTGAGGATTCTGGCCGTGCGCCAGTACTCCAGGTTCTTATGGTCCGTGTAAACCTGGATCTGGTGCTGTGCGCCCACTAAAAAGTGACGCCAGTGCTTGAATGCCGCCACCACAGCCAATAGCTCTTTATCCCAAATCGCGTAGTTGGCCTCCGACTTGTTCAGCTGTCTGGAATAGAACGCACACGGCCTCCATTCCTGCGCAGGATCTTGCTGGAGCAGAACCGCTGCTATGGCTCGGTCCGAGGCATCTGTCTCTATCCTGATGGGCTTGGCAGAATTCACATGTAGCAACTGCCCCTCTGAGGCAAAAGCCTCTTTGAGAGTTTCGAAGGCGTGCTGAGCCTCCTCCGTCCACCGGAATTTCTTTTTACCTTTCAAGCAGTCGGTGATTGGAGCAGTCATGTCGGCGAATGCCGGTAGGAACTTGCGATAGAAGTTTGCGAAACCGACGAAACGCTGGACGTCCTTCTTGGTTTTGGGGCTTTTCCATTGCAGGATTGCCTCTACCTTGTCGGTGTCCATGGCAATGCCCTTGTCCGAAAGACGATAGCCCAAAAAGTCCACCTCTGTTGCATGAAACTGGCACTTTTCCAGCTTTACACACAACTGGTTTTCCTGGAGCCTTCGCAGTACTTCCTTGACGTGTGTCACGTGTTCTTCCGGGTTTTGGGAGTACACCAAGATATCATCAAGGTACACGACTGCGTGTTTGAATAACACGGGCCCCAACACGTGATGCATGAATGCCTGAAAGCACTGGCTGCCTGCCTGTAAACCGAAGGGCATAACTAAATACTCATAAGCTCCAAGGGGTGTATACATGGTGGTTTTCCACTCATCACCCTCCCTGATCCTGATGAGATTGTATGCCCCCCTTAGGTCCAGCTTGGTGAAAATCTTACCCTTGCGTACCGCCGCCAGCAGGTCATCAATCCTGGGCATGGGGTAAGAAATTGGTATTGTGAGCGAATTTAAAATTCTGAAATCACAAATTAAGCGTTTCTCTTGCGTGTTCTTCTTGTCCACCCAGAACACGGGACTGCCCCCTACTGCCTTGCTTTCCCGAATGAAACCTCTGGCCAGGTTCTTATCAATGAAGTCCTTCAAATTCGCCAACTCCTGCTCTGACATAGTGTAGAGCTTACCTGGTGGCAGCTGCGCTCCTGGCAGCAGGTCAATCTGGCAGTCATAGGGGCGGTGGGGGGGCAGCTTGTCGGCCTCTCTTTTGCTAAACACCTGTTGGAAATCTGCATACTCCTTAGGAAGTGATACGTCCCCTGCCTGCAGTGCTGCTGCTGCCGCTGGGCTGTGGGGGTGCATTTGTTGCAAACAGTTCTCCATGCAATATGCTGATCCAAACGTTACAGATCGCTGGCTCCAGCTTATGACAGGATCGTGCTGAGTGAGCCATCCCATGCCTAAAATGATGGGCGGACCTGCCAAAGCAGTGACGTGGAATGCGACTACTTCAGAGTGTCTCCCGATTTGCATTCTCATGGGAGGTGTGCTGTGCGTGACGGCCCCTCCCTTTAGCTCTCTTCCATCTATTGTGGTGACTTGGAGTGGGAAATCCACCTCCAGAAGATGGATTTGGTGCTGCAGAGCAAAGTCCTTATCAAAAAAATCCGTGCTCGCCCCACTGTCAATTAAAGCCGGGATTTGCAAAGCGCAGCCATTGGGCAGCTCCAGAGCGATCTCTAGCACTATTCCTGGCTTCGGTGTGTTGGGGGGGGGGTGGTGAGGGTTGGGGGGGGGCGGGACCTTTGGGGATTCGCTGCTCTGAGGACGGTTTACTGTGATTGCGCCTGGCTGCACGTCCCCTTGCCCTGCCGCCAGGCACTTTCGTTTCCCGCCACCGCAGCTTCTTCCCCCCCTTCTCTCTGGAGCGTCCCCGCCATTCCCTGCCAGATTTTCCTTTGTTCACACTGCTTGGCCAGGTGATCGCTCCTCCCACATACGTAACACTTCTTTACAACTCTCCCGCCCTTTGTGTCACTCCCCTTCCCAACCGTTGAACTTGAAAAAGGGCGCGCGCGGGCTCCCCCCAACTCCATGGGCGTTTCCTGTTGGGCTTGTGGCTGAGCGCTCACCGGCCTTTCCGCCGGGGGAGGGGACCGAAAGCTGAACCACCTCCCCTGCTTTCCTTCCCGCCTTGCCTTGTCTCTGCATTCCAGACGCACCCCAATTGCCAAAGCAGCTTGCGTCAGACTATCTAAGTCCTCCAGGGGCCCTGCTTTCGCGAGCGCATCCTGGACTTCGTCCGACAGTCCCACTTTGAACATCGCTAGCAGCGGCGGCGAATTCAGATCCCAATTTAAACGATGGGCAAGGAGCGAAAACTTGGCTTGATACTCTCTGACAGACATGTTCCCTTGCCTCAGCGACAAAAGCTCCCTTGCCTCCAGATCCATAGCGCTTCTCGAGGTGTAAACAATATCCATGCCTTCAAAAAACGCCTTTAAGTCCTGCAAGGCGGGATTCTTGGCCAAAATCAAGGGGCGAATCCAATCCCTAGCGGGTCCCTCAAAATGCGCAATCACAAACCCCACCCGCTCAGCGTCAGTTCTGAATTCTTCTTTGTGTAATTCCAGGGTGTACATCATGTCCGTTTTAAACCCCAAATAGTCCTCTGGTTTGCCATAAAACCTGCTGCCGTGGGAAGGCATTCTCCTTCCTCCCATTGCCCCTCTCCCTGCACCGGCATGCAGCCTCGCCTCCTCGAGCCGAGCTTGAGCCACTTCGTACCTTTGCGCCAGATCTCTAGCTCGCTCTTCCCAGTCGACGTACTGCGCTGCTCCGGCTCCGTCTTCTTGGGAGTTAGACATCTCGGCAGCCTCTCACCCCTTGAGGAGGTTGCGAAGACTCGAGGGATGCTGTAAGGAGGATAGTGTGTCCTCCTCAAGAGTAAACCACTCCACAGTCCGTTTGACTAAACTAAGCGTTTATTTCACTGACAAGCTTCACAGTTCCTCATCCTCCTCCGATGAACCAGATCCCTCGAGTAAGGGCTTCCGCTTTTCCCCCCAGCATAAAAGCTTAGCGAAATTCCAGCGCCTCCTTTCACTCCTCCTTTTCCGCTTCTTGACCCTACTGGTCCCAGCGCTGGCCCCTTCCCTTTCACTTTCATCTTCCCTAGATGTTGCCGTCGAGGCTCTCACCAGCTCCTCAACCCCTTGTTCCACCTCTGACTCCATCCTCTCCTCCCCTCCTATTGGTTCCCTCGCCACCTGCTCCTCCGCCGTCAGCACAGGCGGCGACCCCCCTTCACTGCCACCTCTCCAAACCTCCTTCCCTGTTTCTGGTGACAACCTCGGCATTCTCTCCTCCTCTTCCCATGCCCGCAATACCTCCTCCGCCGTGCATGGGTGGCCCATTGCTCCCACTGGCCCCTCCGCCTCCCCTCCTGGCTCGGGCCAGTCCCTGACAGATAGGCAATATATAAAAACTAACTTCCTGGAGCAAACCCAAAGTCCATCTTTTTTTAAAAAGAAAAAATGTATTTTTATTAAAGATTTTCTTGATTTACAAAAGTATGTGCAATGTCTCTTTCTCGTATTTTTTTCCCATGTAACATTTTTACAAATCAGTTTCATTTGTTGAGACATTAGGAAGAAAAGGGAGAAAGAGGTGGACGGGGGGGGGGAGATGGGTGGGGTCAGGTGACGATGTTTCTATTTTACTTAATATATGTAGGGTTTGATGTCAGCGTTGCTTGTGCAGGTTCTCTGCTGTTCGCTTGTGTTCCTTTGGTGGTGAGAGAGGTTGGGGTTGGCCTAGGCCGGGTGTGGTTGTTCATTCCCAAAGTCCATTTTGACAAGCATTCTGTTTCCTAACTGAACATTTCATAACAATGATGGTCTTCCCTATTTGTCTCCATCATGTGGAATTCATAGGTACACAGCCTCAGGACATGGAACTCCACTTAGATACCGGTACCTGTAGGCTGATATGTTTCTGCTATCAGCTCTAAGCCAATGTTTCAGCTTTAGCCAAATGTAGGGCATCCTGAGTCAGCTAAGTGCAACATACCAGCTTCAGGCCATCTCTTGATGCCTGGTCCTCTGCCAAAGGCAGCATAGTTATATATAATCCCACAAGTTGCCCAGCTATAAGTTTTCAGCTACATAAAGGATTCCATCACACCTTCTCCCTCCATGCTGGTTGGAGTGGCTGCAATATTTACTTCTGCAAAACCCAATGTCTGTACAGGAGGAAAAGGTCAAAAGAAACTTGTCCCTTGGACCCAGGTTTCACAATTACCGGTAACCCACAGTCCAATATCTGGAAACTCCTATGAAGCAGAAGAGCACCTTGAGCTGTGCAGAATACTAGTAAGTATTTTTGTAAACTTGTAGAGGCTTGCTGTATTCAGCCAAATTTCTTATTTGTTCAGGGGGAATCCTAAAGCAGCATCTGCAGAAGCCAATGAGGTGTATAATCAGACAATTAACAAGATTGAGCTGCAATAACAAATATACTTAAGTGAGGTGAGATGAGAGGTAGAGGGATGCAGGCACCCCATAACTGCTAAGTTATCTGGGGGTTTTTGCTGATATATTTCATGGGCTACATTATGAAAGCAGAGCACATATTCGGCTTATATCTTTAAACACTGTGTGAATGAATCCAGTGAATCTAGGAGCACAATGATTTAGTATTACTGGTTACTGATCAGCTCCTGAAAATAATTGTGTGTGTGTATACACACAAACATCATGCCATGGCTTTCTAATAAGGTAATTGCCAGGTCAATCAGAACCATCAAAAAACTGAAAATACAGGATTCAACTATGAGGGGGGAAAGGACAAGATCTTAGACATTTGGTGTAGAATACACTCTAACTGGCTACATTAGATATGCCAAAGGTCCTGTTACAAGTGCAAAGTTGACATCTTAATATCTGCCCAAGCCAGACACAGCAAGCAACTCCTGTTAGCCAAGAAATTAACTGCAATCAGGACTGACTTTATTGTTTTCCTCCTCATAGTATTGGTTCGCTCCCCGCAGTTGAATATTTTACTCTTGCTGTTCAAGCTCATTAACCACCAGCTCTATTACCTTATAACATGAATATTGAATAAAACCTGTCAGTTACAAACCAGCTTTAATTGAGCATTGCTTTTCTTAGTGTTCCATTTACTTCTCACCCCACCTCCTCTCACTTTCCCAAATCCATGCTGGTTTCAATAGCAACATGAACTCTTATGAGTTTTAAAAACTAAAGTCTAGCTTGCTGTTTTTGTATCACTAAGTATATGTATTGTTACAAAGTTACCTGAAACTTCATCCATATAGGCTGTAAAGCAGGCATGGCCAAACATGGTCCTCCAGATGTTCTGGGACTGCAACTCCCATCATCCCTAGCTAACAGGACCAGTGGTCAGGGATGATGGGAATTGTAGTCCCAAAACATCTGGAGGGCCAAGTTTGGCCATGCCTGCTGTAAAGCTATGGTTCTTTAAGGCATACTATTTGTTGCAAAATTAGAGTAACACTGTGTCAAGTGATTTAAAAGAAATCATTTAAGTGAGGGTGATTCACAGAGAGCAGCCAGCCAAACACTTTTTCCAAATAAACATTTATTGCTGATAATTGATTCAAGCTGATAAAAACCAAAATAAATAAGTGTGATGGATAGAATCCAACATAGCTCTAAGGCAATTGTTCATTCATCATAAGGATTTTTGCTTGTACAACACACTATCCTCCCCCTCTTCTCTCCTCACATGCCCCAAATTCTGTTCAATGTGTTCCCTCAATTCTCTGGAGCAGTTCTGGGGAGGGTGTGGGGAGCACATGGTGGAGGGGTGGGAGGATGCATTAGCAGAATACTGCCATATACATTTAGCAGCTTTAAAGAGGAATAGCAAAACATGGTAACTTCCAATATGTGATTGACATTAAAGTAAAAATGAATTTTGATACATGGCCACAAAGGGAATCAATTTGCCAGTCCCATGACATTCTTCCTGCACAGGGAGTTAGACAGGAAGGAACTGGAGGGGTCACCCTCCCACTGGAAGGTATGAGCTACCTCATTTGAATAATTCTGCCCAGTGGAGCAAGTGAGAGGGACAAGCTATTCCCTCCCCACTGCAGGAAAATATCCCAGAACAGGGTGGCCAACTTTATTTGGCAGAGGGCTGGGCACCCCTTCAAGGGCCACATGACATGTGCGCACATCCAGTTACACACCATGCAAAATTACTGCTCATATCTAAAATCCTTCTTCTACCCAAATCTTTATCGTTCACCTTCCAGTAATCTCCTTCAAATTCATCCCACTTCTCTCCAGCATTATACATCACCCTGCCTGTTTCCATCCCCCAAACCCGAAAGTTCTTCATTCTTTCATTAAGCCTACTCCCTCCCACCCCAATATTCCTAGGGCATAGAACAGGCATCCCCAAACTTTGGCCCTCCAGATGTTTTGGACTACAATTCCCATCATCCCTGACCACTGGTCCTGTTAGCTAGGAATGATGGGAGTTGCAGTCCCAGAACATCTGGAGGGCTGCAGTTTGGGGATGCCTGGCATAGAACATCTGTAGAAAAACTACATCTTAGATATTTGAGCTGGTATTTGTAGTCACATTTAGGCAGGTAAAGGATTGTTCAGGCAATCTCACATTTCATCCTTTAAATGTGACGTTAATTACCTTGTTGCCAGGGCAAGATAGAAACCTTTGTACGGTAAGTTATATTGCAGTGGGAAATAAGGGCTGCATATTTTAATTCAGTTTGGAGGGAATATGTCCCTAGATGATGATGAAGATGAATAGTAATTAATAATAATAATGCCACCCATCTGATTGGGTTGCCCCAGCCACTCTGATCGTCTTCCAGCAAAATAAATTTGCCAGAAAAGAAACAAGTAGAAAAGCAGGTTGAGAGTCCAAGGCTGGTTGTCTACCAGATCAATAGAAGCTCTTTCTCCCAACTTAAGTGACTGTTTCCTTGTTCAGCATCTCTAAACAACACCATGGGAACATTGCTCTTAGCAGCTACATAGGTCTAGTTAAGACTTTGAAGAGGAGATACAAATAAGGGTATCTTCAAAGGGAACCGAGACTGAGAGCCAGCTGAAGCAGGAGAGTTTAGCTATAGGAATCCTCTTGCCTGCTAGTAGCACAGAATGACCGGCTGACCAAAGAATTAAACAGAAATGTTTTACAAGTACCGGTATGAGTGGGAGCACAACAATCATCCAAACCTGGCACACAATAGTGTAGGCAGCACAATGGGAGGAAGAGGTACACCAGTTGACAGCTGCTTTTCTAGGGGAGTTATAAAGCACAGACTACACTGCTCAGACTATTTGCTCATCTAGATCAGAGTAGAGTAGACTATTTGTCTGGCTGGCAGCAGCCGTCCAGGATCTCAGGCAAACATTTTTCACATTACTTTTAAATGTAGATGCCAGGGATTATATAATAATAAATAATAATAATAATAATAATAATAATAATAAACTTTTATTTATACCCCGCCCTCCCCAGTCAGGAACCGGGCTCAGGGCGGCTAACAATCATAAAAACCTCAACAAACTACAAACAATCAATTAAAACACCGAATTAAAATACAATATAAAATTCCAATTTTAAAATGTCACCTCATATTAGGCAGTCCACCAACAGGCCAACAGAATAACATAACAAGGCAATTAAACTCCACCCAACCCAAAAGCCTGGCATATGTGGAACCTTCCAAATGCAAAGCGCATGCTCTGTCACTAAGCTAAGGTCTCTCCCCACCTCTCCTATTCCAGATGAAACAAGAGGCACAGGCCATTACTATTGCAGCTGTACGTACAGTAGTAAACTACCCCCAAAAGTGGATCTCATATTGTGGGCAGGCATCTTTGCACACCACCCTCCTCACTCTCTGCTGCTTTCTACCTCCTCTTCCCACCCTCCATAGGAGCACACACCCATGCAGTTTTTCCCTTTCTGTTTCGGGACTTTTTTTTTTGACCACCTGCTTTTAAAAAAAGTAAGATGCATATACTACCTTCTAGCATGGGTGGTACCATTTTGGCTACGTAAACAACAGCTTTGTCCTCCATAAGAATGGAATTGAAAGAGATGATAAAGAAAACCAGGGGTGGAGAACCTGTGGCCTTCCAAATGTTGATGACTACAATTCCCATCATCCCTGATCATCACTGGCCATGCTGGCTGGGACTGATGGGACTTTGAGTCCAGCAGCATCTTAGGGCCACAGGTTTCCCACACCTTGTGTAAATTAAGTATTTAAATAAACATTGTCATTGTCTTACAGGCAATGACCGATTTAGCAGTGTCCGAATGACGCATGATCACACACACAGCGCCAAACCCAGAAGTAGCCTTGAAGCATCATAAAGATGTCCTGAAAAGGGGCAGAACAGGGGTGGAACAGGGTGGGGGTAGAATGGGCTTACACAAGCTTCGCCAACACGCACAGGGGTCCGGAACTGAACCCCCATGTACAATGAGAATTGCCTGTACTGCCCGTCTTATTTTCTTTTAATAAGGGGCTGGTCTGCACTGTACTTGGACCAGAAAAGTTTTCACATACTTGCTTGGAGTTGTTGCCACATATGTGGGACACTAGCAGAGGCTGTACCCAGGATACCAAGGCTTAACATCAAAAAATTAAGGGGAAAATGTTAGCCAACACATCAGGCTCACCTTTGCGTTTCAGAGACATCAGGGAACGGAAAAACCCTGAAGATGTGCCAGGCAACTGAGGGTCCTCCTGTCCCATCAGCTGGGCTAGCTCTGCTCCAGGCAGGTCAATCAGCCGGGTGATGTTACTGACCACAAGCTCTGTGAATGCCTCAGGTTTCTCATGTCGCAGCTTCTCCACAAAGAAGTCTGGATTGAAGATGATCTGATGCCGCTGAAGGGAGGAGTCATTGCAGATAACTAAACTGCAAATGGCATCACTAGGGAGAGAGACAAAGATACATTACTTTGGTAGACATACCTGAACACAAACTAAAATATTATGCTACGCAGGAACTACCTGCAGGTCTGGGGTGGAGAACCTATTTCAGCCTGAAGAAAGCATTCCCTCATGGACAGTCTTCCTGGGAGCCACATACCAGTGGAGGGTAGAGCCAGAGGAAGGTATGTGACTTTTTATACAATAAGGTACACCCACCATGTAAAAGTTTCTAAAACACACACACACAATGCCCTGCAGCAAGGCAAGAAAGTGATGTTACAATAATTAAGAATAGGTTCAACCCAGATAAAAGCACTTGAGGATGCAGGGCTGGTGATGGGCTTTGGCAGAGTCCTGAGAGCTGAATAGAGAGGCTTGGAGGGCCACATTTGGTCCCTGGGGCCTGAGGCTTCTTATCCTTGCTGTAGATACAAGCACAACATGTATAAATCAAGTCAGGTGGGGCTGATCAGATAGACCATCATCTAGCAATCAATCAAGTACAGTACAACCTGCAGATAGTCCCTCAGCATGTGTCTCTTAACTGTTTGAGGGATGCACTCACCTATCATATTACACATTAGACCCTACAGATGGCCACACCATATAACTGGCCAAAGTTTCGTATTAAGATCCTAATCAAAATACTTAACAAAAAGACCAACAATTTAACGTACATTCCAAATTACTAAGCATGTATGAAAATAATCTAGAACAGATTTGAGGCAGAGATGGCATCATCTTCTGAGACGTGACATTCTGTGCCAGGTTTATCTCTTTGCAAAGAGAGCAAATTCCCGTTTTATGAGGGGGTTCAGTTGGACTTAACAAATATAATTATCTGTTTTCTTAGAGGTGAAGTATTTTGAAAAATTTGTTGCAAGTCAATTCTGAGAGAACATACCCAACACACAAGAAGAAAGACTGTCACATGAATTAACCAAATTATCTCTTATGCACTTGAATGCCGTGATGCAGTAGGATATTGATTACCTGAAAGTAATACCCTGCTGCAGTGCCAGCCTAGGGGTGAGTTGTAACTGGACAGTAGGTTCTGAATAATTGGAGCAATTAAGTTGGCAAAATCACTCCAAAAGCAGCAAAGCATGGAGAAGTACCGCTTTCTCCAGCCACTTGGTGAGTTGGCTGCCAAGTGCAGTCTGATTCCAGTGCTGCTCAGTAGGCTTCCCTGCAGTTTGACGTGCTTAACAAGCCGAGGACAAGATGGAGCAGTTCAGCTCAAGCAGCTGGGAATGATTGTCGATTGACCTCCCACTTGCAGCACATTCTGCTGTCTTATACATGTCAGCCCAGGCCAGCTCCACCATTAAGTACGTTTTGTCCAAAACACATTATAATCTAATTAGATCCAACTTTTCTCTACTTGCTTAATGCAGTAGTTAGCGTCTTCACCCAAGAAAACTGATCACTCCACAGAATAGCTATGCCAGTTATTCACCCTTCCCTCCCCAGTGTCCCAGTCATGATCTAGACATTAAGGAAAATCCACTGAACTAAATTTGACTGTCATTCATGCAATACCGTACCTGCCTATTTGTTGGGTTTCAAATCTAAACTTCTAGGAAATCTGACAGCCCCAATTACTTAATAAACACAGAAAGTCAGATCGCTTACACAAGTGCAGAAAGCTTCTGATGAGGCATTGGGAAGCAGAGACACAGCGAGAAGAACTTGCTCCTTGTTTTCAGAAACAGATCTGCCTGCTCCAGCACAGCCTATGCAAATTCCATGCACACTAAACAACACAAAGACTCATTTATTAGCCCTCTTGGCACAAATGCATCAACCTTGATATGGAGCCAAAGCAGAACTCAGGCTAACCAACTTCATCTCCACTTTTCCTACCCCACAGAAAGTGACAGATGGAACGCTAGGCATGTCACCTGCATTAGACTTGAACACTGAATGGAGAAAAGTGTCCTTGTCATATTCATTGACAGACTTTGCCCATGATTTTAAGCAATTACTTTTAAGATTTCTTCAGTTTTAAGCAAACCCTCACAATAGTTTAGACATTGCAGTTGAAAATAGCTCTGGACTCATGCTGGTACATTCCCCTCATTCATGTCCAGTACGGTATATTATGTGTATATGCATGTGTGTGTATATATTCACACAATATATAAACTCTCATCTCTACCGACTTTCGTTCCACATCTTCCGCATAAAATTATTGTCTTTGCCTTAGTGCCTTCATGACTGTGCCCTACCTACCCTACCTGGTGGATCTGATGTCACTCACTGCTGGAGACTTCCAAAAGCTTGCAACCTTAGCACTTAACCGCAAAATATTTTACTTCTTTCATTGGCTTCACCATTCCCAGTTACTAGAAACCTTTCACGCATCATCTCCGTCCAGACTTAGCACACATCTACTTTTCTTTATGCAGGCCTTTGATTGAGTGGATATCCTCCTTCCTCTTCAATTACTATCCTGTGCTGTTCTTTTGTCAATTGCATTACTGATGTATTTTGTGGTTATATTTTTTGAGGTTTTAATACAATTGTACTCTTTTAGCTGATATTTTTCTAACCAGCCCTGGTTAGAAGGGCTGGTGAAAGCCTGGCTACAAGTAAATAACAAAATAATTAATAAAAAGAAATCTTTTTAAAATCTCCCCTTTTCATTTTTTTCACTCCCCAGTGTGTAACTACATTTGATGTACATTGCATAAAATCAATGAGGCAGCCCGCCTCCATCATTTGTTGTCTTCCCCACCCCCACCCCAATTTATGTTTAAATTTTATTTTAGGTACCGGTACTCTCAAAAACCTAACAATCAAAAGAAAACAATACCATAAATAATTAGAGGTTACATTCCATCTCTTCTTGTTGGCTTTTTCTCATCTGAAACCAGCCTGAAGGATCTTTGGAGTGCAGCTTTCCCCTTGTTTTAATTCTTTAATCCCCCATCCATTTGGGGCATACTGTAACAAAGAAATGGGCTTGCAGTCTATTTATTGTCTTGCCCCGACAACTAAAATCCAACCCAATTTTATGATTAGAGACCTCACAGTTGGAAACAGCCCTAAATCCCCTTATTCCGTGCTACATTTTACTGGGCTTTGTAATTTTGAAAGGTCACTTTATCAGCAGCACTCCCCCGCACAAAAATATGCCTGCCTATTATTAACGCTAATGAAATGGAAATGCGAGACAGCACATACAATCAGAACCCTTCTCAGACAGCCCAGTCATGCACAATAGAAAAAGCCCTGTACTGCAGCCATGTTAAAGAAGGAGAAGGAGGATGCGTACAGCCCACTCCCCCAGTTTGCATAATATTAGAAAAGAGCAGTTACTGCTGTGGGCAGGGGGAGCAATCTTGTTTGCTTTGCAGCTTGGATTCTCTGCTTTTATTACCATAGTATTGCAATCACCAGCGCAATAACCTTCAGTGTTGCAGCTTTACTCCCTCTCTATTCTTTCCTTCCAATTAGAAAGCGGGTGTCCAGGAGAAGGAAGAAAAGATTATTTGTTTTTTGCTACTAAGGTTGAAGAAAAACCAAATTAGCAAGGGCAATGTTTTGCTCATGAAGGGGTTGGGGCGGGGGGAAGGTTGAGTGACAATGACATGAGTGAGAAGACTTTTGTGAATGGAATAAAATCCTCAAGGACTTTGATCTAGTGCCATAGCAAAACAAAGGGGAGCTGGGCTCAAAAGACAGACTAATAGAATTACCTGTATGTGATCGCTTTAATTGAAACATCTAGGCATCTTTTAGTAGCATATAATATTTTGTCAGTCATGCACAAACAACATCTAGGCATCTTTTAGTACCGGTAGCATATAATATTTTGTCAGTCATGCACAAGGCTGAGCCTCTGACAGCTTCCAGAACTTTTAACCTGGTGCTTAGGACCCTATGCTTAAGTACCTAATACTTGGAGCGGAAATATCTGAAGAGCACTTCTAGTACATACTGACTCGCCTGGGTGTTAAGGTCTGCAGTGTAGGTCCTACAGGTGGTTTGGGCCATGGCAGAGTGTGGGAGGGCCTTCTTTGATGTGGCCCCCAGCTTGTGCAATGCTTTTCCTCTAAGATGCATCTGGCCGTATTACAGGTATTGTAACTACATTGTCAGTGGGTCAAGACACACTTCTTTGCATAGGACTTTGGGGGTACAGGATTAGTTAAGAATATGCATTCCACTGCAGTCTTGTTACTGATGTTGCTTGCTTTGATATGCTTCAATTTATGGCAAGGCATGTTACTTGTATGTAATTCAACCTGGGATTACAGGGTGGAGTAGGCTATAAAATACATATAAATAAATATAAATAAGGTGAAGAACACATGCATTCGAGGTAAGGCCACAGTAGAAGATGATTGTTCAGTCATGGCAGGTACAGAGGGATATTAATAAGTACAACAGCTAATTTAACTATAAAATATATTGCAAGGACAATTGGCCTAGGGGGGAAATATTGATAAGAATTGATTAAGCACAGAACAGTATCTGCTTAACATATAAAATATTGACAAATTGTAATCTGTGGTTTGAACCATGGTATATTTGTATCAGTGCTAGGATGCTTGTGCTATCATCAACTACTGTTTGGAGAATGAGAAGCTAATAATTATTGTTCATACTTTTTGCATTTCATTTTCCTTTGATTTTAATCCTCATCAACCATGTGTACATATACCTACAACTCGGGATAACACAGGTGGCGCTGTGGGTTAAACCACACAGCCTAGGGCTTGCTGATCAGAAGGTCGGCGGTTCAAATCCCTGCGATGGGGTGAGCTCCCGTTGCTCGGTCCCAGCTCCTGCCCACCTAGCAGTTCGAAAGCACATCAAAGTGCAAGTAGATAAATAGGAACCGCTCTGGCGAGAAGGTAAACGGCGTTTCCGTGTGCTGCTCTGGTTTGCCAGAAGCGGCTTTGTCATGCTGGCCACATGACCTGGAAGCTGTACTCCCTCGGCCAATAAAGCGAGATGAGCGCCGCAACCCCAGAGTCGGACACAACTGGACCTAATGGTCAGGGGTCCCTTTACCTTTACCTAAGGTTATGCCATAAAATAAGTGTTAGGAAAACTTTCCTCCTGTAATCTCAAACTTCCAGAGGGTCAATATCAGAGCCTTGTAGCACCATAAAACTATTTCAAGGAATAAAGGCATTAAAAATTATTGCAAAGGCCTTTTAACAGTGAAAGGTGGTCAGAAAATAAACTATGGAGGAACCAACTGCTTAATAAAACATGCATGTTGCAGAGAAATGAATACTGAGCATTCATTTTGGTATTTCTTACAAACAGAGCCGTAGTCATGCTGTCTGTATCAAAGGCCTAAGCTAATGGATGACTTTGAAGATTACATTGTAAGATCAAACATAATTGCTCCAACTGCAGCTTCTAAAAAAAGAACTGGTGCTCCCTGAAAAATACAGCAGAAAATAAACTATTAACTCTACAGCAGACTCCATCAAGCTTGAGCAAAGAAGCCATTTAACCTACAGGATGCGAAGAATAAACATGCTGAAGCCCTGAAAAAAATCAAAAGGTCACAAAGCAAGGAGGATGTTTCTAGAATAGAAATTTTATTTTATTACACAAGGAACTTACCACCTTTCTTCTAGTAGTGGCATAACTACTCATAGCAAAAAACCAAACAAACTGCAAAGGACTTGATCATCTACACACCACACAATGGAAACAGAATATGTGGACACTTGCTTTATCTGAGAAACTAACTAAGAGAGTACACGACCTGAATGATGCAACCAATATTTTGATGTGATATGGCATCCCATTATAAAATATTCAAATAAATGCCCTGATCACTGACATCCGCCAATTATGCATATAGATTTATGGGAAAATTTGACACATTAGTATTCTATTCTGGGGGAGTGGGGAACCAATTGTTTTGAAAATGTCTTCTGGAAAATTAATTAAATGCGCTGCTCTGGTTTGCCAGAAGCGGCTTAGTCATGCTGGCCACATGACCTGGAAGCTGTATGCCGGCTCCCTTGGCCAATAATGCGAGATGAACACCGCAACCCCAGAGTCGGTAACAACTGGACCTAATGGTCAGGGGTCCCTTTACCTTTTTATTTTAAAAAAATTATTCTGACTTGTTTCTTTCATAGAACTGAAATTTATCCTTCCAATAATGGTTGAAGTAACAACGGTTGTATTATTAACCCGTTAACACATTGCTTTTATTTCTTGATATATTTACATCCCACATTTTCTGCAAGGAGCTAAAGATGGCATACATACTTCTTCCTCTCCCCATTTTATCCTCACTACAAGCCTATGAGCAGGTTAATGCTGAGAGAGGTTGACTGGCCCACAGTCACCCAGTGAGTCAAGCAGAGAGATGAAGCCTGGTCTCCCAGATTCTAGTCCTACACTAACCAGTACACCACATTAGCACTGTATTAACACTATTGCTTTGAAATTAGGGCAGAAAACCACACTTTGTACTTTAGGCTGGCACACTGGCACATGGAAAGACAGAGTGGCATAGTGGCTAGTGTCAGACTAGAACAGGGGTCAGCAACCTTTTTCAGCCGTGGGCCGGTCCACCGTACCTAAGAGCATGTGATGGGCCGGACAATATTTTTTGGGGGGAAATGAACGAATTCCTATGCCCCACAAATAACCCAGAGATGCATTTTAAATAAAAGGACACATTCTACTCATGTAAAAGTAGTCCTGTTAGCTAGGGATGATGGGAGTTGTATTCCCAAAACATCTGGAGGGCCGAGTTTGGGGATGCCTGCCCTAATGCTAGCAGAGCCCGTGCCATCCCCGTCCAAAGCACGCTGGCGGGCAACTCTCCCCTCTACCGCCCATCTCCAACCCCGCCCTCACCTGACCCACTTCAGCTTCTCAGAGACTTCTCGCCACGCTACCTCAGCCCGGCCGACCTACCTGGCCGCTCGCTTCTCTCCTCCTCTCCCCCTCAGAGCCGACTCCGCCGCCATCTCATATCTACCGCCTTGCCTTCCGATTGGTCGCTTCAACTGCAAAAGCCTATTGGCCGTTTGCAAAATAGTCCCACCCGCCGCCGCCTCGTGGCCGCGCAGCCATTGGCCTGTTCGAACACGGCAAACGCCTAACGACCATCAGGCTTGGAAGCGCCGTTGAAAACCGAGGAGCGCGGAGGAGGAGAAATACCCCACAAAGACAAGTGGGCGGGGGCGGCGGGGAAGCAAACCCAGTATGGGACGCTAAGCTTTCTGGGGCTTGTAGTATTCTCGGCGACATTTCCAACGCCTTCTTGACAGCTACGGTGTTATGCTGTGACCCGGTAGGCGAAAGGAAGCGTTTTCAACCCTTAGAAGGGACAGCTGTCTCTCCCTGCCCCTCGTATATTTCCTGCGCCCTTAACGAAATACTTGTCGCCATGGCAGGGAGGTGCAGAGCTGGTGTGGCAAAAGGTCCACTTGTGTGTGAGCTCTCTGCCCTTCCAAGTTGGTAGGTGTCCTAATAAGGTTGCCAACTAACCATTAAAATAAGCAGGCCAGGACTGTTCTTGCGCCTTCCCTAGTAAGTCGAGACACAGAAATCAGCTGAGAAAGCACAGCTACAGAGACCAGTTCAATAAATTTGTATTCTACCAGAGTTACGGTTCCCCCCCCCAAAAAAGCTGAACATATTTTAAAACTCTGTGCAGTGCAAACCTATTGCTACTTGCACTATAAAAAGGGAGAGAGGTTCCCCGCCCCCAAGTTATTTACAACTCCACATCAGCTAGCAGTGTATTTGAAAAAAATAACAAAATAGCACAAATTAATTTGATTTCAAATGCCTGGGGAGAGGAAAATTTGTGTTTGGATGCATTTGCATAAGATGTAACTGTCAAATGGCAAAAAAATTACTATGTGCTGCTAGTCAAGGCCTACTGAAGACTCATCTTTTACCCAAATATTAGAATTAAAATAGTGTAAACTGATGTGCTTGTTTCTGTAATGCCACTGGAACTATTCCAGAGTTAGTAGTTTTATCTTTATAGTATAGCTTTTAGGATTAAGTCTTTCATAGAATCATAGAGTTGGAAGGGACCCGGAGAATCATCTAGTTCAACCCCCTGCAATACAGAGATCTCAATTAAAGCATCCACTACAAGCATCTACAAAAAGGAGGGATTCTCTCCTCAGCCCTCACACCAAATCTGCCTGGCTCTGCCTGCTTTGAAAAATGTATTGTCTCAAATTAAATGTCACTGTTGCAAACTAGATGTTAAATGGCAACCCCATCCCTGACTCACATTCATCAAAAAATAGTTTGGTGCATTATGGTTTTTGTAGATCTTGTCAACCTTTGAAATAAGAAAGGGTTGAGTGATTATTGCTCTGGTCAGTGACTCATGAACTGCCATGCAAACTTTTGCTGAGGTTTTTCCCCCTTACCGGTACATCTGCCTTGCCAGTGTACTCACGGTCCACCCCCAGCTTATATTGACAGCTTGTAGATAAGGAGGTAATGGCTCCTGTTGCTTTGTCCCTGCTGCTGCCAACCAGCAGTTCGAAAGCATACTAGCTCAGTAGATAAATAGGTAAATAGAAGCAGTTTAGTCATGCTGGCCACATGACCCAAAAAAGCTGTCTGCGGACAAACGCTGGCTCCCTTGTCCCAAGAGAGGAGATGAGCGTCACACCCCATAGTCTAATTCGACTGGACTTAACTGTCCAGGGGTCCTTTACCTTACCTTTACCTAATCAATGAAGGAAGTTAAGGATGCTCTGTGCTTTGTTGATTAATAAGACTTGTGAGCAGCAGGTGGGGATTCAAACTCACTGTGTGAAGGGGGGGTGTTGTTGCTGCCTGAGCAACTGGGACTGATTGCAGGAACTATGGCATGATTTTGCATGAGTGTGGGGTGGGCATTCTCCTCATTGTGGATTCATTGGCTCTGTCCCTGTGCATGTGTTGTGACTGGTATACTCCTTGACTGGGATGTATGTAGCAAGAGAACATATAAAATGGGCACATGGAATTTGGTTTCAGAATTTCTCGTAGCTTTCTGCCTCTGACTATAATACTACTATTTTCTAATTTTCACAAATACCAGCCAGTCACTTTCCTCCTAGAATAAATCCTGAAATGCAGAGAAATATTAAACTTTCTAGAATGTTTAGCATAGTTCCCAAAAGCACATCTATGTTGCTAGTTCTGGCACTTTTCAAGCCAGAAAAAGTAGACAGATGGGGACAGCAGCTTTTACACAACCAACTTCCATTGGTTACATTTATTGCTCAGAAGTTCATTACACTTCTCTCTCTTGCACAAAGTTCAAGGCTAGATGAAAAACACATAGTTGTGCAAAAAAAATAGCAGTAGCATCTGGTGAGAAGAGCCCTACTGCGTAGCTCCATAAATAGTAGAAGGGAGTCTGGGCTAGAATACACATCTTCACCGTTTTTTGGCTGAGAAAAGTATACACTGCAACTGTGTGGAATTAGTGATCTCATTCCACTTCCAAAGAGCAGCTCAGGTTGTGATGTGGCAGCAACCAGATCCAGAGTCAGGTTGCCTTGACAGGAACTGCACCCCAGAGGAGTTTCGAGGGGATCTGTCTTCTTCAGACATGGGGCTGCTTCTTACGATGCCTCTTGCCTGCCTGGGCACCACGCTGGGCCCCCTTCATCAGACCCTTATACTGTCCCTGAAGTTTTGCATTTTTCCTGCCAGAAAGAGAGAGAAGAGGTTAGAATGAGTACTGCCACAAGCACAGCAGGTACATGTGTAGTTCTCCTATAGAGGCATTTAGGTGCCCTGCTTCTGCAGCAAAAGCAGGTCTGGGATACCAGTGAAAAAGGAAGCTTCAAATCTGTAGAATATCCAGCAGAGTGCTTGAGATAGGAGAACATAGCTGGTTTCAAGTACACACTACACCATGGCAGCATTTTACAGATAGAGAGAAATCCTGAACGGTGACACTGAGTTGCATCGAGTTAAGTTCTACTCTTAGTAGACTTATTGAAATTAAGGGCCTAAGTTAGTCAAGGCCATTAATTTCAATGTGTCCACGCCAAGCAGAACTAACAATGGATGCAACCCATAACCTGCACAACCGAATGTCTCCACATTCCACTTTCCTCCTGGCTAGGGATCAATCCAAGTGATACATGATCTGCCTGCAGAAGGTGCCAGATTCAGTGCTTGACATCTCCAATCAGGTAGCAAGTGATGGCAAAGACCTCCCTGAAGAGCTGTGATTGGTCATTGTGGTAATAGTCAGCTATATGAATGAGCAGTATGGCCTAGTATAAGCAGCCTCCTATGCTCTCCCCACAGCATCCCCATATCATACCTTCTGTTAAGTTTGGCTCTGTTCAGTGGGATGTAGGCATAAGGATCCAGGCGGCCCTTCTTGATATCGCCTTTGCCTTTCTGTAGAAACAGAAGAGAATCAGTGCTTAGTGACTGGAAGCAAGACATGGAAAAATGTAGACTTCTGCCAAAATGGGCATTCATATCAGCTATCACAATGTCTATCAATGCCTCACATTCAGATCAATTATTCAAAACCAGATCTAGCTTAGATATACAGAGATTCGTCTTTAAAAGGGAGCCAGCCTGCAGCCCTGTGTTTAGGGCGGGAGTTAATAGAATGCTGTGCTATGTAGAACTGCAATAAGTAAGTCAAGGAAATGTCCTGATAGGAGACAAGAAATCTTCAATGTCTGTACCAAGACATCTTTTAACATACTTTGATACTTTGAATCTGTACTTGAGTTGCTTGATAAGTCCAATAAACAAGGCTTCCTATGATGTGGAAAAAGTAGCTCTATACAAATAATCAACTTGCTGGCCACATGACCCGGAAAGCACAGAGTTATGACAATGCCAGGTCCTAACTACCCTGTTTCCCCTTTTTTAATACGTAGTCATAAAGTAAGCCATGGCAGGTTTTTTTTTACCTTTGTGAGAAGTAAGACGTACCCCAAAAGTAAGCCATGGTGTCGCCATTGTTCCCGTCGCCTCCTCAGCCCCTCCTGCGTGCGCAGGGAGCCAGCGAACCAGTGAGAGGCACGGGGGGAAACGCGCCTCTTGCGGAGTTCTGCCCCGCCTGCTCAGCGCGCAGGGGGAGGCTGTACTGTACCATACTGACGTAATAAAAATAAGACATCCCCCCGAAAATAAGCCACCCTGTGTTTTTTTGAGGAAAAAAAATTATAAGACGGTGTCTTAAAAAGGGGGAAAGACGGTAATCACATCACAATCTTACCTTTGCCTTGTATGCTTGCCTAGGTGCTGCATTCTTGCCAATAGGCCGATGGATTCCAACACCTCCAGCTGTGAAGAACAAACAATAATGGAATAGTTTCTAGGCTTCTCTCAGCTGTACAAAAAGGTTTCTGCCCAGTCCGCCACTGGATTGTAGGCTTCTTGTAGCCAACAATGCTTGAAGTGCAGCCAGCCTGTTTGAAACACTTCCCCCCCCCCCAACATTATTGTGCTTCAGCAGCACGAGAAAGCATACCGCGGATGGGCTATCTGTGTTAAGGTTTAACTGGGAGCAAGACACAGCACTGAGTGGTTTTGTAGTATAAGCACAACACATTATCCCATGTTTCAGAGGTCCAACTGGACTTGAGTAGAAGTTGGCCATGGTGTGGAACACTCTTCCAGCAAAGATTTGGCAGGTATCCTTGCTTTTGACTTTCAGGCATCTCTCAAAGACCTACTTATGCCAGCAGGCCTATACAGCTGATTGAAATTATTATTTTGTACTCTTTTTAATGGTGTTTTATGTAAACATTTCATTGTATACAATCCTGAAATTTTCAGAGATGGTGGTATATAAATAACCTTAAGCAGCATCTCATTCTCTTTCCCTTCCCTTTTACAGGGGTATGTATCCAATGTGATAAGGCAGCTAAGTCCACACCACCAGCCCAGAAAAAAGCACTTACCCTTATACTGTGATTTTGCATCAGTGCCCAGTTCCTCATCATCTGCTTCTTCCCGGAATCTGCGCTTTTGAGCCTTTTTCTGCAACGAAGTTTCCAAGCATCAGCACTTGCTACATAAATTAGGCTTCTCACTAGGGTCCAAGGCCTTTTCCCTTTCCTGCATTATCTGCTTGGTAACAAGAACTGTATTTGACAGTCAAGCTCAGTTCCCCTTTGATTTCAGCAAGCAATTCACCTTGGCAACTGTGTGGGCCTTTAAAGAAAATTCTTGAAATTCCTATTTCCCCCCTCCTGCCCATGTCTCAGTACTTACACTTCGGATCCCGACTTCCTGCATAAGATCTGCCATCTCTTCATCCACTCCTGTAAAAGAGAACAAAATTCAGCGTGAGAACAATGCATAAAACATCTTTGTAAAATCATTTGCATTTATAGTTAAAAGTATGCATTTCAGCTGTTCAGTATGTTTTTACACGTTGAAATGATAAAACTTTAATCAGAAGCAAACACCAGAGTGTTCAAAGGAGCTTACTCCCAGAAGAGTATGGACAGGACTGCAGTCATGCCACAAGCACACCAGAACACTCTTTGAAAAACTGCTAGTGCTTCATTTTTGTAATAATCCACACACATTTTGGTTGCTGTTTTTTATTACCAGGAAACAATGTAAGTTGTGTTAACATTTAACAGCTGGTAAGCCCTGAGCAACATATTTTAGATGTTCCCTAAGATATCTGGAGGTGCTGCTGATTTGTGTTGCATCCTATGGAACTAACTCCATTTGTGATTATGGAAGAGTGCTTTCTCTGTGGTGGCACCTACACTGTATTGTAGGTTTGATGTTTTATTGGACTGCTTTATGTTTCCAGTAAATGATTATATTATTACATTATAATTATTAAATTATTTTAATGGAAGGGCAGTATAAAAATAGTTTGGAATAAATACATATTTAAGCACATAATAATTTTATGTGAAGACAGTGAACAGTCTTAATTTGAAAGGGCTAAAAGTGTCAAAAGCCCTGGAATGAATCACATGTTGAAAGTAAAACAAACAAATAAATCACATGTTCACCAGCCTACATAAAGCCCAAGTTATCTAACTTCAAACAATTCCATCAAACAGTATCAGAATCAATAAACGTATACAATGTTGATGCTATCATAGTGGAACTGGACTTCACAGCTGGTTAACAGAAACTATTGCTTGGATACCAAGCCCAGCCATAGTTTGTAGACCACTGATGGCCAGTTTTCAGCTGAATACATTAGGCCATCCACCAGTACCTTTAGCCCCTTCTTCTTCTTCCTCCTCCTCCTCTTCACATATAATGAGACGGCCATCAGCTGATACCTTGAAGTCATGGCTGATTTTAGCAGCCTGGCCCTTGCCTGGTTTGGTAGCTGCATAAAAGAAGATCACAAAAGACTTACAAGGAGATAGGACAGCCCCTCTATCCCAGCATAAATGATCTCTCTCTTTCCCCAAACTGAAAAGGCAGATTGTGCCACTGTCAAACTGCTCCTTACCCAGAACCCTTTGTGCCACATTAGGGTCCAAGAAGTTGAGGGGCTCATCGCCTTCTCCCTCCTTAAGCCAGGCCTGGCTTTGTTGCCGTAGCACTTTCCTGGTTTCTTTTCCTTTGTGCTGCTTGATGTCACCTTCAAGGTCAGAGTCCGAGTCTGCCAGGACCTCCTCCATACTGTAAACAAGAAGGCAGGAGGCAATGCAAGTAGTACTTACTGAGGGTGCAGAGGAACATAAAGAACACTTCACCTTCTAATGGACTTGCCATGGCAGACATCCCTCCTGCTCTAGCCTTAAAAAACTGTAGCTTTTAGGTTCAACAATGGCATGACATGAAGACAAAAGACCAGCACTACATCAATACCTCTCCCCCATGGGTCGTTGCGATGGTCCTCCTTCTTCTACAGAAGTGGCTGCTGCCCGTTTCACAGCTTGCCGCTTGCGGTTCCTTGCCTCAGCCTTGCGGATATTCAACAGCACCTTGCGATACGACTCAGGAAGCAAAGCCTGCAAAGGCTCAAACCTGGGAAGTAAAGACGGAAGACCAGTGTCACAGAAATCAGTCTCTCGCGTATCCCCCACTACCAGTCATAGAAGTCAGACAGGCATTAGACCAGTGCTTAACCTGTGGCCTTCGAACTGCTGGAACTAAAATTCCAGCTAATCCCAGACCTTTGGCCATATTGGTTAGAGCTAATGTCAGTTGGAGTCCAGCAACATCTGGACTACTATCAAGTGCTTGGTCATCACTCTCAAGATATGTTTTGTGTGCATGAAGCTGTATCCAAGATGGCACAGTTCAAGACAAGCACATCTAGGAAGCAAGTGCTTTGGAGTGAGCAGTGTATGAGCAATGTGCTATAGATCTTAGAACTTTTCCTTCTTGAACATCACAACACGGGATCTCCCCAGTCCTCCCTCTAACCCCAGAACTAACCCAAATTTGCGGATCATTTTGGAGAGGAGGTTTCGCAGCTTCATGCGGAAATGTCGTCTCATGTCGTCTGTCAATCCTCCTATGGCTTCTAACTGTAAGCAGAGCACAAGCTTTAGAATTTTGATGCCCCCCCACAACCACACCTTGCATGAAATAAATTCCCTTGGTTCTCTCTCTCTCATGCATGTGTGCAAACCTGCCCCCCTCCCCGGGCTCCTACTGCTTCCCAACAGCACTAGAAGTGGCACAACACCTCACCAAAGCTGGGAAAAGAGTGGATCATTAATTCCAATATATACCCATAAACTCTGAGTCAGGAACTAGACAGACAGCGGGCAGAAATAGGTTCCAACAATTCAGGCACCTTTCTGCGTCACTCCCTTTAAGTTACGCAAACTAGGCTACTCTTATTCTCAGAACCTTCCTTCCTACAGGCTGCCCTAGTGCATTTCCTCTTCTCACCATGGTCTCCAAGTGCCGACTCAACAATGCCGTGTCCAGGAGCAAGAGCGCGACCTTGAGGAAGCCCAAAGCTGACTTGACGACATCCCGCGTCCGTGAGCCTACCATGAGGCAGACATGCTGCATGAGCTGCTCCAGGGCATCTGACCCAACGTGTTCTGCAGTAGAGTAAAGCTAATCTTAGACATACTTGAATTCTTCAGATTCTACTGATAGCCAGACAACAGAGGGCTCTGATTACTTTCAGCAGGTTTCCTGCTCAGCAGCAACGCAGCACAGGCCTCACAGTGCTTACACCTGGTGTGGTGGTTGGAACCCCAAGGGCACAGAGCTCTCTGCTCAGGATAGTGAATACAACCATTCATGTCACCCTTAGACATATTCATTAGCATGTCCATCCATGCAATAAGCTCAGTTCAAAAGGCAGCCTCCAAATGCTGTTTGGTGCCTCCCAACTTTTGGTGCCTGCAAATTGCAGGAGAATTCTGTACTAAACTACTGAGGCTATAAACATTATCCAGCAAGTTTTTGGCATTCAGATCTCTCACCTTTGAACTCAAAGAGCAAACGGGCAAGAGCGAGCACCGTGCAACTGATCATGGTGACTGAACCGGTCAAGCCCGCATAGACCAGGAGGAGATAACGCTGCATTCCATCTGGAGGGAATAAATGCTGGGGGTTATTGCACTGAAACTGCTAAAAGTAAGATATCAACTATACCACACAGGCGGCATTGGGGCTGAAGAGGCTCCCCCAGAAAATGGCTACAATGATCCAGAAAACCCAATGTGAATGAAAGGTTTTCAAAAGAGGAACCCAGACACTATGGAGACAATGCTAACATCCAGGTCTCTGAGTAAGCTGGAATATCAGAGACCAAAAAGACAAGAGTACAGATATCAATAGTAGATAGGCAATATTGGGAAGTGAACAGACACTGAATTAGGAAGGACAGAAATGCCCCCATGTTCTGACTACTGAAAACCCTTTTTCTGAAAGCAGGAACCAATCTGAAATGTTAAATATGTTCTGCTTTATACAGTGCAAGGGTGGAAGACTGGGATATTCAAAGCCTCAGGCTGGGCTAAGTGAATCCTGCATTTCTTTAATTAGTGTGGAATTTAAAATCAGAGGTCAAATTTAAAATTCTAGTGCTTATGATTCAAGGATAATCTGAAAAATGTGTAGGCATTGCCTGATGAGATCTCTGAAACAAGGAGGTTAAGGAGGATTTCTAGTAGTCAGGTGGTTAGACTTTAGTACCCTGCATAGATTTCCCTTTGCTAAACAGAATTACACAAAAATCAATATGTACAATTTTTCAGTTTGCACAAAGTTCATCCAGGTCTCAATTCAGCAATTAAATGCAAAATTTGGCTAATTTGGAAAAACTCAGAAGAGGTTATATGGACCAGTGATAAGAGGAGAGTTGACTAAAATTACTGGAATAAATGAAGCAGAGATGGAAAGCAATGTAAGGTAGTCAAAAATAGAAGGGGTGTACATAGGAGCCAACACAGCTTTTGACAGAAAGATAGGGGGCACAGGGCAAAAAAGTCCATCTCTTTTGGGTAACAGCCCAATGTGGGCAAACCAGGACTCACCGTTTGGTGTGGGGCCAAAGCGCAGGAAAGCATGACCAATCTCGACAAGTAAGTTGTAAGCGTTCTTGCGGGCACCCACCGACACCTCCTTGGTGCAGAGTATGACCTAAGTACAAAGGTACCTGTCATCACCCCATGCCACCTCTGCCCCACAGTTTTCAACATCACTGTATTATCAGCATCAGCTTTCAGAGAGAACTGAAATATAAGCCATTTGTCTAAAATGTATTACCAGATCAGAGCTCCAGCCAATCTATGACTTTCCCAAGCACAAAAACTACAGCCATCAAGTTGACCTTTTTTTTTTTTAACATGTGACAACAGACAAAACACTTTCAGCAGTAGGGAACTTCTTGTTCTGAGGATTTCACAAAGGCAGTCGCTATCTAATCCAGATCCAAGGAGGGAGAAAACATTTCTAGTTCATTGCTTTAAAAAAGAGAGAGCAAATCAGGTGAACCTGAAGATGGAGCACTGCAGAGCAGGCAGGTCAGAAACTGGCAGTAACTTCCAACTGTCAGGGACTATGGCAAAACTGCATAAGCCCTGCCTGTCGGAGTAAGTGGGAGCAGCAATCCACTACAGGGTATCATCCTCCACTGATGGGAAAATATATTTATTCCCTCATCGCAAGGTAGAAGAAGCAAAATTCCTAATTCTGAATTACAACAGCTTATTCACAGCATGAGAACAAGATGTTTGTAATGCAAAAGAAACAAGGCAAGCAAGGAATGAGAGAGGATTACCATGCTGCATAGCTACATTTGCCAATGGGCTTGAGTTTGTTTGCAGCAGGCAGGAGAGGAGAAAATTCCATTTATGGGCCAGAAAGATGTGGGGATTCAGAATATAGCGGAACTTGTACCATAACTTGGCTCTGTTTGGAGATGAAGGTTTAGTTCCATGCATGCTCCCACGTCTAGCCCCAGAAGTACTATTTCTCCCCATCTTCTGCGGACACAAATGCCCACCTACTTTCCCCATTCCTTCAGCACCCTGCCTGCCACTGCCTTTTCTGCTCACCTCTGGCACCAGGGCAGTAACGAAATCCTCATGCTCCACTGCAAGCTGCTTGACAACATGGAAGAGGCACTTCAAACGGGGCTGGGAACAAAGAATGGGAGTGTGGGGTTAGAGACAGGCAGGCAGAGCAATCTCTTATTTCTATCACCCCCCGTGCTTCAGCACCCTACCCACTACAGGGGGGAAAGCAACAAATGTCTTCTCCCCAGACACCTTCCTTACCCTCTTGGCAGGTGAAGTGGCACTGGGCAAAGAGCCTAGCAGGGCACTCTGTAGCTCCTCCAGATGACTTCTAACAAAGTTCTGACAGGCAGGCCTGTCAGAGGCACATATTTCCTCCAGCACCCGATAAGCCTTCTTCTGTATCCTGTGGTCTTTGTTCTAGGATGATTATACCAGACAAATTAGTTAGCAAAAGCAAACTGCATGCACACAAGAACAGAGGCTCTCAGCTTGCACAATATGGAAGTGGGGGGAGGCCACATCTATAGAATCACAAAGTTGGAAGGGACCTGAGGACCATCTAGCCCCTTTTAGATATTTTAGTTGCATAGGAGCTGAATATCTGTCAGTTGTTTCCATGTGGTTGAGAGACTGTTTCAATGTCACAAGTGTATGGAATGTGAGGGTCAATTACATGAGTCTTTCCCACAGAATCAGCATCAGTTGGATCATCTGAACATTCTCCTTGCTGCACAGAAAATGCACACAGCTGGGAAAACCCCTAGGAGATTACCCCTGTGGCCACGAAAATCCAAGAGGATAGGCACTCAGCATGAAACAAGGACCATAGGGTTGCCCAAAGCAGATAGCTAGGTTATTATCTGATTATGCCTGACGAGGATAACAATGGATCATAGACAAACATGCTCTACTGTTTCCACACAACTTTGGGGAGCAGAAGCCAAGTAATATGGATAAGGTCAAACAACTCTGCATCCTCCTTCTGAACAGATTAAGACACTGTCTCCCTAAATGTAATAGCTAAACTGATTTTAAGGATGTCAATATGGCACTCTCAGGAAGAGCAGGGATCGTGGTGGTCAAATCTAGCAGGCCTGGAGCTTGCGACGTTCCACAGCAAACACCCCAACAGCTAACTGAAAGGCAGCTCACCTGTAAGGAGGACTGGATGGTGCTATAGAGATCGTGCAGAGATGGCTCATCTGCGTAAGGGGCCATGGCTACAACAAGGTCCAACACAGAAAGCCTGCAACAGGGAAGGCACAGTTAGCAAGCGTGAACACAAAAGCTAGTCTTTAGGACTCTGCTTCTCCCTGGGAATAGTACACAGCCAACTACTTATTAGTGCAAACCTACCAGATTCCACAATTACTGGGGCCAGGAATGGAAAAGCAATGTGCATCCCACTCTCTCTGCCTTCTCTTACTTGCAGGGAGAGGGGAGCACCTGGGAGGAACAGAGGAAAAAATAAGGCCTCCAATGAGGTGCTCTGGAGCTTAACAGGTGTGGGACAGAGAGGGGCTTACTTCACAGACAGATGAAAACAATACTGATTTACATACCGGTAGGCCTATGTAACAGAAATGTTTTCCACTGTATGGAAAAAGATGGATCCAAACTCTGGGGTGTCCTTACCTAGTGAACTCTGAACTATCAGAGCTGGTCAGTTTCTCACTAGCTTTCTGTAGGAAAGCATGCACCATCTGCAATAGAGGTAAAGAGAGTGTCATCCCCAGAGCTTCCATTTTGCACCACATACATTGTTTTATTTGTATGCTGCCTTTCCATAGTTCAAACCATGCGCAAGGCAGCTCACAGCATGGGAAAACACATAATTACAAACATAACCAAGCGTAGTCATAAGCAATAAATAAAACATCAAAAAGTACACAAATTGAACAATTTCCACATAAATCATAATAAAATCTTTAAAATAATACCAAAAAAAATCAGTATCAATAACAGTAGAACCCTGCCCCCACAAAAAACCACTAAACTAAGCAGCCTCAGTTTTTGTAGGTGTAAGTCAGGGCCCTATTCTCCTAGGCCTGATGGGGAAAGGCCTGCCCCACCCCACCCCATGTTTGAGATCCATCCAGCTACAGGCACCTCCCCCTCTCTCTCCTAGCACTGGCAGACCTTAGAGATGTGATCAGCTTGTATCCAGTTGGTCTGAAGCACGCAGAAGTGCAACCATATTGGATCTGACAAGGCCTAAGAGAACTCAGCTATAAAACCTCCTGCGTGAACACTTCAGGGTTAAATAATATTTTGACTTGTGCTTTTGGAAGCCATACTAGCAAACACTGCAGTCTTTCAGTTCCCTGCTATGGCCTTGAAGAGTGAACATTCCAAAGGGCTTTTCATTTTGAGCTGATAATCAGTGTTCTGCACACCCACCCACCTGCTTTTATATTAATATGTGGGACTTACAACAGAAAAGGAAAATGCCTTTTATGTGTATAGACTGTTGCTCATCAATCCATCCTGTTCTATAACACAAAAATATATTAATTATATTAAGAGGCTAAAATAAGGAGAATGGCCCTTGTCTGAGGTCCAGCTTCGAGGGCCTTCTGGCAGATCCCTCCCTGCAAGAAGTGAAGTTGCAGGGAACCAGCAGAGGGCCTTCTTGGTAGTGGTTCCAGCCCTGTGGAATACCCTCTCATCAGATGTCAAGGAAATAAAAAACTATTTGACTTTTAGAAAACATCTGAAAGCAGCCCTGTATAGGGAAGTTTTTAAGGATTGATGTTTTACTGTGGTTTTATAATTTGTTGGAAGCTGCGCAGAGTGGCTGGGGCACCCCAGTCAGATGGGCGGCATACTTATTATTATTATTATTATTATTATTATTATTATTATTATTATTATTCCTAGCAATGCTGTTCACTTATAGAGCCGGCCCACATGAGATGATTGATAATTATTGCTATTACAATCTGTTACTCACCCTTCATTCCAAGGTCCCGGGGCAGGTTACAACAATTAAAACACAATATTAAAGTTTAAAATAAGCCCTGGAAATCAAGTTTGGAGAATTTAGAAACTAGTAACCCTGCTGGCTTCCCACTTTCTAGAGGAAAGGTTGCCACTCAGGTAGTATAACAAAACAAGTGGTGATGCTCTCAGAAGTCTGGTCTCGGTTCACAGAGCTTTGCTCACCTCTGGCTCCGTCACAGTCAAGTAGGCCCGGATAGTGTCCAACACAGAGCGTCGCTGTACAGGGCTTTCGCTGGCACCACCCTCCTGGCTATAGGCATTGAATAGAATGGGCAGGAAGTTCTTTGCAAAACGCCCAACTTCAGCACGCTCGGCCTCTGCAAAGAGAAGCAAACAAATATAGAGAATGGAGAGAAAGAAAGCGAAAAAGAGAGAAAGATGTTGCTGGTGAAGCATGCTTCAAAATGCTGGAATCGACAGCATGGCTCCTGCCAGGCTCTCTACCCCTCTTTCTCCACTCTTGCATCCTCAGCTAGAGTAAACTGAGCAAGGGTCATTTCCACAGACAGATCTTACCTGTTTGACAGCCTTTGTTAATTAGCCTGCGCAAAGCTTGGCACACAACGAGCCGCAGATCAGGACGATCGCTGATGGCCATGCCCAAAGTACGTGCCAGTCCTTTGAAGGAGGATACCACATCGGTAGGCTGGCTACAGAAACCAGGCAGAAGGGTCCAGATCTGAAAGACAGAGAAAGGAGCATTGTTATGAACCACACAGTTACACTCCAAACCTTATAAGCACAGGGTCCCAGTCCTAGATGCAGAAAACACACAAAGCAAAACTGTAGGGGTGCTGCCTCACCTGCCACTGCAGTGTATCGTAGATCTTGGCTTCCAAGTGCCGTTTAGCCTCGGCAAGCTCTGTGGCTGGAGAAAGGTAAGAGAGAGGTCTGTGACTGTAGCTTAGTATATATGAAGAAGTTAACCTAAGGGGGAAATCAACACACTCTGCCTGTAGGACACCTGGAGTTTGCACGTTATACAAAATCTCATGAAATTAACAGGCAACTGCTGTCATGATGTACTCCATACAATAGTTGACCCATATATTTGTGCAGATCTAACCCGTATCGAAAGCCACAATTGGTGCAGACCCAAAGGATGAATTTCTGCTCGCTGAATGCAAACAGTACTGTTGTGCAGCAATAGACTATAACTAAATCCCAAGACTGAGACTTCAAATGTGGAGCTTTTTAACATCTGCATTTTTTTTTCATTCTGTATGCCCAAATACCTCAAATATGGTACTTGCTGAGGGGTAGGGGAAATCTCATTAGAAGCTGGATTTTGTTTTGGGAGTCTGGTATGGTAGATTTTCTGATGGAGTCTCCAGGTGGAATGTACCACAGCTCTACTGCAATCTTAAACCCTAGAGATGGAGCTGTTGTCGTGCTCTTTTAAGGTCCAACACTCAGGTCTGCTGGTACATGCTTGTGGTCTTGCCCATCTACATTGTCAGTTACCTCTGTGTTTTAGAGTGGCAGCCAGTGGCAGGAAGTAACTGGAGAAGAAGGCAAGGGGTGCATCTCGGATACTGTCTCGGAGTACAGGAAGGAGCCAGCTACGGGGGAAATCCAGTGTCTCCCTTGTAGAGGAAGCAGAAGAGAGAAGAAATGACAAAATTAAGAGGATTGGGGAAGCAATGTACCTGGGTATGCTGGATTTTGGTGCCTTTGGTGCCTTTGTGAGTACTTTCAGCTACAACAATGCCGTAAGATAGTGGAGGTGTGAAAGGCCCAAGTAGTAAACACCCAGTTCAGCCTACAATCCTGTCCAAGAATTTCTGGTCTTGAAGCATCCAACTAAATGGCAAAGGCAGATTCAAATGCGATTTTGCTAACCCCTTCTAAACAGAGTTTGCAACATGCAACTGTGTTCCTAATTAATGGAAGAGTACGGGATCCCAACTTTTCTTTTCATATGAACCCTGATGCAGATGCCCATTCAGACAGTCACATTTCTATCCTATTCAGGTGGTAGCGAAATCTGATTTGAATCTGCCTATGGCCACTGTGAGAATAGGATGTTGAACTAGATGGCTTGATCCAGCTGGGCTTGTCTTATGGGAAGGTATAGAAACATCAGAAACCCAGAAAGGCAGAGATTATACTCACTCTGTGCCATCAATATCTAGGGGCACAGCCTGTAGAACCACCTCGGGGCCCATAGTGGTCACTGCAGCCCCTAGAGTCTGGTCGAGCAGCAGAGTGTGAGGAAAGTGTGGGGAGCCACGCAGGTCAGCTAAGGACTGTAAGCACTGCAGAAAAAGGAAAACGAAAGAGAGCGTTACACAAGTAAACGTGTTATAAAACAGCCTACCCTCTTATAATGACTTCTATCACTGACTTCTTTATATCCACTCTATAACACAGTGGTCCTCAACCCCCGGTCTGTGGCCCGGTACCGATCCATGGATCAAATGGTACCGGGCCGCCCAAGGAACATTAAATTATTTCAATTTTATTTACTGTGGTGTTAAAATGTTAAATCACTTTATATTCATTTTTGGGTGTAACTGTATTTTATTTTGAAGGCATGTTTAAATACAATTAATTTAAAATTATGACATCAAAACAATCTAAAATATAAACAATCAATGTCCCCCCCTCAGTGGGCCGTGGTAAAATTATCAAACATTGACCGGTCCGCGACGATAAAAAGGTTGGGGAGCACTGCTATAACACACATTTATGCATCCACAAATCTCCAGCTCATGGTCCTAAGAGCTCTAGAAAAGTTTAGCAACAATGCATCTCAGAAGTTTGCAGGGCCTCAGTGTCCAAATGTTCTTTTGCCATGGAGATCCCTTCTTGTCTCTTGTGGAAAAGGGCTCAGTCACCACAGAAACTCCTTTACCTTACACATGATGAGATGGCACTGATGCCCACACACTTCAAAGAAAGTCTTCAGAACCTGCAACACGGAGGCCCATGCCGCATGGAACCGGTATGTCAAGCCCTCTTCCACTGCCCTACAAGGAGAAAAGCAAATAGCTATTCAACACGCAGCCTTTCAAAACCAGGATTTTGACCTCTTTCCCTCAACCCACTGGGTCACTTCTTCTACCTGAACATCTTGCAGACGTGAGCAGCTGGTCCAGAGGGGGTGGCAGAGGAAACCAGCCCCAGCTCTGCCATGTGGGGGGCCACGCATTCATTGAGCAAGACCTACAACAAGAGGCAAACACACAGACACACATAGAGCTTTAGCACTAGCCCACTCTCCTTACAGCAGGGGTGGGCAAAGTCCAGCATGTGTCCCAATTGGGCCCACGAGGCAGTTTTCCTCAAACCATGCCTTCTTGCCCACATGGTGACACAGATCCCAAACAATCAGGAGCATTAAAGTGCTCCAGTTATTCCTTGTCAAGAGAAACTTGCTGTCAGCTGACTGGCTATGCAGCAAGCCTGCAGTGATGGACTGTGCTAAGGAGTCCGCCACCAGCACAGCCGATGCCTGCTTAAAGCAGGCTTTCGGTGAGTGCCAATCAGTGCTTGCAGCAAGCTGGCTGTAGGTCCAAGTATCCTGTTACATCACGGGGTTGAACTGAAGCCGGCAATGCAAAAGTTCTCTGTAGGTGCGTATTCACAAAGAGGACTTTTGGGGGAGAGTAGGGTCGCTTACTTTCACTGAAATGCCAAACAAATTTTTATTTCAGCAGCACACAATTCTTGGCAGCCCTACAAGGTACACTTGGGAGTAAAGATAGGACAGTACCTTTAGGGTTTGAGCAGCAGCCGCCGCCACCTGTGTGTGAGGAGAAAGGAAGCAGTTCATTGCCGCACTGAAGAGGCGGGAAAGGTGAGCCCAGCACAGATCCCACTGCAGCCTAGAGAATGGAGAGACCTTTTGTTATGGACCAGCTGGGGAGTAGACCCAACACCACCCATCCATCTTTCCCACTGCTCTCCTCCTTACTTTGCCAGATTGACATGTGCCCGCTCCATGACAGATAGCCAGGCCAGCAGAGGCTGCAGGTCATTTTCACTGGGTAAATAGTCATATAGGGCCTGGTAAAGCAGAATAAATAGTGTTATTGGCTGTTTACTGATTCTGCATTGTTTTAAAGTTGTAGTGATACTAGCTCGGGAATTGCTTTGAGAAGGGTTTTTGCCTTGAAAAGTAGGATATATATGTACCAAAACGAATAAATGAGCCCCCAGGGCTGGTTATGCACCACCCCCCACTCATCTAGTCTGACTCTTACAGTACTCACCATGATGATCTGGGCATTGAGTTCAGCTGGCAGGCAGGATGGGGGCGGCTGTGCAACGAAGAGGCTGTGGAAAGCTTTCATAGCACATGCTGTCACTAGCTGTGGGGTGGAGAGGAGATGTGTAAAAATAAGTTCATTTAAAAGCACCAGACATATTGGCTCTCCCACAAAAGCCAGTGTGCCAAATATGGTAATGAAGTGTCCCTCCTAAAGTGACAGGGCAATTATTTCCCATCCTCAAGAGGGACTTTAGGTACATAGGTAATTCATACCAAGCCCCCATTGGTAACAAACAAAGACTATTCATGCTTTCATTCTTACTGAAGCATGTTGGCTCTCCCCACTGAGCGGTGTGGCATCCCCAGAGCAGAGGCAGCGCCACAGAGCCACTGTTAACCAACAGAAGAGAGCAGCTCACCACATGGCTGAGGGTCATAACTCGAAGGAGGGTCTCACAGCAAGATTTAACAGATGGGGCAGGCAGGCAGGGCAGCAAGTCACGCAGCAGAGTGAGTACATGAAGAGTGGTTGTGGCTTCTTTGGCACCTGGAAAACCAAACAGTTCTAACACTGCTACCTTCTCCAACATAGTTTATTATTATAAAACTCACAGCCCACCCTTCAGGAAGATTTGTCCCAGAGCAGCTTGCAAATATTAATAAAACACAACTCATGAATTTCCCGTCTCCAATACCTCCAGCTTTCTCAATCTCTTGCACGCAGAACTTGGCAGCAGAAGATGCAGCTGGGTGATGCGAGGGAGCCCCATCCCCAAAGAGGAATTCGCTACCTCTCAGGATGGAGCAAACACCATGCTGAGCAGCCTTGCGAACCTGCAACCGAGGAAAGGGGAGAGAGAGAGGGTGGTGAGCTGGGCTGTACTTCATGTCCAACTCCAAGCAGTTACATACAGGAAATGAGCTACATCTCTTATTATACTTTTATTGCTAGCCCCCATAGGCATTCCACATGGAAAGGTGGGGCATACATTTAACAGACGAAACAAAAGCGAAAGTTACTGTGGCAGCGTTGGGGTGCATGCTGCCAAGTGCAGTGAAACTGACTGGTTTGTGCTGAGCAGGGTAGGTGATGTGAACTCACCTTGGGCTTGACATGGACAGTAAAGCTGAGAATGCCATGAAAAACTTGCATCGTCACAGGGTAATTCCAAGCTACCAGGTTCTGTCTTCGCAGCAATGTAGCTAGGCAGGAGAGCACCTGAAAGAAGACAAATTAAGGATGGACATAGAGTGCTATCACTATGCCAAGAAACATCCTTGCATATACACTAGTGAGTCCTTAAGCCAGGGGTTCAGTTTAAAATTTCTGATGCATCTGACACCACTACCTACACCCTTTATCTTTGAGCCTATCAACAGGATTCATTCAACCCAGCACTGCTCCACACACCTTGCTTGTGAAGGTGGTGGGGTGAGAAGCAATAAACCAAGAAGCTATGCAGAATGGCCCAACTCCTGGACATGCATTTTTTATTTATTTTTATTTCATTTCTGCATTATTTCCCATGAAGCATCTCAAAGGGATTTCACAATACAATCACAAGTGCACATCACACTACATAAATGATTCCATTAATCACAACAGCTGCCCACACCCAATATCCAGGTGTCCCTCCTGCCCCAGTTAGTCCTCTCCTGAAACACTTACCCAGCGCAGGGCCGAGGTGGAGTCTCCACAGGCATGGGAGCCTAAGATCCCCATAAAGGCCTTTGATGTATCAGAGAACTTCTTGATCAGCACAGGACCTGGTACCCTATTCGGGAGTTAAGAAATAGGAGGAGGCATCAATGTGAGGCAGAAACAATAGCAAGTACAGTTGTACCTTGGAAGTCGAACGGAATCCGTTCCGGAAATCCGTTCAACTTCCAAAATGTTCGGAAACCAAAGTGCAGCTTCTGATTGAATCGGAAGCCATGGAATCCCCGTTGTATGTTCGGCTTCCAAAAGAAAGTTTGAAAACCGGAACACTCACTTCCGGGTTTCGATCGTTCAGGAGCCAATTTGTTTGGGAGCCAAGGCGTTCAAGATCCAAGGTATGACTATATTCCACTACCCTTTGCTTCCAAGGAACTTTACTCTCTTGCAGCTAGGCTTAGTTTGGTAGCACCCTGTACTTCTAATCTCCCAGTCCATGAATCACCCACTCTGTTTCAAAAGACAAGAGAGTCACCAAAGCCCCAGACCAGCTCTTGCACTTCAGCACTTGCACAGTTATCCATTGTCAAGTGTAAGAGCAACAACATCCACACTTGGGTCATGGTGAGGAGTTCTGGTCATCTTATCTAAACAGAGATATAGTGAAGTGGTAAATGTACACACAGAAGTGCTTGAGTGATCAGGGCTGCAGAAAAGATACCAGAAAATAAATGTCTAATAGATTCAGGATTTTTTTAGCATTAAGGACAGTTTAAAAGGTCAGGTGCAAAAAAATGCTAGGGAACTTTTATTTTAGTAACACATCATATGAATGTGTCAATCAATTAAACAGCAACAGTAACACAAAGAGGAAGGATATTTATCTTGGGGACTCATTGCCAAAATACAAGAAAAAAGAGGTCAAGAGTGTAAATGGATTCACAACAGGGCCCAGCACATTCAATAGCTACATCCAGATCAGCGTTTGTCTGGGAAATAGTCAAGATAGCATTGAAGGTTATGCTTGCATCCTCAATTGTTCTAATCCTTTTCTAAAGCATCCTGACGTGGGCCACTGGCCTGGTCCAGAAGTACTTTTTTCCTGTTCTTAGAACTCACCTCTTCAACACCAGATTCAACAGGTAAGCAACAGCAGCCAGGGACTCTGGAGATTCCACAGCTTCCAGAGTAGTCATCTGAGGAGACAAGGTAAGGTGCAGGGAAGTAATCAGAAAGGATGTTGGACTCCCTGGGATTGCATCTTGAAGTCTAAAGGAGCACCTTTAGATTATTGGTTTGCTTTTGCTCTTAATGTGTTTCTATTATGTACTTTGTGGTTTTATTCTGTATTTTTATGCTATGAACCACCCTAAGATCTTCAGATGAAGGGCAGTATCCAAATTTAATTAAATAATAATAATGGCAACAACAACCTGGCCATATGCAGTGGCTCATGTGACAATCTTCCCCCACCTCCCATATTGTTATGATAAAATGCAGGATATGCTGCAAGGAGCACCCAATCATAGCATGCCACCACCAGTATATGCATGTCAGAAATATAGACGAGGGCTGTGTTGTGGGGTTCAATTGTTATCAGGAGTTCATTGGCTCCCTCTGCAGTTGCTACCATGGGTGGGCTATGGATGCACCATTTTGCAATTTTCTTAGTGGTTTATTTCCCTGTTCCCTAGGCTGAGTGCATATCAAGTGGAGCCTTATCTCATCACCATCACTCCGACTGGTGTATGGAATTGTTTCATCCAGTGGGATTGGTGTTGGTTGTGCTTACTGAATTTTATGTAAGCTTCCCTGGAAATTTTCCTTGAAGGGCAAGATGCAAATGTAGTAATAAAATAAATAAGTAAAAAGCATGAAGGGAAGCAAGATAAACTGTTCATGCAAATGCTACAAGGTCCTGCCATTACTTCCTGTCTGCTATTTGCCCTATGGTGGTCAAGTCTGTTTGTTTATTGGGAATATTGGTGGGTACTGCGATCACAGCAGTTGTTGGTAACCACACTCAACTGTACATATCAGTGACCTGAAACCTCCAGGTAGCTCCTGCCTGCCTCATTTCACAGTACTGGTACTTACCAATGCACCAAAATACTCTGTCTCACTCTCTACGCCACCCTGTGCTCGGATCACCTCGGTGACAGCAGCCAATACCGCACATATCTATCAAAGAATCCAAGTGTGAGAGTTCAGATTAAAGCCCACCTAATTAATTCAACATTCCCTCACAACATGCCACCCCAACGCCTACATGTAAGTATTGTTGTCCATCCCTAGGAATGCTTCCAGGAGAGACTGAAAACTCCACCACTGATTACTGGTCAGCATGATTTCAACATAAATAAGCAAATAGCTGGAAGAGCAGACCAGCTATCTATAACAACTGTGCTGGGCTTTCAGCATCTCTTGAGCTGACATGAGAGTAGGAGGGTTGTGTCTGAACGAGAGATTCAGGGAGATGAGCGGTAGATTGACATTCATTTCACTTGCTCCTTCAATCTGGAGATGGAGGCACAATGCCCGCTTTTCTCATTCTTGTAATCTAAGTACGAATTCAAGTTCTGCTTTAAATTTCCAAAATGGCATAGCAATTCTTTCTCCATTTCCCTCAGAACAATGAAGGCGTCAAAGTGCCCCCAGTATGTAGCAGGAAGCCAGTGCATTCAATAATGTGCCTCTGAGGATCCATCTCTTACATTATTACCAGACAGCCATCAACTACAAACTGTTCAATCCTGAATAACAAATATAGTCCACACAGTTCTCAGTTATGAACGGAGAGAGGCAGACTGGCAACTCTTATGAATATGATTATTACTTATTAATCGTGTAGCTTTAGGGCAGTTAACAATGAGCTAACAACATAACTGCTGCTTGTGTGACACATTGTCAGTTGACTGCTGTTACTTCTTTTAGTCTATCACTTTGGTTGCTTGGTATCCACTTTTCTCCGTTCCTTCTAATGTATTGTTTACCCACTTTCTTCTCTGCTGGCCTCTCTTCCATTCCATCTCCTCTTACAGTCACAAACTGACTTTTTCCTCTGCGTGTTTCCCCCAATATTCTATGCCCCCCCTTTCACTGCCCTTGTGACTTCCTAGGAGTTGGCATTCAAATACCTCCTTGTGAGCAGCAGAGTTGGACTCCCAGAAACGTTGCACTTTACTGAAGGTGAGGCTGGTGCAGTCACTCAGTCCACTCAGGAAGGTGGCTGAAGATTTGTGGGTCTTAGCAGTTTCGGCATTGTCATCCTCCTCCATGCGCAGCTGACTCCCTTCCCCATCCCGTGAGGCAGGCAGGGGTCCTGATGACTGCAGTTCATTGTGCAGTTTCAGAGCATCCACAGTCAGGTTGCTGTTTTCTGTAAGGGAAAGACAAACCTTCAATCAACACTGGGGAGGGAACACTTCGTAACGGATTGCTATGAGGTTTCTGTCCATATAAGGCCTACCAAAAGAGTCACAAATGACAAGCCAAGTTGTTTCCAGGCAATCCAGAAAGGAGATTAATCCACAACAGGCTGGCCACAGCTTTAGATAGCTACTCACTGGCTTGGTATCAAAGTTTGCACAAGTATCCTTCCACAACTATTACTTATTCCAACTTAACCATCAATGAACAAGCACTACAGGCAGAAGTACTTCACCCATAGCAACAAGGGTCGCTGTGGAAAATGAAATGTCACACTTAATAGGAGAAGACCCTGATGTTGAGAAAGATTGAGGGCACAAAGAGAAGGGGACGACAGAGGATGAGATGGTTGGACAGTGTTCTCGAAGCTACCAACGTGAGTCTGACCAAACTGCAGGAGGCAGTGGAAGACAGGAGTGCCTGGCGTGCTCTGGTCCATGGGGTCACAAAAAGTCGGACACGACTAAACAACAACAATATACGTCTTGTCTTTTGTATTGTGTTATGGGGCACATAAGATGCTGACAGCAGCTATATCACACAGGGTGGGTACAGAATTCATTCATGTCGGACAGTTCAACGGTTTTAACGTTCTATAACGTAGGGTAACTAAACAAAGTACATTTCTCCGGGTGAATAATGCTTTTCTTCAACCCCATGACGCTATAAGCCCTTGTAGCAGATTTCACTCTCTCTGAAGCCCTTCTATTCCGATCCCCCCTCCTTCTATAAGTGCATTCTATTCCCCACTTATCCTGGCCGCACATACCGGATCGCGGAGCGAGCAAGCGACCCCGGGCAGCCAGGCGGTAGCGTCTCCCCTCCGGGTTACTGTCGCTGCTATGCCCCTTGCGCCAGCGCTTGAGTTTACTGGCAGAGCCAGACCGCAGCTTGCCCGAACGCCCCATTCTGAAAAGGCGCAGGCCACGAGAAATCCCACGTGCAGCTCCTCAGTTCCGCCTTGTTTTCCAAGTACTTCCGGTTATCCGCCTCCGTGCGGAGAATCAACTTCCGCTTTCCCTCCAACGTTTTCCGCCGCTATCCAAAGAGGTAAAGGGAAAAAAATACAACATCCACTTCCGACCCCTCCATATGCTACGAAAGGGTAGTGAGCGTAAAAGG
Source organism: Darevskia mixta (assembly GCA_034641385.1). Lineage (NCBI taxonomy): Eukaryota > Metazoa > Chordata > Lepidosauria > Squamata > Lacertidae > Darevskia > Darevskia mixta. The sequence continues at coordinate 1,414,562 of JAWWNH010000030.1, forward strand.
CCGGGAGTAGAATCTTAATGCTGCTATAGTCCTTTACTCACTAGATGAGTCTATTTGTCTGCTATGGCAGCAGAAGGTGTTTTCTTTTTTAAAAAAGGTGGTTAAATTGTTCACAAGCGTGGTGAGGATTGATAGCAAAAAGTAGATATAAAGCGAATTTCAAACTGTTTTTTTTTTAATTAACTAAGAGTTAAGAACTAGTGTTTAATGCCATACTCGTCGATCCCATTCCTTCTTGACAATTATTCGCAGAAAAGCATGGGTTTCAACTCCATCTCTGCCGAGTACAGTACTGTATTGGTGTATTGACTACAAACCCCCAAATTTAGAATCCCCTCCATACCAGTGTGCCAACGTTTTGCAGAGTTTTTCAGCCCAAACCTTACGTTTTGCATTGGCCCCCAAACTGAGAAATTGATACATCAAACCGGGGGTGATGGGTGTCACACCAAAACCCAATGTTGTTCGATACTCTCCAAACCAGTGCCAAAGTTTTGCAGTTGTTTGGCAGCAGAAACCCCAAGCTTTGCAGCACTTCCCCAAAAGCACAGTAAGAGATACACCAAGCTCTGGTTCCTAGTTAACATCACTCAAAATCCCACCTTGTCCAATTTACTCCAAATGGATAGCTTGATGTATCAGTTTCACAGTTTGGGGGATACGGCAAAATGCCTGAATAACTTAGGCACTGGTTTGGAGGGGATCCTGTTTTGGGGTTCATGGTTAATGAAGCTAGATGTAGCACTCAAAAGTGGTACATTTTGATTTCAAGAGCAAGGCTAGTGGAAAATACAACACCAGTTTGTCTTGTATGAAAATTGGGTAACCTGGAGGCACAGTGCCTTAGGCAGCATTGATTAGTGCCAACACTGTGACCATTGTTATAAGAATTTTGGGGGGGAAGCTTCCTTTCAAAACACCCCAGTACGCTGTTTGGGACATGAGCAGAGAGGGGTGACTGGGGCCAGGGTGACTGGGAGCAGCACAGAAAGACAGGCCTCATGTCTGAAGAGCACAGTCCTGAAACCATTTTGACTCCTGACACCATTTTGACTCTCAAAAAAACTGACCAGGTGTTTCTCTGCAAGGAGGAAGGGAGGGGGGGTGAGAGAACCTTTCCATTGTCTCAGAAATTAAGTAATCACCATCTCAAAGGAATGGCCAGGCTGCCCAGGAAAGGCAATCAGATAAGACATTATCATATGAAGTGGCAGTCAGGAGGTAAACAGTGCACTCAAATTTCTGCTGGAGACTGCCTTTTCCTATGATGTAGCTGTGATGTATCTGAGGGGTGGTCCTGGGTTACACCCCTTTTTGTGATGTATGTATGATGTATAGGGGGGTGGTCTTGAGCGGAAGGGGGGGAATTTCAAAGTCTATATAGGAGCTGGCACACCATTGTTCTGGGTCTTTTCCTGCTCATGTGTGTGTGAGGAAAGCACCCTGTTGCAACAGTGAAAATAAAGGCTTTGCTTCTCAATTTTTCTCTGGTTGGCCTCTGTTTTTACTCCTACCGATGGAGAACCTGCAGAGAACTTGCAAGGGCTCTTGTGTACTCCATAAGGGAATAAGGGCAGATTTTTTTCTACAACACCATGTGCCTTGGAGGCCATTTGTGGAAGAGTGTTCCCTTGTGGGTAAAGTCAAACCATTGGAGAGTTACAGCACCTGCTGTGTCTGTAGATACCAATACAGGAAATACATGTTTTATTGCAGATGGGGCAGAGGAAGCAGGAGTGCCAACTTGGACCTGTGACCATGGGTGTCTGGGGCCATGGGTGCCATGCAGTGTGCATGGCCCTGGCACCAACATTTGTGGGTGCAAGCCCCTTCATGGGGAATTTTGTGGGTGCTCATGTTGGAGTTGGCACCTATGAGGGGAAGACATCTGTTACAGGTGCACCATGATGTTGCTTCTCTCTGTGCTCCTCCCAGTGGATCCATGCTGTGGATACACAACCTGTCTATCTCCAGGCATCGTCTGCAAGTTTGCGGACATCTTTGTAACACAGAGTTGGTGTAGTGCCTGAAGCCAGCTCCCTGTAGAGATCCTTGGGGATCCTGCCTGGCTGGTCATGTGTACATGACCAAGGTTGCTAAGACAGAAGTCCAAATAGGCTGGGAATGTGGGCTTGGGAGAGCACATCTTTGTTTGAGACTCTGTCCTGCCATGTGATGCCCAAAATCTTCCTGACGCAGCACATATGGAAGGCATTGGGGTGTCACTCCTGCCCATGACTCACTTCCACAAAGCAGCACGCTCAACATGCAAGCCTAGAAGACCTTCATTTTGTTATTGGTTGTTAGCATCACATTCTCTCATACACTTTTGTGAAGATTTTTTCAGGCCAGTATCACTTTAGCTGGGGTGGGGTCAGATATCTGTCCTGCTTTGAGCACGATAGGAAGAAAATAAGGTGGGACTTTCATTCCTTTACACGCTAGTTTTCTAGAGGCAGAATCCTCTGCCACACAAGAGCATGCAAAGTTGCAAACCCCTGTTGTGTGAACTGGCTATGAGCCTGTGTCTACTGTTCACTCGCATGTAGCGGTTCTAAGGCATTCATCCTAAGTAAGCTGGTGCTAATTTTGAAGGATCCCATCTGTAATTTATGGCTCCCCTTATGATACAACTCTAACCTGCCCAGTCTGGCTCATTAGGGATCTATCCTCCTTGCTGTGTTAAATAACATCTTGAATTAAGGGTGAAATTTAAAAACAGAACAGTCCACAGGGATGAGGGGTTGTTGTTGTTTAGTCGTGTCCGACTCTTTGTGACCCCATGGACCAGAGCACGCCAGGCACTCCTGTCTTCCACTGCCTCCTGCAGTTTGGTCAGACTCATGTTGGTAGCTTCGAGAACACTGTCCAACCATCTCATCCTCTGTCGTCCCCTTCTCCTTGTGCCCTCCATCTTTCCCAACATCAGGGTCTTTTCCAGGGAGTCTTCTCTTCTCATGAGGTGGCGCTTTCTCCATAATCCAGCGCATGTTTGCAATTTGGTCTCTGGATGAAGTTGGTAGCACGGCACCAGATAAAACTGGGGGGGGGGGGGAGAAAATGAGTAAAGTATTTTTCTGGATGAGCAAGTTGTGTCCCCACTTTAAGATCTCTGGCAGAAAAATTACAGTACTGTAATGTTAATGGCAGGTGTCTAGCAGCTGAAGGGGGTGGAATGAGCGAGAGCTAATTAATTGGGGGGGCACTTCCCCCCCTGCGCCCCCTCTAACACCGCCCGTGTGGGATGCCCAGGCACTTTGCAATGGTGACCATCCCAGCGGATGAAGGTCACGTTGCCCTTCGCGTGCGCTTCGTGAGCGCCGTGCCGGAGGGAGCGACCACACGCCTCCTTCTGGACGCATGCGCCAAACCTTCATAGTGCCTCCTAAAAAACGCACGTATGAATTCCAGTCTGAGACACAGACGGCCGGACCGAAAATCAGAGCATGCGCAATACTAAATCCGGAGGGAGGGGTTGAGTGGGGCTAGAATGCCCATAGAGATTGTAAAGTTCAGACTCACAATTCAAATATTTGGAGGCAAACTTCCTGGCTCCTTTAGAAGTGGTTTTAGTTTCTCCTGGGTTGGAAGAACTGCTCAGAGAAGTCAGTGAACGGAGACATTCAGAATTTTTATGTAGCGTGCTCCTTTGTAATCCAGATCTTATTTTGTGTAGCAGGTGCTATTTAACATAGTTTCAATACACTGACATATTGCTCGGCCATTAGCCAGTTATTTAATATAACTCCTTAGGAGCCCACTTGCAAACTAGAGATGGGCCTGAGCCTTGTTTCCAACCAAAAAAAGCCCCATAGAAAACACTCTTAAGGTTGCCACAAATATACAGTTTTGTACTTAAATTGTCCCCTCCTCGGATTTGTTTACAGCAGTATTCCGCGATGCGGTGCGCTTAGCGTTTAAAAACATGTATTAAATATTACTTTCACACGAAAAGTTCTGCACACCTATCTTGGCTGCTGCGTTTGGCGAGAAGGAGCTCTGCTGCCCAATCACAACTAAGCCGAAACCTTAGATTTCTTTCTTTCTTGATGGGCAACTCTCATTTCTCTTGGGTAGAAAAACGTTATGCGAAAAGCGAGCCCGGAATTTGCCCGCTGCCTGTCTGTGGGGATGCCTAAGCTGCGCCACCACGTCTTTGGGCGCAAGCCCCTTGCCTGGCCGAGAGTCTCCCGGTCGGTGGCGTCGCAGTGTGCAGAGTGCATCCGCGGCGCTTGCATCGCATCCCAGCTTCTCGGTTCCCGCCATGGCTGCTGCTTACAGGCTAGTTTTGGTTCGGCACGGCGAGAGCGCCTGGAACCTCGAGAACCGCTTCAGCGGCTGGTACGATGCAGACCTGAGCCCGGCGGGGCAGGAGGAAGCGCGGCGCGGCGGAGAAGCGCTGAGAGGTGAAGGGGACCGGGGTGCGGCACGGGGGCTAGGGAGCCGGGAGGCTGCAGCAGGCGGAGCGCGAAGGGGATGCTTGGAGGCTCTCATCTCGCGGGGAACGGGGAGGCGGACCAGAACTCAGCGCAGAGGTCGGGGAGGTATCCGGCAAGGCCAGAAGATCTTTGGACCACGGAGGGTCCCAGTAGCGGGCTATGAAGGAGGTTTGGGAATGCGGGTTCCCTTTCTCCTGCTGTAGCCACGCGGTGAGCTTCCGCGTTCTCTCCGCTCAAGAAGTGGGTGCCTTGCATTTTTCTGGGACAGGTCTCCCGCTAGATGCCTAACCACGTCTACTCGGAAGTAAGCCCCGCTGAATTCCGTTTCACTGGCTCTCCAGTAAGCGTGCATGGAATTGGCAAGGATGCTCTCTCTTCCCCCCCCCCCGGGGGGGGCTCACTCATGTTGGGAGGGGAATGAAAGGCCAGGATGGTTTCTGGGGTTTCGAAGCGAAACGGGGAGTTGGACACGTTTCTGGAGGCACACGCGTGTTCTCGGGCGTTTGAACGGCAAGTCTCTCGCTCGGAAAGATGTAAAGTAGGACAAAGGAGGGGTTTATTGAAGCTCGTGCATCGGCCTTCCCGCTGAAGAATTGAAACGCAGCTCTCTCCCGCCGGCACTGAAGCGTGGGGTGGGGGCATCGTAGGCTAGCCGGAACTCCGGCCTTTTTCCTTTCAGAGTTTGTGACGCCTCTTGGCCCCGAATAGCCTCGGGCTAAATCTGTGCCAAGCATAACACGGATTGCATCCGACTCCTCTGGGCGGCAGGATGAATTAACTGTGGAAACGTGCCGCTTGTTCACTCGCCAAAGGCGTCACGGCCTACATAGAGAGGGTGGCATAGGCTACTGTCCCGCTGTGAAAAGGGGCAGATGCCTCTCCAGCTGTGTCCCCCACCCCACCCGCTCCGGCTGTGCGACCTTGGCTAGGTCACGTTGCACATTTTGAGGTCACTGTTTCGGTCTGGATCAAGGCATGCCCCCATTGCCTCTCAAGGAAATCTCCACAGCAGCGTATTATTATTTAATTTCATCTAATAATTGCTTCTCATGGAACATCTCAAAGCAATAAAATTACTTTAAAGCAGGGGTCAGCAACCTTTTTCAGCCGTGGGCCTGTCCACCGCCCCTCAGACCATGTGGTGGGCTGGACTATATATATATTTTTAGGGGGGGGGGTGTGAACGAATTCCTATGCCCCACAAATAATCCAGAGATGCATTTTAAATAAAAGCACACATTCTACTCATGTAAAAACATGCTGATTCCTGGACCGTCCGTGGGCCGAATTGAGAAGGCGATTGGGCTGCATCCGGCCCACGGGCCTTAGGTTGCCTGCCCCTGCTTTAAAGCAATAAAATTACAGCAATTTAAAAGGCCAATTAAAAAATATTATGGCTCCGATACAGAGTGGGATAAAGATAAAAGGCTTGCTGGAAACGGGAGAAGCCTTAATATGGCATGAGAATATCCCTTCCCTGCATTCCTTGCACATGCACCCTGCGCTTGGCCATCCTGCAGGATTGCATTGGCAATCTTGCTGGGCCTTTGATATGGAAATATAGCAGGAGCAGCTGAGTCATTCTGTCTTGCTGAGAGAGAGAAGAGAGCAGGCTTGTGCCCATTCTTGTTACAGGAAATGTTGCGGGGGGGGGGGAGCTCCAGGAAGCAACTAGGGACCGCATGTCTTCTGCAGGCTCAAGAAACAGCCCGCCCAGTTCCAGATTTTGTGCATTATCTATCTGGGTGTAAGGAAAGAGAACAGAGTTCTGCCCTTCTCTCAGAATTGCGTAGAGCGTTTGATGTAAGCAGAATAAAAAGCCCTGCATTAAAAAGTGTCCGTTATTGTTCATTTCTAATGCTTTTATTGTTCATTTCTGATGCCCTATTAAGGGGTCATCTTGGGTTGGGTGGGTGGGTGTTGTTTGCATAAAATACATTTGCATGCAATGGTGCATGACTTGCCCTTTGCTTGCCTTTGTCCCTTTTCATCTTCCGTGTTGCACAATTACTGTTTTCCCCACCCTGACATTGGTTGGCATTATTGCACAGAACCTCTCTTCCTTTCTACAGAATGGGGCAATCGGGCACATGGGAGCAGACAAATGATTGTAAGGACGTGTTGTTAAGGCTACACTACAATATAACCTCTCTTTTTTTTAGATAGAGGTGACTGGTTGTTTCCTCTCCTCTTGGTGAGTGGAGACGGCGGCTGCTGTTCAGATTCCTCCCCCGCCCCAATGATTACATAAGCATTTCATCTTTCCACTCTACTGGGTTTCAATGTAGCTGGCCAAAATGAGCCAGCTACATTGTAAAGTGGAAGATGCGATGCCTAATATTTAGCGGAGTTTGCTGCCAATTTCAGCACTGGAACTTGGTAATGGTAACCTCAGGGCTTGCAGCATATGTACCTATTTCACCCTAGAGTTTGTTTGTTACCCCTGCTATTTCATCTTCACTTTGTCGGGGGAGCATTTGCTGGATTCTCCCCCCACCGCCTGGATTTGGTGGGTGACTACCTATGTCAGTGAAATATTGAGTGAACAGATGTCGGAAGGTGGGGCTTCCACACTACGGCTTTAATGTGTTATGGAGCATTTGGGATAAAGCATGCTTCAAATCAAATGAATAAGCATTGTACTCTCTGGGCCCTTCCAGATGCTGGTTATGAGTTCGACATCTGCTTCACATCTGTGCAGAAGAGGGCAATCCGCACCCTCTGGACTGTGCTGGATGTCATCGATCAGATGTGGCTACCTGTAGTGAGGACCTGGCGCCTCAATGAGAGGCACTACGGTGGCCTGACAGGCCTTAACAAGGCCGAGACGGCGGCTAAACATGGTGAGGCCCAGGTGAAGATCTGGAGGCGTTCCTTCGACATTCCGCCACCTCCAATGGAGCCTGATCACCCTTTCTACAGTACCATCAGCAAGGTGAGCTGAGAGACTGTAGACCATTAGTGGCGTGTGGGGCAGGGGGGATGGATCATTTGGAAGTTGTTAGGCAGCGGTACCCTGTGAACAGGATGTGATTTCCACACTACCTTCCTGTTTCTGCCCATTGTTGCCCCAAAGTCATGGATTCATTGGACTCCCATTTTCATCCATCTTCTCCATCCATTGCTTGGACTTTTGCCCTTACATTACTCTCCCTTTGTCCAGTTATTTTGGGAGTGCTACAGTTGTCCCTGCTAATTGCTGGTTTTATATGGGATGTCACTCCTGCGCTGTTTTGACAATTTAATAGAACTTTCCCCTTTCATGCAATTAATCATTTACATTGTGCCCTTTCATGGATGTTTGTACTGCATGGTGACAACAGTCAAGGTTATCCGTGGAGGGGCTGGAATCTTCCATCTATACAACATGTTTGTTAATGGTTTTACCATGTGAGATGGTCAGATCACAGGCTGTAGAACTTGTTTCATCTGATTACAGTAGTGTGGATTATAATACCATCTGCTGGCATTGAAAAGCTAAAACAGCTGAGTACAATAGGTAATGAAATTGAAAATAGGCAATGAAATTAAACAGGCCAATCAGGTTAAGTACAATAGGCAATGAAATTGTGATTATGGCTGTAAAAGAGGCAACTTCTGTAGAACAGGTTGCTGAAGAGCCAAAGCAATGTGTAGAAACTGCAGAGAAGTGGATTTTGGCTAAATGTTAGGAGAAACCTTCGCACAGCACAAGCCGTTTGACATTGCAACAGATTGCTATGGGGAAGTGTTTGATTTGCATACCCTGGAGGCATTTAAGCAGAGGCCAGATGGCCATTTGCCAGAGATACTGCAGTTGTATCGTATATTGCAGATGCTGCAGTGAGCAAGAACTAGGATTATCTTTAGGGTACCCTCCAGCTCTGTGATTTTCCAAACATTAATACTGTAGTTTCATACTGCACTTGGGAGGACGAATAGAGAATGTTGGTTTAGGCAAACAATTATTATTTTAAGGCCTAGCATGCTGTTGATATGAGAGGTAAGGAAGGGCCACTGACCAGAGCCCAGTGGAAAAACAAATGCTTAGATAGGCTGCTGTAAAGTGCCTATTTTAAAATGTCCAGTAACACAGGCAACCAGCGAACATGGTTCACAGCTGGAGCATGTGGTAGCACAGGCCAAAGAACCAATTCTTCCAAAGAGGTGCTTCATAAATCTCCCTAAGTAGGTGACTCTGAGCATCTCCAGGAAGCAGAAATCGTGTCTTAAAAGGCCACTCCATATTCTTCCACAGGATCGTCGCTATGCCGACCTCACTGAAGATCAGTTGCCTACATGTGAGAGCCTGAAAGATACCATCGCTCGGGCCCTGCCCTTCTGGAATGAGGAAATTGTTCCTCAGATCAAGGAAGGCAAGCGTGTGCTCGTTGCTGCCCATGGCAACAGTCTCCGAGGCATTGTCAAGCATCTAGAAGGTGAGTCTGCTTGTGACTTGAGACAGCCAAGGCAGCACAAGCCTGGTCAAGTCTAAAGGCCTTCTAACAGACCTTGGTAGGGGCACTATAACCAAGCTCCTGGTGTGATTCACCCCTTGCTCTTTGCAGGAATGTCTGAGGCAGCAATCATGGAACTGAACCTGCCCACTGGAATCCCCATTGTCTACGAGCTGGACAAAAACCTGAAGCCCATCAAGCCCATGCAGTTCCTTGGGGATGAGGAGACTGTCCGCAAGGCCATGGAAGCTGTGGCTGCCCAGGGCAAGGTCAAGAAGTGAAGGCAAAGCCAAGTACTCAGTAGAAGATCTCCCCCTCCCTCATCCCTTTCCTTCCCAGCACATGCCTGCCACAGCCTGAGGGACTGGGCAGACGAGCCAAAGGAGGTGACGCTTCCTGGGGCCACGTTCTTTCCTTCAGGACCAACGTCCTTCCACATTCACTTTCCCCCCAGCAGGATATGGCTAGATACACTAGGGATGTGGGCCACAGTCCAGCACAGGGGTCTGGCAGATGAGCAAACCCTAGCGCCATGGAATGTGATGCTGCTAAAGTGAAGGAGGGAAATCCCCAAGCATTCCGAAGAGAGAGCCCCTCCTGCCTTCTTTCGATTTTATGTGGCAGCTGTAGTAGTACTGCTCAATTTGGTTTGGTCACTCGTGATTAAGGCTAGCTAGGGGTGCTTCAGACAGCACAACAGGGATGCTCAAGGACCATTTATTTTTTATGGGTCTTTTTAAAGAGAGCATGTAATTTTGCTAAAGAGGTGGGGGTTTTTTGTTTTTTTTTGTCCCTGGAGTTACGTCTGGTTCTGTATTAGATAACAATAGCCAGCTCGTTACTTCATTGCCTTCAAAACGATTGTAGGAAGGAGTGAAGCTAGGGGAAGAGAGAAGGGAACAGCACCCACCCTGGAATCTCCAGCTGCGATCCCGTAACTTTGCTGTGTAGTGCCAGTAAGCCCAGATACTGTGTATCATCATGTGTTGCTTTTCTGCCCCACAGTCTGTGTGGTATCCCTGCCTGATTTAGGGCAGGTTTACACTGGAGCTCACTTCACTGTACAATGGCTGCATTTGCCCTAATCTCAGTAAAATAAAGGAATTATGTGCAATAGCTGCTGTGTCTGTACAATCTTATTGATTCCAAGAAACAGTGTTACTTGTTGCCCCCTATGCTGACTCTTCCACCTCTCCTTTCCCATTTAGTCACAGTATCTATCTACTCCAAGCAGGTCTGAAAAGGACCCAGGCATCTTTTGTTCCATCTTAAAACTACTGGCTGTGGAGCCCAAGTAGGTAAAGTCTATATAAGGACAACTCTTATGTTCTACTCTAGCTGATCCGCAAACCACTCCCAAGGGGAGCATTGCAGGTGGTTGGGGTCCCTGTTGGCTTACACACACACAACTGCTACAGATCAACAGAGAAATACAGTTCCCAAGTACGGGATTCCTCTTCCACTTGGCCCTGCTGGCAAAGAGAGGGATTCAAACCATTATGTTTTCAGATTTGGTAACTAGTTTACATGGGAATGTCAAAACATTGCAATACTGTGGATACTAAACATAAGCCAGTACTGTATACAGAAAATGTGAAACACAGGAGTAAGAGGAGGGAACACAAAGGTTAATCCTGGTTTACTTACACTCAAACATTTATGTTTAGATAGGAACAATATCAAATTTACTTTGTTTGTGACTAGGCATTCATTCCTTTGGTTCTCCCCCTCGAGTGCCTTGGAGCTATCTACTTCAGAGCGTGGGATCCTGCACACCTAATCGCCACCCTTGCTTCTCCAATAACATATCCTCCAACAAGAGCAGGAGGGGGGGTGTCACTAGATCAAACTATCTAGGACTGAATGTACCCAAGTTCAAAGGAGGAAATTAACCACCTCTAGAGAAAAACTTTTATATCACCTATAGGTGGTATTCATTAAAGATAAAAAACAGTACTGCTTATGGCTCAGAAAGGAAGAATGGAAGGCAGTTTTATTTGTCCTTTACCAGGTGTTAAGATTAAAATCAGGCAGAAAAGACAGGGACAACAGGGAAGAGTTGGTTGGTTTATAAAACAGTACAACAGCAATATAAAGTTAAGAGGAATCAGGAGTTGTCATCAACTTTTCTTTCCCAGACCATTCCAGAAGCCAAAGTGGCCCAGCTCTGTTTTGCACACTCATAAGGTCCATTCACAGCAACAGCAAAGGAGGCTGCTTCCATGCCCCTCTAAGCTTGCAAGCTGTAGCAAAGCCTTTCATGTACTTGCTGTGCATCTTTGGGCATACATCAGTCACTACGTCTGCAGAAACTGGGGCTGGACTCTGGCTACCTTGCGCAGTTCCTTGCTATGTGTACTGGGGCACTGCATTTCACACCAGCTGATTGGCACCATCTGTACTCCTGAAATCAGAACAGAAATCCATAGTTACACAGACACCCTTCCAAGGGAAAGAAAGATTCCCCCACTCATTAAAGGTGCCTTGCGGCCACCCTGGAAACCCCCCCCCCCCGATATAGGGCGGTATATCAAACAAATAAATAAAATACCACTACTCTCTGAAATAATACTCTCTGAAATTTAGTTACTGCATCCATAAACCACCCTTTTCACTTTACACAGTTATGGTAGAATAACACCTAAGTGGATATTCTATATTATAGAATGTCTCCCCTCAATAGTGATGTTACTAATGCTTCTTCCTTAATCATACATTTATGTTGGCACGTTCAGAAGATTTCACCATTATGTACAACCTGCTTGGAACGGGACTGGTCTTACCTGCTTCACTATGAGCCACCACTACCCCCAGCTCATTTTCTGCTGTTGTCAGCAAGTAGTTGGACTGTGCATCACCCAGAGAGATCTAGCCCCACAGGCCGAGTTAAGGTGCAATGCCTAAAGATTTCTCTTCCAGCTAGCACATACATACACAGCACATAAAGGCAGAAACAAGAAAAGGATACAACTTTGGCCAAAACAATATCTCCTGGGCGGAAACTCTTGTAAACCTCTACCTGTCACCATGCATAAGGTGGGAAGGAAAGAGAAAGTGTGAAAAGCAAAATACTTTCAAGGGAAAGTGTGCAGTGAAACATGGCCGATTTGAACATGAAGAGGACATCCATCAGATCTTGTGCTCAGATATCCTTTATCCAGAAATCACAAGCCTTTTCTTCAACAAACGTACAAAAAGAGGCATTGCTAAATGTCCTCTTGCCCCCACAAGGTTTTGCTCTTCCTCAGGTAAGTTTCCCCAAGAGCAGTAATGATTTTTATTATTATTTTTATCGCACGGTTTTCTCCAATGAGCTCAAGGTGGCAAACCCACTTGTCCCCCTCTCCATACTGTCTTCACAGCAACCCTGTGAGGTAGGTTAGGCAGAGAGATGGTGACTAGCCCAAGGCCACCCAGTGGGCTTCGAAGTCTCCCATGTCCTAGTCCGCCATACACATGTATGCGTGCCAGGAAGAAATGCTCCTGGCTATGTGCATTAGGTATACTACCTATTCCCCATCACATGTAACCAAAATGTTTATTCCACTGACCTTGTCTTTCTCTGTAGCTCTGACATCTTCTCTCCTGCAGCAGGAGAAGAGAAGGTAAGAGTTCACCCTAGTCCTCCTTTCCCTCCCCTAAAAGAAAACTGACTATACTGACTCAGCTATGAGCGATTGCCAAAGAAGAAGCTTTTAGAGGAAGGGTTAGCTAGTTTAGATGAAAAACCAAGAAGTCTGAACATGAGGCCAAGCACTTTACTGAATGAAGTAGATCTGGGTCTTGCTAGTGCCTAGATAGATGACTGCCTGGGATCCAAACACTGCCTTGGGTTCCACAACAAAATTATATAAATGAAAGGAACATAAATATAATAAAACAATTCCCACTAGCGCTCAAGTGCTAATGATGAGAGTAAAACAAAATCTTTATAAGGGCTGGCCTTATCTCCTCTCTAAAAGTGCAGACATCCAACACCTCAGAAGAAGCCCCCACAACAAAGCTGTCTTCTTACCGGATAGTTCCGCGGAATGGGGATTTTAATGGTGTAGAGCCAACATACAAGATGTGCACCTTGGCAAAACGAGAGTTAATGCTGCAAACCTGGGTGGGAATATTGGGGGAGAGAAAACCATAACTGAATTTCAGATTAAACAAATCGAACAGAGTAATCATAGGGAACAGTAACTTCAATGCCTCAGCAATTCCCCCTCCCCTTTTTCTAAGTAACAAAAGTAATTTTAGGATTGCAGTCGGTGATGCTTTCTGCTCTGGAGGAGAAAAATCAAAGCTAGTTTTTGAGATGAAGTACGTGCTTCTTCCTTTCCATCCTCAACACTTTGTTCTGGCGAGGGCAATGCTTGCAAGGTTTATACTGGACTTGATAATGAAGGAACTTGGGCTTCTGGTATTTGGGGGCTGAACAGACCAAGAGCCCTGATATTTATTACTAGGGGCTGAGCTCCTGCTCACTGCACTTGCCAGCTACACCCACCCACTTGTCAGCTCCTCTCATTAGAGCACATCAAACCACCACTGCCTGTTCCCATTAGTTTGCCCTCAGCTCACCTGGGCTTCCCACCCGTCTCCCTCCTCCAATTCTCTTATCCTCTGATGTTGCTAAGGCCGAAATGGTGTCACTGGAGAGACAGGCAACAGCAGAGCAGGATGGTTGCTGGGCTGCTGCCTAGCCCTTCCTGGCCATTCTTCCATGGTTCGACTGGGCCAGACACCTGCCTCCATCTCTCCTCCTACCACCTTTGTCTCACCCCCCAACACTGCTGTGATGGGCAAGTAGCTCTCAGAAGTCTCTTGTCATACCAGCCAAGCAAACTTCTGTGTGAAAACATCCGTACCATTTTATTATATATCAAGACATCTATATCCCACCTTTCCCCGCAAAGCTAGTCAAGGTGGCAAACATGGTTCTCCTCTGCATATTATCCTCATAACAACCCAGTGAGATAAGGGAGGCCAGGAGTAGATGAATGAAAGAAAATTCTACTGTGTCAAGATAGAAATGAGGTTACCTTGCACGTCACTGTAGCTCCCACATCAGGAAGAAGCTGAGATTCCACGTCCCGCATCACAGAAACCGCTGGGAGCTAAAGAGAAGCAAAAAAGACTAGTCATGATTTATTTAGTGCATTGCTTTAGAGTGGTGCTCATCAACCATGGGTCCTCAGGTGTGGATGGACTAAAACTCCGATCAACCCCATCCAGTTTAGCCAATGGCCAGGGATAATAGGTGTAGTTCAACAAATCTGGGGGACTCATGGTTGAAAACTACTGTCTTACAAGTGTTAAGATGACACTATAAGACAGGCACAGGCAAACTCGGCCCTCCAGATGTTTTGGGACTACAACTCCCATCATCCCTGACCACTGGTCCTGTTAGCTAGGGATGATGGGAGTTGTAGTCCCAAAACATCTGGAGGGCCGAGTTTGCCTATGCCTGCTATAAGATAACCATGTCTCAAAACTTCTTCTGGATTACCAGCTGATCATACACTTGTTGTATACCGCCCTATACCCACAGGTCTCAGGGCGATTCACAGGATAATATAAATGTAAGCATCTAATCACTACAGGTGCCGCAGGATACATTTCAGGCTTTATAGGGTGTCATGATTATGCACCATCCAGTTCACATGACATGAAGCTCACCTGCCTTCTTGCACAGACCCACCTCCAGTCAAGAATCTGTGAGACCCAGAACAGTTCCACAGCTATTCACAGAATCATACTGTAGAGTTGGAAAGGACCCTGAGGATCATCTAGTCTAACCCCCTGCAATGCAGGAATATGCAGCTGTCCCATACAGAGATCGAACCTATAACCTTGCCATTATCAGCCAACTATTATTAACCAACTGAGCTATGTTAACTCATCCAAGGTCACAGTTATGCACTCCCCACCTCCCCAAATCTGTGACTTGGTTCCTCTCTTGGTCCTACACTATGAACTAGCACAGCTCACATCAAAGCATTCAGTCCTTGCAATTCCCACTACACCACCCCCTCATACTGTTGCCCAGAGGTTGCTTCAGTCTCACCGTGCCATTCTCACTTTTCTTCATGAGACAACCAGCCAAGGAGGCATAGATCGAACCATGACGGGTGTAGGTGCCGCTTCCGGGGGTTCCTTCCTCTAAGCTGCAGAGTCTCTCTCCTGCAGGACAGAATTCAAGTCAAACATCTCATTGCCTAGAGTTGACTGTCCTCTCAGACAGTAATAGACACAGCAGGAGAAGCTGTCATAGTGAAAAGCAGGACCAACTCATGTACCCCCAGCCCCATTTATTGACTCTCACCATGCTGTTAACAGGTGCGTATCAAACATTAAAAACTTTCCTATGGTTTAAAATGGGGGCAGGAGGGAGAGGAGGCACAAATCCTAACATTACCCGGTTGCGCAACTGTGTTGCAGTTTGCCACTGCTGCCATCCTGAACACAGACTGTCGCATACCTCTCCCATTGAGCTACCTGGAGTTATAAACATGGACCACTTATAAACGCCATCTCCAACTCCTCGAATGATTCCATCAGTGGTGTCTCCGAAAAATTTTACACATCATTTGGGAAGACAGGCGAACTAATGCCAGTGTACTGGAAGAAGCAAAGATCACCAGATTGAAGCAATGATTCTTCAACATCAACTTCGTTGGACTGGACATGTTGTTCGGATGCCTGATTATCATCTTCCAAAGCAACTGCTCTATTCCGAACTTAAAAATGGAAAGCGTAATGCTGCCTAGTCAACAAAAGAGGTTTAAAGACTGTCTCAAGGCAAATCTTTAAAAATGTAGTATAAACACCGACAACTGGGAAACACTGGCCTGCGAGCGCTCCAAATGGAGAACAGCCTTTACCAAAGGTGTCATGGCTCGAACTCAGGACGAAAGGGAGAAACGTGCTAAGAGGAAGGCACGCTTGGCAAACCCTCACTGTGATCAACTCCCGCCTGGAAACCTATGTCTCCACTGTGAAAGGAAGTGTGGATCCAGAATTGGCCTCCACGGTCACTTACGGACTCACTGTTAAGACCGTGTTTATGGAAGACAATCTTACTCGGCTACGAGTGATCGCCAAAGAAGAAGAAGTACTTCAATAGCGCGACTTCGTTTTTGCACCCAGCCATGACGCCTCCCTCCTCCCGCCCCAGCTCTCCCAGTCACCCACCAGGGACGCAGTACCGCGCGGGAGCCATCCTGCCCCGGGCGAGTCTGAGCGGCGGCCTCCCTCGCGGGAAACGCGCCTTCCGAAGCAAGTCTCCCTCACCGAAAACGGGGTGCTGAGCCGCTGTCTCATTGGCCAGCTCTGCTGTCACATGACTTCCTCCCCGCGCGCATGCTCTCCTCCCTGGGCGGAAGAGCCATTAGAAAACGGGGCCTGGGGATAACCGTAGGCAGAGGGCGCGAGGAGACCGTGCGAAGCGATGCGCAGTGGGTGACGGGAATCGTAGTTCCGATTAGCGCTCGCGGCGTGGAGTCGCGCATGCGCAAGGGCGAGGGTGGTCAAAGACTGGGAGCAGGATGCCTCGGTGGATGCGGTAACGCGGGGAGCGGGTTGTAGTCTGGGTTTGACTACACCCTGATCATGGCAGCACCAGGTAAGGCGAGGGGGATCCCTCTGACGCGCGGTGGTCCTGCGGTGCATGCCGGGGAAGACCTCGTTTCCCCTGCACGCTTCGGGAGAGCCTGTGCTCCTTCGCCGCCGGGTAGCTCCTCTTCTCCATTGCTTCTTAAGGGCTTCGCCTGCTTGCTAAGGCTCCCGCGCCCTGTCTGTACAACAAAGCTGGGGCTAGGTGCTCTTCGCTTTCCCAGATAATGCTTCGCAGCGTCCCGAATGACTGCATCCTTGGGGTGCACGTTGGAACAGACCCTCCCCAGGAGGCATGGCGAGAGAGAGCCACGAGCCGCTGCACTCGGTAGACACGCGCCTTCAGGTCCTCACGCCTCTACAGAGCTTTCGTGGGACGGATAAGAAGGGTGCTTCTTTTCCTGTCCCCACTCCTCTCTGGGGTTTGTTCCCGTGACCGCATCTGGGGCTGTTATGCCTAGAGCAGGCAAGCTGGCCTGGGGCTCACGCGGAGGTGGAGTTTTCACCTCAACTGATCTCCTTTTTCTTAGAAAATACTGTATAGTGGAGATAAAATCACTTCCCCCACCCCACTGGGAGCCCATTGACTCACCCACGCAGGTCCCGCTGTCTGATAACCATCTCAGTGGTTAATCTTCCCTTGTGTGACTTCTGCTGTTGCTGCCATCTGCTAGAGGGGCAGTGCTGCCTTCAGAAATCACCCTTAATCCGTGCTCAGGAAGGATGCCAGCTCTGCTCAACTGGCAGAGAATGGGCCGAGCTCTGGGTGCATGTGACTACTGGCAGAGACAATGTCTCTCTCTCTCTCCCTCTTTCTCTCTGTTATTTTCTGCTGTAATGTCAACACAGACGGGCTGCTGTGTGTGAACACTTTTATCATCTAGCTGCATATGAGCTGGTATACTTTGCCTGAAAGCTCTAATTTTGTCTCTAAATATATTGCCTCATGAAAACTAATTATGTGATGATATTATTATTATTATTATTAAATAAATCTCAAAGTGGTTTACAACAACGCATTCTGTTGTGAACCAAGTAAAATAATCTGTTTGCCTTGGGGGTGGGGGAGAGACTTGGAGGTGTCCTTGCTATTTATTTGGTTACTGGGCAGAGCGCTGCAGGAATTCTGCAACATGTTGCCCAATTTTATCAAAGTTTCTACAGCAGCAGAATTAAGAAGACCCAGAACTATGCTGACCCTCTCCCCTCCCGCCCCTGTGTGAGAGGCTGTGAGGTATTATTATCCCTGTTTAATGTGCAGCTATAACTTACCCTTAGATGAACCAAAATAGGGTCACTAGGTTTGTGTTCAGACTAACTACAAGGAATGTACTGTGTTGAGAGCACCAAAACACCTTTTCAAGCAAGTAGAATTTGAGTGGGGTGAGAGGTTGCTGGTACAGTAAGATGTAAGTGGAGATTGGGCATAATGGTTGCTGCAGAGTCAGCCATAGGCCGACTTCCCTAAGTTTCCATACGCTAAAAAAATAATTTGATCTCTCGACAGTGGTGCCAAATTCCTTTTTAGGTCTCTTTGTTTCATTTCTGCACTGTGACCCCCTTACTAAGTTCCACCTTGCTGGTACTGTCACCACCCCTGAGGGGTTCGTAGGGTCACATTCTTGGTTAATATTAATTGGCCAAGATCAGCTTTCTCCAGAGCTGGCCTAGCTCAGGTTCCCTCTTGCTCTTAGATTAGCTGCAGCTTGATGCTGGAGTTCTGCGAGCAGGTAAGTGCCATCATTTCTTTCCTCCTCTTTTATCATTTTGGCCTCCTTAGCCCTGCTATCTTTAGTAGACAGGTCTAAATTTGATATTTTCCCCAACTGAGGCAGAGATGTCAATGGGATATGCTGAACTCGATCTCAAGACCAGGACTGGGTTTGGGAAGGTATCACTGTTGGCTCCCCCCCCCCCACCGCTTCTCGCCAGTCAATTCTTTCCCAACCCAGAAATATTTTGCAGAGATGAAAGGATGCATGGGAGCAAGGATTCAATCCTCTCCTTCCCTGCATGTCAGCTCTCTAAATCTCATAGGTGCTCAGCTCAGCTCTATGTGGACTACACCACAGCAAACAACTTTGAGGAAAAGGCACTGTATCCCCGCCACTCATGAGATGCCTGGCCAACCAGATGTATGGGAGGAACCTGCAAGCAGGACCTGAGCACAGAAGCACTCTGCCCTTCTGCAGTTTCCAGCAACTGGGATTCAGAAGCTCCCGACCCTGGAGGCAGAGCATAGCCATCATGGCTAGTAGCCACTGATAGCCGTTTTCTCCATTATGTTGTAGTGACAATTGGGAAAGGAAATCCAAATGCAAACTTCATAGGTGTGCCTCTTTGGCATTTGGGGTGATGTGTGTGTTCTGGGCAATCTCTTGCCCTTTGAACTCAGTGTATATACATTCACGCAAGGAGCCTGGGTATTCCATTTCGGAAGATAGGCAGGAGAATTGGCAGAGCCACAGAGGGGACACTTTCAACTCTGGGTGCATTCTGCTAGCTGTCATTACTCACACGGACAGCAGTGAGCAAAACCTTCCCACCAATGCTACACTGGAGTCATCAGAAGTGAGAGTGACTCCTCACCCTCAGCACTATCCTATGATCAGCCGTGACTCTTCCACCTTCCTACATCCCTTAGCATCATGATGCTGGAGCAGTAAACTCAACCGCTGAATATTTGGCACAAAGCCTTTGCCTTCCATCTAAACCCAGTGTCCAGTATCTACTTCACACTGCTTCCTCTCTCCACAGGCTCTGAGTGGCAGGGATGAGGAGCCGCCAGAGGATGTACTCCGCTGTCATGCGCTTCTTCCTGAAATGCCTGAGGATAGGTCAGCGGCGCCGGTTCTGGCTGACTAAGCATGTGGGGCAGCTCTGGCTGTACGGGCGCCTCTGTTTGCGCTCCCTGGTGTACAACTCCTTTGCTAATGGCGACACTGCTCTCGACGCCCTCTTTGAGCCCATCTACTGGCTGGTGGATCATGTTACCCGCTGGTTTGGGGTGGTGAGTATCTCGGGAGGAAAGGCAGTGGAGTGCAGCTTCAGGCCTGCTGGAGACCTGTTCAGCTCTAGGAATTAAAGAGTTTGAGCCCCGGGCTTCAAGCCACCATCAAACATCTAAGCTGGGCAAGGAGATACATGACCTTGCAGATGTGGGAGGAGATGGCGCTGATGCTTCGCTAAATTCTTTGGTGGTCCCCCAGCGCTGCTGATTTCTTCGGACTATGGGGAGACCAAGTTGGGTTTACCGTGGGAGACATTCCTCCATCGAAAGGGCCAAGACTTGTCTGCAGTGTGTTGGTGGCTCAGACCCTTCCCTCTTCCCCCTCAACAGGTGTTTGTGGCTCTGGTGATCACTCTGACCAGCTCAGTGGTGGTCATAGTGTATGTCTGCCTCTTGCCACTCGTCTTGCGGACCTACCCTATTCCTTGGATCTTCTGGCATTTCATCTATGGTCACTGGAATCTTGTCATGATCGTCTTCCACTACTATATGGCCATCACTACTCAGCCCGGTTTTCCTCCACAGGTAGGGTAAAGGCACCAATATCTCTAATTTCACTTTTATTAAGTTTATTTTTTAACACAGATCCATGGTAGGACATGATTTCCTACCACTTCTTCTTTCACTGGTGACTCTTACACAGAACGTTACGGACAAAGGGCTGATCTCGAGTTGCTGCTGTGTGCAAGCTCCAGAGGGCCCATGTCCAAATATGCTTGTCCCAGTGTGTTTTGGGTTCGTGTAAGGGCAATGGCACTCTTGCAACCACGCTAAAGGCTATCGATGTTCCTTCTAGCAGCAGTTGAAGAGCGATGTCGCTGCTGTCTCCATCTGCAGGAAATGTATTGCCCCGAAGCCTGCCCGGACCCACCACTGCAGCATCTGCAACAGGTGGGCATTCCCCTTGTATCAGACCAGTGTCACGTGTGAAAACCTGAACCCTTTAAAGATGCTTTATGGGCAGGCAGATAACCAGGGTCATTTATCTTTCACATTGTATGTGAGCATGAAATGTCTTGTGGTAGCTGGTGTAGAATCCTGTGTCTGGCAAAGACTCCTGAGAATTTTAGAAAGCTTTCTGAACTCCACATTCCCCTTTTGGCATATACTTCCTGTGATTCTCTCTTATATTTTCCCCAAATATCTAAATACTTGTTTCAGAATAAAGCACGAGAATGCAGGAAGCATAACTACTTGACTCATTGCACACTTTTGTGATCTTCATAATTTTGGATATGGAGTGAGAGTTTCCTCTGATGGACAATTGAGATGATCTGGACATAGATGAATTGTTGCCTGTTTCTCATGCTGAAGTCTTGGAGTCCCTCTAACTCTTTCAGCTGAGATATAACCTGTAAGAACATCAACATAGTTTCTTGGCACTGAAAAAGAAAGTACAGTAAATAGAGGAAGGGCGGCATGGGAGGGAAAATAAAATTGTGTGGTTTTAATAAATCAGGCAAATATGTTCAGTCTGCATAGGTCTGTTTTGCATAATGTCTGCTACCTGTGGGATTAGGGATAAAGGACTATGCAGAACATCAGAGCCTTGGAAATGCTGCTCAGTTCTTCTCCTCTTTGAACTTTCTTTGCTTTCTCCACTCACTTTAAACCTTTGGTTTTATTTCCCAAGCCATAAAGGTTAGAAACTTGCCTTTTTTAATGAAAGGAAACGTGCTCAAGAAGCTAAATTCTGCCAAATGCTGTGTAGCCTTGGGGTGCATCTGTGTATCTATAGACTATATGCATCTCTACCTTTAGGAACACCTGCAAGTTTGTGCAGAAGTCTCCTTACACTAAGGTAACATTGTCAAAGACTGCAGAGGGCTTTGCATTGAGGCCAGTGAGCAGCCAGTACCCAGCTCTCGCCAAGCAGCCTTCAGCCGGTCTCTTGCTTGCATGCACATTAAGGGATCGAGTGGTGACTTGTTCTTGTTTCTCTTGCCTTGTGTTGCTGCACCGTGTCATGTTCCATAGCTGCATCATTTCCTTACTATTTAAGCTGCGCTGCGCTGTCAGCAACCCCCTTCTCCTTCTGTCTCACCTCCAGTGTGCAACAGTGCCCTAATGCAAATGCTATTTCCCTTCCACAGGTGTGTGTTGAAGATGGACCATCACTGCCGTATCCTTCTGCAGGCCCATAGCTGGACTGACTTGGGGGTCTCCTGTAAGGTCACTTGTCCCAGGAACGCGATGATATATGCAAAGTGATAATATATATCCCCAGGGAAAGTAAAGGATGTCTTGAGATTAACTGGTCCAAGGGGGTAAACTTGCAACATCGAAGAGG
The DNA here is from genome assembly GCA_034641385.1 of Darevskia mixta. NCBI lineage: Eukaryota > Metazoa > Chordata > Lepidosauria > Squamata > Lacertidae > Darevskia > Darevskia mixta. The sequence continues at coordinate 1,436,339 of JAWWNH010000030.1, forward strand.
AAAAGGAAAAGTATTTATGCAGATCTCCTGTGAGGCATTTCTCAGTAAATGTTTTAGGAACAATCAGCTGCATTTCAGAGGGGGCATTCCTGTTTCAGCACCAAAGCGAAATGGTTCTTAGGCCACAACTGCTATTCCTCCTATGTGAAGCATCATCCCCTGTTCTCCTTGCCTGCTGGGTTATGGCTTTATTAAAGTGTGTCCTGAGTAAGCAGATCTCCTCACTCCCCCAAATTGAAAGGAGCAGCAAAATTGGAAGGAGCCCCAACAGGTGGCATGATATTAGGTGGATCAATTAAATCACCAGTACGGTTTGGATGGGAGCTCCAGAATTGGCTATTCCCTGTTACAGGGTGAGGAGGGTTGGAGATTTTTGCCTGCCTTTACAGACCTTTAACCCCAAGGGACAGCATGGCTGAACAACTGCGTGGGGCACTTCAACCACCGCTACTTCTTCTCCTTTATGCTGTTCATGACCATGGGCTGCATCTACAGCAGCGTCAGCGGCTGGGACCTATTCTGGGAGGCCTATGCTGCCATTGAGGTGAGGCTTCTGGCTGAACTGGGGTCTGTCTGGGCACATGGTGGCATGGGAGGGGGGGTGCTTTCTCAGTGGAGGGGGAGGGGCTCTTCCTCCTGGCCTGGATAACTGCACGAGGAGTTACATAGGCCGAGGAGAACTGAGTGTGTGTAACTGGCAGCCTCTTTTCCATCCGATAGAAAATGAAACTGCTTGACAAGGGGAGACTGCACGTGACAGCCAATCAGGTGGGGTACCTGCTGCTCCGGTGCTCAAGTCAGGGACAGGGCAGAGCATGGCAGGGGAGCTTGCTGCTCTGCCCCAGGAATTGACTCTACAGCTGTGGCTGTGACTGCTCAGATTCCCTTTCCTGGGCAGAAGCACTCCTTCCCTTCTTCCTCCTAAGGGAGCCCAAGCTCATTCAGCTGCAGTTGGTTGTGCCATCGAGGGGAGGAATTGTTTGCACAACTTGCTAAGTTACGTTGTATTCTTGTCTTCCAAAAGATAATGTATGAATGGGGAGTAAGGGAAGTGAGTATTGAACCCCAGTACCCATGCTCTGCCCCATCGCTGATTCATGATCAAGACCCTTGCCTCTCAGGAGGTGTCTGTCTTGTGCTGTGCTGTCCGTCCACCCATTTGTCCTTGAAAGACCTCCACATTTCATTGGTTTGGGGTCACAGCATCCTCCGCTGCATCCTCACATCTCTGGCCCCCGCAACATCTGCTTTTTCCTTGCAGACTTACTCTCAGACACCACCACCCACCTTCTCCTTCCGCCAGCGAGCTTTCCACAAGAGTATAGTGTATGCCTGGGTCCTCTGCAGGTAACTGATCCGGTTGTTTGGTGCTCATGGGGAAGAGGAGGGGCAAGTCTCTCTAGAATGCTTTGAGAAAGCTGCCAAGTCAGCCTCCGGAGCACAGAGCTTTCTAGCTGTCTTATTCTCTGCTCTCTGCAAAAGCCTCATCCAGCTGTCAGTGAGAGATAATAAGCGACTTGCTCCAGCTATTTCAGCTACTTGGTGTTTGCCCACCCGCTGCAACATTCCTCTGTTCATTTCCCTGCAGTTCAGTAGCCTTGGCACTGGGCGCTCTCATGCTCTGGCATTCTGTCCTCATCACTCGTGGTGAGACCAGCATTGAAAGGCACATAAACCGCAAAGAAAGAAAGAGACTCCGATTGAAGGGCAAGGTGAGGAGGGCAAGGCTCAACCTTCAATGGGGGTGTGTGTGTGGAGAAAATTGAGGCAGAACAGCTGAGCTCACCTATTTGCTTGATGTGTGTGTCACACTAGAGTTCCATCAGTTCAGGGTGTTTAGTTAGAAAAATAGCTAATACAGGGCCCTTCTCCTGCAGCCCCTTCCTGTATAAACAAACTTCCTCTTGAGTTGACCCTGTTATTCTCCGGCTTCCAGAAAACACAAAACTATTTTTAATTGGGCATGCATTTGAATATACTTTTTTCTTTTAATATTTTATTTGAATTAATTTTGATACATTATATAGAACTCAGCTGCTTATAAACAGGGAGACTTTTTTCTTTTAAGGGTATGATTCTGTCACACTTATTTTTGACCATTTGAATAATTCTGAAGTTTGACCATAGTCAGATTTTCCCAAGAGGGGTTGCTATGCAGAATGGAAGAATGAATAAATATGCTAGGACCACCTAGCAGAATATAATTTCATGCTACTTTTCCATTGGCTCTAGGTCTTCCAAAACCCATACAACTATGGTCCTTTGGGAAATTGGAAGGTTTTCCTGGGTGTGGAGACACAGAGGTGAGAATGGGAAATGTGCAACTGGTATACTCTACATCTGCCCTGTCTTTTGGATAATAGGGTGGCTGGGATTGGCTGGATCTTGACGAAGCAAGGTACTATTAGCACAGCTGAAGATGCTTATTTTGCATTCCACAGTAATGCTGTAGCCCTCTAGGTTCTCTGTAATCTGGAAAATGCTTGGGCGGAATATACTAGCAAGCCTGTAAATGTCTTCCTGTGTTCCATTTACTCATTGAAAGATGTTCTCTTTTCTAGGCACTGGGTCACTCGAGTTCTACTACCCTCCACACACACCCCCTATGGATCTGGCCTGAGTTGGGACACTCCACCCTGCATTGTGGAACAGAAGACTCCTCTCTTGACAATTTGAATTCGATAAAGGGCAGATTTGACCAGCTGCTGGAAGACTGGAAACCACAGGCTGTTTTCAAGGGGCAGCATCATGGACAGCTCAGTTCTCGGAGGTGCTGGTGACCTCACATGCCACAATTGCACCAGCTGCAGTAAGCTGCTCCAGCAGTCTTAGGATGAAGGTGGAAGAGCCCCCCCAGCTGCAGGCAGCTGCGGTGAGACAGCAATGTCTTGCCCACATAATCCAGCCTATGTAGGATGAAGTATTGGTATTCCTGGTAGTGGAGGAAGGAGCAATATGCCCCCCCACCTCAGGGTTTTGTTACTCTTCCACTATGTAGGCAGGGATTTTTTAAACGAAAATAAAAATCATTTTAATATGGTGTGGCATCAGTTCCTTTTTAGCAGAAGACAATGGTGGCACTATCTTAAGAAACTGAATGATCTCCCTGTAGCTCACAACTGTCTTTTCATAACAGATTCCAGGCAGTGTACAAGACAATGCTGCTTTTGCAGATAGCTGTAGGTCTTAAAGAGATTTTGTTGGTCCTGGTCATTAGGTGTAAGGCCTTGGGTTTAAGTCTGAAAATATCTTTCAAAGGCCACAGATTGTCCCTACTCTTATATATGCACCATTGCCATTTTTTCCACTCTGTTGACCTCTCACCAAACTGCAAATTTCTGTAGCCGTTTCAAAGCAGCAACATGAGAAGCTGACACTACCTCTCAGTGTTCCGCCCTTCCATGTTTGTACAAAAATTTATGAGTAGTCTAGAGCTAGTGGTACATAGTAGGATTAAGGGTGGTGGTGGTATGCAGGACTGGTTTTGTTTGACTACCTGAAACTCAGCTATGAAGCATGTATGAAAAGCAGCCCTGAGAAGTGTATGGTGAGGGGTTCCGTTATAATAGCCATGGGACATATGCCATTAAGCACTGCTTTCTTTGCAACCATCTACTTAATAAGAGTAATTAGGCCTTCAACACAGCCCCAGGCGCCACCATTAATTCAAGTTAAGGTGTGGTCAATGGTTAGACCACTTTCTCAAACCTGGATCCCAACTGTTGTTGGACTACAATTCCCATAATCCCTGACCACTGATCCTGCTAGCTAGGGATGATGGGAGCTGTAGTCCAACAACAGCTGGGGACCCAAGTTTGAGAAACACTAGAGTAGGCACCTTGCCAGCAGAAGTCTTACACCCAGGAAGGGTAAAGCATGGACTCTACTACTGAGGCTCAGCTGTTTCCCAGCAGGTACAACGCTCTATGTCATGGCCAGTCATGTACTTTCATCGATTTTCAAATGCAGTTCTACTATGTTCATTAATGAGGGTTGTCACTGGAAAGACACAGCAGAGGAACTAGGGAGCTGTAACCTTTAATGCCATGTATAAAATTCAGATGGGCAGTAGTGGCACTCTTTAAAAACTTTATTTGTAGAATGCTTTCCAAACAAGCAAACTACCACCTCATTGCAGAATGCCACACAGGGGCCCAGGTGGATTTCTGAACTCATTTTACTGCCAAGGCAGCTGCAGTTTCACCAATTTAATACCAGTGGCTGATAATCAAGAAAGTAAACCACCAGCAGCCTGGACTTACAGAAAAAGGCATACCAGATCCGTCACTATCTTCCTATGCTAGTTTGCTAGATTTCTCCAGCAGGTATCACATCAGTCAGAACATTCCTACACACCTAGGTTCAGCTCTTGCAACTTGTATTCAGAAATATTCTGTATTAAAGTAATTCACTGTTTGATCTTTGCATGAGAGGTGCTAAGTTCATGCAGTAGGCTTTAGTTCTATTAGCACATGAAAAATCTCTCTGTACACAGACACCATTATGGCAGGAAGGTGGGGAAGCTGGACTTAATATAAGGTGAAGGCGAGGCCCTTATTTCTACTACTTCCCCACAAGAAGCACTTTTGCCAGAGGCTGTTAGCAAACAAGTTTTTATTCTTCTGGCCCCATACATACATCATATATGGGGGTCCTGCCGCCTCCACTCACTACTGCGCTGCAGCAGGAACAGGGGCCGGCTGTTCCTTCCTACTGAACGCTGATGTTGTGATTAGGAAAGGGCAGTCCACAAAAAAGTCCTCTTCTGCCCAGAACCTTGCTGCTTTGTATGGAAATCTAGGCCCCAGGACATCAAGGCCGACAGCTTACCAGGTGAGTGGGGGCAGGTGAGATTGTCAATCAGGATTTGCAGTGTGAACCTTCACCTGGCAGGTGTCCCAAGCAGAAACCTGAAGAAAAGGAACACCACAGCGGGCTTCAGCAGCAGCAAGGCATGAACAAAAAGAACCCTATCTATCTATCTATCTATCTATCTATCTATCTATCTATCTATCTATCTGTAGAGAGCCAGTGTGGTGTAGTGGTTAAAAGTGGTAGACCCGTAATCTGGGGAACCGGTTTGCGTCTCCGCTCCTCCACATGCAGCTGCTGGGTGACATTGGGCTAGTCACACTTCTCTGAAGTCTCTCAGCCCCACTCACCTCACAGAGTGTTTGTTGTGGGGGAGGAAGGGAAAGGAGAATGTTAGCTGCTTTGAGACTCCTTCGGGTAGTGATAAAGCGGGATATCAAATCCAAACTCTTCTCTTCTATCTATATCTATTTATTTACATTTTCAATTTTTTTTTTACAAATTTTAAAACAACTTTACATCCAAATACAAAACCTACGTTTATCCTTGACTTCACTCCCCCCTCCCCCCATCCCTGGTTCATTTTATTAACTTTTCTGCTACATATCCTATTTCTCCTCCATTCTCGTTTTCCCCGTTTTATAGCAAAATATTTCTTACTGCTGAATTTATTCTATTACTGTTAACATTTTAATGTGTTTACAATCATTCAGATAGTCTACATTTCTTTTCCAGTCATCCTTATACATTTTTTTTCATCCTGATTACTTAGCCAGAACCCAAGTAATTAACCCAAACCTCTGCTCAATCAAAATGGCTTCATCACATCTGTACAAGGATATGTTAACCTACCTCCAATTTAATTGCAGTGAGCCTCAAGGGCAGCCAAGTCAAGCAACTACAGTGTATTGAAGTTGGTACTGTTTTTTTCCACACTGTCCCCCAAGAGAAAGAGTCCTGCTCACCATTCTCCTCGTGCTGCCACAGCTTCCTTCCGCACCAGCCGCTTCTTGTCATCCAAGGGTTTGGCCAGGGCTCGAATCACTCGTGGCTTGTAAGGTATCACCTGGTAGCAAGCAGAAGCCACCATCAATGAGGTTCCTCCAGTTCCCATGGAGGTCTTAATACCTGTTTGTGCTAGCAACAGGAGACAAGTAGATCTTGGCACAAGTAAGGCAAATGAACTACCCAGTTGGAGCATCTGGCAAGCTATCGGGCAGATCCATTACTTACCACCGGAGTGGGGAGGGAGGCAAGTGCATGGAGGCACTGTAGCGCAGCAATGCGGATTGCCTGCAATATGAACAGTACATTTAGTCTTCCACTGACCATCCAGGAGGAAGCTGGGAGTATCCAGCTGCATAAAGAGGCTACCCAGTACTCACCATAGCAGGGTTGTCTGTCAGGCTGATAAATTTGCCCACGAGTGTGTCGATGTGCAGGCTCATGACGTGTGGCGCCTCGAGCAACAGCGGCTGTAGGCAGTGCAAAGTTGAGAGCTGCACCACAAGGTCAGGGCACGACAGAGCTTCCAGCAGGAGAGGTAGCAACTGGGGGATAAGAGGGTAGAGTCGTGGAATCCACAGAACTGTAGAGTTGAAAGTGACCCTAAGGATCATTTAGTCCCAACTCCCTGCAATGCAGCTGTCCCATACAAGGACTGAGCCTGCAACCTTGGCATCACCAGCACCATGCTCTAACCAAATGAGCTATCCTAGCTGAAAGAGGGGGGCATCATTCTTCTCCATAATATGCCCCACCCACAAAATAATTCCCAAGAGTTCTTAGGGCCTGGTGCTCAGCACTGCTGCACACTCACCGTAGGCAGCTCTGTCACGAGCACTGGTTTGGGCAGGTGGTTCAGTATGTGAGACAGGCCTTTCAGGTAATTCGCCTTCACATCTAGGAAGAACAGAAGGGCAAGGCTTAATCCTGTAGCTCCGAGGAGACTCATCTGAAAAGGTCATGGCCGTTTAGAAATTGAATAGCAAATGACCTCTACAAGAGCCTACAGTGAAGACCACCTCTTGCCAGTAAAGAAAAACCATTTGTTTGTCCCATTTCTCATGGAAAAGTCACAGGCAGAGTAGGCGAGCTCACAGTTTTGAGCTCTCCTACCCAAAATCATCTCCAGAAACTCCGAGGGGTCCGGGAAGAGGAAGAAAAAGGCGAGAGGCTCAGACTGCTCCTCTTGTTGTCGAGGGTTCAGAAGCTCCTACTGTCCAAAGAGGGCTACAAAAGGCAGGTCATGCAAGGAGTCCACAATTTCTGCAGACAAAAAAAATGCTAAAATGCTGCAGTAGCTTCCCCATTTCAATTTGACCATTATTCCAACTGTGCTCCTCCTGTTAATTCAGATGCTTTCCGTAAGGAATGGGACAGAGGAAATTCTTACCAGGAGCTGCTGTGTGGAAACCCTGCACCAGCTGTGGCACACACTCAGTGAAGAAGCGCTGGCGAAACATGAGGCGCACCTCAGCGTGGCAGCTCTTGCCCAGCACATCTGGGGAGTCGGCCATGAGCAAGGCAAGGCCATCGCCCACCGCAGGGCCAAGGATCGTGTCCCCCAAAAGCACGAGGAGCTGTAGGGTAAAGGACAGGAGCCATTCAACGTGGTAAGGGCACAGTGGCCGCCCTGAGGGTCCCAGGCCTTTCCCAGAAGCTCACCTTATCCGTCAGGTGTGTGGTTAGCGGGTGGTAGCGTAGCAACAAAGCCTTGCTCACCTGCAGGGCAAAAAGAAAGGCACATTGAGCTCTGTTTCTGGCAGAGACGGGAGGGATGGGGGATGGCAGAAACTCACCCACAGCAGCAGAGTGAGGGCCTGGCTTTGATGAGGACCCTCATTCAGGGCATGCTCCAACTTGTTCATGGCCAACTCCAACAGCTCATCTAATTGAGGCCCTGGAAAGGGTCAAGAGACTGACTGTTGTTCCATGTAACTTCTTGCATCAGTCAAGCAGGGCATCACTTAACACAGCCCAGCTCTGAGGTTTCACGAGCCTCTGAACAACATCCCCAGCCCTTCAGTCCTAGGACAGACACAGGCTATTACTCCATCGGTTACCTGCTGGGTGCTTGTTAACCAGTCCTGCAAAGCATTTGGCAGCAGCTGTGGCAGTGAAAGTGCAGTCACAGGAGCAGCTCAGGGCTAGCAGTTCACGTAGCAAGCGGTCTTGCTGAGGAATTGGAACCTGAAAGGAAGCCAGAGCGTGGGGAGGCATGGAGGCAACAGCAGAGCTTCAAGCTGCTGGCTCCCAGCATCACTTGCCTAGGGATCAGGCACACAAGGCAGGATGGGTAGATCCATTCTCTCAGTCATGAGGCAACCTCCCCCCGCCCCCCAAATCTTCCCCAGGACTCACATTCCTTGGCAGTGAGCAGACAAAGGCCATGAGGAGTGCAACAAGCCTTCTCTGGGCTGCCATCAGACACTGCCCATCCTGTAAAGGAAAAGAAATATTGTTTCCACTACCAAAGTCTCTGGCCACATTTCCCCATATGCAGCAGCAGCAGCAGCAGCAGCAGCAGCAGCAGCAGCAGCAGCAGCAGCAGCAGCAGCAGCAGCAGCAGCAGCAGCAGCGCCTCACTCATACAAGATACCTGGAAGGGCTGGAAAGTGCTGGGAAAGGTGTTTCCAGGTTGGAAGGAAAGCTCTCCATCCAAAAAGAGGGGAACCACTTTGGAGACACTCTGGGCAGCCTGCCTGCCAGGAAGAAGAAACAAGAACACTGGTTTACAGCACATAATAATATAATAATTCATTATTTATATGCTGCCCATCTGACTGCGTTGCCCCAGCCACTCTGGGCAGCTTCCAACAAATTAAAACATCAAACATTAAAAACTTCCCTATACAGGGCCTCCTTCAGATGTCTTCTAAAAGTCAAGATAGTTGTTTCATTTCCTTGACATCTGACAGTAGTATAAAAACACCAAGGAGGGGAAGGGGAGGCTGCCTGCCCTTCTGTTCGCAGAGTCATGCTAGAACCTGACCTTATCCAAAAGCACAAAGATTGTGCATCACTACTTGTCACTCTGCAGGGACAGAGCTCACAGGATGGCAGCAGCTGCTACTCACTCAGGTCTTAAGTGCGTACACGCACTGCTGATGACCGATACCATGGCTGATAAGGCTTCTTCCTTCAGCAGCACACTGCTTGGCAATGTATGGGAATTCTCTGAAAATAGACACGAAAAAGGGGGGGAGGAAATAAATGTGAGGGGATGGAGACCGTTCCTGGATCCCATCAGCTCCAAGGTTTAGCCTTTCAGTTTGCCACCTGCATAATGGACACCTGACAGGGACACTGAGTTTGGCCCCAAGTGGGTAAAGGCCAGCCCAGCATAAGGGAAAGGTCCCTCCCTTTCTCTCAAGGTCCGAAAGTATACAGAACCCCACCTGAGCTATGGGTACTGGCCTGGTTCGGGGAGCACAGGGTTTGTGCTCATCTCCCCACCTTACCTTGCATTGCAGCCTTGACTGCTAAGCCCACCAAGCAAGGCACCACAGCCTGGTGGAAGTACCAGTAACTCTGAGCATCTTGCTGGCACTGGAATGCCACCTGCTGCAGACTCCGGCACACAGACACCACAGAGTGGGTATCTGAAGGTATACTCTCTGCAAAATAAAATAAAAATTCAGAAGAGCATTCAGGTTGGAGACTACCAGTTCCAAGGTGTTTTTCTTTTTTTAAAAAAATTACTAATACATTATCACCATGGCCATTTAAAGGCATCACATTGTGTCAGAAATGGGTTATGGGCCAAAACAGTCAAAGACTGATGGTCCTAGACTTCCAGCAACAAGCTGTTCTTCTCCTGCTAATGACAAAATTATGGGATTGTAGGCACCTAAAGGTTACCAAGGCTGAGCCTCTGCCCTGAGGAAGGCTCAGTATACAAACAGCTCTCTACTAACTCCTTCCATAGGAACAAGGAAGCTCTGCCTTACAAGGAGTCAGGCCCCTGGGTCCACCTAACTCAGAGCTGTCTTCACTGACTGGCAGTGGCTCTTTCAGACAGGAAGTCATGGAAACATAAACTGTAGGGTTGGAAGGGACCCTGGGGATCATCTAGTTCAACCCCCTGCAATGCAGGAATATGCAGCTGTCCCATACAGGGATCGAACCTGCAACCTTGCCATTATCAGCACCCCACTTTAATCAACTGAGCTACCCAGTCTTTTCTGGAGATGCCAGGGATTGAACCTGAGGCCTTCTCCATGTTTAGCAGACGCTTTACTACTGAGCTCCAGCCCTTCCCAATCTTACACATCCTATTAATGACACGCAGATGCTGAGCCCTTCTGTTATTGCTGTCCCAAGCACTGGGCTAGGTTCCCCGCTTCCAAAGTATCAATAGTTTATCACATACAATTCTTACACTACCTTGCTGAATCTGCTGGAAGTGCTGCAGGAGGACTGGAACTGTTTCCCTCACTATACTAGGGTGTGTGGACACAGCTGCTAGAGCCTGCAGGCGACGTTCCTGCTGGGATGGATTGCTGTCCTCCTGAAGCTCTGAAACAGCACACAGAACAGCCAGTCAATGAATTTGTCCCTAGGGACAGGGCCATGGAGGGACCACCTTCTACCCCTCCACATGAACATGGATTTGGGAATGGTTGATTCTTGGACCTGGAGCTAACCTATCAGTCTGCCCATTTGGCCTTACTTACAGAGACCGCACAGATTCAAGTCAAAGCCCCCTGCAAAGGCTCTGCCTACAATGCAGCTAACACTCAGGGATAGACGCTGTGAACTTCTGCACAAATGCTTAGTAAAGGCAGCATTAAGAGAGGACACCCACTTCCCCACAACCCGCCCAACTTGCATGCTGTACCTGATTGCAGCCCTTCTGAGAACTTCTGAACCAAGCACTTGCTGAAGGCTTGTGGATAGAGGGGAGCCAGGCGTCCGGCTGCCTCCATGGCTACCATGCTGCAGGGATAAAGGAGTGTGCAAGGATGGATGAACTTGTTGGTCACTCAATACCGTAAAACAACTCACAGTTCTTTCCGTGGTAATCTAATTTTATAATTGTAATATCGAGTTGTGTGTGCACTACATTTTATAAAAAATTACAAGAGCTCTTTGGACAAGAACGCAGGTTAGACAGCGATGCAGACTGCCCAGGTTTTGTTAAGCTCACTCCACCCGGGTTCATCTAAGAATTTATCAGAAGAGGGTGGGATTCTCACATCACTATAGAAACTCTGGAAAGGTACCAAAGGATCTGTTTGGGAACTGTCCTGTGACTGGCAGGTTTGGATGCACAGCGCACTGAATAGGAAGTGCAGGCCAGAGGAAAAGATACAGCGCTTGAAATCTTAAAACAAACAACAGGATATTACCAATTACAGGTAGCTAGCCGTGTTGGTCTGTTACCAAGCTAGACATTTTTTTTAAAAAAAGGATTTAGAGAATATTACACTATGAGGGACATTTTTACAGAAGAATGTTTAACTACACTATTGGGTTCAGACTGAAATGAATCTGTGCTAAGAGAATGAGGATATGAGCTCTATTCACACATTAGAACAAAGCATGATAAACCAAAGGATGTTTTAGTACAAAACTTAAGGTTGAAAAAAGATCATAAAAGCAGTATTAGTAATGCCCTTTTCTTAATTAATACACATGCAAACCTTAACAGGTCAGAGTAAGACAACACCAAACAGAAGCAGAATTTTGGATTAAGAAATGAGTAATTCATGAGACTGTATTAGAAACCTTGTCATTTGCCATTTACAGGTAGCGAACTAAAAGAATGTAAACATCTTCAATATTTAGAAAGAGATAAGCCCAAAGACAATTCTGGGAAGTCCAACAATGCCTGCTGTTCCCCTTGCACCCACAGGGTCCAGCCTTGTTTCCACCCCTCACCTGGTCTGGGAATCGTCCTCATGCAAGATTAACTTTGTAAGGTGATCCACAAACATCTCCACATCTGAGAGGGTCAGGAGCCCTGAAACAGAAGAGAGACTGAAGTCCAAAGCCTTTCCTTTCCCTGGTAGTAACACTCTGCTATCAGTGCCAGTTTTACTATATTGCATTCCACTTCCTAGAGGCTGGCTGCAGCCCATATAATCCAAGCTACGCAAGGTGGGGTGGGACAGTACCTAATCTGATTCAAGTCCAGCTGCCTGGCTGCACACACATGATGGAAACAGGTCTGTGTGCACGCTAGATGGATCTGTAAAGGAATGCACACCGAGGGGAAAATCTCTCTAAACAAGCCGTAATTCTTCCCTGACTCCTGGGAATAACCCACAGATCAACACATACCTTGCAGTGATCCTAGAAAGGTCAGAACCCGGATGCCAACCAACTGAAGTTGCACACTGGGCTCAGAAAGTGCAGAGAACACCACAGAACACAGGGCATCTTTGAAGCAAAGCAGTGGGCTCTTGTCTGCAAGGGAGAGAAACAGGCACACAGGCAGTGTCATGAGACTGACCATCCTGGGCACAAATCACTAGAAATTACAAGGTTACTTTCTAACCCAGAGTCTGAGAGGATTGTGATCAGAATTTAGATAGTGAAGAATGAGAAACTTCCTAAAATTCTGAGTGGTCAGCAATGGTACCTGGATAAGAAAAAAACACAGATGGATTGCTCATTAAGAGCACTCATCCACCAAGGTTACTCAACTGCAGCCACCATGTCATCCTGCAAAAAGGATTTCTACTTGGTCACTGAAAGCCATGCTCAAAGAAGCTTTGGTTCTGGAATATTTGGCTGGGGTCCCAACTGCATTGCATTTAAAGCATTCTCATACCACTTTAAATAGTCATGGCATCTTCCCCCAAAGAATCCTGGGAACCTTAGTTTGTTAAGGGTGCTGAGAGCTGTTAGAACAGGGGTTGATTGTTAAACCACTCTGGGAATTGTAGCTCTGTGAGGGGAATATTGGTCTCCAAACAACTACCTGTTGTTTAAGGTGATATGATACTGCTTTAAATGTGTGCTGTAGTTGGAGCCCAACTCTTTTGTGTACATTTTCTAAGACTTCTCTCACCGACCACAAGGGCTAGAATTTCTTCTGGGAAGCTATCCTGTCAAACTCTTTGTTTTTCAATTCTGTTGTCTCTGCATTTCTCTTCTCCCTATTACTGCACCCATCTCACTGCCCGCCCCCCTTCCCAGACAGGCCATTGCTAAATCCCATAGATTAAGGCGGACTCTTCTCTGCAAACAACTGCTCTGGGCAAGACAGGAACATTGGAAGCCCAGGATGCTGCAGAAGGGCAGCCTTGCTAGCAGGAAACAAGAAGAATGGAGAACCATCTCACCGTCTTCCTCAGGCCCCCACTGTTGCCGCAGCTCCAAGAAACCAAGCAGCACTTCCAAGATTGTCCTGTGCTGGCTACTCTACAAGAGATCAAAAAGGGCAGAGGATGGGTTGAAGGGACTAAGACACAGAAGGAGAGACAAGATCTGCAGGCCATTGTCCTACATGGAATTTGAGCCCAAGCATATGCCTGGGGCAGGTATACGCCACTAAACGTCCCTTAATATGAGACTGCAGTCACCTAAGCCCATTTCACTGCTCTCCATCACAAGCATATTCCGCTCCCATTTGTCCTCACCTGCTCATGCTTGGTGTACTGTTCCACCAGCAAGGGAAGGACACTGTATGTGATCCGGTAATAGGCTCGCAAAGAGGCCCCTGCAGCCGCCTGCAAGAGTTTGGCACTTGGCCACACCAGCTTCATGTCAGGCTCACACAGATGGTGTCTGCAATCTGAAACAGGTAAGAGCGCTTGGGAGAAACAGTATCACTCCCAATGCCACTGCAGAAATCCCAGCAAGAAATAGCACTACTGAATTCCACCAGCTTGCAAACTGCAAACAGTTTCAAAGCTTAGTGGAGAACTTGCTGCCTTCCCACAAGTCAGCTCCAGTTTCCACCCCTTCCCTCCAGTCCTGTAAACCAAATCATGGCTGCAACAGCATGACGAGATTTTTTCCCTTGGGGAAGTGGTCATTTCCTCCAAGCAGCAGTTTATGAATGAGAAGTGGAAGGTCTTTCACAGGACTGGAAAGATGCTAGAAAAGGGATGTTGCTCCAAAGGTTACCTTGCAGAATGCTTGTAAGGAAAGAATCTAAAAGATCCTCATCATCGGAACTGAGCACCAAGCGGGACAGACATGTTGACAGAGCACGCAAAGCAGACAGACCTTCTGCTTCAATCTTCTCGCTTGCTGTCTGGAACACCTGTTGAGGAGCAGGAGGAGAATCAGCTGTACAGTGCAGACAATCCTGCAAATAATCCAGTCAGTGATCCTGCAATCCAGCAAGTAATCCAGTGATCCAGCCAGTGATCATAATGATGGGGGGGAAGGGGGGTTATTTGCTTCTTTACAGGTCCGTCAAATATTACAACAGCCTGATAATTCATTGTAATAAAACAATGTATTGGCCCAAATATAAGCCACACACGAATATAAACCGCACCTTTAAAATTCAAGGGAGAGGGGAAAGAAAAAGGGGGGGGGGAATACCCGAATATAAGCCGCTCCCTTAAATTCCGCTGGCACTCACACCCATTCCATTTTACCATATACAGTATCTGTTTCAGCAGCAATATCGTAAAAGGCAATTTTTCTAAAATTAAATTTCATTAATTTAAATTTAAACCACACTTTAACTTTTCACGGTCGGAATTTGGAAAAAAAGGTGAGGCTTATATTCAGGCCAATACAGTATATAATGTTTCAAGCAGTCCCCAGACACAGAGAGCAGGAACAATGTAATGGATGCACTTTCACAGGACACCAGAACCACCTCGCTCCTCTCACCTCCCTGCGCAGGGATGACCAAAGGCTGGGTAGGAACTCCTTCAGCTCCTTCTCCCCATAGATCATGCAGGCAGCATTCTGCAAAAGAAAGAAAGGTGGGGGGGGGGGGAAGAGTCAGACATGAGTCATCTGGGGTGTGCTGTTAATTTGCAGTCATGATGCTGCATTACCTAGAAGCAGCACCAGAGCTGCCGCCACCCCTTAAATCAGCTTGAAGGGCACATAAATCCCAGTGCAGGGGAAAGAGAAAACTGCATGCTTGCTTTGAGGAAAGCTGCAGGAGCAGAGAGGGCTGCATGGCAACCTACTGCGGAGCCTTGATACCTTTGCTCAGTGCTCTTACCAAGGTTTGCAGGGAGTCCAGCTTGGCACTTTGTACGTCAGAGTCCATTTTCTCAATGAGCAACGGGATCAGGAACTGAAAGGCGAGAAGACCCTGGAAATCTCAATATACTTTGCTCAGCATAATTTGGGGTTATAATGTACCTCAGAAGATCAGACCAGAGCACCAAACCAGCAGGCCTCACAAAACAATGTAAAACCCATATAAAGAGCACAATGAAATACTCCCCACCGACACTACCTTGGTGGTGACTGGGTATTTGTGTTAGAATACTGCACAGTCTGCTGTCATCTTAGCCAAAGCGTGCTGCTATTTGTGTGAGTGGGAGGGGAGTGTCCATCACTGTAGAGGGCCTAGATTCATTCATGCAGGCAGGAAACTACCACTGGTGGTTTTGCTGGCAGTAGCCACTGGGAAGCTCTGAGAGGATCATCAGGCTCTCAGCTGCACCTGCCTGGAGCTAGTGTAGCAAAAAATCAGGAAAAAACACTCTCCACCTTTTGCCTGGCAGGGCTTTGGATATGATGCTCAGGTGCTTCAGCTCTGCCCACTGCTGCCTGGCTACGGTTAAGATTGCTCTGGCAGTTTCATAACTTTCTGACTTTATTCTATGAGGGGCAAAATATACCTACCATGGCAGCAATTTGTGTAGCATATGGGCCATTTCAGAGAGCCATTAATCCCAGCTTTTTAAAAATAAAATAAAAAAATATTTATATCTATAAATCAAGCTCTCTGTCCAAAGTCTGATGGTAGGAGCAGTTTGAAAGATCAGTGTTGGGAAATGCAAAAGGACCCGAGTGTAAATTTACTCCCCAACTCATATCTGCAATAGACTGAAGTCTCAAAGTTAAGGGTAAAATTATCTCTACAATATGCTTGTTCTGAGATTAAATGCATTGGATTATCCTAACGAAGGCTCTGACAATGTGATGCTCCTATCAAGAGAAGAAGGAATTTTCACCTTGCAACCTCTTTGCCCTTCAAAAAACTTGTGCCGAGCAACATGAGAGGTGGTGCAAGGGGGAGGGAAGATCTGCAATCAATGTTCCCTTCCCCAACACCTATATATTCATAGAGGGCTTTTTAGGATCCAAATTGTTGTGCACCACTACAGCAACATCTTCTGTTGATAAGGATAAACTACTGGTATTACAAACGGCTGCATCATGGGCCCCAGTAAGGGAAGTTTTTAATGTTTGATGTTTTATTGTGCTTTTAATTCTGTTGGGAGCCGCTCAGAGTGGCTGAGGAAACTTAGCCAGATGGGCAGGGTATGTATGTATGTATAAATAAGTTATTATTATTATTATTATTATTATTATTATTATTATTATTATTATGTGTCCACCCCAACTCTGTCAACGGATTATTGCTCAACATGGTATATCAGGATGGGAACCAACTCTGCTACAGGGTCTCAGGAAGAACCCACAGGGCACAGAAAACAGACTTCAGCCATGATACACAACAGCCCTACCTCAGCAAAAATGGGAGTGGAGGTCAGCACTGCCCGCAGGCTGATGATCAAGTCTTCTCTCTGGATTCCATGAGGATCATTGGAGGGCTGGAACAGAAGCAAAATCGAAAGATTTAGACATGAATGTGCTGAATAAACCCATCTCCATATGGGCACCCCAGTTCCAGGCATTACACAAACTATCCTGCTCCAGCACCCGTATCCAAGCATTGTGAAGGAGGGACAAAGCACCAGATTTACTCACTCACAGGGGTAAAGTCGATGGGGAAGTAGCAGGAAGTCACCTCAAACAACTCCTCTGCGAAGGGCCCTGAGAGGTGAAGACAGCAGTATGAGTTCTTCGGGTGACCAAAACAGTCAGTCACAAGTCTGGACATGGACTATTTATTTGCATCCTATTTAGTGCTACCATTCTCACAGGCCACAAATTGAGAAGGAGAAAGAGAGAGAGAGTAGACTAAGGCCTCAACAGCAGATATAACCTGTGGTTCTATGTTCAATGATTCCAAAGCTATGCACGCTTTAACAAGCTCCCCAAGCAGCCTGCATCCTCACACACTGCAGGCATGATAAGAAGTTTAACCAACCAACCAACTGCTGCCAACATGGGCTTCCCCACACTGACAAGGACTTGGACATACCCAATGCATAGCCTTTCACAATGATGTCTCGTACAATCTGGAAGGCTATTAACAGGTTGCGTGGGTCCTTCTCTCCATCCATCACCTGGATGAACCCGAAGGTGAAATCGGCACCCAGACCTTTCAGTTCTGCAGGGAAAAGCGGCAGGTAAGGGAATTCCCAGGGTTTTCCAGCAGGGTGTCCGACTCAGCCCCTTCTCACCTGCCATCCATCTCACCTGCCTCTCGACTGCTCATGAAGTTAGTAATGATACTGTAGATTGTATGGCGATCCGCTTGCAGCAAAGACTGGAAGATAAGAAAAGCATAGCTGGGAAATAAAGCAGTATTACGTGAACCTGTTCCAAGCCTTAGAGATTTATGTTTTTGTTATGATCCTCTCCAGTTCATGTTATCATACTCTGGTCTATAGATTTGGGTGCCTAATTTGCCAGAAAGACAATTAAGATACTGCAGGCAAGTCAGAAATTTACACACACCCAGCTGAAGGCCAGGACCTTCCATAACATCCTCTCTACCTTTATTTTTAGTCTTGCTGAGAGTAGCTCCAATTCCCTTAATGCCCCATGTGAAAATCAAGATACTGCATACACATTCACATCAGAACTAGAGGCATTTCACAGCAGAATTTGCATACATTACCACACACAAAGGATACATGTGTCCACTCCTTTTATATTTAATTACTCAAGGCTCAGAGAAGTTGCCACAATCTCATCTTGTCCATCCACCCAACTACTAGGTTATTAATAAGGGCAGTGGGGAGTAGGTAAAGAATGGCAGCCAATATAGTTACTTGCCAAAGGCAACTTAACAAGTCATGATAAATTTGAACCTATATCCAGCTCCGGTGCACTATTCCCCCAGGCCGTGTTTCATAGTTTTATTTATTTATTAAAGAACTATTTCTAGCCTGCCTTTCTGGGCATTGGCCATCCAAGATGGCTTACAACAATGGCCCTTTACAAAATATCAGTAATACAGCCATAAAACCATCAAGTCTCAGATTTCCTAATATCGTTTAGACAGTGTCAAAGAGCAGGGGAGATGATTCTCAGAACTTCTGCCACGACCCAGTGCTTCAATTCTCTTGACAGCAAGAAATTATCGATGAGCAGGTCTTAGCCAAGAGAACTGCTGTCTATTGTCCACCAAGAGGGACCACAGGAGGTACAGGATACTTCAGGAACTAGTTTAATAATAATAATGAGAACAGAAAGGCTGAATCATGGATGTGGAATGCAAAGGCAAAATTAGATAGTCTATTAGGGCTTCTCACACTTACCTGGACATGAACCTCCTGGAAAATGGCTTTGAGAACAGACACTGCCAGGCCTGGAGCCAATGCTGCACACATACTCTAGAGACAAGGAAAGTAATGGTAACAACTCAGTACCCATCTACATGTAAGGATGGCTACTGGTTAGCATGCTTAAGGCCTCAGACTGCCCTGTATGGCATATTACCAGTCAGTGCAATGGAAACAAACAAAAGGAGCCCATCATTTAATCAGTGTGACAGTGACCCAATCATTAAGAGAGCAAGGGGGAAAATTCACTGTTAACTAATCCCTATAAATCCCAAGTATATTCAGAAAAGATTCTTTCTACACCAGCACCTACTACCTTAATCAGCCTGTCTTGTAGCAGCTTTCACTGGTCTCAGTTAAATGAGCCAGAGCTGTCAATCTGCTATCCTTGGGGCACCACAATTTTCTACCACTGAGCAGATGAATAGAGAGTGTCCCCAGTTTTGCCACAGATTGCTATCACTTGATTATTTCTGCAGGGCTTCTTATGAAAATTATTTGCTTTTTTGTAATAATCTTATCAGGTGATCCATTCTGTGTTTCCGTTTCTTTAATATATTTTGCTCCAATTTTATTGTGTTATGATGTTTTGGTTTTAACCAAGATCTAGGGCACCACATACATATACTTTTATATATTAAGTTGCAACACAGAAATGAATAAACAAGAATGACTACCATGAAAACAATTCTCACCAGAGCTTTGAGTCCCTGCAGCACAGAAGAAATGACCAGGTGATGATCTTTCAGCCGGTTCTCATAGAACAAGACCAGGTGAGACACTGGAACAGACAAGCATTATCAGAAACTAGGGCCATGGTGGTACTTGGGCTTAGCTACCACAAGTAGAGATATCCACATCAGCCTCAGCAGTTTTGAAAGGATGAAGGAAAATGCAGAATCATTACAGGTCACTTGCCAATACAGGCAAAACGAAAGTAATTTCGTTGTTCCCGAAGGGGACAATGACAATAAATATATTCTATATTCTATATTCTCCCCCTACTCTTGGCTCCTCAGACCTATTTTTAAAAATTCATCTGACGACCGATAAGTGGTTGCACACAAACATAAAATGCCTAAACAGCAAGAGGACATTCTGAAAGGGAAACTGCACAGTAACTGAACACTTATGATCTCCCATCTCATAGGAAATTCTTTGGTGCAGAACCATAGCTCAGACCGCCTCTAATCATGTGTTCTTGGGATTGCAGATATTATTATGATTATTGAAAGTTAACAATGAATATGCTACCCACATAGCTCTGGACCACAGCATGGTAAGGAGGTTCCTGTGAAGCCACTCAGTGATGGGCACTGCCAAGGGTCTGAAACTGGCTTATACACATTTGGGAAAACTCAGGCAAGAGTCTCAGTATTCCAGGAGAGTCATACCATTAAGTCAAACCCTCCCTCTCTGTGTCACCCTAAAATCCATAGTCCTCTTGAAAGTACAAAATACATTACAGTGGTACCTCGGGTTACATACGCTTCAGGTTACATACGCTTCAGGTTACAGACTCTGCTAACCCAGAAATATTACCTCGGGTTAAGAACTTTGCTTCAGGATGAGAACAGAAATCGGGCAGCTGCGCCGCAGCGGCAGGGGGAGGCCCCACTAGCTAAAGTGGTGCTTCAGGTTAAGAACATTTTTAGGTTAAGAACGGACCTCGAGAACGAATTAAGTACGTAACCAGAGGTACCACTGTACTCCTTACTGCTTCAGTAAGGCATTGCCTTCCATCTTCACTCTCTTCCAAACATTTAACCGCTTTCTAACAGAAAGTTAGAGCTTTCGATAAACCTGAGTTCACCCGTTACTCAGCAAAGAAGCATATGGCGTGTCAAAAACCACTGAGTCATTGAATCCTGCCTGCCTAACCTCCTGCTGCTAATCACTACCTCGGGCATGATCCCTTGAATGCTGAGGCCAGCTCCTGAAGCAGCACTCTCCATGGTTGCAAAAGAGCGAGGACTGAGCCCATATGTCCTACCTTCCTGCTCTTGAAGGAGGGAGTAGCATTGCAGGAGGACTTCAGAAAGCGTTTGGATGCCCTGTGCACGCATTCGAGGATCTGCATTCTTAAGAGGAGACCTGTATTTATAGACACAAAATGAAGATTTTACAGGCCATAGAAGGAAGAGAAGACAGTGAAATATGTTGTTTTAGCGAGTTTGTTGGGGGGGGGGGGCAAAGAGGCAATATTCTGATTTAATTTGACGATTCAGTTAAGTGATCAGTTTCCCTTCCTCTTGCTCAGGGCTTCATAAATTATGGGCCAACATAAAAGTGATTAGGAGAAAGGCTGTAGCTCAGTGGAAGAGCACTTGCTGTGCAAGCAGAAGGTCCCAGGTTCAATCCCCGGTTTCTCCAGGTAAGGCTGGGGAAAACTCCCTGCCTGAAACCCCAGAAAGCCAATGCCAGTCACTGTCAACAGAACTGAGCTAGATGGACCAATGATCTGACTCTGTCCAAGGCAGATTCCTATGTCCCTACATTATGTGTTTGGCTTCCTCCCTTTTGTCCAGGGCATAATGATTTATTGGCTGGTTTGGGCTAGTTTAGCGTTAGGGAAATGGAGCCTAGGCCCCACCAGGCTCACATGCTCCATCATCTGACCATCGTCTGGGCAACAGGAGTTCAGAAGCTTTGGCTTCTCTTCTTGATTAACTACAAGCTCGCTGCATCACTTAAACCTTGACAAACTGTGGTTAATCTACACTGTGGTAAGTGGAAACAAGCCAGCTTCAAATCACAGTTAATGAAGTTGGCTTGTTTTCACTAACTATTAAGATTAACTACAGTTTTGGGTTCACATGACATAAAAGGTAAAGGTAAAGGGACCCCTGACCATTAGGCCCAGTCGTGTCCGACTCTGGGGTTGCGGCGCTCATCTCACTTTATTGGCCGAGAGCCGGCGTACAGCTTCCGGGTCATGTGGCCAGCATGACAAAGCTGCTTCTGGCGAACCAGAGCAGCAC
The DNA here is from genome assembly GCA_034641385.1 of Darevskia mixta. NCBI lineage: Eukaryota > Metazoa > Chordata > Lepidosauria > Squamata > Lacertidae > Darevskia > Darevskia mixta. The sequence continues at coordinate 1,457,709 of JAWWNH010000030.1, forward strand.
ACAGAAACGCCGTTTACCTTCCCGCCAGAGCGGTTCCTATTTATCTACTTGCACTTTGACGTGCTTTCGAACTGCTAGGTGGGCAGGAGCTGGGGCCGAGCAATGGGAGCTCACCCCGTCACAGGGATTCGAACCGCCAACCTTCTGATCAGCAAGCCCTAGGCTCTGTGGTTTAACCCACAGCGCCACCTGGGTCCCTTCACATGACATACTAAACCATGATTAATCTAAAACTGAAGTGAAAGTTTTCAACCAAGTGGTGACTGTGCCGAATGAGGCATGGGGGGGGCAGGTAGTGTGAAGTCTGTGGGGAGGCTAGGCTCAATCTAAATTGATTTGCTTATTTATTTTTAATTTGTAATTATACCGGTAGCCATTCACCGAATGTCCCAAAAAGTATTGCAATTAAAGCAATAGATGAATGCAACCTGTGACTTGGATTTTGTAGCCAACCACTTTGTCATGGTAGCCTGTGCTGATGTCTAACCCTGCCACAATATGCTCAGCATCAGCTACTGGCATATTACTGCCGATGGAAGACTGCTATACAGTTTAAGGTAGGGATCAGGAAGCTGTGGCCTTCTAGATGTTGTAAGACCTCGGCGCCTACCAGTCTCAGCCAGGATGCTCCATGGTCAGGGATGATGAAGGCTGCTGCGGTCCAACAACCCTGGATGGCCACAGGCTCCCTGTGCCTGGTTTAAATTCCAAGGAATTCAAGGTTGGTGGGAACCACAATAATGAACCCAAAGCACAAATTAGATTAATGGTTAAAATGTTTCTGCACTATCTGAGATATATACACAAAGAACAATGTTTGCAGTTGTTTAAAGAACACTGATGTGTCAATATATTCTTCTTTGCTCAGTTCTGGTCCACCACAAACGTGCTCTTCACTCGACAGACGGCTTCCTTGCAATGAGCAATGACTACATCTGGCAGTCTGTCCATCAGGATAAGAAAGGGAGTTTTCATTTTCCCCTTTCAGGCTGATTCCCACCAGAGCAATATACTCATATTAGGAATGTGAAGGGAGTGTGGAGGGAGAGCATTTGAGAGAATAACTACTTGTCTAGTAAATTTGTGGCCAAGGTAAAATTTAACCAATGATTTCCTGGCTTGCAATCCAAATTTAACCTCTATGCTACATTGAAAGGAGGGCTCATCACCACCATTTAACGTAGCCACCAGCCTAGGCCAAACATCTACCCATAAGAGTGCCCTGGAGTTTATCTGGTTGGCTAAATGGAGGCGCTAGGAACTGCTCTGCCAACAATATGACACCTAACCGCCATGGAGGCACTCTCCTCCCAGATTGCTAGGGAAATACTGGGAAGACCTGAAAGCATGTAGTCCAAAACCTTGAGTTGTGCAATGCAGCTGAAATTCATCCCAATGTCAGGGTAGCAAAATGCTACATATCATTGCTACAAACCCACAATGCTATTCCAAAGTTTCAGGATACCCTAGTCATGTAAGTCATTTTATCTGAATGGCCTTTTGCCCAGCATGGACAAAGGGCATCCATCAGGCAGGAATTAAGCACTGAACAACAGAATTCTAATGTTGTTGCAGTAGTGCAAAGAGTCATCCTGGACACCGGCATACATACATCCCAGAGCAGTAAGCTGTTGCACAATCTGCTACTTACCCCAAGTTTTCAACAACCTCCAAGATGGTGCAGGTCCCAGCTTTTACTCCTAAGAAAAAGGAAGTATCAAAAGGTTAAATCACGATACGTAGATTGTTACACCAAACTAAGCAGCACTTCTTAAAACAAATTGAGACATGGGAATCCATGTTTCAGGTACAGTGCAACTTGCCTTTCTTGTTTGCACAGCTCAGAGGCAGAGCACATGATCTGCATACAGAAGGTCCCAAATTTCTTTCCAGTTAAATGGACTTTTTGCTTGAGACCTGCGCTCAGAGTATGGAGCAATGGCTCAATTGGTATAAGGCAGTTTCTTATCACAAATTGAAAAGCATTTAATCTACAGGAAAAGGGGTGGGAAGCTGCATTTGCCCTCCACATCTCTGCTTCCCCACTACAGTGCTCTTCCCCCACCACGAGCAAGAAACACAGTGCTAGTCTGTCTGTTCTAGTCTTTGGAAAATGGAAGGGTTAACCAAGATTCCTTGCAGTGCTACTTCCAGCCAGGAAAATGATAGCCAAGAAGCATACTGCCTCTCTAGGCTAGCAGTAGATAACCATGTGGTCTCCAAATGTTCTAGACTAAAATTCCCATCACCCCTAACCATCAGGCATGCTGGATGGGACAGATGGAATCCATAAATTTTAGGAAGTGTCAGGGTGCCTACCCCTGCTCTAGGCCCTTAGTGAGACAGGCAACCTTTCCTAACTATTTATAAAGAGGTTTAATTGCAAAAGTGAATGGCAAAGGAACATCAGTTCTCAAGCTAGAAAACTATGCCTTGGACCAAGTAAGACTTTAATTAAGCAGGTACTCATACAGCTACTTAAAAGCTTATTGAGTGCTACAGAAATCACAAAGACAGCATACAGAAGCAGAGCAACAGCTGCCGGCAGTGAGCAAGGCACAGTTGACTTAGTTAGCTTTTCAGGATGGTGCATTCTCCAGGGAAAGTAGCCTGCCAGATCACTTTTCAAACCTCTTACACAAGCAAAAATGCATGTGTTTGTATACACCTGTTTGAAAGTCTGGGATACACAGGTGACTCAAGCCAAACATTGCTTAACCCTGTCCCCAACCCTAAACAGTGGCATAATATACTTTCTTTTTACACCAGAGGAAAAAGCACCGGTCAGCTTCTGTCCTGATCAGCCTTGTGATTAGCAGTTCATGGGTAGCTGCCCTCCCTTGCTCAATTCACTTGAGGACTCACCTGCATTCCCAGTGACAAAGAAGAATGGGCACCTGTCATTATACTGCACTGTGTTGCTGCATCCCTGCTGGCAACTCCAAACATGAGGACTTTGCATCCCTGCAGGAGTCCAGGAGCAGTGAGTTGGCCACATCGGAAGAGCCCTTATCGCAAAGGGCTGTAATGAGCCTGAAAAGGCAGTGGCTGCTTGGGTCTGTGGAGCTGTATGTCTTTGCCACTTGAGTGCTCACTTAAGGACAACAGTGGCTTTACCTCAGATTATGGCTGTGATGATAAACACACTTAATAGGAAGTAAACCCCAATGAGTCCAATGAGACTTATTTCTGAGTAAGTTTGCTTAAAATTACACTATATAGCCAATACATTTTATATCTAGAGGTTCCCCAAATTTCAAATGACTTTAGTCATCTGCTTCCCTAGTGACATTATGTATGTACGGTATGTATGTATGTATGTATGTATGTACCTCTGGACCATTTGCCTATGTTGCACAGACAGCTTAATTTGTAGAGTTGCACAATACATTTTAAATGATGCAAAATTTCATCCAGATGCAGAAGATTTATTTATTTCATAGCATTTATCTACCACTTGATGGCAGAAAAATCTCAAAGTGGTTTACAAAAAGAAGTTCTACCACTGAAATTTAAACTGCCACCCACATTTCACAAATTTCAATGTTTAAATTGAATTTTGAAAACTTGTTTTAAGTTATTCCAAAGTTCAAGTTCAGAAACTGCAAATCAAGAAGCCAGTGGCAATCATCCCATGCCTGCTGAGCAGTTCTCAAATTACCTCATTAGCAGTGGGGAGAGCTGTCCAGCAGCCTCCTTCATTTTCCCTAGATAAAGGCATGAAACTTGAAAATACTATCTCTCTTACAATTAGAATGGGGAGGTGGGAGGAGACAGCATGGGAGTACAGAATATCTTCAATCAAGTTTGGCACAATTTGTTAAAACAGGTGATAAGAGTACTGAAAGAGCAGCGTGAATGAACCAATTATAAATCCTGCATTCTGTTCTTTTTATCAGCATCTCACTCTCAAAAGTACAAGGCGTACTAATTAAAGAGCGGCAAGATTTATTTTCTTAGGAAGCCGTTCTGAAAGCCAGGAGAACCGTATTTCCAAGAACACCTCTCTATACTTGAAGGCTGGTCCAGAACCTAATTTGGAGAGCCTGTGTTGCTTAAAAGGAAGGTTGTTTAAAAGTTACTGCACTCCTGTCCTCTTCTCAGCTGTACTTGGGGCAAGTTCAGATGTGTTAACTATGTTCAGTATATCATTATTCCCATTAGTAAAGTTGGTGTCCCATATGCATACACATTGGATGCCAAAATGAGCCCAAAGAGAAGGCAGTGGCAGGTTCTTATAGACTGGGGGACGCTGAGATATGCAAGACAATATTGGGTTTGTCTTTAGAGACCCTCAGCTCTTCCAAAACACAAGCAGGGTTCAAGGGCTGCACATGCACACTGCCCTCATGCTGCTCTGCAACACTGGCAACAGAAAGCAGCACAGAGAAACACAATGCCCTCAGCCTCTGGAGTCAGGAGTTAACTGAATATCTATCTGTGCAAGCATAATTTTGTGGTTCATGAAGTTGGAATAAATAGTACAAACATCTACATGTGGATGTCATCTCATTCACAAAGTCCCTGGTCCAGTGAGAGTTAGAGATAACCATGTGGATCACTGTTTCCATTCACAGATGGTTGATTGACAAGAGAAAAGTTTAAAACTTCACTCTTTGTCCTTCCATCTTCTTCCATTTCCATGAATGTTTTTCAGAAGGCCACAGTGAGTATTTAAATGAACACAATGTGTTTAGTTTGTTTTTTTGGTCCCTATTTATATTACATGCCTTACCATAAATTATCAAATTTTGTTGCAGGTCTACACTTGCAACACCTATTATGAACCTCACCAATGCTGCTAAAGTTTGCAGCATTGGCAAAAGATGTAGCTGTGCTACAAACAGCCTTACAAGTACAAATAAAGTGAAGCCATTTTCAACAGCACATCAGAAACTAACACCCACCCACCCCACAGAAATCTAGGAGTCTGAGTTCCAAAACTCAAGAGTTGTATGGGTTAACTTGCCTTCATGTGGAAACATGGTAAAGCCGCTCTTCATACAACTGCAGCTACATCATGAATTCCTAACTGGCTGCCACACCACAAATAGTCATCTGAATTATGATAAACCACCTATATTTTCTTATAAAACATTAAGTAAACAAGCTGGTGTTTCCAAGAAGAAAAGTATGCCTCTTCATGATGATGGAAACTCAAGAACACTTCAAAATCTTTTAACAGTCTTTAAATAATTCAAAACAAAATAAAAAAAATTCCTTCCAGTAGCACCTTAGAGACCAACTAAGTTTGTTCTTGGTATGAGCTTTCGTGTGCATGCACACTTCTTCAGATATCTGAAGAAGTGTGCATGCACACGAAAGCTCATACCAAGAACAAACTTAGTTGGTCTCTAAGGTGCTACTGGAAGGAATTTTTTTTAATTTTTTTTATTTTGTTTTGTTTTGACTATGACAGACCAACACGGCTATCTACCTTTAACTTTAAATAATTCGTTCTTCTCTTGTATTTTTAAGGTAGCTTGGGTGATTAAGGGTTAGGTTTCCCTATCTTTTCCTAGTTTTACAGTACAGTACAGGCAAAGGAAATAGATTAATGAACGGTAGAAAAGAACAGGTCAGGGAAACAGGAAATTATATTGAGTATGCCCAGGTGCATAGGCTCTCTATTGATCTGATCCCCTGGAAAAGTACATTCCTGCAAACACACATATGGTTTTATCTCTAGCCAGCCTTGCCCACAGCAGCCTCCTCATAACTAACCTCAACACACGCGTCCAGCTCATTATCGTCTCTGAAATAATCTTCAGGAGGCGAAACAGCTCGTTACTTTGCCCCTAATTAATGCCGTGCGTCACACTGCCTCGCCCGATCAACACCCTGCATGCGCCCACCGTTACCACATGCCCGACTAGCCCTAATTAATGCCTGCCAGTACGCCTTATCCCGATGTGGGTGGATGGAATGAAGTTAGGCAGAGGCACTCTGCACACGCCCAGAGAATCTCGTTTGCATTCCTTTACACACTCCCCCGAATGAATTCCGACAGTGGATTCCGATCCTGAGCACAAACCCAACTGGGCGATCTTTCTCCCTGACACCTAAGCTCTCCTCCTTCTCCTCCCTCCGTCCCCGCAGGCTCCTGACCGCCGCTTAGGGTTCCCCTCTCGCCCAGCCCGTGGCACTGCCGGAGCCCGCCGCCTGCTCCCCGGCCCTGGCCTCTGCCCCCCCCCGCCCCATCCCCACACGCACCTTCCGCCGCCTCTCTGGCCGCGCCTTCCCGCTCCCAGCCCGGCAACAGGGACGCGTCCGCCCCCACGTCCACCTCAGCCCCTCCGGCCGCCATGATAAAGCGGAGAATAGCAAGGCAAGCGAGAAGCGCACAGCGCGCGTGCGCGTCCCCTCTGTCACGTGTGAAAATGACAGGGGCAAAGTGGGCATCACGTGGCAAGAGGCCACTCTAGCAACGGGCGCAGTTCGCGGGGAGGGCCGTGAAAAAGCAGGGGCGCAGCCCGAAGGGAGGCGGCGGACAGGCCTGTCAAAGGTCAGGGCGGGCGCCTTAGGCCGGGTCACGGAAGGGGTGGGTTTTGCTTTGCGTTAAGAGGGCGCGCAACACGCGGGAAGCGCAGAAGTGAAACTCGATGCGGTTTCACACAACCATTCCTCCGATGCGAACAGGCTTCCACGCGCTCGAAGGAGGGGGAGGAGAGCGCTGCGTTGCGTCTGCTGGAGACTACCGTGTAGAGGCTCTTCATTCTCGGAATGCCATCCCCGGATATACAAAGAATGCCACACGCACTTTATGATTTTGTTATTAGAAACGGCGCTTGGTGCCAAGATGCAGAATTGTTTTCCATTTGCTTTAGGAGGCCTAAAAATACCAGGCAATTGGGCAAAACACGTGCATCCAAGGAAGGAAACACTCAGACCTCTGGTTTCTGTGAGGAAATCGTTTTAGCGATCCACGCTCCAAGTATAAATTATGGCAGCGGTTCTCACATGTATCCGCCCACCCACCCGCGAACTGCAATGCACTTGGAGGAGGAGGAGGAATGCAGTGATCAGAACAGGGATCATTGTGGTTTGGTGTTAGTGGTGGAATGAATAGATCTCAGCACCCCGCTCCACCTATTTATCTTTCAGAAGTCTGCTGTCTTTGCTGGTTATTATTGCCACCTTCATAAAGAAGTTCCATCTCCAGTGCTAAAGAATGAACAATGAACAGAAAGTAGTGTTTTGTGTAATCATTCAGTATACTTGTATCATTCTTTTATTTTTAGCTTATCCATGAAACACTCTTCTTCAGTCTGAACCATAATAAACTTTTCTGTTAGTTGATTCCTTTGAAAATACGTTATTTTCTAGTTGAACTTTTGTACTTATTTAATAGTAGTTTAAATAGTTTAAGAAATGCAATTTTCAAAAAAAAGAAAAAAAGAATGAACAATTACCTTACATTTCCAGTACATTTAATGCTTACAGTGTGCAAATGGTTAGGATATTATTCAGTAGGATAAATATGCATATCTAATCTTTTCCCCTGAGCAAAGGTCAGAGAAAGCTTGCCCTCTGAACTAATGCAACGCACCAACACTAATGTCTCGGCATTTACTAAAAACTAATTAATTTTCTCAGGCCTTTGCTAGCTATTTATATACGTCGGTTTTATTTTAAAGTTAAGTCTGCCCTGGCCTATCAACTGCTGCTTTTTTATATTGTAATGTATTTTTCATGTATTTTTAAAAAATGTGCACCATCTTGTGGTTTCAAATTAAAAACAGCATGTACAGATTTTAAATAAGGACATTTTTGCTTTTAAAATACATTATCCTTTTGTACAACAAAACAGTGCTTACTCCCAAGCAAATGTATTCTGCATCAGAGCAACACTCTATTCCTATAGTTGTGATGGTGCTATGATTTAAGTGCTCAAGTTTTCAAAAAGCAAAACTCTGCATGCTCTCTTTTATTTCTTTTTAGTATCTGGATTAGCAAAGTTTTCTCTCTTGCTTCAACATCATAGCAGTTGTAAGGCACTGATAGCAGTTGGGGTGGGAAGAGGCATGTTAATTGTGTACTTCAACTGAGGTATACACACAACTATCTAAACCACACACACAACTCACATACTTCAGAAAGGTCATTAAGTCCAAAAGGTCTAAAATTACCTAGCTACACCACTCGCCAACGCAGCGTTACCTTCAAATGAAGAGTTATGAGATAAGAGATATAATGGAAGAAGTAGGATAGGTATGACATATCCAACACTCTTGATGGGACTAACAGCCTGAAAAAGCGACACCTGGATTTGAATGTGTGTGACCCCATTTGGGGTTGGCCAGAATGGTAATTGACACCAGAGATCAGAACAAAATCCTGCAGTTGCCATGTTCTCTCTTCATAACATCCAGCATTATTATGTAACCATGGTCAGCTTTCCCAGTGGACACCTTTGCCGCACTAAGCTGGCTTCCCAGTGATAATCAAGGACTAAGACTGACAGGTCTGAGAGAGCATTAGTTCTATCATCACCCCTCAAAAGCAGATACATAGAACCTCACCCCCACCAGGCTGTAGCTATCTAAATTGTTCAACTAATATTAAATTATCATTAATATGTACATCAATATAACACGCTGCTTTACAGAGTAATAAAAGTAAAGGCGCACCCTTGACCGAAGTATTTCCCCAGCCCCATCACAGTAAATAGGAGACTGAGGGCTGAGGGTTGAAAAGCTTCATGAAAAAGGCAGGTCTTTTTAAAACAAAAACAACCGAGGGATTGGAAGGAAGGAAGGTGGCTCCCTTTCATGTTTTGAAAGGGAGTCTTATGCATCCAGGGCAAAGGTGAGGCTCTTCCACTGCCCATAGGGTAGACTGCCATGTCAGTCTTGCTAAATCCAACTCCCGTTCAGTACAACAACATCGCCTGTTACATATTATTGCTGGGCAAGTCGGCTCCTCTGCAAGGTAACAGGACTTTGGGATGCCAGCCCCAGCAGGGCCATCCGACTGCTCTGGCATTTGTTGGCATATAAAGAGCCAGCATTTGCAAATCATCATCATTATTATTATTATTATTATTAATTTCATTTCTATGCTGCTTTATATTTTTTTAAAAAATCTCAAAGTGGTTTACAGAATATTAAAACATCAATAAAACAATCTGAAGAAAGTCAAATATAGAGTGCACAGTCAAAGCAACATAATTAACAGAAAACTAAAATATCCTAAAGATTTCAAAATGAAACATTGCAAATCTGGCTGCCCTAAATTGGGCCTGGAGGTCGCGCCTCGTGAGAGTTCTAGGAGGCGACTGAGGGGCAAGTGAGCGGGTGGCGACGGCTAGCAGCCGTGCGCTACGAGCCCAGGCCAGCTCCCGCTGCTCCCGCTGTCGGGGGCGCTCGCCCTGCTCGCTTTCTCCCGCCCCCGCCCCCTGCAGAGTGGTAGCCCGGGTCACGGACGATCCTCTTCCTGGGGCTGGCAGAGAGAGGGCGGAGTGGAGGCCGGGCTCCTGCCGCCGAGTCACATGCTCACCTGGAGAAGGAGGAGGAGCGCGAAGTGTCTCCCAGGGCCGGGGGATCCTCCCCGGCTCAGATCCCCAGCTCTTCGCGGAGTAGCGGCTGCAGCGGCGGCGGAGGAGGCGGCGGCGGCGGCGGCAGGCATTGGAGCCGCTGGGCCGGCCTGGGCTGGATCCAACCTGAGAGGGCAGCAGACCTTAATCGGCGCCTCCCGTTCCGCAAGACTCCAGAGCCCCGTCTGGAGGGAGGCGGAGGCGGCAGCCGCGCCGCACAAAGTTTGCGTGCTCGTCCGGAGGGCGGATTGGGGATCCGGATCCATGCGGAGCGGCAGAGCCCGGAGCCGGGCTCAGGCGGGTAGATCCATCGCAATCGCAGCCTGGGGTTGTCGCCATGGGCAGCTGCGTGGGGAGGCAACACCGAGAGCGGCCGACCACCCCGGGGCACCCGCGCAAGCGAGCAGGTGAGCGCCGCCGGTCAGGCACCCTCTCGGTGCCCTGGCAGCCGGAACAACGGGCAAGGGAATCTGGGCCTCTCGAAACACAACCGGGCTTGGGCCCCTGCAGACACTCCCCTGGGGGCCCTTTGCTGGAGAATTAACTTGTCTCAGATCCCCCACTCCCAACGCCCACCATAATCGGGCACCGAGACCATTGCCAAGACTGGGAATAGGGTACCACTCTGTGATTGTCTTGAGTGGGCATCGGATCTTTCAGGATTGGGCCCGGATGAGGGCATAGCGGAGCGGACGGTAGTCTATGTGCTTCCCCTCCTGTTAGCGATGGGAAGATTCTATTTGGGGGATTTTTAAATGACCTGGATCTACTGGGTGGTTTGAACTTCCTCGGAGGAGCGTGTGGGATGTGTGCTGGTAAATGTATTGGTGGGGTAAGGCTCCCTGGAGCAATCTGGGTTTCTACTGAACCCTTAACTCCGTGTTTAGGAAGAGTGTGTGGGATGTCCCAGAAACTCGCCTACCGGATTTATGTAAGAGCCAGTCCGGCCCGTCTCACCAGATGGGTTGGAAGTGCAAACTACTGTTTCCCCACTGGCTCAGAAGTACAAGTTCGGGCTTGGGGCTGCTCTGAGGTCAGTGGGCTGCCACCTCAGGCTTCAAATCAGAGTAATTTTATTTATTATTACAGATTTACTAAAAGCACTTTTATGCAGCTTTATGTGTTGTTGCGGAAACAAGTAGTGCACAAATAGTAATAAGATGCATTGTAAGCCATACAAAAATAAAAGAGCAATATAAAATCCAAATGATACAGTGTGCATAGATTTGTGGCTAGGTCCTAGCAAGAACATTTCCTTTGCCCTTGCTGCTTGATTGGAAACTTATCCTGCAAACCATCATCAGGTACTCTGGTCCATGTGCTTCACAGCAGGTGCTAAAGCCACATTTGCTGCTAGAGATATTGCAGCCTTCTCTAAACCTAGGTGCGGAAATCCATGTCCCATTTCCAGGTTCAAGGGCCCTCCCTTTAAGTCTTCTGCAAAATGATAAGAATTGAGCTAGCTTAGGCTTTGCTGCCCGAGTCTGTGCATGTGACCCTGTGTGGTGTGTGCCCATGTGCGCAAGACCTGCCCTGACTTTTCTTAGTCCAGGTCAGTCAAGAGCACAATTGGTTCCCACCCCAGACGGCTCAGATCAGTCTCACTCTGCTGGAGCTGCATTAGTTGGATCAATAGCAGAAACCGCTTTAACCCAACAAGCTCATCAGCAGTATTTGGCATCGGCAGCGGTGCACACACACATTGATGCAGGGTTTCTGGAGACAGAACAGTCGATTTCTCAGCAAGAGAGAGGCCTTTGTGGACATGAGAGCATCTAAGGTACAGTCTCTGTGTATGGCTGCTCAGGGTTGATTATGGTTTTTCATAAACTTGCAGATTATTGGTGGTGCTAGAGCCCTGATTAAAACCATGCGCTTGCACTGCCAAAGTGATAGGCGACACCTCCTCACATGCTTCCTATAAATGGGTATTTTGGGAGGTGTTGTTTAGGGGCTCCCAGGCAGCCACTCTGCAGTTGCTACTCTGATTTCACAAAGAATTGTGTCCTGAGGTGTCCCTCCACGATGCAGTGAAACTGGATTTAAATTTGCTGAGCGCTGCACATACACTGAGACCGGAACCCACCAGCAGCACACATTGTCTGCTCTGATCTATAGTCTATGGTGGTCTGAACAGGGTATGCATCTCTGCATGCTCCCGCTGGAGAACTTTACCCACTCTAATAGAGATTGGGCTAACAGGACTCCTTGGCAGAAACCCTGAAATGCTTTGGCACCATAGTGGCCATTTCACTGTGTGGCACGAAGGTTTATCCTTGACACCCTGCTTTATATGATACTTGAAGTGCTCACTTCATGCCTGGGGTATAGGAAGCTGTTGTCTATGAAAGCACAATAAACTAGTCTTGAAAGTGCCATGGCACTTTAAATATATATATATCGGTGCTACTGACCTAAATGCTTCCAACTACACTTCTGGAATTTATTTCTTGGAAGACCTGAGCATGTACTTTAAAACCAAAAGTAAACACTTGGCACAGTTTGTAAGTCTTTCTTGGCAAATCGCTCTGGGCAGGAATGCCTAGCTTGCACTTGTGGGGAGCACTGGCTGGAATCTCTATTGCTGTTGGGCTGGGTTGTGAGAAACAGGAAACACTAGCTTCCTTGTAGAGCTCATGTTTTGCATGTAGAAGGTCCCAGGATCAATCCCTGCTATCTCCACAAAGAGCTGGGAAAGCCCTCTGCATGAAATCCTGGAGAACATCTGACAGTAAGTGTAGACAATAGTGAACTTGATGGAGCAGTTCCTTGACTTAATACTTAGTTCCATGCTGGGAAAAGGATTTAAGATTTTGTTAGTCTAATATCTTATACAGCAGGGAGCTGGCACCAAGAAGCAGGATCTTCTGGGAAAGGATACACTATTCAAAAAGAATAAAGTTTACCCTAATGCATTTAGTCCTTTTATTTAACTGTTTTTGCAAGCATGTCGGACTCCTGCTTTTGTTGGGCTGCAGTCCTACCCACTCTTACCAGGGAGTAATCCATATTGAGCACACACTGGGACTTGCTTTGAAGCGAAAATGCATAGAATTGTGATTGTTAGGAAGCAGGCTATCTATCTCCCTACTGCAGAAATCTTGAGCGGCTCTGAGGCTTTGTGGTGGTGTTTACCTTAAGTGCTTATGAAAAGTTGGGCTGGCACTCCTGGTGATGTATTGCTGGCATTTTGCAAACGCAGGCAGTGTGAGCTCAGCTGAGTCTTCAAGAAACAGCAAAAACATGTCCCTGATCTACTCATCCAAGAGTGTGAACTGGAAACTGTGCAGTCAAGTGCAGTGCAAGCGTTTTGGCTGATGGGATCTGCTGAGTTCTGGACTAAGCAAGTGTGGACTTTAAAAATATTTGGGGGTGTGAGTTGCACCAGAAGCTTGGAGACCAACAAAGGGAAGCTCTTGCAGAAGGACTCTTCTTTCACTAGAGAAAAATAAAAATAAAAGGAAAAAGCCCTGATTGGGTTAAGGGCATTGAAGATCCCATGGAACTATGGAAATAATTTTGAGCACTGATACCATTGCTGAACTCCAGCACAAGAATGACTTTTTGTCTCCAATTATGACATAGTGTCAACTTAAAAGGCTATTATCTTGGCTTCCGGTCCTAAATGATGGGTCCGTTACTGTAAGTCAGTCACTGCACTTCATCCCAACACTGGGCTGGGTGGAATGATACTTAAGTTTCCCTATCCCAGCTCTCTGAGGCTCAGGCTGTTTTGGACACTATGTTCTTGCAGCTTCAGGGTTGTTTCTTGTGTCTGCATGCATGGGTAACCAAATAAGTAAATTGCTAACACATGGACCTGCTTTACTGATAGGCCTATGAAATCCCATGCTGGTTTGGGAATTCTGGTTTTCACAGGTCTTTTGATGAGTCAGGCCCATATGTTACCAATTTACACATTCGATTTGCCCATGCATGCACATGACGTCACTGAAATGATTCCTACGTATGCCACACAAATGTAGCGTGTGAACCTATCCTGGAAGAAACCCATCAGCTGGTTTGGGTGTTGTGCAATGTGCAGTCGCCTGGCATGCTTCTTTCTCCGAGTACACCCTATCATAATCAGAAACTGGCCCCACCAAGGGACTGCAGGACTGACTCATGCCTTTGCTCTGCTCATGCAGCCACGCATTGCAACTGCCTGCGTGTTGCTCCCTGCAATAATTACTGTTTTGTAGGAGGCAGAGAAAGGGAAACAGGAAATGGGGAGGACTGGGTAAGTGGGTTGAGAGCAACACTTGTAAGTTACACCTTCCCAAAGAGGAGGCTGACTGCATCTGATCCATAAAGAGCAAGCAAGGGGGTTGGATATCATATGTAGAGGGAGAGAGGACTTCAGAGAATCATAGGGCTGGAGGAGAGGTGGGCTTATAGGCCATCGGGTCTAATCCCTGCTTGAAGAGCCGCCCACCACCACCACCACCTTCCTTGATGAGAATTATTCCTTCTGTCACCAAAAAGCGTATTGCTGTTGAGTCTCTTTCTTTTTGCTAGCCCCTGCTTGCCCTGCCTCTGTTGATGTTATTGACTGATTTTGCTGTGGTGCTGTAGGTAGGCAGGGAGTTGACCTGTGTGGTCTGGGAGGTCATACCTGCCTTGGCGGCCATTGGCTTAGCTACTCTGATGTCACAGTGAGGCTTGCCTGGCTTGATTGTTTGCCGAGGCCTTGGAATCTGTTGGTTCTGTGGACCGCAAGCATCCTACGTGAAACCAAACTGCTTTTCTGTGGCGAGATGGTCTTACACGTGATACCATGTGGGTGCTGAGTCAGATCTGTTGAGCCATCCTGGGGCTTTTGAGAAAGAGGGACGTGGTTTCTAAGGTAAGGGAAAGCTAGAATGTTAAATACACGTGATTGACTCGTGTGTGACCGCTTATACGTGTGGTGCCGGGAAATAAATCGTTCAATTCAAACTTGGAAATGGTGGGAGACAGCTGGAGAGTCCTCATGGCTCATGAGGAGACCCTCCCTGGAGCCTGAAAAGGACGACAGCGAAGGCTGAGGAAGCCCCAAAGAGACTGGAGGTGCAGTGGGGCTTTGTTTACACTGCTCAACCTCCCCACCTAACAGCTGGTGTGTGGAGTAGTGCAGCAGCAGCTGCTTTCCGCATGTCTTCCAGCCTCCTGCCGGTCGCAGAGTTTCAATTCTAGTTGTGGATATTTCTGGTATGGATTGAAGAAAGAGTGGCAGAGAGGGTGTTTATGCGATTTCACTTATGCACACGAGGGCCCAGAACATAACCCCCACATAAGTGAGGGGGATGCCTGTACTGAACTATGCTATGGTGGTACAGTATTTTAGAATAAATGGCACTGTAATGACCCTACCAGCCCTGCTGGGGTAGGACAATGGATTAGTAGACTGGGAAGTTTTTCAGAACTGGCTGAAATTATGATACTGGTACCAACATAGCAACATAGTGTGAGCTGACCAATGTGTTCTGATAGGGCCCAGCCCCTGGGTAAGCAGGTATTCTGGATTACTGTCTGCCTTCTGCCCTTTTTCATTTCTGTGATTAAATTCCCTGTTTTGGATTGAGCTTTGGTTTGGACTTAATGCCTGGTTCAGGTGAAGGATGGGTGCAGGCCTATGATCCTGGTTATCTTCATGTCCCACAGGTCAGATTTTAACCCCCTGGTTTAGTGGAAGTCCCACTCTGTCTGTCTCTATTACTACAAGAGCATCTTGCAAGGTTGGAAGCTGTGCGTCTCCCACCCTCTTTCTTCTTTGGCATGGTTCAGGTTTTCAGTAAGCTAGTCCTGTTACCTGCATGCAACAGTTCCTCTGGCAGGCTTTAATCTGTGCCCAGCCCCCAGCTCCCAGGTCTGATTGTTTGCTTAGCTCAGAAGGTGTTGCCCAGATGCCTCCCTTCAGAGCAGCCTAGGCAGGAATTCACACCTGGGAGCCTAAGTTTACACTTACTGCTGCTTGAAGGGTGTGGCATCGCCATTGGCCTTCAGAACCATCAGAGAACAGATGTGCACAGGCCGTCAATTTAAAGGGGCAGATTTAGGGTATCTTATTGCAATGCCCCCTCCTGCCTTGTGATTCATTCCTGTCCTGCTGCATCCTCAGTGTTGGTGAAAGACAAGATTGCCTGCAGCTGAACCCGTTCTGTGTTGACCAGATCAAAATAGGACAGGATTTCTGCACCTTTAATAGTTGTGTAGAGGAGGAAATTTTGATGGCCACAGCTTGTCACATTGCAGAGCTGAGAGAAACTGCACCCAGTAGTATTCTCCTTTCTGCTCAACTGTTTTGGGGCCATATCCTGAGCTGCGTTTGGTTAGCCTAGCTGACTCACAAAGCTGGGGTCCTTATTTGCTGACAGGCTGGCGCGCCGCTGCCTGTTCATTGTATTCGTAACCCTCCCCTCTTCCGCACCGTGTGGCGCTTCCCGAGAGTGCAGAGTGAAGTGGCACAGGAAGAGCAGTGCCAACATGACTTCACCTAATGTGGCTTTTCCAGCAGATTTCTTTCTTTCTTCTGCTGTTTGGGCCCTGGAGTCAGTTTTGCAAGGCTGGTGCTGAGAGACTGCTCTGGCTTTTCCCAGTCGAAACCAGAATACAGTTCTCAGGGAAAGAAATGCCCTTTGTGACATAACCCAGCCTGGCTCATAAGAACATAAGAAGAGCCTGCTAGATCAGGCCAACAGTCCATCCAGCGTCCTGTTCTCACAGCGGTCAAACAGATCACTGTGGGAAACACACAAGCAAGACCTGAGCACACCAGCACCCTGCCCACCTGCAGTTCCCAACAACTGGTATTCAGAGACTTACTGCTTCTGGCAAAGGAGGTGCTGCATAGTTACTGTGGCTAGTAGCCATCAATTTGCCGTCTCCTCCATGAATTGGTCTAATCCTCTTTTAAAACCATCCAAGTTGCTGACCATCACTGCCTCCTGCGGGAATGAGTTCCACCGTTTAACTATGTGCTGCTTGAAGAAGTACCGGTACTTTCTCTTATCTGTCCTGAATCTTTCAATATTAATTGTATGCCAATGAGTTCTAGTGTTGTGTGAGAGGGTGAAAAATCTTCTCTCCATCCACCTTCTTCACACTGTGCATAATTCTATGTCACCTCCCACTTAGGTACCTTTCTCTAAACAAAAAGTTCTGGATGCCTCATTAAAAAAAAAAAAAAAATCTTGGATGATCCCGCAGCCAACTCTTACATTTTCCAGCACCATGTAACATAATTCAGTGGGCAGGACTGTCCTTGGCTAATGCATCATGCATTTACCAATCCTGGTGGTGGCTCCCTTCAGAAAATGCTGATCCCTTCTGTTTTCTTGCAGAATGCCTCTTTTGTGCACAGGCAATTTGTCATCCAAGGGCTCATGCGGGGCAGAAGGGAGAAAGAGAGTGGGCACAGCTGTGTCTGAAGGGCATGTCCAGGCAAGAAACGACGGAGCAGTGTTAACACAGTCCATGGGAGCATCTTGCTTCCAGCAACACAAAAAAACAAAATGCTTATGCCCTATGTGTATCCCCTTCTGTGACCACAGATGCTACGTTTATGCTGTGTTGTCCCCAGATGACTTCTGGATGTGCAGTATTCCAGCCTCCTCTGTTCCTGTCAGGGTGCTTATTAATGTGTGTTGCTAAGGAGCTGTGCCTACCCACCGGCAGATTCCCGATGATGGGTAGTTGAGATTTACTGCATTCACACAAAACAGACAACACTTGTAGGGAGAGATGTTCGGGATCCTGAGGCTTAGTCGTCATCGTCTGCTCCTGGTTCTCTGCCTTGTCCTGGCAGGAGCTCTTTCATACCCAACTCATTTCCATATTTGCCACAGGTAGTTTTATGAGGCTCCTAAATCATCCCTCGCTCTCCGTGTTTCTCTGTGAAACCTCCTCGCCGGGGCCTAACAGACTGTTAACTGATTGCAGGCTGCACACCAGTCTTCAAGTCCATTGGGCTTTCTCCCTGCCTTCTGCTTTTGGTGCAGGAATTGCTCTCTTGTTTCCTTCCTATGCTACGTGAGGGCACACATGAAGCATTTTGAAAACAGTAGCGTACTATATGGAAACCATTGCTGTTATGCATATTTTCAGCTCAGGAGTATCGCGGGCTCAAGAATGGCAGGAGGATTAACGTTCAATGTGTGTTATCACATGCAGTCTAAGTACCTTCATAAGGACGTAATAAGAGCCCTGCTAAGTCAGACCTAAGGCATCTTTAGCCCAGCATCCTGTTTCCCACACTGGCCAACCAGATGCTTATGGGAAGGAATCCCACAAGAAGGACATGAGAACAATAGTCCTTTCCCACTGTCGTTTCCCTGCAACTGGTGTTCAGAGGAACCAGAAGCACTATATCCTGGTGTAGCAAGCAGCCATCACGGCTGGTAGACTGTGAGAAGCCATGAATTTATTAACACCCCTTTTAAAGATTTTCAGGCTAGTAACCATCACCACAAGCATCAGGAAACTAGATTCAGGTAGGTAGCCATGTTGGTCTGATGCAGTCGGAGTAAAACTAAAAAATAAATAAAAAAATTGTCCCGTAGCACCTTACAGACCAGCTAAGTTTGTTCTGGTTTAAGCTTTTGTGTGCATGCATATCATGATAGATAGATAAATAAACTTTATTTGCAAAGCCAACAGCCATAGCAATAAAAAACACACAATATACAAATAAAAACAACAATGGATAAAAGGAACGATCAAATGACTATGATTGTCGTTCAAATAGTGGCCCTTAATCTCATTGCACCCTCGATAAACCTAGCAACCTTTGTTGTTATCAGATCATCTTGATCTGACATATCATGTGCATTGGTATCTGCGCATTGGTATTTCGTGTGCATGCACACGAAACTTATACCAGAGTAAACTTAGTTGGTCTGTAAGGTGCTACTGGACAATTTTTTATTTATTTTTTAGTTTTACTCCGGAAACTAGAGTTTCCTAGGTTCTGCCAGTGGCATCCACAAGGGATCCTAACATTGGCTTTGAGGGTTTTGCCAATGATATATGGTACACCCTGAAGCAGTAGAGAGCATGTTGCATGATAATGGCCCACTGGGCTGAGGATAAATCCTGAGCTTGGCCTTGCCTGTCCTCTCCTTACTCCTTGTCCTGCCCATATCTTTGTGACCTTGGTGTTAAACAGCTGGTTCCTATTCTGTGCTGTCACCTTCCTGATTCAGATATTTCAGCTGGATCCAGCATGTATACATTCCCTTTAATAGTTTGCTCTGTTTTCCTTCTGGGTACTTGGTTTCCAAAGGAATTAAGAATAACATATTCCTATATTGAAGCAGACGCCACCTGACTCATGGCAGGAAGACCATCATAAGGTGCCTTGTGTTGTTCAGACTGGCTACATGGTTCCTTCTTTTTTCAGCTTGCCTGATTTAGAGTGAGTTTTATATCCCACATTGCCAATGCTCAGTTTCAGAGGTGTAGTCGGGTCAGTCTATATTGCAGCAAAAGCAGCAAAGAGTCCTTTTTGTGGCTGTTGCCTACATATTTGGTAAGAGTCTGGCTCAGTTTTGTGCATTTTATGGTTACAATAGCAGGTACATGGCTATTTAAATATTTTCTGACCCGAGATCCTTAGTCTAACAGACCACAAACATTCATTTCTTCCCAGTGACTTTTGTTTCTTGATTCACCTGCACAGAGGAAGACTTTTAAAACTGTGTGTGTGTGTGTGTGTGTGTGTGTGTGTGTGTGTGTCCGTGTCCCCAGCATGAACTTAGTGTGGCTTGTCTCTTTCCTGTGTGCCATTTTCACACAGGGATCCCATAAATCTAATATAATGGTTGTCTTGATATACGATCAAATGTTTTAATTCTTCTTTGTGAGGCTAGCATAGGAGAGTCACTTTATCAAGTCATGAGCTGTTCCTTCCTGTCTCAAAAAGGTAGCTGAAGTCATTTTTTAAATACCATGGTAAAACCAGTCCAGCAACTTGAAACCTGACTTCCCCTCACCCACCTAGGAACACCTTGCTTCTGCAGTCAGCTACTGAACCTGCCTTCGGATTCCTTTGTCTAATGACTAGAGTCCATTGCTTCCTAAGGCAGCCCTAAAGCCTAATTCTTCATGTACTACATGTCATGTATGTTTCACACTTGGCTCCCTCCTTCACACAGTCTTTGGGGTCACACCCTCCCATATTAATCTGAGTAACGTTAGACATGCCATCATTTGTTTTGCGCTAACAGGATGAACCATTTTAACATCATACCCCCAAGTAACCCAGAAATCAACATGTTTTCTTTGTAGCATATAATTAGGTCCGTAATTTTGGTCTTGTTTGCCACAGAGATGACTGGGCCAGGTGCAAACATAAGTCCGGTGTTGCTGTAGGTATAAAGCAGGACTGTCAGGCTTGAGGGTGCTGAGTTTGAAACATGGCAGACTGGAGATCTTGCCTGATTCCCATATGCTGCCTGTACAAGTGAGCTAGAGACTGTAGAGCTAGAGATTGTGTTTCTGGGGAATAAAGAAGAAAGTATATTGAAGTGGAGAGATCAGGGGCTTAGGTTAGGCTTGGCAGAGCAGGAGGGGAGCACAGCCCATTGTTCTCTGGAGGGGGAGACAGCTGGCTTGCAGAATGCTGGGGAGAGGGAGGCAGCCCATCCCTACTTAAGCTGGGGAGAGGGGAGTTTGGGGTGGAATGGGGGGGTGCAGACTCAGGTCAACATGTGATAATGTGTCACTTATCTGAAAACACCTGATCAGGAGTTGGTGCGAAGGGTGTGTGTGTGTGTGTGTGTGTGTGTGTGTGTGTGTGTGTGTGTGTGCAGTCAGTGTCCTTCTGCCTTGATGAAGGAGCCCCAGTTCCTTTGAGACTTGATAGTGATAGACAAGCAGGCTCCGCTGTGGGGAACAGAAGCTTCTTACAGGGCAGAGAGAGAGAGAGAGAATCTGACCCACGGCTGGCAATTTCAGTTATCAGCATGGCGAACTTGATCTTTCCACACTGCACAAGTGCTGGCTGGGCCTAGCAACATCCTTAGTCTTCTTAAAAATGTGGTTAGTTTTGCAGTACAACAGGTTCTGCAGAGTGACGATTCCTTAGCATGTTTTTTAAACCTGTTGTCTGTTGATCTCCTTGGATGCCTCCCAGCTCTTATGATTATGAGATAATAATAGTTGCCTCCACAGGGCTGATTGCAAGTGGAAGTTAGGTAAGGGGGGGCAGCAGATCTTGTTGTCTCTTCACCTGGGTTTGAAAAGGACCCGGATATTTCATTAAAGAAAACCAATAAATGGCTGCTGGCACAGATGGGATGATGCTTTTCCTGAGAGTCCCTAGGTTCCCAAGAAGTTGCGGGTGGTGCCTATGCACTTGCACTTCTGCTGGAAATGGTGATGAAATATTTGGCTGGCTGGATCCATAACCTGATACAATAAGGCTTTGGATACGCTCCTCTCTGTAAAGTTGCTGCAACAGCCATGACTCAGTGGTAGAGCACTTCTTTTGCATGTTGAAAGTCCCAGGTTCAATTCCCTGGCATCTCAACACAGTTTGTTCTCTGAAACCCTGGACAGCCACTGGAAAGTCAGCGGACAATGCTGAGCTTGATGGTCCAGTATTGTGACACTGTATAAGGCAGCCTTTTCCTGTGTCCCTGTTTGGATTTGATATCCCGCTTTATCACTACCCGAAGGAGTCTCAAAGCGGCTAACATTCTCCTTTCCCTTCCTCCCCCACAACAAACACTCCGTGAGGTGAGTGGGGCTGAGAGAGTTCAAAGAAGTGTGACTAGCCCAAGGTCACCCAGCAGCTGCATGTGGAGGAGCGGAGACACGAACCCAGTTCACCAGATTACGAGTCTACCGCTCTTAACCACTACACCACACTGGGATATTTTCTCCCCAGACTCATCAAATCTGGTACTTAGAGAAAGGAGGAAGGAGATTTCACACCACCTTCCACACACAACTGCAGTGTCAGGAATGAGTGGTCCGTCTTGAGCTGTTGTGGGATTTTGGGGGAGCAAAAACCTACACAACACAAAAGGAACATCTTGCAGCAGGGTAAGGTGTCTAGAACCTGTGGCTGAACTGGCTGGACTTTGGTGGCAGCGTCATTAAATAGCAGCAGCTTGGCACTTGCTACCTAAGGTTGGTAGTGGCTGCTGCTCACCACTTCCCTCTCTGCTTTCTGATCATGGATTCAGAGGCTGAAACCAGTTGTTTGAGTTCCTGTGCACCTTCTGCCTGGTTCTTGAGCTGAGCACCGACTTCATGAAAGACAAAGCAGGGGTCCTGGTTTTGGAAGTAAACTGGATGTCTTCTAACTCCTTCTCTGAATCAGAGAAGGGCAGACCCAACCTTTCTTAATCTTGAAGCTCCTTCCGATAGGGACCACAAAGCTGCCTATCACTTTAAGAGCTTGGAGAAAGCAAGAGAGCCTGTGCCAGGCAGTGACAGTGCTTCCTGGGCAGAGGGACCATTGCTGCACACTCTCACTGCCTTCTGGCTTTTAAAGTAGCAGGCGGAATGGCCAGAGTTGTTCTGATTAGTGCCTGATTGGCAGGTAGACCTAGAAGCTGTCTCAGGGTTGTCCAATGGGGACCCAGCCTCCTCTGAAAGCAGCCTTTGTACCTCTTCAGTCAAAGACCATTTCCTCTGTGTGCTAAGTTGCCTGGAGCCAAAGGAATGGTGTCTCTTGTCTATCGAGGTGGCTGGTGCCTGCCTCTTCCTCTGCCTACTACTGAGCTAATTGTTCCCAAGCTAATCTCCTTGAGAAGCTTAACTTAGCTGGGGGCTGGGAGAAGCCAGGAGACTCTACCTATGGCCTGGTAATGCCAGCGGCTTGCTGTGGGAAGCAGGTGGCCAAAATAAGTTCTGATTTTGCAGTGCAAGTAGAAGTTATTTCCCTTTGCCTCCTGTATTACAGGGTGCATAAAGGGAACTGTTTGCCCTTGGGATTCAGTTAGCTCCAGCGGGGGGCCTTGCTGGCTCCCCCGTCCTTCATTGCAGAAGTTGTCTGCTAAAGATGCCACATAACTCATTTTAAACAGGCCTGACCTGTTTTTACTTGCCATCTGTCCAGGTTTTTGTTTTAATTCAGCTTTAATGCTGGGCACCAGGCCATTTAAAAAGCAATTTACGTATTAAAATGGCGCAACTACAATAGTTCATATGCAAATAAGCCACAGCTCCTTTTGACTGTGTAAATGTGGGGACGCTATTGCCAGGCCCCTCCTGCTCCTCTGCAGGTAAAGGACCTCTAACCAAAGTATCCTGGTTCCTTAGTTGTGATGGCAACTACCCCTTCCTATCTGGGGCAGCCATAAAAGGTTGCTACCACCTGTAAGGTATCGGTGGAGCCATCCTCAGTGATGCAATGGCCATGTTTGGAGACAAGGGAAGGGCCACCCAAGTTTGGGACTTGACTTGTCTCTTGCTTTTTCCAGCTTTGTTCTCTCTTTCCGAGAACATGTCTTGCCCCTGGCTTTTCTCTTCATCTACCCACCCTAATTAGACTTAAACCTGCAGCACAAGCTTCTTATACAGCTGACTTGAAGCTAAATCCCCTTGCAGAGCCAGCCTGGGCAGGGTCAGCTCAGGAAGCCGGCCTTCTGCTTCCTCCACAGAGAGCCCTGAGCAACGCACCTCTGTGAAATGCATGAGGGGCGAGTGGTGTGGGGAGGCCTCCCCTCTGTGCGCCCCTTGGATCTGGAGGACATTTTCCTGGGGGGTGAAAGGGCCACAACAGCATCGGGGGCAGGGCGAGAATTATTGTCTGGAAAACGATGTTTACTCTGTGTGCCTATGATTTCATCGTGCTTGCACTCATGGAATCCGCCACAGAATTTGGCACCCATAAATTCCCCGTTTTCCTTTTAAAACCACACATCTGTTGCTGTTACGGCTGTGAACAAAAGCTGGGACACGTGGGCAGTGTTGGGCAAATTCCTCAACGCCCGAGGACCCTGTGCAAGCCTTCCAGCTTCAGGGGCGGGTGTGGGGAACAGGGACAGGAAGGTGTTTGGGTCTTCCCTTGGGTGTGTTGTTCCCATCTCCGTTGCGTCTGGCCATTCCCCAGATCAACTCATTTGAAAGTTTCGATCTTGGAAGCAGAAGACAGTATGCGCACTCACAAAAAGCGAAATACGTGCATATTTTGCATGATTTCCATAATTTATTCGGGTCACCAAATTTGAACCTCCTTGGTGCGGAAATATACACAGCCCTCATTGTTCATCTTTCCTCCCAAGTACCAAGGAGAGGTTGTTGCGAGATAAGAGTCAAACAATATTGCATTGATTTTTCCAAAACAATTAGTCTCTATGATCTCTTCTGCTGCAGATAGTGACCCCACAACCCATGAGCAGCTGCTCCATAAAACTTACTTCCTGGTAACCTAGTGGTGATAGTTACAGATTCTGTGCTGTGGTGGTTTTGGAGTGGGTGGGAGGAGTCAGCTGGGAATGAGATGGGGGCAGAGAGTCAGTATTTGACTTTGTTCCAATGGGATCCATGCAGGACTTGCTCCCTTTGGAAACTGCTAACGTGGCACTTTTATCCAGGATGGGAGGGGGTAGCTTTTACTTTCCCAGCTATTTAGTGGTCTTATGAATACTGCATGAGAATTACAGGATCCTAAAAAGGGGGATGGCTCTATATTTCGCTCCCTGTTCCTTGGGAGCCAGGCTAGTGGCTAGCTGTCCATTCTGGGATTCAAGGGCAGCCATTTCCCCCAGCAGTGTGTGTGTGGCTTTCTGACCTGTTCCAGGGTTGTCACTGGCTAGCAAACTCTCCGTACAGGTTTTATTTCTGCAAATGGTACTGAAGCACTGCTCTGTCTCAATGCTCCCATTAAACTGCAGCTACTTACCCCAATCAATGTCTTCCTGGCCATCTCTAGTACCCCTAGAGATTGTGGCTGGTTAATTGCTTACATCCTGGCGGCAGATATTCCAGTCACCGCATCTCGTGGGGTTGGGCTGGATCAGAACGCTTGCTTCCCGCACATCTCCCCCTCTCCCTCCACTTTCTCCAGACTGAGCATTGCAAGGAGGCTGAAATCTACAGTGAAAAGGACACCAAAAGTCTACAGCAAGCAGCAGCATTCTGAGGGCTGCTTGGGAAGCAGAGGAAGCCTTGCAGTGAAATCTAAACTTTGGTCCATCTGGCTCAGAATTACCGAGGCTGATTAGCAGCGACTCTCCAGGATTTGAGGGCCAAACTGCACATGGCACTGACTGTGTCGCTTGGAATCATGTCAGGGTTGTTGTTGTTTATTTAATATTGGTGCAGGGCTGTAGTTTTCATCAGGACCACAGTCCAAGGGGTGGGGAGGTGGAACCCAGTTAACACACACACACACACACACAGAGAGAGAGAGAGAGAGAGAGAGAGAGAGCAAGAGCAAGGGTTGGGGGGGTTTCATTGGGAATGTGGGGAGGGAAGGACCCTTCTTGCACTTTACAGTCCTGATAAAATCAGGCCTCCTTGTGCCTGCTTTTTAAAAAAAACAACCAAAAGTGTTTCCAAGTGATACATTTGGCATCACATGTAGTTTGGCCCTTTGACAAGGAATGTTTCCCAGCCCTTCCTGCAGATGCCAGGGGCTGAACCTGGGACCTCCTGCAGGAAAAGCATGGGCTCTGCAACTTGAGCTGCAGCTCTTCTGAGGTCCTGCGCCAAAGAAAACCTCAGGAGACCTTGCTCAGGGCTGCCCTCTGGTTGTATCTAAGATCCGCTTCCTGCTGCTTCTTGGGACCCATTATGGATATGACGTCTGACTGTTCACCCATGAGTGTAAGACTCCTAAGGACATGCAAGGCAGGCCTGCTCAGTTGGATCTTGTATCGTGCTCAGCCTTTGACCCCTGGTCTTATTTGTCATACATAAACTTTGGTCTCCAGCTGTTTGGGACTACAACTCCCATCACCCCTAGCTAGCAGGACCAGTGGTCAGGGATGATGGGAGTTGTAGTCCAACAACATCCAGGGAACTAAGGTTGAGAAAGGCTGCTTTAACCACTACACCACACTGACTTAAAATAAAAATCAGCATTTTAAAATTCTGCATTTTTTAAACTGTTCCCCTCTCCTTTTCTCACCCTCCTGCCCTGCCCCACCCTCATGTGCCCATTTATTTGAATGATTAAATCAGACAGCTTTAGAATGGGATTGTATTTGTTGTGAGCCACTGTGGCAACTGTAGCCAAAAAGGTGGGTGCAAATACAACAACAACAACAACAACAACAACAACAACAACAACAACAACAACAACAACAACAACAACGATGACTCTGAGGCACGCTTGAGTTGGGGACTTTGTCTGAATGCACTGCCATGTGAGAGATTGTCATGTGACTTGGCATTTTCAAAGGTTCTCTCTATATTCCCCTCATACTCTGGAGCACAGAACATGACTCACAATTCCATCTCTCCCCCCACTAATTACGCTCTTAATGTTAGTGCTCCTTGGCCCCATCATTATACTCAGTGGCGGGTGACATTCACTGGGTTGTTTTGCAGAGCGCCAGTTATATCCTGAGTCTCCAGTGTAGTATTCTTATTTGTGGTTTCTGTGTAGACCTACCCTTGGGCTATGTGCCTCTGCTCATGAGAGCTATGGAAGTCTGTAGAGCAGGGGATTCCCAAACAGTGGTCCTTGGTCTGCAAGCTTCATTCAGGGGGCTCACGGTGTGTCTGTGGATTTGGGCTGGAGACAGGAGCTGGTCCACCCATCACATAAAACATTGGCATTGCTTTTTAATTGTATCTTATTGCTTTTTTTTTTATTGCAGTGGTTCCCAATTAGCTAAGTACTGCAGGCCCCCTGTATTTCAAAAGCCAAGCCATGGACTTTTGGTATCTCTATTGTAGTTTTTGTTACATGAATGGTGCCATGGATCCCCTGGGTGGGTTACGAACCACCAACTGGGAATCACTGCTTTATTGCATTATCTTTTGAATTCTAGGGAATTCTAATTGCAATACCGCCGACTTGCAACTTACGTGCATTTAACTTGTGCGATCCCAGCTTTAAGTAGTTGGCTCCCAAAAGGCAGGGGGGGGCGACAGAATCGGGGGGGGGGAACCTTTGGCGACCCCACCTCCCATTGCACAACACCTTGGGAGAGCCGTTCAGAGGTGCAGGGAGAGTCTGTAGCTGCCTTGGAAGAGAGTGCAGAGGTGCAGGGAGAATGCTGCGCTGTGCTTTTTATGGTTTTAAAATGTTGTTTTGACTATACACAATTTTGGCTTTATGCGCTATCCCCCAGAATGTAACTCACACATAAATTGAGAGTCGACTGTACAATCAAATTGTTATCCTCCATCAGTGCAACCATATCTGGATATTCTTCCCTCTCTTCCTCCTTCCTCTGATTCTCCAGAGCAGATTTAGGGGAGGTGCAGGGGGCCTGTAGGAGGAAGGAAAGCCCCATCATCATGCTTGTGGGATTGTTTGCGTTGGCTTCTGCTAGTACACCAAGTTAATTGAATTTGGGCTAGAGGGTTGTATTCAACTAAGTCAGGGGTAGGCAACCTAAGGCCCAGGGGCCGGATGCGGCCCAATTGCCTTTTCAATCCAGCCTGCGGACGGTCCGGGAATCAGCATGTTTTTACATGAGTAGAATGTGTCCTTTTATTTAAAATGCATCTCTGGGTTATTTGTGGGGCCTGCCTGGTGTTTTTACATGAGTAGAATGTGTGCATCTTTGGGTTATTTGTGGGGCATAGGAATTCGTTCATTTTTTCCTTCAAAATATAGTCCGGCCCACCACATGGTCTGAGGGACAGTGGACCGGCCCACGGCTGAAAAAGGTTGCTGACCCCTGAACTAAGTCTTACTCAAAGTTGAGCCACTGAAATGAATGAACCTAAGTTAGTCATGTCCATTAACTTCAGTGTGTCTGCTGTGAGTAGGACTAGTATTGAATACAACCCAAAAGAAGCAATAAAAACCATACAGCACCTAAGCACAGCACATTTGCTGCAACAGGCGAAAATAATAATTTAAGTGCTGTGCCATGACCCTCAGCAATTTCAAAGTGGTCCCTGGGGGGGGGGGGAAGTTTGGGGACATAAGATGAGCCTTCCGGATCAGACCAATGGCTCTTCTAGTCTAGCATCCTGTTTTCACAGTGGCCAAACAGATGCCTGAGGGAAGCCTGCAAGATGGACTGTTCCAGAAAATGAGCTGAGGAAGGGATGTGCCTGCCTCTCGGAACAGGCTCCAAGGGGTGTAGCAAACACCTTCCTGTGTCGCCCAGAACATTCCTAACAATTTCACATCTAGCGCAGTAATTAGGCTCGTAATGTTGGTATTGTTTGCCACATCATTATACCCAATAGTAGGTTGCAATCCCCGTATTATTTTGCAGAGCAACAGTTATGACCTTCCTGAGCTTGGATATGTTTGTTAATATCTGAAATGCCATTAGCTTTTTGTGCCAAATCGTCTCAAAAGGTGGCTCATGTTTAGTTTGTTATTCTGTACACACACACCAAGACTATCCACACAATGCTGCTTCTGCAGGTTCTCTCTTCTTTATAGATGTACATTCTTGCAGTCTTTCCTGTGTTATGCTCCGTATGTATCCTATTAAATTTCATCGGTTTGTGTTCTCGGCACAGATCTGCGGTGTATTGAGAGCCAGAAGAAAGTTTGTCCTCTCTGTGGGGCTTTTAGCCCCCTCCAATTCTATACTCAATTAAAAGAAAATGTTTCATAGCCTTCTCTGTTTAATGCTGAGTTATTATTTCTCAAGACAGCTTTCCACTCAAATTGTGAGGCTCCCTGCTTTGTATTAGCTGTTCCTCAACTTGGTTGCGTGCACAGTTTTTGGATGACACATTTAGAAAATATTTGGAAGGCCAAAACAAAAGCTAAGATGGAGAATACAAGATTTTGTGCAGAGATAAAAATGAAGGAAATGTGCCTATTTGGAGTGGGAGGTTGAGGAGAGACATGGGAAGTATTGAAATGTCCCCCTTTTAAATCACTGTTAAGAAAAACGAGTTTCCTTTAGAAGGGAGGTATAGGGGTGTTTGTCGGCTTTGCTTTGGGGTGCCTCGTGGATCCTGCACCTGGTAAAGGAGCAGAACATGAATAAGACACTCAAGAATCCATGCCACAATTAGGAAGAGAACCCAGATGAACTGAACTTTTCTCAGAGGAGCCCCTGCCTTGCTGGAGCTCATCCTTTGCCAGCCTTGCGACTCACCAGACTCCAGCTCCCTGGCTTATTCTCTGGCTAATTCCTTGTGCTATAAATACTGCCTAGGGTGACAAACTCCCTAAGGCGGTGGCCGTGCAGGAAAGCTCTGCCGGCGGCTACGTGACTCGTGCCAGGCTGTGAAAAGGGCAGGGCAATGGCTGGCAGAAGAAAGAGTCTGACTAGGGTGAATCTCTAGCTTTGGGGACCCCACATTTGAAGCTTCCTTCTCCTTCTGCAGGTCGCAATGAACCTTTGAAGAAAGACCGTCCCAAGTGGAAGAGCGACTACCCCATGACCGATGGGCAGCTGCGGAGCAAACGGGATGAGTTCTGGGACACGGCGCCGGCCTTCGAGGGCCGCAAGGAGATCTGGGATGCTCTCAAGGCTGCTGCCTATGCAGTGGAGGCCAATGACCATGGGCTAGCGCAGGCCATTATTGACGGTGCTGGAGTGACCTTGCCCCACGGTATGTGATGTGGGACGGGAAGGGAAGGGGGCAGGAGAAGAAATAGCACAGGGCTAGTTTTTTCTGCCTTATCTCTTGCCAGAGGTAGAAATCATGCCCTGTGCTGTGAGCGTAAAATGGGAACTTCTATCCAGGCAAAAATCATAAAGGCGGAATAGGCAATCAGTGCTCCTCTCCAGGTTCGTTGGACTGCAATCCCATAATCCTTGCAGGACTGTTGGCCATGTTGGCTGGGCTGCTAGGAGCTGGAGGGCCAGAGATTCTCCCATCCCTGTCTTTGGGCCTGAAATCCCTGTTTGAACCCCTTGCCTGGCTGCCATAGTACAAGCACACATGCAAACCCAAGATAGCAGCAAATGTGTGTTTATCACCATGCAGGTTAGAGTCAGACATACACGGAAGTAATAATTGGCCATGCCTCCCTGCTACTTCTCTCCACTGTGAGAAATGTGTTTACTGCCACAAAATATATGAAGTGTCCTCAGAGCTGGTACTTCCAGGAGTCTTGAGCTCTTTTGACCCCTTCTATACACATTTGTTTCTGGAATAAGGACAACATTCTCCCAAGACCTGAACAAACTGAGACAGCTTTGCACTGTACCTGCCACTTCACCTTCAAGAGGAAAGAGAAAAAGTGCAAACTTCATCCCTGTTACCCTGTGTTAGTCTCCATATAGATGAAGCATTTATTTGTTTGTTTATTAACATTGTGTTAAACCACAGAGCCTAGGGCTTGCCGATCAGAAGGTCGGCGGTTCGAATCCCCGCGACGGGGTGAGCTCCCGTTGCTTGATCCCTGCTCCTGCCAACCTAGCAGTTCGAAAGCACGTGAAAATGCAAGTAGATAAATAGGTACTGCTGCAACAGGAAGGTAAACGGCGTTTCCGTGCGCTGCTCTGGTTCGCCAGAAAGCGGCTTAGTCATGCTGGCCACATGACCCGGAAGCTGTACACCGGCTCCCTTGGCCAGTAAAGCGAGATGAGCGGCGCAACCCCAGAGTCGTCCGCGACTGGACCTAATGGTCAGGGGTCCCTTTACCTTTACCTTTATCCTACTCTTCCTCCCAAAGGGGCAAACATCAAAATGTTAAAACAATACAATCTTAAAAACAGTAAACACATGTACAACTTTTTGAAACAATTTAAAACTGTCTAAACACATTTAAAAGCAGTCACATATAGTTACTATTTTCAAGGTTGTCACGGCCAGTACCTATAACGGTATAACCCATCAAATGCCTGTGTAGTGGCACCCGCCCTGTGGAACGCCCTCCCACCAGATGTCAAAGAGAAAACCAACAACCAGACTTTTAGAAGACATCTGAAGGCAGCCCTGTTTAGGGAAGCTTTTAATGTTTAACAGACTAGTTATTTTAATATTTTGTTGGAAGCCGCCCAGAGTGGCTGGGGAAACCCAGCCAGATGGGCGGGGTATAAATAATAATAAATTATTATTATTATTATTATTATTATTATTATTATTATTATTATTAAACAGGGAAGTTTTAGATTTCTCCTGAAAGCCAATAATGAGGGAGACAGATGCACTTAATCCCGGAGGGGCGTTCCACAAATGGGGAGCCACCAACAAGAAGGCCCTGCCATGGGTCAAAACACCAACTGGGCAGCAGCCAGAGTTGGTATGACCGATAGGGCCTCACTTGCCAATCATAGGGCCTGGGGTGCTTAATGTTGCGGGAGATGCTCCTTTAAATACTTGGTTCCCAAGCCATTTAGGGCTTTGTACACCAGCACTCACATCTTGAATTGGGCTCAGTAACTTGCTGGCAGCTCACTGGCAGCTGGGGTGTGATAGGTGGCTGGGCAAGGTTGTTTGGTTAGAGAGTTGGACTAGGACCTGGGAGACCAGGGTTCAAATCCCTGCTTGGCCATGAAGCTCACTGGGTGAGCTTGGGCCAGTCACTTCTCTCAGCCTAGCCTACCTCACAGGGTTGCTGTGCGGATTGAATGAGGAGGTGGAGAACCACGTACGCCACCTTGAGCTCCTTGGAGAGGAAAAAAGGGAAATATAAATAAATTAAATAAGGAGAGGAAACGGAAAGCTTACATTTGGTTTGGTTTAGAATCGAGGGGAAGAGACTGGGTTCCGTTCCCCCCTGTAAGCCTCTCACGCCCCCTGCTGGCGCTTTCTTTCTCCTGCAGGCTCCCTGACTGAGTGCTATGACGAATTGGGTAACCGCTACCAGCTTCCAGTCTACTGCCTGGCCCCCCCTGTCAACCTGATCATGGAGCGGAGCGAGGAGGAGGGCGTGGAGCCCCCCGAGCAAACGCCCAACACCCGGCGCGAATTCCCCCTCAAAGTCCGCCTCTCCACGGGCAAGGACCTGCGCCTGAGCGCCAGCATGACAGACACTATCGGGCAGCTGAAGAAGCAGCTGTACGCCCAGGAAGGGCTGGAGCCCACCTGGCAGCGCTGGTTTTTCTCGGGGAAGCTCCTGACGGACAGGAGCCGCCTGCAGGAGACCAAGATCCAGAAGGACTTTGTCATCCAGGTCATCATCAACCAGCCGCCTGCGCCGAGGAACTGAGCTGGAGGCGGGTGGCGCGGCGCCCGGCCTTCAACCCAGGGACTGAGATTGCAGGAGGCTGCTCTTGCGTCTGGAGGGGGGGGCCAGCAGGTGGCGCCCTCGGAACCAGGGCCGGAAGATTCCCCAGTGGCCCCTGAGAAATTGCACACACTCACTCACTGCAAGAGGCAGCAGACTGAGTTGACAGCGGAGATGGGCAATGTGGAAAGTGGTTTCTCCCCGTGGTTTGCCTCTCGGGACCCTTTGGGGCCAATTTTTTAAAACTTCCCCGAACCCCAAGGATCGGACCTCCCCGCCCCCCAAATTATCCATGCTCTGGGCTCGGCTGGCACCGAAACACATGCCTCCCCCCACCCCCTCTTGCTCAGCTCCTGTCCGGGCGGAGCTGCCTGCACTTGAGCCTATATGACGGATTGTGAACGCTGTCTCCTTCAAGGGCTGGGCACTGAGAAGCTGGAGACCAAAGCATCCCTGACATGAGGGACCAGGCTGGGCCCAGGGCTGCGCTCCGTGGGTCAGAAGACCCTGCCGGTCCTGGCTCCCCATTTCCAGGCCACCGCACGAGACCTTGAGTAATGCTGAGGTTGGCCCTCTTTGCACAATTTCATGGGATGAGCCCAGCGAGGCAGCTGCTGCTCATCCTGGTTTTATGGGCAGCCCCTCAACCAGATAAAGGTGCGATATGGGGGAAGAAGGTTTGTATGTATAGGTATCAGTGTAATTTATCAATAAAGCCTTTTCCAACTAGCCTGGAGCCTGATTTCAGCCGGGAACTTGCTTTTGGTGCCTTCGCTTTCTGCAAGCGTCGAACAACTTCAAGAACCAGCCTTGTGAACTTGGTAAGCCGGATTTGCTTTTGAAGAAAGAGGTTGTCAGGCTGACCTTTGCAATGCAATGCCTGAGCATCTCCAGGAGGGCAATAGGCAATTTGCATGAGGCAAACCGGGTAGGAAAGGCTGTAGCTCAGTGGTAGAGCAATTGCCTTCATGTGGAAGGACCCAAGATTTACCCCAAGTGGGGCTGGGAGGGATGACTTCCTGAAGCCCTGGAGATCCTGTCAGTGTAGACAAGGCTAAGTGAAGTAGACCAATGGTCTGTCTTGGTATAAGGCAGCTTCCTGTCCCCCTAGGAACCTGAAACTCAAGTGAAATCCAAATTTCAATGTGGAACTAGAAGTTGCCTGGAGTAATGTGGCTGTTAACCAGAAGGTTGGTGGTTCAAGCCTACCCAGGGATAGCTGTGGACAGGATTCCTGCATTGCAGGGAGGGGGTTGGACTAGATGGCCCTCAGGGTCCCTTCCAACTTACAATTCTGTGATTCTGTGAACTACATAGTGGCCACGATAACAAAAATGGGCTGATGCAACATGTGGGGAACCCTCTGCAGATGAGAGGAATGGCTGCTTATTTCCTCCTCTGCTTCTCCATTCCAGGCCTTTTTCTTTCCTTCTTACCTTCAGACGGTCTTGTTTCCCTTTTCAAAGCCTGGCTGGAAAGGGGAGAAATAGACACTGCCTGCACAGAGGCATTTGCACAGAAGAGGACCAGGCAGCGAAGGTTTGAGCACCACTTAGCAAGGGGAGGGAGATGTGGGTTGGGAGCCCCCAGGCTCCCCTTGTAAGATCTAGCTTGGCCTTCTGATCCAAGTTCTCTGGCCACATCTAGTCAAGAGGTTTTTGAGACAACACACCAGATGAAGACGTTGAAAAATGGTACCACTAACACGTCTTAAGCTTATCTTATTGCTACAGTGGTCTTTCTGTTTTTAAAAAGGATGCACGCCCTCTGTGTACAGGTGCTAATTGCCCACCTGCAAAGCACAAAGGAGAGAGGGGAGGGCAAGGGAAATGAAAAGAGCAGAATCCATGTGAAAGATCCACTTGGCCAATCTCTGCTTGATGGAAGGTCAAGCATGGACAGAAGTGCTCAGCAGTTCACATGACATGTGTGCAGCACTGCTTCTGAACATTTACACATGTGGTCTTCTGCATTACTATTTAATACTATTATTACTATAATCCAGGCACCCCCAAACTCATCATCATCCCTGACCACTGGTCCTGTTAGCTAGGGATGATGGGAGTTGTAGTCCCAAAACATCTGGAGGGCCAAGTTTGGGGATGCCTGCTATAATCTGTAGATCTCAGGACAATTTACATCATCATCATCATCATCATTATTTGTATACCGCCCTATACCCGCAGGTCTCAGGGCGGTTCACAACATAAATATAAAGAATACAGAATGCATAATAAAAATAGGAACAACAACGAACCCCAAATCCCCCGTTATTCAAAGGCAAAGGTAGTGATGGTCACCAACGTGAATGGCTTTGGAAGAGGATTAGACAAATTCGTAGAGGATGAGACTATTATAGCCACTAGCCCTGGCAGCTATGTTCTCCCTTCACTGCCAGAGAAACATGCCTCAATACCAGTACTTTCCAGTTTCTCCAAAGCAGTGCACAAAATTTTGTGTGAACCAGCATCCACATCTAGTTATTAAGCAACCATCAGTTCACATCAGATTCATACATTGGTTTTGTTCCGTGGCACTCGTACAACTGCCATTCTTTAAAAACAATGTGTGACTAAAATAATATGTATACAGTACATGCTCTCCTTATAGGTTGGTTTGGGGTCAGGACTGTCTAATGAAACAGGGCTGGTGACCAAAAGAGCACCCACGGATTTGTAAGATGGGCCAGGATATATTTGGACAGGTCCTCCTCCCCACTGCTTGACTTCTGTGGCTCATCCTGGCCTCTTATCACCCCGGAAGCTGCCTTGTAGGCTTGGAAGGCGTCCCACGTCATTAATTCTCAGACTAGTTATTGGGAAATGGGATGTTATCTCCATCCTGTTGTGCAGAAGAGCACCCTGGAGCTCAGGAACGACTTAAGTAGCACTGCTGTCACGGCACAATTGGGGGCTATGAGACTGAGAGGGATAGACTGATGTGTCTGTTGCCATAAATAACTTCCAGCTCATCCTTTCCTGGTGTCCTCTCACCTGCCCCCACCCTCCCCAGTTCACCCGATGTTATTCATCCTGTTCCACCACACTTTCTGTTCCAGGCTTTGTGCCTATGTTAGCTGCTTGGCAGGTTAGTGAGCTGTTTCCTGGCAGAGCCCATTGGCTTGGGCTAGTGCCCTCGTGAGCAGGGGCCCTTTTGGCACCCACAGCAGAGGGCAAAAATGCCCTTAGGGTATCATGTGTCTCAGCACAGAGGCAGGAGTTCTATGCTGGGGGAGCAGCAGCCACTAAGGCTAGTGATGGAAGCCTTTTAGAAGAAAGTTGGCTGGTTGACTTAGTTTATTTACATGCTGCCTTCATACAATGAGCTATGCCCAAAGTGACTTACAAGTTACAACAAACATTCACTTTTCAAAATACAAAGCACTGGGGTGGTTTATCAATACAAAATGTATTGATAAATTCAAATACCTCTATTCCCAGGTAGCACTTTAAAAAGGGAGTTGTCCTTGATTCCAGAAGCTCATAGTAATCGCAGGATGGATGCCCCTAGTTTTCACACTGGAATATTTATCATTTATTGCATTTATATACCACCTTTATCTTCCAAGGATTTCAAGGTGGTGTACATGGTTCTCATCCTCACAACAACCCTGTGAGGTAGGTTAGGCTAAAGAGATGGTGACTGGCCCAGGGTTCACCCAGTGAGCTTCATGGCTGAGCAGGGATTTGAACCCTGTTCTCCTAGGTCCCAGTCCAACACTCTAACCATTACGCCACACTGACCAGAAGGTGGTGGACTCGCCTCTGCTAGAAGTTTTAAAGCAGTGGCTGGATGGTCACCTGTTTCAGGGATGTTGCCGGAGTGGTTTTCCTGCATTGACAGGTGGCTGAACTAGATGAACTTTGGAGATCCCTCCCAACCTGATGGTTTTATTACGGCCATATTTCAGATGCTACAGCTTTTGAAACTATGATCGGCAGCTCTGTGCAGGGACCACCACTTTTGGAAACTCCACGTGTACGTGGAGATTCTGGGATGTATGTACGCATGACAATACAAATCTCCCAGGAGTGACTCATAGGACAACTCAGGACGCTTGCAGCTGGGCACGGAGCCACAATCCCTGTCCCCAGACTATCCAGGAGAAGGACATCAGCCTATATGGAATGGACAACTCTTCCCCAGGAGTCGAGGGGGAAACTCAGTGCGCACCTCCCTATTGGGAGGGAGTCTCTGGCTACTAATGGGTCGTTTTTAGGAAGGTGAGCTGTGTGCAGTGGGAAAAGGAGAGATTGCGACAAGCTGAGCTCACGGCAAAGGCGTTTGGAGTGGGGAATGTGAACAGGGTCACTTGGGCAGGTCTTTTAAGTCAGCGGCTGCGAGAGGACAGGAGCAGGTCCACAGAGTCCTGCATAAAGCTTGGGAAGGGAGCAGAGCCAGGATCAGGGGGAGGGTTGGGGAGGACTCACAACTCCAGGATAATGGCAGAGAAGATGGCTGTGGATCAGGGGGTGAAATGGGCAACGGACCTGATTGAACAGAAGCTGGCACTGGAGGAGGAAGAGGAACAGGTGAGTCTTGGGGATGCATTCCTGGGACTCGGGAGGCAGACCCAGCAGCTGTACTGGATGGGGCCTGGATTCCTGGATATCCACGGGAGGGAGACTTGACCCACGGAGAAGGATCGCATGTTCTTGCCAACCACGGGAGATGGAACAGCTTTACTACGAAGTGGTGTGAAACGGTTGTTTCGAAGCAGCCGATTTATTTCCTGTAACCTCCTTTCCATGTAATTAGCAAATAATATATCGGAAAGGGGGGTCACCATTTTGAGTGTTTGAGTAAGGGATGTTTAAGGCTGGCGCTGTTATCTCTTCCCCCAGTGAAAATGTGGCTTATTTATTTGGTTGTATTTATTTCATGTGCTTCAGACAGTTTGTTGTAGGCAGCTAAGGAATCACGCAGTGGTTATTCTGGACAGCTTCAGAGAGATGCCCCACCAGAGATCATGGGGAGAAGAAGAGGGAAATAATGATAACGCTGAATGATAAACTACCTCTAGGGCACCAGAAGAGACTGATGTGGAACATGGATGGCTCTGGAGGAGACCATTTTGAGGCTGACAGCAATTTGCAGGGAAGGGTCTCTCATGAAAACCAGTCTTGCATAGTCTGCTTATCATTGTGATCATGTTGTTGTTGTTCAGTCGTTCAGTCGTGTCCGACTCTTCGTGACCCCATGGACCAGAGCACGCCAGGCACGCCTATCCTTCACTGCCTCTCGCAGTTTGGCCAAACTCATGTTAGTAGCTTCGAGAACACTGTCCAACCATCTCATCTTCTGTCGTCCCCTTCTCCTTGTGCCCTCAATCTTTCCCAGCATCAGGGTCTTTTCTAGGGAGTCTTCTCTTCTCATGAGGTGGCCAAAGTACTGGAGCCTCAACTTCAGGATCTGTCCTTCTAGTGAGCACTCAGGGCTGATTTCTTTAAGAATGGATAGGTTTGATCTTCTTGCAGTCCATGGGACTCTCAAGAGTCTCCTCCAGCACCATAATTCAAAAGCATCAATTCTTCGGCGATCAGCCTTCTTTATGGTCCAGCTCTCACTTCCGTACATTACTACTGGGAAAACCATAGCTTTAACTATACGGACCTTTGTTGGCAAGGTGATGTCTTTGCTTTTTAAGATGCTGTCTAGGTTTGTCATTGCTTTTCTCCCAAGAAGCAGGCGTCTTTTAATTTCGTGACTGCTGTCACCATCTGCAGTGATCATGGAACCCAAGAAAGTGAAATCTCTCACTGCCTCCATTTCTTCCCCTTCTATTTGCCAGGAGGTGATGGGACCAGTGGCCAAGATCTTAGTTTTTTTGATGTTGAGCTTCAGACCATATTTTGCGCTCTCCTCTTTCACCCTCATTAAAAGGTTCTTTAATTCCTCCTCACTTTCTGCCATCAAGGTTGTATCATCAGCATATCTGAGGTTGTTGATATTTCTTCCGGCAATCTTAATTCCGGTTTGGGCTTCATCCAGTCCAGCCTTTCGCATGATGAATTCTGCATATAAGTTAAATAAGCAGGGAGACAATATACAGCCTTGTCGTACTCCTTTCCCAATTTTGAACCAATCAGTTATTCCATATCCAGTTCTAACTGTAGCTTCTTGTCCCACATAGAGGTTTCTCAGGAGATGGATGAGGTGATCAGGCACTCCCATTTCTTTAAGAACTTGCCATAGTTTGCTGTGGTCAACACAGTCAAAAGCTTTTGCGTAGTCAATGAAGCAGAAGTAGATGTTTTTCTGGAACTCTCTAGCTTTCTCCATAATCCAGCGCATGTTTGCAATTTGGTCTCTGGTTCCTCTGCCCCTTCGAAATCCAGCTTGCACTTCTGGGAGTTCTCGGTCCACATACTGCTTAAGCCTGCCTTGTAGAATTTTTAGCAGAACCTTGCTAGCGTGTGAAATGAGTGCAATTGTGCGGTAGTTGGAGCATTCTTTGGCACTGCCCTTCTTTGGGATTGGGATATAGACTGATCTTCTCCAATCCTCTGGCCACTGCTGAGTTTTCCAAACTTGCTGGCATATTGAGTGTAGCACCTTAACAGCATCATCTTTTAAAATTTTAAATAGTTCAGCTGGAATATCATCACTTCCACTGGCCTTGTTGTTAGCAAGGCTTTCTAAGGCCCATTTGACTTCACTCTCTAGGATGTCTGGCTCAAGGTCAGCAACCACACTACCTGGGGTGTATGAGACCTCCATATCTTTCTGGTATAATTCCTCTGTGTATTCTTGCCACCTCTTCTTGATGTCTTCTGCTTCTGTTAGGTCCTTTCCACTTTTGTTCTTAATTGTGGTAATCTTTGTACGAAATGTTCCTTTCATATCTCCAATTTTCTTGAACAGATCTCTGGTTTTTCCCATTCTGTTGTTTTCCTCTATTTCTTTGCATTGCTCGTTTAAAAAGGCCCTCTTGTCTCTCCTTGCTATTTTTTGGAAGTCTGCATTCAATTTCCTGTATCTTTCACTATTTCCCTCGCATTTTGCTTGCCTTCTCTCCCCCGCTATTTGTAAGGCCTCATTTGACAGCCACTTTGCTTTCTTGCATTTCTTTTTCATTGGGATGGTTTTCGTTGCTGCCTCCTGTATAATATTACGAGCCTCCATCCACAGTTCTTCAGGCACTCTATCCACCAAATCTAAATCCTTAAACCTGTTCTTCACTTCAACTGTGTATTCATAAGGAATTTGATTTAGATTGTATCTTACTGGCCCAGTGGTTTTTCCTACTTTCTTCAGTTTAAGCTGGAATTTTGCTATAAGAAGCTGATGATCTGAGCCACAGTCAGCTCCAGGTCTTGTTTTTGCTGAGTGTATAGAGCTCCTCCATCTTTGGCTGCACAGAATATAATCAATCTGATTTCGGTGTTGCCCATCTGGTGATGTCCATGTGTAGAGTCGTCTCTTGTGTTGTTGGAAAAGAGTGTTTGTGATGACCAGCTTGTTCTCTTGACAGAACTCTATTAGCCTTTGCCCTGCTTCATTTTGAACTCCAAGGCCAAACTTGCCAGTTGTTCCTTTTATCTCTTGACTCCCTACTTTAGCATTCCAATCCCCTATAATGAGAAGAACATCCTTCCTTGGTGTCATTTCTATAAGGTGTTGTAAGTCTTCATAGAATTGGTCAACTTCAGTTTCTTCAGCACTGGTAGTTGGTGCATAAACTTGGATTACTGTGATGTTAAAAGGTCTGCCTTGGATGCGTATCGAGATCATTCTATCATTTTTGAGATTGCATCCCAGTACAGCTTTCGCCACTCTTTTGTTGACTATGAGGGCCACTCCATTTCTTTTACGGGATTCCTGCCCACAGTAGTAGATATGATAGTCATCCGAACTGAATTCGCCCATTCCCGTCCATTTTAGTTCACTGATGCCCAGGATGTCAATGTTTATTCTTGCCATCTCATTTTTTACCACATCCAGCTTACCAAGGTTCATGGTTCTTACATTCCAGGTTCCTATGCAATACTTTTCTTTACAGCATTGGACTTTCCTTTCGCTTCCAGGCATATCCGCAACTGAGCGTCCTTTCGGGTTTGGCCCAGCCGCTTCATCAGCTCTGAATCTACTTGTACTTGTCCTCCGCTCTTCCCCAGTAGCATGTTGGACGCCTTCCGACCTGAGGGGCTCATCTTCCAGCGTCATATCTTTTATATGCCTGTTGTCTTTGTCCATGAGGTTTCCTTGGCAGGGATACTGGAGTGGCTTGCCAGTTCCTTCTCCAGGTGGATCACATTTGGTCCAAACTCTCCACTACGACCTGTCCATCTTGACCTGTCCATAGCTTCCCTGAGTAATTCAAGCCCCTTCGCCACGACAAGGCAGTGATCCATGAAGGGGATTGTGATCATAGAATACATCTAATTTTTAAATATGCGTGGAAAGAGAAGCCACAGCTCACTACACGGTCAAAAGAAAAGAGGTGTGGGATGTTGCAATGCTTTTCCTGTCTCCTGTTTGCTTCACCCAGAAACACCGTTCCTGCCCCCCTGCAGAACCGCCAGTCGTGGCCCGGCTAGATACCCCACTTCTGGAGGATGAGAAGAAGCACGGGCCTCTCAACAAAGGTCTTGAGGGGCTTAAGGTGAGAGAGGCTGCAGCCCTCAGTGAGGCTCTTGTATCCTACTCTGTTGGGCACAAAGCTTTATAATGTATGAATTTATAATACTCCTGGGGGTATCATCCAGGATCTATCAATCCAGTAGTCACAAGGATCCAGTGGAAGCGTCTTAAGTTGTCTTTCCTGGCATTATAAGTCATGCCATGTTAACGGCCTTTCCAGTGTAGTGTAATGGTTACAGTAAAGCACCAAGGTTGAGTGAGGCCCGGGTTCAAATCCCCGCTTAGCTCACGGGGTGATTCTTTGGCAGTCACTCACTCTGTGCCTAATCTGCCTCCCTCACAGGGGAGCCAGTGTGGTGTAATGGTTAAGAGCGGTAGACTCGTAATCTGGTGAACCGGGTTCACGTCTCCGCTCCTCCACATGCAGCTGCTGGGTGACCTTGGGCTAGTCACACTTCTCTGAAGTCTCTCAGCCCCACTCACCTCACAGAGTGTTTGTTGTGGGGGAGGAAGGGAAATGAGAATGTTAGCCGCTTTGAGACTCCTTCGGGTAGTGATAAAGCGGGATATCAAATCCAAACTCCTCCTCCTCTTCCTCTTCTTTTTCTTCTTCTTCTTCTGAGGATAAGGTGGAAAGGAAAGAGACAGCCTAAGCTCCTTGAAGGAAAGGTGGAATAAAAATACTAACAGATAATACGCAGTCAGGAAAGACCCATTATCGGAGTATGCCTGCTTATGGTCTCTCTCCCTTTCCCTGGGCATACATTCCAGATGAATTCCCAAGTGCCTTTTCTGACCTCTAGTGGCTAAATACTTCCACCGTTCCCTGATATTGGTATGATAATAATCAGCACTTTTCCCCCCTAAAAGAAAATATTTAGGGGTACTCTCATTTTCCTACTCATATTGAAATACTGCCTCTCAATGAGGCCAAACTTAGATTCACAAAATGTTTAGGGGTATGCATACCCCTGCGTCTCCCCAGAAAAAAAGCCCTGATAATAATAGCCTTTCTGGATACAACGCCCCTATCCTGACTCTAGCCAGGGCTGGCCCATCCGTGAGGTAAAAGGGGGTGACCGCCTTGGGAAGCAGGATCTACAGGGGTGGTAGATCCAGCCTCTATTGGCTTATCTAGATCAGTACTGTCTGTACATTGGCAGTGGCTCTCCAGGATTTCAGAGAGGATGAATCTCTCCCAGCCCTACCTAGAGATGCCAGGGATTGAACCTGAGGCTTTGTGTGTGCAAAGCAAAACACCCTTCCACCAAGCTGTG
Source organism: Darevskia mixta (assembly GCA_034641385.1). Classification (NCBI taxonomy): domain Eukaryota; kingdom Metazoa; phylum Chordata; class Lepidosauria; order Squamata; family Lacertidae; genus Darevskia; species Darevskia mixta. The sequence goes on from JAWWNH010000030.1 coordinate 1,499,314, forward strand.
GTCCTACCATAAATCTCTGTATCAGTACGACTTGGGTCCCTTCAAACTCAAGTCGGACCATCAGTTGTATATTGTGGCCTGCCCACCAAGTGCTTGACAGCCCCCCTCCTCGATTTCTGCAGTTCCTTGACAGGCAGCAATGCCAGGAGATTTACGGAGCCCCGGTGGGCTGTCATTCAAGATCGATGGACGGCCAGCATGCAGCTTGGCAGGGCACAAGCTAAGCTGAGTGTTGTTGTTTTTCCAGTGCAGTACTAAAAATAAACCCAACACAGTAATATAGTAAAACAGTACATAAAAGTAACATCGTTTGATCTGTCACTAGAGCAGGAAAGTTAATGTTCTGATAGCTACGTAGGAAGTTCTGGGCTACATGTGGCGTTATTAGGTACAAATTCTGCACACACCACCAACAAGCCCCACATGGTAAGAGAAAAGTCGTGGATATTCCTTTTATAATCTCCATTGCCTGCAGGAAGTTTCATTTCATAATGAGACAGCTGGGACTCTAGTTGGCCTGGGAACCCAGTTCTCTCATGCCTTTGGGGGACAAAGGAAACACACTCTGCATATGCTCAGATATGCTCCTGCATGCTCTAGGGCTGAGCTCTGTCATTAAAAAGGGCTGAACCCATTGGCTCTATTGCAGAATGCTGCTGTTCCCAGACTCAACTGAACTCTGCTCCACTGTCCTTAGCCTAGCATGATATCTTGCTTGGAATCTGGAACAGTCCAACAACCCCCCAACCCACCCCCTTCTAGGATCTTTCAGACGGGCATTCAAAGGAAGTTGCTCTCTTGGTGAAAGGAGAGAAGCCAACATGAGTCAGCAGGAGTTTACGTTGCTCATCACAGTGCCAATTTTAAATGTGAGGACTGGAGTAAACAAAGACAAAAATATTCCATTTGATCATCAAGCCCTTGGTTACAACAAGCTGACCGAGCCCGGCCCTACCATTAGGCAAAGGGAGCATTGTTGCCTTGGACAGGAAGCAGTGGAAGGCAGAGCTGTGTTGATGACATTGCCTGCCCAGCCCTGCACCTCCTAAGCTCCTCGGCCGTGTTGGGAGCAAAATCAAACTTACCATCCACTTGGCGGCTGCCCATGGAAAGAGGGGCACCATCTCATCCTTCACCTCTTGGGCCAGCCCTAACTGGAAAGCAAAAGAAAGGGGTGGGCAGAGTGGATTCGCTGCTAAGGGGGAAATAAAAGCAGGGATTTAGTCCTAAGCAAGAGTTTTTCCTGTATAAATCTCTCTCCCACAGGGCCAGGAAAGGGTGCGGAAGAGCTCTGTGGACCTGAGACGAGAGATCATCCAAGTTGGTGGCACACAATACCTCTTCGAGCTGCGCAAAAAGCCTAAGAAGAAAAAAGAGGAGAAGAAACCAGAGCCTGAGCCAGAGGAGATTGTAAGGGGTGGGGGAAGCTTCTATAAGCGGGAGGGGGGGGGGAGGGACTACGCAGGCGGCAGCAGGCAGAGCCTGAGATTCACCCAGGAGCAGCCTCTGGGAAGCAGAAGCAAGATGGCATAGTTCCAGTATAAGGGAGTTGCCTTATATTGAATGGGCTTGTTGGTCCACCTAGTTCAGTATCACCTACTCTGACTGGCAGCATCATCCCCAAGTTGCAGACAGGGGGACATTCCCCAGGGAGGAATCCTTGGGCAAGGTACCATGAGTGGGGCCCACTTTGCTGCCGCTGTTGTTGCCTCTGCCCACTTGCTTGTCCTCTCCTTTTGGCTACCATCTACCCAACTGTCTGAAGGGAACTGGCAGAGTGGGATGGGCCTCCTGCTCTTTCCTCCTTGCTCTTATCCCTGCTCACTTGCATCGAGGGGCCAGGTGAACTGGCAGCATCGGTAAGGAGGAAGAGGAGCAACAGCCACAGAGCCCAGAGTCTTCAGCAGTTGCGGGAGATGAAGGAAACCCTGCAGGGGGGTGCGCAGGTGCCCAAGGACCCCAATTCCTGATGCTCACCCTGTAGAGAGCTAATTGCGCTCCCGGAGCCCTCTCGAAATGCATACCCCATCCCATGTGCTTGGGGGATTGGGGATAGCTATGCCCCTGCTCCTTTTTTTGGAAAAGCCTTTGTGATGAAATGTTATTCATTTTCATGATTCGTTTCCTACAATTTATTTGTCGCCTCTAAAGTGGTCCAAGCCCCTCGCCGTGGGCTTTCAGAGCTTTGGAAGCACCCATTGAAGCATCAACCCTTTCCCCTACAGACGGGCCCTGTGACGGAAGAGGACTTCTTGAAAGCAGCTGTGCAAGGCAAGGTGCATGTGGTGGACAAGTTCCTGGCAGACGGGGGATCCCCAAACACCTGTGATGAGGTATGACGCAGGGAGCAGCGCTTGTTCTCTGTGATCTTTCCTTTTCATGAAATGTCTTCAAATGCCATCACCCTATTCGGAGAACCAACCATCTCCACACTTGGAATAAGGCTTAAAGGTAAAGGTAAAGGGACCCCTGACCATTAGGTCCAGTCGTGTCCGACTCTGGGGTTGCAGCGCTCATCTTGCTTTACTGGCCGAGGGAGCCGGCGTACAGCTTCCGGGTCATGTGGCCAGCATGACTAAGCTGCTTCTGGTGAACCAGAACAGCACACGGAAATGCCGTTTACCTTCCCACCAGAGCGGTACCTATTTATCTACATGCACTTTGACATGCTTTCGAACTGCTAGGTGGGCAGGAGCTGGGACCGAGCAACGGGAGCCCACCCCGTTGTGGGGATTCGAACCGCTGACCTTCTGATCAGCAAGCCCTAGGCTCTGTGGTTTAACCCACAGCGCCAGGGGATAAGGCTTACAGCAGAGCATTGGGGTGTGTGTGTGTGGCTTCTGCAAGCAAATCAGGATGAATAATCAATCACTATGTCATGTGAAGATGCCCTAATTCTGTCCTTCACTTAGTTCCGCAGGACAGCATTGCACCGTGCCTCACTTGAGGGGTACACGGAGATTGCAGAGAAGCTTTTGGCCCATGGAGCCACTGTCGACTTCAGAGATCGAGTAAGATAACCCTTCATTGCATGCATCATTCTGTATCTGTGCCTGCTCATTCCCCAGCATCACCACCACCCCGCTATCTCTGGCTATGTCCATATATGCTTCTTCTAAGCCACTACTATCAGTTTCCTCTCTCTGGTACAGGGGGAGCATTTACTGGGTGCTCCAGGTAAAAAAAAAGAAAAAGACTGGCTTTGTTATTTTAAGTAACGCTGGGAGATGCAGTTGCATGAATCTCAAAAGGGTTTGGGGCAGGGAAGGAAGGGGGTGAACATAGGTGCAGGAGGGAGAGGCTCTCCTCTTTTGATGGATGTGTACTGCTTGCCGACAGCTGGACTCCACAGCCATGCACTGGGCCTGCCGAGGAGGACATCTGGACGTGGTGAAGCTGCTGCAGGAGAAAGGATCCAATCTCAATGTCAAGGACAAGGTGAGGAAGGTGGGGGGAGTCCAGGATTTGGTTCATGGTGGGAGAACAGCACTGCGGGAGGAACTTGACAAGCCGACAATGGTGGGGGAAGGAGATTTGCACGGGAGGAGTGGAAAGAAGGAGGTTTTAAGGGACTGTGGGATCTTGCAGCTATTCTGGGTTAACAGGAAGGTGGTTCTGTTCTGGAGCAATGCAAGGTCCTTCCAAGAAGAACATGGTGGAAGCAGGGGCACTAACATGAAACCATGTTTCCCCTTTCTTGCTCCCATCTTCACCACCGGCCCAAATCCAGCTTCTCAGCACCCCACTGCATGTGGCCACCCGTACTGGCATGGCAGAGATTGTGGAGCACCTGATAAACAATGGCGTGGATGTCAATTCCCGTGACCGGGTAAGAGGCACATTGTGTGGCTGCTTATTGCAGTGCACCCTGCTCATCTAATTCCAGTAACTTAATGTGAGTCTAGGCAGTAATTGTACACACACACAGGTCTGTGTAGGAATCACACCAATCTGTGGAAGGGCAGGTTATAAATATAATACACAATGCATGGATCCACAAAGTCCTTTCTATAGGGAGGTGCATGCATGCATGCACACAAAACAAAAAAAGGTAACAGAAAAGATCAAGTTTTAAAAGGTGGTATATTGATTAATAATGTCAATAATCTCCCCTTCCTTACTGCCTTCAATTCCTGAGTCCTAGTCCTAGTTTCTCTTCTTTTCATTGAAGGCTGAGCTGCCCTGTATACCCGTGTTTCTCCTAAAATAAGACACCTTCTTATATATTTTTTCCCCTCAAAAAAACACAGTATGGCTTATTTTGGGGGGATGTCTTATTTTAACCACTCTGCGTCGGTACGCTGCATAGCCACGCCTATCCAGGCTGTCTTAAGGGAGGCGCCGCATCACTATGTCTTATTTTCAGGGTATGGCTTATATTTCACAAATGCGTAGAAATCCTGCTACGGCTTATTTTATGGCTACGTCTTATTTTAGGAGAAACAGGGTACCAATGGTTCTATACCTCTCTAGTAATTTTTAGCTAGGGATGCACAAACTGAGAGATCATCCATGGATATTCCCTAATCCCCAGAGTTAGTACCTTCCTTCCATTAGAATGGGGAAATTGCAGCCCACTCTGTCGATGGCACGCAGAAAGGCTGGCTTAAGTCTTTCATGGTACAGTATTTGCCATGCTCCTCTCTCTTTAGCTCACCAACTGATCTCTGCCCACAAAGCTATCTATATTCAGTGCACCCAGACTCTCGTTTCGAAGCACTTGATCGATCTGAACTGGATGAGCAGGCGGATAAACTAACAATTTCTGCTAGTCTTATGAGCAGTGAGCATAAGAGTTCTGGTGCCTGCCTGTCCTTGCCTTACGCATAGTGGTGCTGCCATGTCTGTTGCAGGAGGGAGACAGTGCCCTGCACGATGCTGTGCGCCTCAATCGCTACAAGATCATTAAGATGCTGATTCTGCATGGGGCAGACATGATGGCCAAAAACCTGGTGAGTCTTGCCCTCTTGTGGCCTATGCATGGAATAACAATGCAAAGTACTAGATTCAGGTAGGTAGTCGTGTTGGTCTGACGCAGTCGAAGTAAATTTAAAAAATTAAAAAATTGTCCAGTAGCACCTTAGAGACCAACTAAGTTTGTTCCGGGTATATTACCCAGAACAAACTCAGTTGGTCTCTAAGGTGCTACTGGACAATTTTTTAATTTAATGCAAAGTACATCTGCTTCCCAATATGTCCTTTTGATTCATCATGGTTTGTGTCCAGGCATAGATAAACTCAGCCCTCCATGTGTTTTGTGACTACAACTCCCATCATCCCTAGCTAACAGGACCAGCGGTCAGGGATGATGGGAGTTGTAGTCCCAAAACATCTGGAGGGCCGAGTTTGCCTAGGCCTGGTTTGTGCTCTTGATGTTATGTGTGATCCCACTTTCAATTCTGCTTTTGCCTGCAGAAGTTTTGGGGCAGTCATACGGCTTTGTTTCCAGTTGGTGCATGTCTCATGGTCTCCTGCTATATCACAGTTGCTCTTGGTTTAGTGCTTCCCCCCCTGCTTTCGTTGTGCTATAGTGCAAGGGTGCCCTTGCAGCGGCAATGTGATATCATTGTGGAAGCATTGCAGAACAACTACAGTAATAAAGTGGAATGATGTGGATGCTTCAGAATAAATCCACCACTAAGGCACTACATTTGTAATAATAACAACAACAACAACAACAACAACAACAACAACAACAACAACAACAATCTGTCTGGAGGGGACCCCAGAAGCATGCTTTCTTAATTTCAGGTGCTGCCTGCTTGACATTTTAGAAGGCAGCTAGCTCATCTGCCAGTTCTGAGGTGAGGGAGGTCACCTGTGTCAGATTTTTTTGCAGTCTGTTAGTTAGAAGCTGCAGTTTTGTGACTCAAGGATGCTGATCTTTCCGCAGGCTGGGAAGACACCCACCGACCTGGTGCAGCTGTGGCAGGCAGACACGCGGGAAGTGCTGGAGAAGCAAGAGCCCGAGGCAACAGAGTTGCCAGCCTGAGCAAATGGACAAAAGATGGCAGTCCAAGCAAGGACGGTTCTGGACTTGGGAGAGGCTGTGCCATTAACACTCAATAAAGAACCAAGCAAACGGAAAAAATTGTGATAGTCTGATGTCCTCTTTGGGTTGCTGTAAAGCAGGAGGTGACTAACTTGTGGCTCTGCACATGCTGTGGGGCTCCAAGGCCCATCAGCCCCAGCCAGCATAACCAGGGAAAGTGGAGTGCAACAACTTCTGGAGGGATGAAGGTGATCCACTCCTTTCAACAAGAAATTCAACAAGTCGTTGCTCCTATCTGCCTCATGTGTGACATTTTTGCCAGCCCCACAGCTGTTACAGGAGCAGGGACTTTCTTAGGTAAACAAGTGCTAATTTTATATCCACTAGGTCAGGCATAGGCAACCTTCGGCTCCCAGATGTTTTGGGACTACAACTCCCATCATCCCTGACCACTGGTCCTGTTAGCTAGGGATCATGGGAGTTGTAGTCCCAAAACATCTGGGAGCCGAAGGTTGCCTACCCCTGCACTAGGTCCAACTGAGCTGAGCTATCCGCAATGCCTAATTGATCCAGCTCCATATTATTCAGACAGGTGCATGATGGCAAATTTGCCCATGAGATGCTACAGTCCAAAACTGTTTGCACTCTTTTGCATGGGGGTGGGGGGGTGAGCATATGTGGAAGTCAAGATTCAAAGCATCTCCTAGGGATTCTAATGTAACAGTGCATCTTTCCTCAAGTAGTGAGAAAGGCTCGCAGCCTGAAGAGCAGCAAAATGCCTGGCCTCAGCGTGGGCCTGATCTGAGCTGCTGTGATTGAGTGATTGGAGATGAATACTGGCTGCAAATCAAAAGCTATTCCAGGAAGGAAGGAATGGTGAAAGAATCAATGGAGGCCCGGCAGGCTCATATAACCGTCTGCATGCAGATCTTTGCAGAGTCTTTCCTTGTCTATACCCAGAACCTCCTTCCTGTGTATCTACTCGCTAACTACAGTAGCTGCCAATAATATATCTGCCCCAAACCCCATCTCCTCTAGCTGGCACACATGCAATACAAACATAAAGGTAAAGCTACCCCTGACCATTAGGTCCAGTCGCGGACGACTCTGGGGTTGCGGAGCTCATTTCGCTTTATAGGCCGAGGGAGCCGGCGTTTGTCTGCAGACAGCTTCCGGGTCATGTGGCCAGCATGACTAAGCCGCTTCTGGCGAACCAGAGAAGCGCACAGAAACACTCACCCCGTTGATCGGCAAGACCTAGGCGAGGGGTAGGCAACTTAAGGCCTGTGGGCCGGATGCGGCCCAATTGCCTTCTTAATCCAGCCCGCGGACGGTCCGGGAATCAGCATGTTTTTACATGAGTAGAATGTGTGCTTTTATTTAAAATGCACCTCTCGGTTATTTGTGGGGCATAGGAATTTGTTCATCCCCCCCCCAAAAAAATAGTCCGGCCCACCACATGGTCTGAGTGATGGTGGACCGGCCCACGGCTGAAAAAGGTTGCTGACCTCTGACCTAGGCTCTGTGGTTTAGACCACAGCGCCACCCGCGTCCTTTTTGGCACATTAAATACCAACTTCTAGGGGATCTGGGGTGAACAGGGCAACTAACGCTAAACTGGCTCAGCAAATGGAGATAAGACCTGCTGTTCAAGGTATAGAAATTTGTGGTGCCTAATATTAGGACAGCAAACTCCTCTTCCTCCTAAGAAGACTAAAGCATGTTCCACACACATACATACCGGTAATAGGTATAGCACCACATTTCATAAAGCCGAAACAGCGCATTAACGGCATAGTTCTATGCATGTCTACTCAGAAGTATTAGAGTGTATAATGAGGCTTTCTCCTCAATACGTATGTTTAGGCTTGCAATCTAAAACGTTCAAACAGATGGATCAATTACCAAAACCAGAATTCCCAACAAACTCACAGCCCCCCCCCCCAATCCTTCACCCCTGCTAGCTGAAAGAAAAGCAGATTGGCAGGGGGGATTTGGGGCCCCTCCAAACATCCTTTTATTATGCATTTATGCTCAGGGTGGCATGGGGCAGTAATGAACAATTCCACTCTCCATACTGTCTGCACCTGCAAAGTCTGGGATCCAGTTGACGGAGCCGCTGCAAACCAGCGCGCCTCCTGCACTCCTCTCTTCGAGTTTGACGAGGGTTTCATGGTGCGGCGAGGCCGATCTGCTTGCACTCCCACCCCACTCCGACGGGGCGGACTTCGTCAACTCTCCCCGCCCCCGATCAAGAGTTGTGCAGCTCCCACAGGGCGCAGCGCTACGCCGCGAGAGGGCCATGCTGCGGGTGGCTGTAGCTGCGCGGCTCCTGCGCCTGCATGGGCAGAAAGGCCCTCGCCTGCGCCCCGCGGGGATTGGGGCGGGCAGCGCGCCCAGGAGGTTTGCCGCGGGGGCCTCGGCAGCGACACCCTCCCGGCGCCTCGACCTGCGGGGCATCTACCCGCCCCTGGTCACCCCGTTCACCTCGCAGGGAGAGGTGGATTACAGCCCGCTGGAGGAGAACCTGCGCCTCTACGCCGGGATTCCCTTCCGAGGTAGGGTCGGCAGGCGGGGCAGAGCACCGGGCGGAGAGTGGAGAGGGCGGGTGCTGCAACAACTTTGTACTTTCTGGAGCCGGGTGTGTATCGCAGTTTGACACTGTGGGGTTCCGGGGGCGTTGGCAACGCTGTTGACTACCACATCCACACCATTCATTTAAAGCGCTATGATGCCACTTGGAACAGTCATCGTTCCCCCCAAATAATCCTGAGAGCTGTCGTTGGCTAGGGGTGCAGAGAGTGACAGGCAGGGCCTCCCTTTTAGTCATTTGAGGAGAAAGGAGGCATGCTGCCCTACCCTGCTGCCACCTGTCCTCCCATCCCCACTGGAGCAGCTCTGGATTCTCCCGCACAGGGTGCTGAGCCGAGGGGGTGCAAAACTGAGAAAACCATAACTGAGAAGATCCGTTTTGGGGCACCAAATTTAGGCCTCACACAGAGCGCCATATTACGAAAGATTACTCCAGTCTGCCCCTGGCTGGAGAAATGGTGCTGGCATTGGCACCGATTTTGGGCGAAGTTGTGCCAATTGAGATCTCATGCAATTTCATCGAGATCTTGCCTGAAATCTGTGCGGTCTCCCCCAAAGTCTGCACTGGTGTTGGTGCCACTTCACTGGCGGATGGTGGTGGGACAGACCCGCAAAGATGCTGCCTCAGGGCTTCCACCGCCTGAGGCAGTGACCTCACCCTACCCAATGGCCGTGCAGGCCTTCCTAAGAGTACTTAGGAGACCCCTGTTCCCCTCCCAGAGCTACTGTTTCCAGAATGGTTTAAGACAAATCCCTCTTCATGGGGGGAGCTCTGCGAAGTGTAGCTCTTTGAGAGGAAAGGACCCCATTCTTGGAATATCCCCTCCAAACAGATTTGTGGGGATCTTGTTGCATCCTGGAAGGCAGGTTCACAGTGAACTAGGGCCACCTTCTCTATAACTCTGGAAAGAGAAACAAAAAAACCCTCAATGCCTTTAAGAGCTACCTGATACACAGAAATGCAATGTGTCTTGCTAGACCTTCTGCCCTGAAGCTGATAAAGGCACAGAACATTTTGCAGGAAAAATGGATAAGCAAGTGGTTTCACTGTATTGTAGGCACAGTTATTCCCAGCCAGCTTGGGGTGGGGCGGGGGGTGGGGTGTGCTGGATGCACATACAGTGGTACCTCTGGTTATGTACTTAATTGCTTCCGGAGGTCCGTTCTTAACCTGAAGCACCACTTTAGCTAGTGGGGCCTCCCCCTGCCGCTGTGCCGTCGCTGCCCGATTTCTGTTCTCATCCTGAAGCAAAGTTCTTAATCCGAGGTACTATTTCTGGGTTAGCAGAGTCTGTAACCTGAAGCGTCTGTAACCCGAGGTACCACTGTACTGTGCTGAAAGGTCATTCAGAGCTGGCACTGCTACTTCTCCAATGGTGACAATTTAACAGAGCAAAACCAAGCCTTTCATTTACTTGTTTCATCCAGCGGGACCTTTTCCAGTAAATAGGAAAGGGGTACACAGCTGAATTGTCAACTATGCTGTTTCTTCAAGGACACACATGGCTGCCCGCAGGAACTTTGGCCTTCGTCCGCCGCTCTGCAGGAGATGGGGCAGGAACCTGCATTTTTGGCGTATTTTTCCTTCCCCTCCCCCCAATTATGATATCCTAGTCTTCACCAGCAGAGGACAACTTTGCATGGATACCCTACCCGTAACCGCCTGCCATACTTCCTGGATTCCACATGCCCAGGCATTCTTGGTACACCACCTAACCAATTACAGTGATTGCCCTTTTCCAAGTGTAGTTACTATGTTGCTGACCAGTTCCCCATCCCTGCTTTTGTAGCCTTACCTGTTGGATTTCTGTCTGAAATGCAGCTGCTAAAGGCACAGGAGCCCTGCCAGGAAGAAGTCAGTAATGCTCCCCAGCATGGTTTTCTTCTCCTGGGGGTTTGGACATGGTTTGGCAGGCAAAGTAGAAAGCTTCTGTAACTCAACTGTTGTTATAGCTGTGAGACAGGAGTCTTCATTTGGTTGGCTACTTACCACCTTCTTGTCTTTGTGGCCAAGCCCACTGTTAGATCACCAGACTGCAGCTATTGGTGCTCCGGTAACATCCTGGTTAGACTACTGTCATGTGCTCGATGTGGGGCTGTCTTTGAAGACTTCATCAAATATTCAATAGGCTCAAATTACAGCAGCTAGGAGGAAGCAGTTACGAGTTACCAGTCTCTGCAGCCACAGCAGGCGCTATGATTCTCCAGTGGTTTGACTTTACCCCCGGAGGCACATTTCATCAGCTAGACTGTTGCCTGGAACATGTTCTTATGAACATATCTTGCCCATTTTAAAAGTTCAGCACTGGCTACCGGTAAAATTCCAGGCACAATTCCCTGTCATGAGGGTGTTGACATTTAAAGTTGTAAATAGCCTGGGACCAGGGTGCCGGATAATATGTGATTTTAACATTGGCTGCATGGGACTTTCTCTGGGTGCCCTTGCCATTAGAGAGGTACAGCAGCTGGGTAGAGAGACCTCATTGTTGGCACCCTCCCCAAGCAGATTTAGGGAGTTCTTTTTGCACAATTATTGTTTAGATTCCAGGTTAACACTTTAAAAAAAATTCATCAGGGTTCCTACTGCACTCCTAGTTCTTCTAGTTTTATTCACTGCTGCTTTATTGTTTTCTACTGCTATTTGGGCTTGTTTTGTTCATGCTCATTTGTTTTACATTTTATCTTGTTATATATCTCTCTCTATATAGCTACCGATAGCTATCTACACACAGACACAGACACAGAGAGAGAGAGAGAGAGAGAGAGAGAAATAGAAATAGAGAGAGAGTGCAAGCTTTTTTTCAGCCAGAACTCGCCAGAACTCAGTTGGGTGCCATTGCCATTATAAGAGAACAAGGGCAGAACATAAACTCTTGAAATGAAAATGGCTTGAGTTCCATGATGGAAACAGAAACCCATTACCAACTCTCTCTCTCTGTCTCTCTTTTGCAGGTTTTTTGGTGCAGGGTTCCAATGGGGAATTTCCCTACCTGACTCAAGAAGAACGCCTGGAAGTGGTGAGATGGGTGCGCCAAGCTATGCCCAAGGATAAGCTCCTGCTGGCCGGGACCGGATGTGAATGTGAGCAGCCTGCAGGGGATGGGGCCGGAGGATGCCATTCTCCAGCCGCACCACATCCTGAATTAAGATGCTACAGCTGAGCAATGAACCTATATAGGCACTTTCTGTCCCCTGCTTCCATCTCTGGTTCTCGGAGCCTCTTAATCTCACTGAGCCCATCCTTTGGTCCCACAAGCCTCTTAAAACCCTTTTATTATTTTTGTCCATTTATCCTCTTTGTCTTCCTTCCTTTAGCAACTCGGGGCACCATTGAGATGACAGCACAAATGGCTGATAAGGGCGCAGACGCTGCCCTCGTGGTGACGCCTTGCTACTTCCGGAGAAGCATGACCAGTGCAGCCTTGATTCATCATTACGAACAGGTGAAGGATGGAGCGCAGGCATCTCCCTGGTCAGAGCCGCAGGGACTGGGGGGAAGGCTGAGATGGTACCAAGATGATGGTAGCTTGTATTACAGGTTGGTTGGTGTTGCTACCTTTAATTCTGAATTCATGGGCAACTTCTCCCTAAGGTGCTTAGGGTTTTCTTGCAGGCACCAGTGTTTGCCTGGGTTGAAAAGTATTTATTCAGAAAATAAAAACTTATTTGAGAAAGTAAAAGATGTGGGTTTGAAAAGAGAGCGCCTTTGGTCTCTAGCTACCTTGAATTTTAGAACAAAGATCTGTATATTAAATAATCTTTCTCTGTGTCTAATTCAGATCAGTGATGATTCATTTTCAGGGTTCAGTGTAGCATTAAACGTGCTATATCTCCACAGCTACTGGGCAGGGTACCCACAAATCAAAATGAATTAACACTTGACTTGCTTCTTCTAGGTCCTGTTCCCTTTCATTATCAAGATGTTCTTCCTTGGAATGAGACTGACCTTTGAGTACTAGTTATTTAGCTTGTGTATGAGAATTTATTTTTTTATTTCATAAAATTTATACACCGCGTGATTGTAAAAAACAAAAAATCGGTTTCCAAAAAGATTTTTTAAAAAACAACAACAAGAAAGGTTTACAGCCATGTTTTAAAACATACAAAAGTTAAAATACTAAAGCAGATTAAAATTACCTCAACTTTCTAAGCACCTGGGTAGACTTGTCTAAACGAGAATGTTATTAGCAGGTGCTGAAAAGAGTTAAATGGTTCCCCAAGTCAAGAAGATGCTGGCAGACGCTTAGGGCCGCCTGGGAGCCATTGGCTGCCATGTTAGGGCTGCAAGTCTTGTTGAACATTGCTGTGTTGGAAGAGTGGAGAAACGTAGCCCAGAAAAAGGAGCATTTTGTTGCAGGGATGATGAAACCTGTGCCGCCACTACAACTCCCATCACCCCCAGCCAGCATGGCCCAATGGTCAGGGATGATGGGAGTTGTAGTCCTGCATCATCTGCATGGCCGCAGGTTTGTTGCATTGCTTCACGCTCTGCATGACTGAGAATTTAAAAAAACCCAGACCTGTCCAGTCCCAGTGAAAACATTGGCTAATAAGTGTAACAGCACACACAGTAAGTGTATCTATACAAGATCTATCACAGCAAGGGGATGACTGGGGTTGACATGGATTTTACTATGTTGAAAGGAAGCATGTGAATCAGTCTTTGAAGGGCAACTTGCTGTGTGGAGGCTTCTCATGGTCTGCATGTGGGTTTCCCCATGGGCCACGATCATGCTCTTTTGTGTCCTCAGGTAGCTGAAGCATCTCCAATCCCTGTGATACTCTACAGTGTCCCGGCCAATACGAATCTGGAGCTGCCCACCGATGTGGTGCTCAGCCTAGCACAGCACCCCAACATTGTGGGGATCAAGGACAGTGGTGGCAATGTGAGTGAAGGGGGGAAGGCCGGGTGCTGAGACAAGGCGGGTTGCAATTGCATCTTGGGGGGCTGGCAAGAATCTGAGTTGGAGGGCCTGTCAGTATTGGCCCTCTTAAAGCAAGCTCATGGCCCACAGGCGGGTCTGGAGACCTGCCAGCATGCCCCTCCTCCTAGTGTATTGAAAGATTAACTTTGACGTAATCATTTCCCACAGCTTAGAAAAGGCTGTTTTCCATGTCAGGGCACAGCCAGGTGGCAGTTTCCCCACACTCTTACTTTTCATAAGCTTCATTAATGTGTAACCCCAAAAATTTGGATCCCTTCCAAACTGATGCGAAGGTTTTGTGCTTTCTTTAATAACCCTAAACGCTTAAACACTCACACACAGACACTTTCAAACTGTGGTCCATCCTGCCAGTGGAGCTATGGAATCAGCAGTTTCAATAATAAAACAGCTCCATTTGCTTATCCCAACAAATCCATCAGGAGATACGTGACTGGAAAGCGGCTGTGATCTCTGTCGAACCCAGACCTTCAGCGGTGGCTCTACCAGCGTATTTCCCCTCCTTTTGGTATCACACTATCTCTGTTTCCCAAAAGTTCAGCGCCACCTTTGGGGGGCTCTCGTCTACCCAGGAATTCGGCATGCTGTGCGTTAACGTGACAGCACCATGTGACCTTAGACTACTACCCTCTGCTTAGTAGTATAGTCCATCCATCCCTCCCCCCTTGACGTTGAGGTCGCCCATTGTAGGTAGAGCATTAGATAAGTGAAGCAAAAAGAGGGGAGTTGCTGTAGGGGCTGATGCTCTTCTTTCAAAGACCAGGAGCTGCCTGGCAGCCTATTGGGGGAAGCTGCAGAACTGATAAAGCAAGCTTTGCGCAAGAATGGGGACATGAATAAAGCAATGGCAGAGCAGCGTTCTCATTGCCAGCGTCAACTGCTGCCCCCTCGTTAAGATGGTTGCCTACTGCTGTCCTCCCCTATCAAGCGATCCCATCTCTTGCCAGATCACCCGCCTCGGACTCCTTGTCCACAGGACCCAGCATGAGGACTTCCAGGTACTGGGAGGATCAGCTGGTTTTCTGCTGGCCAGTTACATTGTAGGTAGGTGATATTGGGAGCTGATGTCCGTATGGGGCAGTTCTGGAGAGTGGCTGGCTGGCTGTTTCAGGATATGGGGGAAGGGTTACAAAGTAGCCTAGGGTATGCATTATAACATTTGTCAAGAGATTAAAAAAGCATTTTCCAACTTGGTTACCCTTGAGCAGAGTATTATTATTATTATTATTATTATTATTATTATTATTCCTGGGAAGTAGGGGTTGGAAGCTGCTACAGGGAGACCAACATTTGGTCCAGGCTTTGCTAGTTTGAAACAAGCAGAGAGAGAAAGAATGCTGGGGAAGTGGTGTGTGTCTGAATGGTGCAAAGATGCCTGTTTCACTGCCTAGGTGCTCCACTCTTTTTTTTTTACGGAACTGTGTTCCTTGCTCCAGGTGCTGCTGGAGGGATTTGTGCCCTTGCCAATGTGCTTGGCTCTCCAGTCTGTGAGCTTGAGCAACTGTGCCGTGCTGGAAGCTGGGATGAGGCCCGGGCACTGCAGCACCGACTCATTGAGCCTAACATGGCGGTAAGAGGCAGAAAACGGGAGGAAAGTGGGACATAAGAAGCGGGAACACCACACTTCCTAGGGAATGTATGGGGAGGAAAAGGCCCAGCTGGAAAAGAGGCAATGCTTTGGTGGAGCTGCCAACAGAACAACATATGGTTGTTGCTCATGGTCTGGAACACAGGCTGTGGGTCAAGTCCTATCCTTCCCCATCCTTTGCAAACCATGTTCCCTGAAGCAGAGGTTATCTGCACCTTAGTACCAGATCAGCAGCATGAGCAAACAATTGTGTTTTATTGCTTGCCCTTTGGTCTTACATTTCTCCCACTTTGTCCTGTCCTATTCTGCATGAGTGTCGGTGTTCTGAGCCATCTCAGCATTCCATTTTTATTTTTGTGACAATTTCGGGAACGTCAGCCATGCTTTGGGTTTTTCTTTGCAAAACCTGTGACTTATTCACACTGCAATTTCCTGGATTTTGCAAAAGCATGATAAGCAACTGTGAATTTTTATTTTATTTTTTGGCAGTTTCATTTCGGCTCCATTGAATAATTTCAGAAACATATCTGGGGCTTGTAATTCTAGTACTAATCCTCTGGAGCCCTTGCACCTCCCTCCCAAAGCTTGATAAACAAAGAAAACCTGCTGGGTGCACGGGCGGGGAAAATAAATGAAGAGCAGAGTTTCCCCAGTATTAATTTATTCCCCCCCCACCTGTGTAAGGTTGCGATCACATAAGTAAAGTGAGCGCAAGTTGCAAGCTTACTGTATATCCTTGTACTAGTAGTACTTTCTTAGACCTCATGTAGTCTAAGGATCAACCAATCACTTCTTCAAATGCACATACACTGTTGACTTCAAACGTTCACGACTAGTATGAACTGCACCATTACCTCCTTGCCTGAGTTGATTGTCAAACAGGAATTCCTGAGTCATAACACTTGCCCATGTCTAATGTTCTGGACATTCTGTGACCATAGACAAGTCCTTGATGGTGCAGTTCTTCAGTTTCTTCTGAATTCTGCAGGCCTAGAGCTGAGTGATGCTTGTAGGAAAAGGGGGTTCACGTACACCTCTGCCACACTGTTGGCCACAGAGCAGTTCTGAGTGCCCCGCATTGTTTCTCTTTCCACAGGTAACAAGGAAGTTTGGAGTCCCAGGCCTCAAACAGGCCATGGAATGGTTTGGTTTAAATGGGGGCTTCTGTCGCTCCCCCTTGCTCCCGCTAAGTGAGGCACAAGTGAAGGAGCTGCGCCAGGATTTCAGCTCCAACGGATGGCTCTGAAAGACGAAGCTGTTGCAGGCAATGGTTGGAACCTTGAAATGGGCAGCAGGCATAGTGCCATCCAGTTAAGTCTCGAATTTCATATCCTGCAGCATACTAAAATACAGCTCATTCAACCTACACTGTTCATTGGCGTGTTTGAAAACCAAAGTATTACCGGTATTACAAGTGAAACAGCATAATGAAGATGCCAGAAAGGTTTTCAAATGGGCAAGTAAGCACTTTTCATTGCAGTAGCTCTGAATTCCTTTTCCCATAGAGGTTCTAACCCTTCCTGCTTGGAATCGCTAAATTTGTCCTTAGCTGGGGTACTTCTCTATTGTACCTGTACAAGGTTTGCTGACCACTTGGGGCCCATTTAACATTTGAGTGCCCGAGGCACTATCCTTTCACGTTGACTTCCTTTCCCCTGCTCCCCCAGCTGACAAAGAGAAAGAAAGTAGACCCCATGTCCTTTGCTTTTCCAAGGGGGTCTGGATAACAGCTGGAGCCAGCAAAATTAAATCTACCATGGTGTGCCAATGGACAGAGTTGCAGTCCAACAATATCTGGAAGGAAATAGGTGCCTCATCCTCCTACTACCCATCATTACAATCTTCCAAGGTGATGTCAAAGGAGTTTGCTGCATGACTACGTGGCCTACTTCCATAAGTCAGTAGGTGTCGACCAACTGCAAATTCACAAGGTGTGTAAGAATGGAAGAGGGTGGAGCCATATTTGTTTGATCCATAGATTCATGGTATTGACTGGTGTTAGCTCCCCAACTAGGAAGCACCTTTAAACAGGGAAGATGCTTTATTTGCAAGATACTGCTTCCTGGGGCTGAGTCTCTTGCCCTCAGCGACAAAGATAGCATGGAGTGGAATTAATCTTTAGAAAAGTATGTTTTCCAGGTAAAAATGCTTTGCCCTGTCTACTATCTCAGTAATGGTACACTTTGCTTGCAAAGGAGAAATAGAAGGACTGAATAGATGGTGAAACCAGCACAATTTCAGGCCAGAGCTGTGCATTGAGCCAAAGGAGGGAAGCATGGATTGCCTGCACAAAACAAAAGCAGCATACAGAGCTGAGTGTGCCTGCTGCTGTATTCCCCACATAAAGATGATTAGAAAGGCTATTACAGCATGCACACAGCCCACCCTTGCTGATATGTTACATCCTTCCAATGGGGAAAAACAAACAAACATGGAGGCAGAGATTCAGCAACTCTTTATTTGGCCAAGGCCCTTACATGGGCAGAGACACAAAAGGCACGAGGGTGGCATTGACACGCAGACATTCAGTGTGGAGGTGGGCTGGTAACAAGAGGCTCCAGCATGGCACTTAGGGACACACACCATGCAGGTCAATGCTTGGCTAAGAACACCCCCCAGTCTCAAAACAATCCCATGTTTACTTTCAGTGCACAGAAACACAAAGTGGCTGGGTAGAAACTAAGTCGCTCTTCAAAGGCCACTCAGTCCCAACTCAACCCCCCCCCCCAGCCCATCATTTCACAGGCTGATATCCCACAGCTAGCTTTCCCCTTCTGCTAGCCCAGCCCTATATTTCCATTCAGCCTGCGAGGACCCTACCAGGAGCTGTTTCTTTCTTCTACGTCATTGTCCCAGCTTAGCATGCAAATGTATTAGGGATGCCCTGCACACTCTCTAGTTTTTGAAGGCTCCAGTGCTCACTTACTTCCCTACCAAAATGCTCCTAAAGAGCTACACAGCATTACCAGATCTCAATGCAACCACCTCTTTGGACCTAGTGGACAAAATGGGGATGGACACCACTTCTTTTGGGTATCTACAGGGCTGTGTGTATGTTCATATCTCTGTGACTGCATTCAACAGTATTGGACACAGCAGTCAGCATCATGAGACTCGGTTGTATTTTTATTTTAAAGCAAATTTCTAGCTATTAAGGCAGCAAAAGATAGGCTTAAAAGCATTCAGGCAATGCCTGATCAAATCTCAGAAGCTGTAAAAGAGAGTTAGGGGATGCACAAGTGTTCAAGAGATACGGCATTAGTGCTCTCCAAAGCACTTTTGCCTTTTCCTATTACTAGCAAAAGCAGAAATCATGCAAAACAAATAATTATATGCCAATTGTTTCTGCGTAATTTATACATGTTGCAGAATTCAGCTTTTCTTTGTACAGAATTGTCATTTTGGAAGGGCAGAATACACGCAGCCCTGTGTCTATGGCACTATGGTGCATGGATGCCATGCAACAGCTCTGGAAGATCTCTCCCTCTGGGTCAAGGAGCACAGACCTTATATAAGGGAGAAGAGCTGACTTTCACCCAAGAGGCAATCCAAATACTCACAGTGAGAATGGCCCAAGTGAACTGGATAAAGCATCAGAAAGCAGTGGCAGTGTGTCCCAGATATACTCTAGAGCCTAAAGGATGGCAGGCATTGCAGCTCAGGTCTCCTTCTTTGGGCTGATGTACAACATTGGGGAAAGGCACATTCAGAAGGTCTAGAATTCTGCAGTATATAAATTTTCCATTTTTGCATTAAAAATAAATAAAAGGAACGAAGAACCCCATGGAAGCGACAAGAGAGAGAACCAGAGGTTTAGGGCCGTGGACGGCGAAAGGAAGCTGTGCTAAATGCATGTTCCAACTTCTCCCTTGAACACTGAAGACCAACCCATCTAATCTCATGAACTCTCAGCTGCACTAGTCTCAAGCTAAGAAAAAGGTAAAATGATGTCTATGCATTAATGAGTCACTCCTTGTGCCTCTAAGGTGGTGGTGGGAGCAGTAACACACACACGCCCACCGTTCCCACCGCAACTGGGGCTATAGCACTAGAAGACTGTCCTATGGAGAACGCTCTTGACAAAGGAATGCCACAGCCTCAAGAGTGACAGACCCTCTGTTTGGCAGGGTCTCTATAAGTTGACAGTGGCTCTATAAGTTGAGGTTTGGCACCGGATTACACTATGGGGGCCAGGCTGTTTTAAGGAAGTGACTCAAGTAGGCTGCCCACCTGATCAGGGCTGATTTGGGATCATCTACCTCCTAGAGATGGTGTCTGTCTCTGTGACTCCTGCACTCCACACTCCTGCCAACCCCCAGGTTGAGCTGCAGTTTCATGGGAGAGTCCTGGGGTAGGGTGCTTTAGAGCTTGCACCCATCATGCTGTGAGGCCATGCGCCAATTTAGAGGCACTCTGAGCGCGCTGGACCACTGCCTGGCACTTCTCCCGTCGCAATAGTTTGTTGTTCTCAAAGAAGCCTTCATTGCGGGGGATTCCATGAGAGCCATCAGGAAAAGTCAGAAGCCCTTTGGAAGAAAACAAAATATTATTATTCAGCAGGGCTGCAGGGCTCAAGGCGGAGGATCAGACTTGCAAGACTTCAGCTCAGGAGAGCTGAGAATGCAGAGCTGTGAATCAAGACGAGGCACTGGGGTATATGCCAGCCTATACTGTGCTTTGGAGGATGGTGTTTGCCCCGTTCTCACTTGCCCCCATCCCACACTGCAGCCGTCCTTCCAAAATAGATTTAGCCCTAGCAGATCAGTGTTGCTGCTTGGCTACTCCAAACAAGGAGTTTGCAGCACTCACCAAAGCCATCAACACGTCCACCCTTGAATTCTCCCTCGAAGGTCATGTTGTCATACCGTGTGAAGACTCCAACGCCGTTGAATTTTCCCTTTACAAACTCCCCTTCATACCTGCATCAATAATAGGATTGTGTAAGGATAACGTACTATGGCATACAGCCAGAAACTGAAAACACCAGGAGGAACACAGTATTCTGGACAGAAGGCAAAGAGCCAAAGAGGCACCACTAAGGAGCTCTTTAAACATGAGTCTGTAGTAATCACAGTGACTACAGAGAAACTAGAATGAGGATGGTGTAACAGCCAAGACAAAGAAGTGCTTGCTTATGGATCTGAATCACAGAGGCATGCTCACATACAAAAAGGTCTTCATGCTAGGCATAGCAATGCAGAGACATTCTTCCAAGTCCACCAACGCAGCAGAGCAGCCTGCTCCACAGAGCATCCTTTTACTTTTATTTTCTTGGGGCTGCTTAGGTCATGCACATGCACCAAATGCAAGCCTAGAACAGTGTGTGCCCCCAGCCCTGTACCCACCTGGAGCCATCTGCAAAAGTGAGCACCCCACAGCCATTGAAGAGACCATTCTCAAAGTGTCCCAGGTAAATGCTGCCATCAGCAAATGTCAACTGCCCAACACCATGCCGGCGCCCTAGGCAGGGAGAACAAGCAGTATTGCTCTTTTGTCAGTTGTCAAAAAGGGAACCATGGTGCCCATTAAGCAACAAATCAATGAAATCTATGGTGACACTTTTAATTTCAAAAAAGGGACAAAAGGAAGAGCATGTGGGCAGTGGTAGAGGTCATGCTGGCTAGTATGTCTTACAGAGCAAGAATGTAACAGACCCCTGCTGTTGCTTGTTTGTTCTACCATCCACAAAGCATGCTTGAGCTTAGTATGCATTCATACAGAGACTCACAGTGCAGACACAATACCGTTCCTAAAGGGCTTTGTGGACCTCAAGGTTGCTAAGTTTGATTGTGCAGCCAGTGAAGGATCTGAGTCTCCAATATATCACATGCATGTTCCTAAATAGCAAGTTTTGCCATCCACCACCACACATAAAAAACTGCCAGCCAATGGGATACAGTGGCCAAGAAGAGGTTCCTTGTTCTCTCCATATCTTGATGGGAGCACTTGTGGGACCAGAGCAGAGAGCACTACCTGGGAGAGGAGGTTGGGACCACAACAGGGTATAAGGAGCTGTAGTTTCTCCCCCACATGCTATGGTCCCAGTCCAGATAAGGCCCTCTGCACTTAAAGGCACAGCCATATAGGTAGTGTAATGTGTAGTTTGGCCCCTAGAGAGGAAGTTAAATGCAGTCCGCCAAGAACAGACACCGTCCCCTGTATCTTGGCTCAATGAGGGGACCCCACCCTGCACTTGGCCAGCCTCACTCACCTTCCTTCCACTCCCCACAATATTCCTCCCCACTGGAGTAGGTGAAGGAGCCCTTGGTCAAGGTCATGGTGCCAGCTTTCAAGAAGGCAGGACAACAGCTGCAAGAAAAGATGCAGGAGTTTGAAAGCAGGATAAGATGCCTATGGGGAGGAAGAGCACTTCAGAAACTAGGGAGAAGTACAGCAAGCAGAGGAGACATGAAAGCCACATCCACCAGTTTTGGATCCATGCAGTATGAGCAACATGCATGTGAAAAACTTTCTTACAGTAAGAGCTGTTTGACAGTGGAATGGTCTCCCTAGGGAGGTTGTGGACTCTCCTTCCTTGGCCAGCAGTATGAACTCTGAACAGTCTATATTGTACTGGCATATTTATTACAAGGTAGTATAATTCCCTTTTGTTATCCCCAATCCAATAAGGAACTCTTATCCCGCCTTTCCTGCAAGGGACTTGGGACAGCGTGTCTCCTGCCCACCCCCTCTGAATACTCACAACAATCCTGTAAGGTAGGTTAAACAGAGAGAGAGAGAGAGAGAGAGAGAGAGAGAGAGAGAGAGAGAGAGAGAAATTAATGGGCTGAAGTCACTCAATGAGTTTCATGGGCTGAGCCAAGATTGGAATTTAGGTATTCCTAGTCCTTGTCTGATACTCTAACTACTACACAACACACTCAGTATGCAGGAGCAAAACTCTCATACACATGTCCCCCCCCCAAAAAAAGGTATCCTACCTTAGTAGGGAGGACACACAAGGCTTAAGCCACAGGAGCTCAGCTCCCAGAGCTGACCTGGCATATATGTGTTTTGCAGACTCCTGCCCTATTTCTCCACATCAGTGCCACACAGAGCAATTTCCTGCCTCTACCAGACAAGCGTATCCATTCTTTCCACAGGAAATTCAAGCCTTATGGCTCATGTTGCTATTTCTTCTTGGGTTTTTTTCACCAGACTAGACTCAAATGCAGCTCCAGCACAAAGGGCTCTACCTCCATGAAACATTGATATGCGGAGCCCAGATGGGGACCCAGCCTGGTGCTTCCTATCTCAGAGGCTTATTCAGACAGTTTGCAGCATTAAACTATGCTATCTCCCCCTTCCTACTATCAGCAAGAGACTAGTAGAACTACTTTGTACTACATATTTATACTACATGCAGATGGATGGTGGGTATTTTATGTATGTCTTCTCCCCCATCTATTTACTGTTTGGCAGGTCCTAAAGCAACTAGCAGAACCTACATGTTGAATTCCCTGCTTAGTATTCCAAACACCCGCTAGAACTCTCCATGGCTTGGCAAGGGCAGAAACCTTTGTGCCAGGCTAAGCAAGGATAGCCTGAAGGAAAGTTTACTGTTCAAATCCATCTACACTTGGCTCTGTCCTGGAGGACAAGTTACATTTAGAAAAATGTAAGGAGCTTTCAAGGGCAGATCAAGGGAAGGGGAAGGACTGCATAATAAAATCGTAACCATGTTGTTCTAAACTGCCTTGAGGTGTTTTTTGTTTGTTTTTGCAATCAAGTGGTGAATAAAATTTATAAAATAAAGTAAAAGGATATAAAATGACATTGTTATTATCATCACCACTGATTTATTAATCTTCATCTAAACAACAATCTCAAAGCACTAAAAGCCCTGATCTGAGTTACTGCTCAGCAGGCTTCTGAAATCTTTGGAATTTACAGAAGACCTTCCACAGACCACAGCAACCTACTGGGTGTGCAAAGGATGAGGCGGTTAGAATCATAGAGTTGGAAGAGACCACAAGGGCCAAGTAACCTGGTCGTGAGCCGCATAGGGCCTTGTACATCAGAAGCAATACCTTGAACTTGGTCCAATAGCAGACTGGCATCCAAAGCAAATTGCACAAGTAGGGAGTTATATGTAGGTGGTACTTTGCCCCAGCAATCTAGCCGTCTCATTTTGCCTCAGCTGCAGTCTGTGAAGCAACCCCAAGGGTAGCCCCACATAGATTGCATTGCAGTAATCTAACTGACATTACCAATGCATGGGCAACTGTGGTCAAGGTATCCTGGTGCAGGAATGGCACTACTGACCAGCAGACGCCTGCACCTCCAGAGACAGAGCTGGATCTATGAGAATTCCCAAACTACACCCCTCCTCCTTCAGGAAGACGTGAAATTTTGAAACATTGGAGGCTGTGCTTCTGGCTATCATACACTGTAAACCCAAACAAACAGAACCTCCCTCCCTCCCTCCCTCTCTCTCTCTCTCTCTTTCTTTCTTGGCATGCAAGTTAGCGGGCATTATAGAATCCTGTGGCAATGAAGTCCATATTGTATAGAACTAGTCTTAAATGTAGTCTTAAATATGGGACACGGGTGGCGCTGTGGTCTAAACCACAGAGCCTAGGGCTTGCCGATCAGAAGGTCGGTGGTTCGAATCCTCGCAACGGGGTGAGCTCCCGTTGCTCGGTCCCTGCTCCTGCCCACCTAGCAGTTCAAAAGCACATCAAAGTGCAAGTAGATAAATAGGTACCACTCCAGCGGGAAGGTAAACGGCGTTTCCGTGCGCTGCTCTGGTTTGCCAGAAGCGGCTTAGTCATGCTGGCCACATGACCCAGAAGCTGTCTGCGGACAAACGCCGGCTCTCTCGGCCTATAGAGCGAGATAAGCGTGCAACCCCAGAGTCGTCCGCGACTGGACCTTTACCTTTACCTTTTTGTCTTCAAAGTGTTGCCTATCAATTTCAACCGAATCATAACTCTGAGGATTCCACACAGACAACATTCAGAACAATGGACAAAACAGCTGTATATTTGCATCTTTGTAATTGGAACATACAACTGGCAAGCGAAAGAGAAAGGAGCCCCTTGGGCAAGGAAGGCTGTACACTATATCAATGAGCTCACAGCAGGCAATGACATGAGCTGCCTGGAAGCTCTGTGGGAAAGAGGAAAGCAATGAGAAACGGGAAACGTGTGCAATTTGTATTACTGGAAGACAGAAATGCAACCACCTAAGAGAATGCCTACCTTTCGGGAGACAGCAAATAGGGATGGTATTCAACTTAGGTTTACTCAGAGTAGGTACATTGAAGTTAATAGACTCAACTTAGTCATGTTCATTAATTTCATTGGGTCTTTCCATTAATTTCATTGAGTAAAACTTATGTTTGATTTTAGATGAAAAGGGAGATAGATGCTGCAGCGCTAGAACCCAGACCTCTCCAAACAGAAACACCCTACCCTAACAGGGGCAACAGGTGGAATCTAGAGTCAATTGATTTTAGTTTTGTCCCCATCCTCCTCCCTGCTGAATACTACAGGGGCAACACTGAGACCAGGGAGGAAGAAGCTGATGGCCCTGGACTGGTGGTAAGTAGGAAGGCAGGCAGGTGGGGCCTGGCTGAGGGCAGATAGAGGTTGGTGGGGCAGTGCCCCATTAGCCCCAATGGACCAGCCTCCATGGTCCTACCCATACAGATAGAAGAGTATAAATGAAAGCATCTCATGATGAGGCCTTTGCAGTCTCTGCGGGGCTTAGCCAATGACATTGCCCTCCCTCCTGCACCTTATGCATATCACCCAGCCAGGGATGCCAACCATATACCGTATTTTTCCGTGTACAAGATGCCCCCATGTATAAGACGACCCCTAATTTTTTGAGCCCCAAATTAAGAAATAAATAATTGCAACATTCCGTGTATAAGACGACCCCCAATTTTAAACTTTAAAATTTTGGGGGGAAATATAGTCTTATACACGGAAAAAGGGGACCCAGGTGGCGCTGTGGGTTAAACCACAGAGCCTAGGGCTTGCTGATCAGAAGGTCGGCGGTTCAAATCCCTGCGACGGGGTGAGCTCCCGTTGCTCGGTCCCAGCTCCTGCCCACCTAGCAGTTCGAAAGCACATCAAAGTGCAAGTAGATAAATAGGTACCGCTCTGGCAGGAAGGTAAACGGCGTTTCCGTGTGCTGCTCTGGTTTGCCAGAAGCGACTTTGTCATGCTGGCCACAAGACCAGAAGCTGTACGCCGGCTCTCGGTCAATAAAGCGAGATGAGCGCCGCAACCCCAGAGTCGGACACGACTGGACCTAATGGTCAGGGGTCCCTTTACCTTACCTTACACGGAAAAATACAGTAACTCAATACTGGAGTGGCCTTATGTGAAGCAGCACAAATAAAAGTATGCTGGGTGGGAGGGCAACATAGAAGGACCTTTGCCATCATGAAGTGTTTGTGTGGGTTACTTTGAAGCACCTAACTTGGCACTGGTTGCTAGACTAGATGGACCCTTGGACTGATTCAGCAGGACCCTTGCTTTCTTACTTTAAGAGCATTCGCTGGGGTTATTTTCTGTACCTATAAATCTAGCACCATTATCAACACAGATCCAAGAGTCATCCTTCTATGAAACAAATATATATTTGGCATGTATAGGTAGTATATAGGTCCACTTATTTGTTGAAAACTATAGTCATTCAACATGTTGGCCAGAGCTATAAGAGTCCCTAAGGAATCACATGCAGACTGAAACACAGGGGGTGACACTGTTCACTTCCCAAACAGCATCTTTTGATTCATATTTAAACTCTCCCCTTTGTTTATTAGCACCTAGTTCTGGAAATAAAGAATGGTTAATTTATTTTCAAAGTCTACAGTGAATGATAGCAAATCAATACATGGTAGTGCTCACCTACCAAACTGCTGCTGTAGTAGAACAGCAGGGAAACTAGCATCACTACAATCTGAGCCCAGATTTGAGGCTAGCCTTAGACTTGAAGTCATGTAATAGTGCAGTTAACCTGTTACAAGTCCAGGAGACAGAAGAAGATACAAGAGGTTCAAGGTGCATTAAATGTCAAGATGTAAATAATCACTACTCTTTTCACCACAAATTACCAAGACACTCAAACCAACAAAAATAACGAGCAAAAAGTCATCCTCATGAAAATACAACTTTAATCTGTTCACGTTTGGAAGGCAAGATATACTTAAGAATATTCTTGTTAATGACCAACACTGCATGGAGGGCTACAGAGGAGGAGATGAGGTTCGCCTACTCTCCAAGGGACCACGCGATGACTGTTGCTTCCCTGGAAACAATTACAACAGATTGTTGGAGCAGAGCGATCCCAGCTGCTCTGCAGCAGCAGCAAACCAGGCGTGTGTAACAGTTTCTCAAGCTGTGAAGAGGGACACCCCAATCCACTCGGAAACCAGCAGAATTTGGCAGTAACCATCAGGTCGTCTTACCGGGCAGCGGGAGCCTGGCATGAGTCAATTAAAACAGAAAGGCAGCTACAAAGAGAGAAGTGTGTCGCTATTATGCCTCTGGCTCCAGCTCTTCAAGCCGCGGCAAAATGCCTTTCACGCAGCCTCAACACTCCCGAGTCACCACGGTGCAAAATCACAATTGCCAAACAAACGAAACAAAACCCCACAACTCTCACAGCTTCGCCCCTGAATTCGGGTCCTTGCAGGATGCTGAAGTCACGCCATGCCGCCCGGCGAAGCCACGCCCATCCCCTAGTAGTGCCACTCCTGCTACTACGGCCACCCGATCATAGGTACCAAACTCCCTAGGGCCCTGGGTGCCCGAGCAGCACCCACAAAATTCCCCATGAAAGGGCCGGGCACCCACAAATTTCAGCGCCGGGGTCATGCACGGTGGTCGCGGGGCCAAGCTGGCCCTCGTGCGTGCACCCGCTGCAGGCAGCCCCCCGCCACCACCCTTCGCCACGCAGCGCTTGTCGGCGCTCTCCTCCGCCGCGGCACCCCAAAGCCCCCGTATCCCACCCACCCCAGCAGCCTCCGCACAGCGGCTCCCAGCCCAGGCACCGCTTCCCCTCAGCCCTTTTGGGCTGCATCCCCGGCGGCCGCGCCCCTCACCTGCGCTCCGAGCTCCTCCGCAGCTGCCACCAGCCCCACACCCCTTCGGTCTCCCCCCATCGGCCGCCTCCTCCTCCCTCCTCTCCTTTCGCTCCGTCAGTTATGCCAGGCTTCCCTCACACCCACCACCCAGGGCAACCGCCCACCAGGAACCATCCGCGCACGCCGTTGGCTGTTGCCCTGGCAACCCGCAGTAACGCGCCTCTTCATTGCCCAGCCTCCCTGCTGAGCTCCCCCGCCCTTCCCACAGCAGCCTTCTTTGTGAAGGGCGAGGAGGGTTTTCCCTCCTCCTTTTTCTATTTTTTACAGGCGGCCATCTTTGTGAGGGGCAAGAGTGCTCTCTTTCCTTCCTACCACAGACTAGGGGCTGCCATATTGAGGCCTTCCTGTACTCGTTTCCTTTGAGGGCAAGTTCCTGTTGCTGTCCTCAAAATTCATAATTCATGGTTAAAAAAGGGGGAAATGTGAAGAAGCAGATTTTACTTTGAAAAGAAAAAGACATTTCTGAAATCAGGGGAGTGTATGTTGTTTGTGTATCATTTGTTTATTGTAATGTAACAAATAATGACATAATTTAAAATGTTTGTTTGGTGGGGTGTTTTTTTTGCTATGTCACAATTTTATTTAGTTGGAATGTGTCATCTCTAAATGTATGGTACTGCTTTCGCAAGTCAGGTACTCTTGATCTGTCTATTCAAGGGGAGCTTAATATCCACTCCCACAGCAGACAATAAACCACAACTCTTTTACTACTAAAACAAAGTAGGATTTTATTTCAAGCTCACATGTTTGATGCAATTCCATAAAAGGGGATAGTAAAGCCGTCTAACAAAGCAATTTATAAAGGTTAAGTGGATGAGATGCCCTATTTCAACCCTTGCCCTCTCTGTATTACAAAATTTGTTTTCAATAGCATAAGAACTTAATGACAGCTGTGCTGGATCAGGCCATCTAGTCCTGCATCCTGTTCTCACAGCAGCCAACCAGATGCCTACACAAAGCTCACAAGCAGGACCTGAATGCAACAGCACTCTTGACGTAACCTTTCTTTTTTCTCTTCTTCCAAAATTATTTGACCCAAAAAAAAGGGAAAAAGATGGAACGCACATTCCACCTTAGGTTGTGACATGACCTAGTTGTGGGTCACAACCCATCAGGTGGACTAAAGGAAACTTACTATGATTGCTGGTACTGGGGGAACCTGAGATCTGTTACCACTGGAAAACTTATCTTATTGCACAGGCCAGGCAAATATCATGGTGGGAGATCAAAGTCTTAAAATCATCTTCAGCTTCTTATTAACATAGAATTAACAGTATAGGTAGCCAGACTAACAAGCTATGGGTCACTTCTGTCTGTACCACACAATCCAGGGAGCAGCCAGTAGTGTAATAATAAGCAGGGGGACCAAACTTCTGTCCCATTCATCTCAAATTCAATAAGTCACTTTGTTTTGCTCTCTGTATAAATACTGCTTTTCCATGCTGGGTGTGTGAGACTTGGAATCATGGAATGTGTGCTGCCAGATTAGTTCTGGCTGTTTTTCTGTTCAGTGCATTATACCTACCATACTGGCCACAAAGGCTAAAAGGAATAAAATACTAAATGGATACAAAGTATTGGAATAACTTTTAGTTGAATAATTATTTGAAGCTTTTAAGCTTTCATATAGCTAAACCAACCTAGCTTGGTAAAAGAAAATACATTTCGTCCACTCTATAACTCCTCATTTTAGTTACCGGGTATACAACCAGCCAAGGATAAGTGACACTACCCTATCCCCATGTGTTACTAAGTTTTTTTTATGTTAAATACCTTAGATAATTAGAATGCAAAGGCTCTATCTTTTCACACTTTCTTCGAAGAACAGCTTGATACACCAACACTGTTGCTCTATTGTTCACACAAAGAGAAAAAGAGAGGGCGAGAGAGAGCAGTATACAGCCCATAACTGCATTGTTGTAATGTCAAATTAACACAGATTGTTGAGAAGTCAGCAGACTACATACTTATGCAAAGGCATCCAAACTGTACAAAAACCCTGTTTGTTTTTTTTTTAAGACGCAGCCATTCCATCTTCATGTTTAAACGTAAGAAAAACATTAAGAAGAACCTGCTGGATCAGGCCAACCTGATCTTGTTCTCACAGTGGGCAACCAGTTGCCTATGGGAAGTCTGCAAGCAGGACCCAAGTGCAACAGCACTCCCTCCACCTGCAGTGTCCAGTAACGTATTGAGAAGCATACTGCCTTTGACAGTATAGGTAGTTTTTACCTCCCCAGGTGGTGGTGCTTCTTCAAATGGTGTTTGGCAGATGCTGATGGCCATTCTTTCCCAACATTTCAGAATGGCAGGTGTCATTGTTAAAATGATC
Source organism: Darevskia mixta (assembly GCA_034641385.1). Classification (NCBI taxonomy): domain Eukaryota; kingdom Metazoa; phylum Chordata; class Lepidosauria; order Squamata; family Lacertidae; genus Darevskia; species Darevskia mixta. Next base: position 1,528,864 of record JAWWNH010000030.1, read on the forward strand.
CACTCTGCCATTCTCTCAACTTTAGAATATATTAAAACAGGAAGGGCAGCAGAGGATTACAACAGTCAGGTGACCCAAGGGACCACTTCAACGGGTCAGGAGGACAAATTCTTACAGCTGCTCTCGCCTTACAATTGGAGTTTGTCATTTGTCTATTGTACATCTGAATAAAGTGAGCTGGGTGAATTCACAGACCATGAATATACAGATGATGCAATACCATTTTTATGCATCCTTTCAGCTTCCCATTGTGAAGATGGTTTGCAAGGTTTGAATGAGTTTCCACATGACTTAAAAGTACCCCTTTGCTGCCTACCAGGATTTATAAATCTGTTTGTCTTCAAAGGCCATAAGATATTGCTGGGTTTTTGTTTGTTTTGCTGCAAATCAACACGACAAATCTCCCAGGATCTGTGCAGTCCACCTAGGACTACTGGAGTGGGTCGTTTATAACAAAACAAAAAAAAAAACTCCTTCTAGTAGCACCTTAGAGACCAACTAAGTTTGTTATTGGTATGAGCTTTCGTGTGCATGCACACTTCTTCAGATAGCTACTGGAAGAATTTTTTTTAAAAAAAATATTTTTTATTTTATTTTTTATTTTTTTATTTTGTTTCGACTACGGCAGACCAACACGGCTACCTACCTGTAACTAGGGTCGTTTATAGTGCATACAGTGGGACGTGCATTGTTCTCTCTATTGAAGGGACAGGTTACATCTCTTTACCCGATATAGCAAACCTTTCTCCGTGTGCTTTTTTAAAAAGTCACGGATGGTGACAATGCAGTGAAAGGAGTCCACAGACCGCTGAGGGATGGTCAGTGCAGTGCACGTGGGCGTGTCTTTGCAATGGAGGAGTGGGACGGACGAGATCTTTTCAGCACAATGAAAGGCGACCCTTACAAATGTTATGCAGTGTGCCATGTGGGCTGTGCTGGGGAACCAGCGGCGATGACGGCAGGCATTGGCCTAAATTGGATTTGAAAGGCTAGGAGGAGTGGGAAGAGCTGCTCATCACGTCTATGCACACTCTTCATTCCGAACGCATGACTTAGCTATGCGGTGGGAGGGAGCGCGCGCGACACAATGAAGGGGCGTGGCCGCGCGAGCCACGGGGCGGGGCTTCCGCCAGCTGGGCGGGCCTAGCTCTGCGAATGGACGGCGGCTTCTTTAGTGGGCGAGGCTTCCGGGCGCCCTGTAAACAGGAGGCGTGATTGGCTGGTGCCGCTCTGGCGGAAACGGCGGTGGCCGCGGGGCCGGTGTCAGGTGATCCGAACTGAGCGGCGCTGAGTCGCAGAGCGCGGCGGTGCCCTGGTCTGTGCGCGCAAGTGCCCGGAGTTGCATCCGCGCCTCGCTCGGGCTCGGCCTCTATGGATGAGACGAGCCCCTTGGTGTCTCCAGAGCGCGGGCCGGCCGCAGGGTATGGGGTGCCCGGAGGTGCCGTGCGCTCCCCGCCCTGCCCCGCCACCCCCAGCGCCCCCTCCGCGCCGCCGCCCTGCCCTTGCCCCTGCCCCTCGCCGCCGGGCTCTCCCGCAGGTGGCCGCGACCGGGAGCGCCAGCCCCTCCTGGATCGGGGCGCGGGCGCAGAGCGTGCGGCGCGCGGGGCGGTAGGGTCGGCCGGGTCGGCGCAGGTCCAAGCTCCAATTGGGTTGGGGGCAGCGGCTGCCGCGGCCCGCGGGGAGCGGGAGCCCCGGAATGAATTCCCCGACGACCCAGAATTCGCCGAGGTGGTGCGGCAGTCGGAGCTGGCGAGCGAGCGCGGCATCTACCCGGAGCGCATCTACCAGGGCTCTAGCGGCAGCTACTTCGTCAAGGACCCGCAAGGGGTGAGAGGATTAGGGCTGGAGTGTGTGTGGAGACTATTCAGCCCAGGGGGTGGGGGAGCGAGGGGGTCTGGCGGTGCCCGAAAGGTGGCTGCTTGATGTTGGCAAGTGGTCGCCCTGCGTTGTACTGAGGTAACAGGGGCCGGGGAGTCTCAGCTGGGAACTCGCTAGCAGGCCTTTGACTGACTTTTCAAGGATCACAATAATGCATGTGAAGTGCTCTGAACACTTGAAAGCGGTTCAAAGCGCTAAACAAGTTTAAGAATTAGTACCATAGGTAACGTTAAGAAGATGGTAGGATAGTGTATATGCCTTTGCCACATCCGTGACCAGTTCTCTGAAGTGTAGGGTGTTCTTTCTTTGTTCCAAGACACTCCTGCCTGCTAGTAGGGCCCTCTAATCTCTAGCTCCTCACCTTTCCTCAATTGCTTGCACTCTCCGCCTTCTCTGGAGTAGATGTGGCCAAAGGACAGTGCTCAGTATAACCCATAAAGTACAGCTGATCTGTCAGCTGTGCCCTTCTCCCCTGTGAGGAACATCCGAGTGTAGGCCTTATTCTTAAACAGAATAAGTTTTATTATTGTAAATATAATATAAACAGGTACAGTCTTGCTCTTTAGCATCTCACAGTTCAAATGTTTGTTTCATAATGTTGCTTTCAGTGTAATACTATGGTTATTGGGGAATAATACAAAATATAAAGCTAGAAGCTTTAGCCCTTCTTACCCAATGAGGAGGCACAGTACTGCTTGACATGTTGAGGTGTTTTGTTGTAATTGGGTAAAGTTATCTTGGACTTGGAGTGTATCGGTTGGCTGTTTCCAGCATAACTTTGTCCAGTTAAAGGCTTTAGTAGCTGGTATTCTGGTGTCAATTGCTGTCCTGGATTATTAGTTCTGTTCGGTTGTCTGGGTAGGGGAGGATACCTATTGTTTGTTACCCATTTAGTTTGGCCTTCATAATGTGTTTCTTTAGTTGGATCTGTCTCTTTCTGATCTTGAATAAGGAGAAAGGTGGCCCGACTGCCCTAGGCGGTATTATTGGCACAGGATTCTTCTTGGTAAGCTTCTAGAGCATGGGTAGGGCAAACTAAGGCCAGGGGGCCAGATCTGGCCCAATCGCCTTCTAAATCCAGCCCACGGACGGTCTGGAAATCAGCGTGTTTTTACATGAGTAGAATGTGTGCTTTTATTTAAAATGCATCTCTGGGTTATTTGTGGGGCATAGGAATTCGTTCACCCCCCCCCCTGCTGAAAAAGTTTGCTGACCCCTGTTCTAGAGTATACCATGCAGTTCTTTTACTTGGGGGCATATGGATAGGAATTAGATTGACATAGATACTTTGGTAATAATATCTTTAGTGTGGCAACTTAAATAAAATATTGGGGGGGTGTAGGCTCTGCCCCACATAATTAATCACATGACATGGCATCACACACACACACACACACACACACACACACACCCCATTTATTTGAATGGCAATGCCCATCAACTTTGGGGAGCCCTGGCTCCTCAAATATTTTATTGGGGGGGGCAAAGGTACCTTGGTCCTAGGAGTTGGCTCCTATGAGTGTGGCTGGACATTGTAAACTCCCTGCTGATTTTCCCAGTGTTCAGATGGGTTTGGAGCAGGGGTTCTATGGTATTGTTTTGTTAGTTTGAGTGTGCAGTTTAACCAAAAGTTACTCAACTAATACTGCTTCCAGCTCGCGGCTCCACTTTACAAGTGGCTCAAGAAACCTAGCTCATTTGAATATGACCCCATTAGAGGGAGAGCTTAACAAATTCACTTGAAGTTCTTGTGTGCTTGCTGATGCAACAGCTGTATGCTTGTAAGGCAGATAGTCCCTTTTGCCGAGAATGACGGTTGGTGTCTGGGAGCAGCTCATGGGCGTAGTCAAGCAGGGACAGGGAGGAGCAGCTGCCCCCCATCAATAAAAATAAATAAAAATACATAGTTAACAGGTTCTGCCCCCCTCCCAACAAAAATCCTGGCTATGCCCATGGAGCAGCTGATCAGCTTCCCTTCCTGATTGTGTGCTTCCTGAACTTTTTGGCCTTTTGGATAAAACTGGCATTGAAACTTCTGTTCTTTAAGCTCACCTCTGCATTTTAAACATCTGTAGGAGCTGGTTGAGATCTCAAGATGGTGGGGGCTTTATTTTGGGAGAAAAACTGAAAGAACTATACATGCCTAATTTGTAGAAGAATATTCAGACTGGCCTCTTTCAAATTTCAGGTTGTGTACTCTGCCCTTTGCTATGAAGAATTCCAGGTCACCACTGCTAATATTTACCGTCTACTTTCTAATCTTTGAATACCATATGCTGCTTTGGGTATTCCCCCATTAGCAGACATCAATGACTTTTTATCTAGTGACGTAACTCTTCCCGTTTGAAACCCAGATTTGTCAAGAGGGGATAAAAAATTCTATAAAAAATGGTAGATCAACTACTTTGTGCCTATTTTAGATGGCAAACTCCTTGAAACAAGATTTTTTTTGTTGCACTATAAAATGACATGCATGCTAGTAGCAGTGCTATGTAAATAGTGGAATTAAGGGCACAATAATGGGTTTTAAATGTGTTAAACCTTCCATGCAGTAAACATACTTGGGCTGTCCTGGGAAACACTGACATTCATGTCATTGGACGTTTTTAAAAAAGCAGATGGAGTCCTTTTATTCAGTTTGTTAATTCTAGTAATGGAGAGGTAAGATTACCTGCCACTCATACCTCATTGTGGCCTGAGGTGAGTTAGGTAGGTGTGGGAATGTGCATGGTGTACTACGAAATCTGATCTTTTCTTGCTTTGTATCAGACATTTCTGTTATTGCTGTTACCAGCATGTGTATTTTTAAAGCAATACTACTGTTGTTTTTTTCAAGCAGATTTGGGTAAGCATGTATTGAATGAAAGCAAGATGTATGCATTCATGCTTGATCGTGTCTTAAGAGAGGAGATCTGTTAGATTCACTAGCATTCCCCTTTTTAAGTTCTAGCCCATTATTTTCTTGTTTGCTCCACTCCCTTGCCTACTTCCAGGAAGGGAAGACTGCTTCTATCATGGACAGAGTGAGGTCCAGCCCTACTCCCTTGCCTTAGGATTTCCGTGGGAGCTGCTGCTTGGTATGACACTTGATAAGAACATGAAAAAGGCAGGGAACATTGCCTGAATAATCACGGTTATATAGGGGCACCATGTAATTTCTGTTCCTGTAATAGAATAGAGTGCGATTTTATCTTCTGTAAGCCATCTTGAGAGCCTCTGAGACTATAAAGCAGGCTATAAGTATTGTAAATGAATAAATCTAAGCAGAGAATAATCCTGAGGCTTTGCTTTCTCCTCTGGCTTGCTGTATCACTGTACTTACAAGGAATTGGGCATATCTGTCTTGTGTTGGGTTCTGTGGGCTGAGTTCTCGAATAACTGATCCTACTATATAAATGGATTAGCATGTGCTGTGGGTCCGGTCAGCTGCAGTGCATTCTTCATGGCTATGTGAGGACTGACTGTGTGCATGGCCATGTGGCTCTCCTTGTGACCCGTCATAACTAACCAGATTAATTTAGCTTCCTCTTTCTGAGTTGCATGTGTTGATTGTATGAAAAGCATGACTTATTTGCTGGCTGTGTCAGTTTTTGTTATAGTGATCCAGCTTCTTCTTCCTGTCTGGTTTGGGTTTTGGATTCACTTCCCTTTTAGCTGAGTTTGTGGCAGATTACATCAGGATGAGTCAGCCTGGTCTTTGTGCTGCTGCCCTAGGTGGATGGAAGGCAAATGGATCGATGCAGCACTACTTCCTTCAGTTTTGTTTGTTCATTAGAAAGGTGCCATTTCAGCCAGAGGTTTGTGGGGGAGGCTATGGTTTCTGGGTTAGTTGCTGCCAATTAGACCTGACCTCTTTATATGTGTGTATGTGTGTGCCATTGGTCGATGGTTGGATATAACTGTTGTATTGTTGTGTGTAGAAGACAGTCATGATGTTCTAGTATGTGTGACTGGAGATATGCTGTTGACCCTGCCTTTCTAGTAACTGTGATGGCAACTGTGTCCTCTCCACCCCATGGTTTAAAAAGTCATCTCTTGGTACATGGCTGGGAGAGAGAATTATCTAACATCTAGTATGGAGCTGACCAGCTAGAAGACATGGCTTCTTCAGCAGTGCAGCTGCCTAGAAAGGGAAAATGAGAGCAGCCAGCATACATGATAATCAGGGGTATCAGGAAAGAGGAATTTTGATTCTGGTAGATTGCCAGGGTTTCCCCACCCAAGTAAACAGACATGTTTAATGGCATCTTCCAAAGCATAGGCCTGGCCCAGCTCTATGTGGCATTTGAATATATAGTATCCAGGAGCCTGGCTGGCTTATTATATATTACATTTTTTTTCTGGTTTCTGTGCCAGCCACAATGCTCCCATCCTTTTTAACTCTTAGCTCTCCTTTACTAAGAGCCTTGAATGTATTTGCTATATCTAGAATTGTGTGCTGAAGCTCCAACTTTCTGTTACTATACAATCCAGAAATAAGGGGGGGAAACCATGCCAATTTTCTTTTGCATTGCATGTGTTTCATGTGCATATCTGTCCTTTTTTTGGTCACAAATTGGAAGATTCTGATTACAGAGCCGTATGAGTGAAAAGGCTGTGGGTGGGAGGGAGCTGCTGACTGAAAGAACCCTACTCCTTGTATTTGATTTTCAAACTTTTAGTAGAAATACCCGTTGTCTCTTCAGAGGCTTCATCTGCAGTCATGAGGCCTAGTATGTTCTGTTAAAAAACAAATGCTCATAATTTTTTAAAATGAAGCATCTTCTGTGGAAGGTAGCCTCCTATGTTGACTTACGCCATGCAGTTTCAGCTACCCAGAATCCAGGACCTGCTGGTGGTGCACTCATTTGAATAGGCCAGGCTATAGTGTACTGGTAGGCAGCAAATGGCCTGGTGCTTGTAAGTACCGGTAATAAGTAACCAAATAGTGTCCCATCTAGTGGTTGCATGCATGCATCTGCTCCTTCCTTAAATCAGTGCCCTAGGCAGGAACTAGACACATCAAAGAAACGTTTCAGTTAAACGCGTTGCAAACTTTGTATGAGAAATCGGGTTAGCAAAAACGGAACTCCACAGCGCCACCTGGTGTCACAGTGTTAGAATGCATTAAAAAAGCATATAAAGTGTTTTTTCTTTGCCAATGTAGCTGAGTCCCCAGAAGCTGTTCCAGAGTTCTCAGTGTGGACCTTTCCTAAGCTGTGTGCCTGTCACTTTGGTAACCTTGTATGGCATGCTAGTATTGTTGTTGGTGTGGGGACAGAGAAGGGGTGGAGAACCTGTGGCCCTCCAGTGGCTGCTTGACTACAGATTTCCATATTATTGGCCATGCCAACTGGGGCTGATGGGTGTTGTAGTCCAACATCTTAGAGGGCCACAGATTCTCTATCTGTGAAGCACAATCTACCAGGCTTACAAAGCAGGGGCGGAGGAAGCCTCCTCGCCACCCGGGGCGGCGAACGGAGGCTTCTGGGGGCGGGGCCTCATGACGTTGCGTCATGACGTCACGACGGAGTGCGCATGCACAAAATCCGTGCGTGCGCATTCCATCGCCGGGCTGCTGCTGCTCCCGCGCGCCCTTGCGAGGCATGCGCACTCCATCCAAACCGGCACTGCTGCTTCCACGGCGCCCTTTGGAGGCGCTGCGCCAAAAGCAGCAGCGGCGGCACCCCCACGAGCCGCCCCACGCGATTGGCGGCTGGGGGGGTGCCCCGCTGCTGCTGCTTTTGGCGCAGTGGCTCGCAAGGGTGCCGCAGGAGCAGCGCCGGCACCGGCGGGCGGGCCCTGTGCAGGGCGGGGCCAGCCCAAGTGTCACCCCCTCCTCCCCTGGAACCCGGGGCATACCGCCCCCTTTAGCCCCCCTTGCGACGCCAGTGTTACAAAGTATCAGGAGGGACGGGAAGAGTCTTTGGTAACATGTGGCACTCTGTGCACTTTACTTCCTTTCCGGAGTTCCCCAGGATCTTTGTCTCCTGACTGAGCGTCATCCTGCTAGAGTCATCCTGAGATGAGAAGTGGCAGCTGCTTGACTTGTTTGCATCTCACTGTTGTAAAAAATGACATGGCAATCTTTCTCTGGGGCCCAAGGGTAGGACTCTATGGAGAACCCAAAAGGACTTGTAGTAGGAAAGGCTGGATATTTGTGCCACAGTAATTTCTCTGTGTGCTCCCTAGCCAAAGAGAGCACTGACAATGGGGTTGAAGGGCTTAGAAGGTGGGGGGGGGGTAAGTAAGTTTTAGAAGGGAACCGGAACTCAAAAGGTTTGAGACATTGCTTTACGATGGAAGGGCCCATTCCCCCACCGCCAATGCAGTAGCTAATTGTAGCTCTCAGTCCTAGTGCTTTAAATTGCATGCTATGTGGACAGGGAAGTAAAACTTCCTAGTAAATTTCCCAACTAGAGATGCCATAAACTTCGTTATACCTACCCAGCCAGTGAGGTGTAGCTGATCAGTCCCAGGAGGCGGAACTGATCAGTCTGCTTGGCAGATTATTTAGGTCATTGTGCACCTGGATTATAGAATCATAGAACTGTAGAGTTGGAAGGGACCCCAAGGGTCATCTAGTAGTTCAACCTTCTGCAATGCAGAAATCTCAGCTAAAGCGTCTATGACAGATGGCCATCCAACCTCTGCTTAAAAACCTCCAAAGAAGGAGAGTCCACCACCTCTCGTGGGAATCTGTTCTACTGTTGAACAACTCTTACTGTCAGAAAATTCTTCCTGATGTTTAGTCAGAATCTCCTGTCTTGTAACCTGAATCCATTAGTTCGGCTTCTAACCTCTGGAGCAGGTGAAAACAAGGTTGCTCCATCTTCCATGTGGCAGCCCTTTAGATACTGGAAGATGGCTATCATATGTCCTCTCAGTCTCCTCTTTTCCAGGCTAAAGAGATTAATTTTACCAGTTTTTATTTTTGGAATTATTTGATTAAGACAGGGTAGGGAACCTGTATCCTTCCATATGTTGTTGGACTCCAACTCCCATCATTCCTGATCACTGGCCATGCTGGCTGGGGCTGATAGGAGTTGGGTCCAACAACCCCTCAAGGGTCACAGATTTCCCCACTGCAGTTAAGGACTGTTGTTCTAGGTAATATGTTTGTTCAGAGAATGTGCACTCAGCTTGGCCGCCTGAACTCTTGGGAGTGAAAAATGAGAACTGTTGGTTGAAGGTCTGCTCTTGAAAAGTGGGGCACCAGGTCCCTTGTGACGGATGCGTATGTTTTAACTGGAAGCATTCTTGTAAATGTGTAGCTCTTAGCAAAGAGGACCTCTAACCCCTTCTCTTTCTACAATATTGATCTGTTTGGCAAGAGCCTGGTACTTTGCCATGTGTTGTGGGGGTTGGCTGCCCTTGCCTTGCCCAGCTTGAATTAACCAACTTCCCATTTCTGTCTGCCTCAGAAAATCATCGGCGTATTCAAACCCAAGAATGAGGAACCTTATGGGCAGCTGAACCCTAAGTGGACAAAGTGGCTGCAGAAACTGTGCTGCCCCTGTTGTTTCGGAAGGGACTGCCTTGTTCTTAACCAGGGATACTTATCTGAGGCTGGTGCTAGCCTTGTTGACCAGAAGCTGGAATTGAACATTGTTCCCCGCACAAAGGTGAGCCTGGGACAGAGGAGGAAGCAGACAGCAGGATTTAATAGTGGATAGGATGCCTGGATAGGATACCTGTGTGTTTCTGTGTGAGATCCCCAGTGCCTACTTCCTAAATAATAAAATCCTGCCTTTCATCCAGCCCCCACTTCTGTGTCTTATCTTAATAGTTTGTTCCTATATATCCGTTGATATTTCTCACTCCTAGCCCAGTGAGGACTTCTGGCTTTGAATTAGAAGCAGGGAGAACAGCAATTGAGGGAAGAAGCAACTGGGAGTAGTCCCAGAATTATTATATTCCATTTATTCATTCATAAATAAATTTGCCCTTTGCCAAGTGTGGTGAGTTGCTGGTTTTTGCATTAATTTGGTTACTGCATTCTTGAGTTTGATCTCCATATTTGAGTTTTGGGATAGGAACTACATGTAGAAGTAGTTAGAAGAACGTGACTACAGATGAAGAAAAGTTCTAACCATAAGCATGGAATGTTTATATCACTTTTAAAGTACTATCTACTTTTCTTTACTTTTTAACAAAGCTGCTAGAGGGTATAGGGTTGATGCTTGTCTTTTACTCTCCCCACCCCATTGTAATTTTTCAGGTCAATAAATTACGCTCAGACTTTGAGATGTGTAGGTTTTTTGGTTTTGGTTTTTTTAAATAAAGTAGGCAGACCTGGATATGCCTAGATTTTTACCATGTTCTGTAAATAGCAGAGTGTGGCATTTATGGATTATGCTTTTTAAAAGTCATCTCTTTTCCATGCCCACAGGTGGTGTACTTGGCCAGTGAGACATTTAACTACAGCGCCATTGACAGAGTGAAGTCCCGGGGCAAACGCCTGGCCCTGGAGAAAGTGCCAAAAGTGGGGCAGAGGTTTCACCGAATTGGGCTTCCTCCAAAGGTAGGGGAGGTTTCAGGTGCCCAGAAATGTTTTGTGCCACTGAGCCAGGCCTTGTTCCCTTAACCCACCTGCCTCTTGCTCTCAGGTGGGCTCCTTCCAGATCTTTGTGGAAGGCTACAAGGATGCAGATTATTGGCTACGTCGCTTTGAGGCTGAGCCCCTCCCAGAGAATACTAACCGCCAATTGCTGCTGCAGTTTGAGAGGCTGGTGGTGCTGGACTACATCATTCGCAATACGGGTAGGTTCTGTGCCAGCTCTTGGCCCTTAGGGTGGGAGCACTGCCGACTGAGGAATCTGATGGGAGAGATTGTGAAGAGGGAAGTGTATTTTGCTCTGCTATTCTGAATGTAGCCCTTGCTCAATGCACGTATTCCCTGGTATGCCACTTCAGAAACTCCTTGGCCCTCTGGCCCAAGGCCTGGAAACGATGCCTTATGAGGAACGGCTTAGGGAGCTGGGTATGTTTAGCCTGGAGAAGAGAAGGTTAAGGGGTGATATGATAGCCATGTTCAAATATATAAAAGGATGTCATATAGAGGAGGGAGAAAGGTTGTTTTCTGCTGCTCCAGAGAAGCGGACACAGAGCAATGGATTCAAACTACAAGAAAGAAGATTCCACCTAAACATTAGGAAGAACTTCCTGACAGTAAGAGCTGTTCGACAGTGGAATTTGCTGCCAAGGAGTGTGGTGGAGTCTCCATCTTTGGAGATCTTTAAGCAGAGGCTTGACAGCCACCTGTCAGGAATGCTTTGATGGTGTTTCCTGCTTGGCAGGGGGTTGGACTGGATGGCCCTTGTGGTCTCTTCCAACTCTACAATTCTATGATTCTATGATTCTGATGTCCCACACCGTTATCAGTGGGTAGGTTCGTAAGAAAATGAAATGACAATCATTCTCCAATTTGTTTTTGAAGAGGTATGCAACATGATACAGTCCTGGAGATCTCATCAATTACTATTTATAGTAATTGGGGGAAATTCCTTGTTTTCTACACAGTGCTTCTGTGTTCTGCACACATATACTTGCACATGTTTATATTCATGTTTCAATAATTTATATTCTATTGTCATTTGGGTTCCTGTGAGCTTGTCTTCCTGTCATTTATATTTGGGGACTTCCTCCTGTATTTGAGGGGAATAATAGGAAACTGCCTTTTACTAAGTTGGATGGTTGGTCCACCTTAACTCAGTTTTCTCTACTTTGATTGTTCAAAAATCTTTTCCAGCCCTATCTGTAGATGTCAGGGATCGAACCTGTAAATTCCTACATATGGAGCCTGTGCTCTTCCACTAACCTAGAGCCCTACATAGCTGTGTGCTGGTGTTCCTTGGCTCTTGAGGCAAACCATTGTGTCTAAGACGTGATGGATAGCCTGCAAGTGATTTCTGTGGAGGTTCCAACCTGGAGCCCTGCTGTAGCCATAGGTAGTCTTACTGTCCTAAAATCCTCGTAAAGTTAGGATACTCTTACCTGAAGGCTGTACAGCATCTTCCCAAGCCTAGGATGGAGGATCTCCAGCTTCCACTTCCCCTGAAGGAAGGATAGTAGGGGATTGCCTTGCTGTTTTGCATGGGAAATTCTTCTGTGGCTTGACAGAACCAGGAGCAGCAAGGACAAGGCTGGGATAAGGTTGCGTCCTCCAAATAATAGGGGATGAATGTCTGAAAGATTGTAAGCTGCCAGATTACATAGTCTAACGCTGTGTCTTACTTCTCTCCCCACCCCCCACCGCCACTTCTTAATACTACAATGTGGATCTTGCTATCTGTGGTGAGATTTCTCTGTCTTATCAATGCATTTCCCTTCTTCCACAGACCGGGGAAATGACAACTGGCTTATCAAGTATGACTGTCCTCTGGACAGCACAAGCGTGCGGGTGAGTAGGGCCCATGCTGCTCTGATGGTCCCACTTGGGGATCTGTCTTGTGTTCTACAGCAGCAGGCAGTATGGGACTGGAAGGATTTGGTATGCAGCATTGAGGAAGGGCCAAATTTAAGGGAATGTCTCTAATCAGGCGCCATAGCTGCTGAACACATCTTAGGCACAGGTAGCCTAGGTGACAACTTGCTGCTTGTAGAGTGACAGCCCTTAGTTCTGAGTGATATAGAAAGTTGGTCTTCAGTGTATAGCCTGGCACCAAGACATGGGAGAGTCCAGAAGTTGCCGAGCCCTTTCCAGTGAGTGCCAGAAAAGGGAAAGCTGGCATCATGGCTCTAGCAAGCTTGCAGAGGGGCAGCTGTTTATTAGCTCCATCTGGTATGCAGGCTGAGACCCTACCTGCCCACAGACTGTCTCGCCAGAGTGGTGCATGCTCTAGTTATCTCTCGCTTGGATTTCTGCAATGTGCTCTATGTGGGGCTACCTTTGAAGGTGACCTTTGAACTACAACTAATCCAGAATGCGACAGCTAGACTGGTGACTAGGAGCGGCTGCCGAGACCACATAACACCGGTCTTGAAAGACCTACATTGGCTCCCAGTACGTTTCCGAGCACAATTCAAAGTGTTGGTGCTGACCTTTAAAGCCCTAAACGGCCTCAGTCCAGTATACCTGAAGGAGTGTCTCCACCCCCATCGTTCTGCCCGGACACTGAGGTCCAGTGCTGAGGGCCTTCTGGCGGTTCCCTCGCTGCGAGAAGCCAAGTTACAGGAAACCAGGCAGAGGGCCTTCTCGGTAGTGGCACCCGCCCTGTGGAACGCCCTCCCATCAGATGTCAAAGAGGAAAAACAACTACCAGACTTTTAGAAGACATCTGAAGGCAGCCCTGTTTAGGGATGCTTTTAATGTTTAATAGACTATTGTATTTTAATATTCTGTTGGAAGCTGCCCAGAGTGGCTGAGGAAACCCAGCCAGATAGGCGGGGTATAAATAATAAATTATTATTATTATTATTATTATTATTATTATTATTATTATTATTTATTAAATTGGGAGGAGACTGTAGTGTCAAAGGAGTGCTAGACTTGCAATGCCCATTAGCAATGCTTGGACTCCCTTTGGGCCTTAGGGGGGGGAGGGGGCAGAGAGGATTTGAGGTAGGGCTTGGTCAGAACTTTTGGTAGTATAAGCAGTGCCCATTGTGTTACTTTTGGGATGGTGAGTCTTGGATTGCCCCTCGGCTATTCTGGAATTATACTTCGGAGTATATCGCAGTAACCTCAAGGACTGCCTCTCACCACATGAATCTTGCATTCATTATCTGAGGTCACCTCCAAGGAAGGTGTGGACTTACTTCTTCCTGTACTAAAACCTTGCCACTCCCCCCACCTTTGTCCCCATGCTCTTGCTTTATTTAAACATCTGCCATTGTTTAAAACATAGCTTTTCCTTTCAGTATTTCTCCCTTCTCACTGTACTTAAACCTCTCCCTCTTCCATTCCTCAGCAACCTCATGTAAGACAGATTAAGGATGTGGAGCCCTAAAATATTCCATAGTACCTTCACACAACGTATTCCACTCCTGGTACCATGTATGATATTCAGCATGAAGTTCCAGATTCAACTTAGTTACTTAGAACAGATTCAGCTGCTTATTAATAAAACAAGCAAACAGCCGTTTTTGCAAAACTGAGCAAGCTAACTGACAAACTTGCTCTTAAGATTCTATTCATCTTAAAGATACAGTTATATATATAACCACTGGGTGTGTGCAAAGGGCTACAGAATAGGAGAGGAGAGGCTTGGAAATGGGGGTGGTCTGTGTGCAAGGAGATAAAAAAAAGGAAGCAGGTGGAGGGAGGAAAAAGGGAGTGAAGGTGTAAAGAGGGGTTGCAAAAAAAGGGGGGCATGGAAATTAAGGTGAAGAGCAAACCCGAGGTACAAAAGGGGCTGCAGAATAGGAGTGGGCGGTGGCTTCATAATGGGGTGGAAACTGCAAAGGTGCTTGGTAGTTGCAATATGTGGGAAGAGGGAGATGCAGGAGCTTAGGTCTGTGTGCAGAGGTGGGGTGTTGCACAAAAGGAGAGGGAGGGAGGCATGGAGGTGGGGTGAATGTGAAAACAAGTACAAAACAGAGCTGCAGAATAGAAGAGACAAGTGGCTTCAAAACTTATTTTGGGAAGGTAAAAAGGGGATTAAGTAGTTGCACGGGGTGGGAAGGGGAATCTGTAGAGGGTTAATGTGGGAAGAGCAGTGGAGTTGCGGTTGGTAAACAGTGAGCAGTGGGGCAGAGCACCCCGTGTGTGTGTGTGTGTGTGTGTGTGTGTGTGTGTGTGTGTGTGTGTGTACGAACATTTTAGGATATTGTTTTACTCTTGTTCTTATATTTGGTTTTAACGTTTATTGTTTCCATGCTTTGAAACATTTCCCTATCAAAAGTAACAAATACAACAGTACCCTTTTCCGGTTCAACATTCTTCCCTCTCTGTAGGACTCAGAATGGGTAGTGGTGAAGGAGCCTATAATTAAACTGGCTGCCATTGACAATGGCCTGGCTTTCCCTCTCAAGCATCCAGATTCTTGGAGAGCATGTAAGTAGTCCCAAGCACTAGAACCCAAGCAGATTCCCAGTAAGCAAGTGTTTCTGGCTGGTCCAGGGTGCTCTTTAAGGGCTAACTGCCTTGTGTTTCCATGTTCAGGGCCTCCGGTGCTAGGATTGAGGCATCTTCAGTGTCCTTTATGGGATGTTGCCCTTGCAACAAGCCTGTTAACATTTGCTTTTTGTTTCTCCCCACCTCTCCAAAGACCCTTTCTACTGGGCATGGCTGCCCCAGGCCAAGGTGCCTTTTTCCCAGGAGATCAAGGATCTGATACTGCCAAAGATTTCAGACCCTAATTTTATCAAGGATTTAGAAGAAGACCTCTATGAACTCTTCAAGGTAACCACAGGCACCAGGGCAAGTACACCTGTGATTCTATTCATTCTGCTCAATGAGCAAATAATTGTGGATGCTGTGGGAGGGTAACTGCACCTCCATAAGAGAGCCAGTGTGGTGTAGTGGTTAAGAGTGGTAGACTCGTAATCTGGTGAACTGGGTTCGCGTCTCCGCTCCTCCACATGCAGCTGCTGGGTGACCTTGGGCTAGTCACACTTCTTTGAAGTCTCTCAGCCCCACTCACCTCACAGAGTGTTTGTTGTGGGGGAGGAAGGGAAAGGAGAATGTTAGCCACTTTGAGACTCCTTTGGGTAGTGATAAAGCGGGATATCAAATCCAAACTCTTCTCTTCTTCATAAGAACAGAAGACAAGAAGAGATTTGTACGCAGCACCCACCCTAATCATGTCTATCTGTTGCTGTTTCTTTTGTAGAGAGATCCAGGCTTTGACAGGGGCCAGTTCCACAAGCAGATTGCCGTCATGCGCGGCCAGGTATGCTCCTTGCTCCCATTGGTGGAATGGGATCTGTGCTGGGCACTGGGCTGTCTTTGCCTCCCTTTGCAATTGGGTTCCTGCTCAAGTTTCCCCTCTCTTCTCTTCCTAGATCCTGAATTTGACCCAGGCCTTGAAAGATGGGAAGAGCCCCCTTCACCTGGTCCAGATGCCCCCTGTAATTGTAGAGACAGCTCGCTCCCACCAGCGCTCTGCCAATGAGTCATACACGCAAAGCTTCCAGAGCCGCAAACCCTTCTTTTCCTGGTGGTAGCAGAGGCCTCTGCGACTCATCGAGAAACCCGAGTTATCACTTGACAGCGGGCAGCCAATCCTCCAGACTGAGCTGTGCTGCTGCCAGTGGGAGATGCAAGCAGGCGCTACCAGCCAGCCTCAACTCTGCACATTCCCAGCAGGAAGGGAGGCCCTTCCTTAGACCTGACTGCTCCCCCCCTCTTGCTGCAGGCTGGAAATGCCCGCCCGCTCCCCAGCCTGAGCATGGCAGCATCTCCCAGCAGGTGCCTGCATGCAGCATCCTTTGGTTTCAAGCCGTCCCTCTAATGTCCATCTGGGTGGAGAACACCCCAGGGTCCTCTGCCTGGGAAGGCTGGCGATGAAGGGGGACGATCGGAGTTGGATAGAAGTGCTCCTGCTGTATGCAACTCCCAGCCTTGATATTCCTCCCTCCCTGCACCCTGTTTTATCCTGCAGTGGAGGGGGAGGACCCTGCTTCACTAGGCTTGCTCTGTTATCCGTGGTCCTACAGAGCTCCTCCTAGTGCTGTAGGCACCAGTCATGTCTTGAGGCCGTCCATAAGGAGCACAGCTGCCACCGACTGCTCCTGGGAGGATGCAAGTTGGGATAGAGAGGAAAGAAGAACTTAAGGGTCAGACTAGAGCCTGTTGGTGCAGCTTTTGTCTGTCTGCCAGGGGTAACGGTAAATATTAGAAGGTAGGTCCTGCAAGAGTATAACTGCTGTGCTTCCTTCCCTTCCTTCTGCAAGGGAGTAAATGCCTCAAATAGTAGATTTTAACATTGGTTTTAAATAATTGAACCCAAGTGCATACACTTGTTCTCCATGTAGTCCCGGAGCAACTGAGAGGATGACTATATCCTAGCACTGTTAGCCTTAGGCTAGTATTTCACACCCATCTAGTCTGATCCCTAGAGGAGGTAATAGCTGTGCCTCTTCTCTGCTGATGCTGGGGTGAGCGGGAGGCAGAAAAGAGGCCACTGCCAGAGGTAGAATCCTCTCTTGGGCTGCGTTAGGGCATTGACAATCGGGAGGGGGGAGGAGGCTCTCTGGGTGGGGTTGCCTGCTGCCATGGGGGAAATGTCCTCACTGCATCCTCATAAGGGGAAGCACTCACATTAGGATCACTACCATACCGAGGCCCTTTACACCCCGTGGGCAATGGAATGGTACAGTGAATGCTGCTTTTCTGAAAGCTACTGTGCTAAATCCCTGGCATCAAGTTCCCCTCTGAAATTGTCAATATAAGTGTCCTGATTTCTCCTTGGGTGTTGCCGATTTGGCTGCCACCCAGGCCTGCGAGGAGAAGCCTTGCACCGAGTCCAGCTTCTCTGCTGTTCAGAGCAGGCGCCTGGTGCCCTGTATGTGGAGGGGGGGTCCTGCCTCTTTCTCACTTGGGGGACAATTCCCTGCTGTATGCCTGAGGTGCCAGGCTGAAGCTGATGTACTTGATGCCAGGCACGGGTTCTTTTCCTTTTTGCCAGCCTGAACTGAAATGTATCGTTCTTATGCACTGTAGAAATGTATGTAATATATTTAAATCAATGCAAGTATCTTCATAACAGGTCTGCAGTTGCAGAGCCAGTCTCTTGCGTGGTTTTTTTTTTGGTCTGCTTGTGTTAATAGGAACTGAATTTTCTCCCTGCTCTCCTCATTGCAATAGTGCTGCTGCTTGCAATTGTGTCATGGCTCACACTTGCTCTCTACTTCCCCCGCAGTATGAATATTCCCCGCTAGGTGAAGCTTTCACTGCATACATCATTGGAAAGTCCTTCCTTGTGTTTGACTGTTTTGTATTGTAAAGCATGGTATGGGAAGCTGGCCTGCACCCATGGGCTTTTTAATGCAGGGCTGGGGAAGCTGTGGCCTGCCTGCCTGATGTTCCAGGCTATAAATTCCACTATCCCCAGTTACTGGCCATGCTAGCTGGAGTTAAGAGTCTAAAAACATCTGAAGCACCACATATTCTCTACCCCTTTACCACCTGCAAACCTTCCTCTGATCCTTTTATAGCCTTTAGGAGAAAGAATCATGCATTTCATCCTGTTAGCTTGGATGGCCCTGGCTCGAAGTGATATTTAATACAACATACACCCTTTCATTGCCTTAATGTGTTAGTATTCACTTCTATTTTGGTAAGATAAAATCTGTACAGTAAAAGAAAAAACAAGTTGCCCAACTTCTGCACCAAGTATGAAGCTGATTATGCGCAAGACCTTCTTCTTGCCTTGAGAGAGCTATTATAGCTAGGCACCCAAATGGGCAGACTTCTGGTTGTTCAACAGGGGTATGTGAGTACATATAGGCAGAAGACTGTTTAAACATAATGGAGCTTTAGTTCCTGTTCTCTTTTGGAACACTTAGTTTTTCAAAGGACTGACCTCCTGTATAATAGCAGTATGGGAACTACTCCCCAGTCAACGTGATCACACCTACAGAGTGAAAGAGCATTATACTTGCCCTGCCCCGTGATTATTCTTTGTATAGGATGGAGTGACCACCCTCACAACTAGGTGGGCAAAGATAACTTATTAAGACAGCTAGTCTTGCAGAAAGTGAGACTTTCTAAGGCTATCACTGTAGATGGAGCTTTTGGTGCAAACCCAGACCCTTAATAATCCATTCCCCAACCCCAACACTTGACTCACCTCAGATTTAGAAGAGGCAAGTGACACATTGGCATAATTAGGAAATCCACTCTAGCTGATCTTAAAAGGAGGCTAGACAAACTCATGAGGGACAGCCCTGCCTCCAGCTACTTACATGAAGGTGCCACATAGTTTTCATGCAGCTGGGGCAGCCTGCCTCCAAATACAAATCACTGAGTGGGAGCCAAGAAGAAAGCTGTTGCCTTCATGCAGCCTCCTTGTGGACTTCTCAGAAGCATCTGATTATGCAAAATACAGTGCTGAGCTAGAGACATGGGTGCAATTTAAGCGATTAATAATTGCATTCACATAAAGTGCTTTCATAGAGGGGACTGTATAATAAGCTTTATTAAATATGACCAGGTACATTCAGTCTGTAGTGTTTGTGCTTCATCACAGCCAGATGTGGTCAAGTCAGAGAACCAGAACAGGTAGTGCATGAAGGAGGAGGGTTGGTTTCAAGTTCCTCCACCATGTTTGCCAGTGTGAAGCACAGAGGATATTATACGAAAACATTTTGCTATGAGAGTAGTGCATCTTCCATGCAAACCCCCCTTGGGTTCAGGCTACTCCTGTTCTGTACAGTGAGATTTAACTACAACTGTTGCCATCAGGTTCAGTTGCTCACCGACGGAGCTGGTGCAGGTAGTCTGCAGTTCCCATTCCACTTTTTTTCTTCCTGTAGTGGGAAGCAGTGTAGTGGCTGGTTTGATCAGCTGCATCTATCTCCTTATCACTATTGCTGCAGCCATCAGCATCAGCACATGATGTGGTGCGGTCTTCAATCCTATAGGAGAACAAAGGCACCCATTAAGAAATGGAGTAGTATGTTATCTCTTCTGGAGAAGTAAGCAATATGTACAGGCAATAAGAAGAGAACTGCCATGCTGGCTTTCTACAAGTAAAGGAGGAAAGAAATTACAGGTATGGCTACTCCTGCACTTGGAAGTTCTCTTGCTAGCTTGTGAGAAGCACACTTGCTCTCCTTTTCCTCTAGATCAGCAGTAGCAAAACTGTGATCTGCCCAATTCTCAGCCCCAGTCATATGAGCAATGCTCGGTGATGAAAGCTATAGTCTAGCAACATCTGGTTGGCCACAAGTTCCCAAACCCTGCTGATCTAGCTGTCTTTGTATCCTCCGTTTAAAGAATTTAAAATTCTGTTCAAAGGGAGAATAAATTGTGTGAACTGTACAAATAATGCAAATGAATTACATTTACATGTTTACTTTGCCTACATAAATTCTGTTTCTGTTAATGATGAGTAGAGGGCAGGAACTAGAGAAAGCTTTGCCCCTCTGGTTTCTGAAACTGCGCATTACCCACATACTTTTGCATCTATATTTTCAGCTGTAACAGCTACAACTTACATAAGCTGAAAGCTGAGGTTGGTAAGAGGCTAAACTCTGTACCTGTCAGCAGATTCTGTTTACACTCTATGCCTGAGTACAATACAAAGCACATTTGCTCCAGTTTTGAACACACTGCAATATAACCAATGAACACAGTTTTAAGCAAAGGATGCTCTAAGCCGTGGCTTTATTAAGAGACCACGGTTGATGACATATGACCATAACTAGTTTACATCTGCACAACAGCAATTAGGAGCAGGTAACACCAGTTGCTTAGGAAGAGCTGAGGCTGCATTCACACTATAAAGTGGAATCATAGTGCTTTAAATGTAAACAGTCATGTCTTCCCCCCCAAAAAAATATAGGAACTGCACTTTACTAAGGGTGCTGGGAGTTGCAGGAAGTCCCTGTGTTCCCCCCCAGAGCAGTTTAACAAGCAATCCCTTGTCACAGGGAACGCCTGAGAACTATAGTTCTGTAAAGGGAACAGGGACCTCTAACAACTCTCAGCATCCTTAAACTACAACTCCCAGAATTCTTTGGCGGAAGCCATGACTGTTTAAAGTAGTACCATAGGGCTTTATGGCATGAATGTGACGTGACTTGAGGTACAGCAGCTGGTCAAAAGTATACAAACCAGCAATTTATAGAATACATCTGTAAAGGTGGGTAGGTAGGAAGTTACTGGTTTTAAGTAGAGATCTACTGCTTACTCCAGGAGTTGAGAACCTGAAGTCCTCCAGATGTTGCTGAAGAAAACCCGTTATCTCTTATCATTGGCCATGCTAGCTAAGACAAATGGAAGTTAAGAGTCCAATGATATTTGAAGGGCCATCGCTGGCCTACAACCCGCTGTTGGAGAAACAGCAGGGGAGAGGGGATCTTTGTGGCTTTATTGTTAGATGGTGAGTGCAAGAGCTGTAGAAGCAGGGTGGCATGAACAAGGAGACCATACCGTAAGCGGCTGAAGTGTTGGAGCTCTAGGAGTCTGGTGCCACCACTCATTTCTGAAGGAGGTCTCAGGTGTGATCTCAGCCTCAGCTTTCTTTGCCTCCTTCGGAGCTGTTGCAAGGCGTGAGCAATGCACCGGCTCCCTGCACATTCCCAGACCAGCTGGGCCCTCTCCTCGGCTTGTGCATCCCCACTGCTGTGGAAGAGGCGGCGCAGCTGCAACAGCCCCACCCCCTGAAAGATGTTGGCAGATGCTCTCTTGCGAGTGCAGGCTTTGGGGGTCTGATGCTGTGGCAAGTCACAGGCAATAGAGGCTGGGGTACCCATGTTGCTAGGGTCCCTCCACTCTGTAGCTGAAGGTGGTTCTGTGAAAGAGAGAGGAAATAGGGTTGAAACAGCAGAATGACTAATCCTGCCAGCCATTGCTATTCCCCTGCCACCCTCATCTTCACCTATGCCTGGCTAGCTGAGAGCAGATGTATAAGACACAACCTTTCCATAGCCATGCCTCAAGGCATCCATCCTTTTTGCCAACCCAACTTATCTGCTGCTGCCGCCGCCACCTACAGAACAAAACTGGTTCCTTCCCCACTGAAGGAATTGGGATTCCTATTCTGCAGCTGCCTCCTGGCCCTTGGGGATGTGTAGGCCATCAGAAAGAAAACACCTCCATTTTCCTAAGCAAGCTGCTGAGCTCCCACAACACCATCCAGATGGTGGTGTTAATTCTCTGGCAGCAGAGTATTACGCCAGGCCTCTGCTTGCTCAGTACAGGTGTGCTCAAGTTGGGAGGAGCTACATACCAGAAAACAGCTCCAGGCTAAAAGCCGGTTTGCATGCACGGAAATTCCACAGACGCTGGGATGAGTGCCAGGGTGGGGCCATATGGGGCAACAGCTCACATTCTTGCACTCAAGCAAAAGGGCTGGCATTTGTCTTCTCCCAGCAGCCTCCCATGCCTTGATGTCTCTTATGGCAGAGAAAGCCTAGGAACAGCAGTTAATTCCCAAAGAGAGCCTGATGACCCACTTGCCCAAATATGAGCTACAGGTTAACTCTGGAAAGCATAGACGATGCAAGCTAACCCGGCAGTGTCCACTCCTCACAGCTGGAGCCTCGCTTGCCAGCTCGCCAGGTGATCCCAATGAATCATGGTGTTCAAACCATGAGATGGGCACGCGGGAGCCGAAGAGACGAGCCAATACGTCTGTTCCCGGCAGCTAAGGGTGCACTTTTATATCGCTCCGAAAATGGTATTATACATATGCAGCACGCATATTTGTCCCTCAGCCCGGTTGCTGTGCAGGAACCGATGTTGGGATTGGATGGAAAGAGAGTGCTGATGTTGACTTGAACCACGGGGAGACGCAGAATTGAATCTCCGTGCTCTGCAAGGAGATAACTACGTGACAAGGGGCCAGGGTCTCAGCCTATGCTACCTTACCGGGATGTTGGGAGGATAACTCCCAAGTAGGCACCCCTCAGCTCGTTTGCATTACAGTATTATTATCCCCAAATAATAATCCACGCGGGGCCCTGGGAGATTTAGGGCAAGTTACACTGTCCATCTAACCTTCCCCACAGAGTCGTTCTGAACTTCTTTGAGCAAAAGCATGATGTCAAGGGAACAAAAAGGAGCCCAACAAAAAATTATTCTGGTTCGTGCTGCCCCGAGATAATGGGAATAATTGTTCCCTCTCCAGCCGAGCGAGGAACCACGTCCCTTCCCCCACTCGGGGGAATATGGCATTTTACAGCAACAGATCGAGGCCGATGGCCAGACCTGAGTGGATTCGGGCTCCTCGGACAGGTAAGTCACAGACCTGGCGGCTGCTGTCGTCCTTGAGGCCACGGGTCTCTCGAAGGCTCCTGGAGACCCGCCAGGGCGGGCGGTTCCCCTGCTCTCGCCTTGCCTCTCCCCAAGCCGATTCCCGTCATTCGCAGGCTCACGCGGTGAAGATTCCTTTGTCCATTGAAGAGCGCAGGCAACCTGCATCTCAGCCAATCGGCTTCATCTGCCTCTTAACTCCAAGGTTCTAAATCCGAACTCCGAAGATAACCAAGGCAGCCAATCGGCTGGGGAGGAGGCGGGGCTCCGCTGTCCCTGCTGGTAACGCGTGGCAGGCGGCGTTCTTGACGTCACTGGGAAGGGCGTTTGCCTGCAAGGAGAAAGAGGGGCGTTGCTTTTTCCTGCTGTGGTTGACTGACAGGGACGGCGGGGTGTGTTTGTGTGTTTTGTCCACAGGCACAGAGGCTTCTGCCTTTCCTTAGTCTGAACCTAAAATTTCCAGCAAAGAGTTAATTGGCCCGCTGAGAAACCCGATCGTGCCATGTCACCGGCGTGGAGGCTTAATCTTTATCCTCCTGTCCTCTCCCTATTCCCACTTTATTTTCTGCTTGTTTTCCTTCAGTGGGTCGCGCCGAATTCTCTCTTTGCAAATAAAAGGTCAGGACGGGGAGTATCTGGTTCTGGCAGGGCAGGGATTGGAGGTCCGCAGGGGAGCGAAGCACGATCGGCCTCCCTGACAGCAACCTGAAAAATAGGACTTGCTGCTGGAAAGGATCGCTAGCCTGACCCCGTAACGTCTGGCTTCTCAGACCACTTCGGCAACCTGCTCGCCTTTGCCTGTCAGGGCAATTACGGGCCTGTCTGGCAAGGCAGCAGGCGAGAAAGGGTTTGGAGCGTGCCCATGGGTGTAGCCAGGATTTTTGTTAGGGGGAGGTAGGCCTTTTGTTTGGGGGGGGTAGAACCTAAGTTAGCTAGGTATTTTTATTGATGGGAGGGGGCAGCTGCTCCTTGCTGCCCCCCCCTTGGCTACGCCCATAAACGTGCCTATTCCGCTCCACTGAGCCACGCAAAGTAGTCGCAGTCAGACACGTGCTATGGGTCGACGTGGAGGGAAGGCGCGGGCTCCTCAGCCAGCTCCTGCTGCATGCCAGGAAGCCAGAACCCTCAGGCATGAATTGTTGCCGCTGTGTTCTCTGGGAAGTATGTAGAAAGATGCCATGAGATTTGCCTTGCCTTTTGATCCCCAAGAAGACGCACACTGAGATGTAATTTGGCAAACTTGTCATAGAGAAAAAAAGGATCAGGGTTAAAGAAATGCCCTGTTTTCATGTAGACCTCTGCTCCCCTTTCCAGGGACAGTGGCATCTACTCCATACACAGGGAAAATTGTCTACATTGTCACATGTGAAAATTGCACAAGTGTGTATCTTGCTGTAGTTCCGAGCTGAGGAATGCGTCAGCACAAGCAAGAGCTTCCAAATGTGCAAGAGTGGGAAAAACATATTTAAATGAATTTTTAAAAACAAATAACTGAGTGCAATGCAAACTTTTTTTTCTGGAGAATACAGTACCATGTGAGAAGTGGTGCCGTGAAACGTAAAATACTGCATGTCGCACTGAAATCATTGCCTGTAGCATCTTATGAAAGTCAAGAGACCCACTAAGATCAAAATTAGAGTGATTTCAAGAATGGATCCTTTATACGCGAGTTGACAACCTCCTTTTGGAACATTCAACCCTGCTAGAGGACAAGCTGGTTTGAACCTGTTTAGGAGAGGACTTGACTTGATTCATTCATGTAGGACATATCATCTTGGTCACCTATTCATCCTGTCCTCTGGGCAGCTCACAGCAGTTTTAAAATAAAGCCATGTCTCTAAAGACAGAGAGTGAAGTTTACAGGCACAGGCACCAGATAAGGAAACAGTTTATTTAAAGTCTCCTAAGTTTTTTATTTTTATATTCACAAGTTAAATCAGAAGTGTGGACAGAAATACAACTGTTTTTTTCCTGCTCTCCTTTAGAACATGGAAAGAAAATTGACCTGAGTTCTGACATGAGAGCAGGCTGGAGTTTGTTTGCACCATCTACCGGTAGTGGTGCTGGCCAGGACCTGGGCTACCAGAAGAGTCAATACAATGCAAAGTTTTGAGGCTGCGTACCTGCCATACACTTCAAGCACTTTACCCCCTTCTGAATCCTGGGAACTGTGGCTGAGAATGGAACTAAGGATCCTGAGAATTGTAGCTCTGTGAAACTATAGTTCCCAATCACCTTATTTGGGGGGGGGATGTGCTTTAAATGTATGATGTGCTTTAAATGTATGATGCCTATGCAGCCAATGTGCCCAAACCCATCTCCTGCAAGGGAGAGGCAAATCTCTGTGCCTGCAGGGCCCACATGCTGAGGCAACCTTTCTGCTTAGGAAGAACTGTTGGCTGAAGAGGTACATAGTGTGTAGCTGAGGAAACTGTGATGCTAAAGCAGCCAGCTTTAATGGGTGTTTTGAGAGCTCTCAGCTTGGGACTGCAGGGGCGTGAAGGAGAGAGGAGTTAGCAGAAGGATGGAGGAAGAGAACCACCCAGAGAAGAGGAGGGGCAAGGGGGGGAACAGGGAGGGACAGAGCCGGGAAGCTGAGAGGCCCCTGCACAGGAAAGTCCATTGAGCTGCAGATGTTTGGCAGCTGCAGACAGAGGAAGTGCCTGAGAGGGGGGTGACGTTCGCTGGGCTCCAGAAGGCAGAACTGGACGGGACAGAAGCGCCTGGAGGCCGCAGTCTTGCAGCATGGCTCTTCCACCACCTCCGTCCTCCCCTCCACCGCCTTGCCCGCAGTCCAGAGAGACTCTGAGCCTGAACAGGCCCTTCCTGAGAAGTCTGCTGGGAGTGCTGCGCATTGCCCAGCTGCTGACGGGGGCTGTCTGCTGGGTGACTTTAGCAGCGCACAAGTATGAAGGAGCCACCTACTTTGCAGTCTTTGCAGCGGTCCTGCTGTGGTTGCTCACCTTGGCGCTCTTTGGGCTCAGCCTGCTGGGCCGCTGGTCTCTGGTGCCGGTGCTGGGGACCCGCTGGCTTATGACGAACCTAATGCACGACCTGTTGCTTGGGGTTATTCTATCCGCAGCTGCTGCAGGCATCCTAAGCCAGAAGGCACAGAGTTTCAGCTACTGCAGCCTGCCAGGCTACATGTTGTCCTGCAGTTACAAAGCCTACCTGACTGCTGCCGTCTTTGCAGGTATCACTGCCTTCTTTTACCTAATTTCAGGACTCTACTGCCTGGTACGACATTTCCAGGGGCACCAAGATATCTGAGAGATGCAAGAAGGTAGGCTGATGGGCAGGGATGGAAGACCCTTCTTCAACCAGACGGACAAGCCAGACTCATCGTTGCCTTCCTGATGGAGAGGAAAAAATTCAATAGACTTTATTGGGAGAGGGGGAATAATCCCCTATGTCCATGGTACTGATGGATGCTCTATACCCTTCATCAACGGATGGATGCATGCTTTCATGACCCAGAAGCTAGAAACGGCGTATCCTTCAGATTAAATGTGGGAGCCAGATTGTGGGACTTCCCCGTTTCTTTTCTTGCTTCACTTGGCAGGTGGGTCTCTGTGGGTCTAGAAAGGTTTGGCCTGGTCTATGATTCCAGAATATGTGGTTGACATAAGGTGCCCTGGAAGCCCTTGATCATTCAGTGTTACTCATAATCCTTATAGGAGCAGATTTAATTTAGTTTGTAGTGTTTGTCCATATGTTTTTATGCCATATACATAAGATCTCATCCTCTCATATTTAATTAATGTTTAGTAATACTGAATATCCACCCTTTAGGGTGCTCTGTTGGTATATTATTAATATTATCCCATTTCAGAAGTTATATAAGCATAAGCTTAGGAACCAGCCCCAAAAGCTTCCATTACATTCTTTTCTCCCTCCATAGCATTCTGTTTTTAATCAGATATTTATAAATGATGGTTCTTAGTAACTTTTTATTTTAGATATGACCCTGATGTGGACATTGTGACATTTATAGCATAGCATAACTCCAGTAACCAGTTTTGACTTTTTAAAAATGGATGTGTTGAGGCTCATGTCTTTTGGGTATTTGCACTCCCTAACCTGGATCTCCTAAATGTGGGGCATTGGCTTTGCTGATTAAAGCAAGAGGCATATTCTCTTTGCTTTTGCTCAGATGAAGTTTCTTTGTTCTTACTATTAGATATGTAAGCTAAATACTGACACCAACAATGGGATCCAGAGTCCATTTCTGAGCCCTGGCAATCTCTAGCTCAAATTACACACACGGTGCTCATAAATGTTGCTCTTGTAACTTCCTGAATTAATTAACGCTTCACTTCCTTGAAATCTTCTTGAGCCATTGCCTCATATTTGAGGAAGCCACCCCACAAACCAATTGGTCATAAATAGTAGGCAACGTTGGAGAGTTCTGCAACAGGTTATGTAGTGATGGAACAAATGAGGCCAGAGAGCAGGGCCCTCTCACAAAAATTGGAGGGAGGTGCTGGTCATTATCTGAGGCCAGGATTGGAATCCAGGTGGATCATAGAAGTGAATCTACCCAGTATGGCTCTATATGAGGTTGATATTTGGTATCTTTAGGAGGCAAGTAGTTGGATATTAGGGACGCGGGTGGCACTGTAGTCTAAACCACTGAGCCTCGGATATTAGTTCTGTGATCTGCAAAGACTTCCTAAAGATTCCCAAATTCAGGTTCCTACTGAAGAAGACTAATAGTGTGTGTGTGTGTGAGAGAGAGAGAGAGAGAGAGAGAGAGAGAGAGAGAGAGAGAGAGAGAGAGCTTCCAGATTCCAGACTGTTCTTAGCCCCTTTTATGGCAGGGTCTGTATCCTCCTGCTCCCATCATATTTCAGAGAAGAAGGGATATTTTATTCTGCACGAAGCATCAAGATAAATCCTACCCTGGGTGGAAGAAAGAATTGAAAGAGAACCCCAGGGTAAAAATTTGCAAACAGGCACTGCAGCTGAATGGTCGACAGTGGAGGAAATGTAATTACTGCGAAAGCTGGCTCTGGGCCGGAAAAGGGGAAGAAAATATTCCTATGGCAACTGTGAAGAGAAACAGTTACATCACATGGAAGACTTCTAACAGGGTCAGGGTGCAGAGTGCCCGAATTCCCCATGCCTAGCAGGGAAACAGGATCCAGTGCTGTCTGGTACTACTCCTGCATATCTCATGACTTTACACGAAATATAAGAATGTGACAGCACTAACCATACAAACCTTGGAACTAGGATCAAACCCCCAGTTGCTACCATGTAAACTGAAAGCTTCATCATGCTCACGGATTGTCACACATTGGATTTCACCACCACTGGATTTCTGTCTTTGAAATACAGAAGTGCCTTGGATAAGAGACCCCTGCACCCCTTTGACTTCTACTGTTTGCTTAATTGTGCTAAACTCCCAGAGCAGCTACCACAGCTATCTTTTGCTAAGATGCTACATCTAATGTGCCTATATATCCCCACCTTTTTTCAAATGGTAGGAATAGGATCATTCTAGTTGGAGTCTCTTTTCCTCATGATAAATGGACCTATTCCAGCAACACCAAATGGGGAAGCCCACTTCAACCATGCTTAAGACATCATATCTCAGAGTGGACCGCAGGAGTTTCCCAAAAAACTTGGCCTCCAACCTCTGGACATTCCTGACTTTCTTCCTTCTATTCTACACGTAATAAAAACCTTGCTCCCCAGCTGTTTTCATCTTCATTATTGTACTCTGCCAAGGGTATTTACTGATCATTCATCTGCTTGCACAAAGCTTACACAAAGGGTATACCGGTACATTCCCAAATTTGTTTGTAGGAAGGTCATGACAATGAGCATCCTATCTGTTTTGGTTGCATGGAAATTATGTGTGGTATTCAATGAAGTTTTATACAGAGTAGACCCATTGGAATTAATGGACCTACTTTGCCATGCTCATTAATTTCATTGCATCAACTCTGAATAAAATTGAAATAACACCCTATATGTCTTCTCATCAATCATTATATCACACTTTTTAATGCATTTTCCTGTTGCTTTCCCAGCCACAGAAGTTTTGTTTTTTAATGTGGATTTGTTGTACCAGATCCCTTTAATGCACAAACCTAAATTTATGGTGTGTATTTTTCTCCAAAACAGTGAGACCAATACTTTATCTAGCCCAACATTCAATCTGACAAAACTGGCTAATGAATAGCATAGGTGCATTCATAAACAAAGTGTCATTGTGATACCCATCACCTATTCTATGGCTCCCTGCAGCATCAGAATAGAAAAGATCCCCTTTTCCTATTCTCTCTCTCTGGATTCGAAGGTTGTGGGTTTTTCTCCTGGGCCAGACCCTTTTCACTTCTCACTGCTGATCCTTGCTCACTCAACCTTGCACCTATCACATGCCCTGTCCTTTGTCTGTGTGTTCCAGGCACCACAAGATACCAAGACAGAAATCTCATTTGGAAATTACATGAAAATGATCCATGTTGCTCCCGTGGGAGTTCCCTGCCCATCTTTCACCATATGCCATTATGCCAGTGACTCTGACTGCCAACAGTTATCACAGCAGCCTCTTGAGCCTCCCTCCCTCTATGTTAGTCACGTTCACATGTTAACACCTAGAATCCGGCATGCAGGTGGCAAACTATTTCTAAAATGGAGGGTGTACTTTTGACAGTCATGGTGACTAGATGCCAATCACAGACCTATCCTTCATGCATGCATCAAATCTCCCCTCCTTTTTTGAACAAACAAAAACCTGACTCAGGTGAGTTCAGTCTATTGCTCTCAGACATGACCATGGCAAGGTAAACATGCCTGCAAGGACAAGGAGAAATCTGTCTTAAAGGGTCGTCAAACTGGAGTTTCATTGTCACCAACCCAGCTATGTGTGTTTTAAGAAAGCCGTCAGAGCAAACCTGGAGATGTGCCGCAGTGTATTTCACAACTCTCTTGCTACTAATTTACTCAGAGATATTGATTTTCTTCTTATCTCTGTTACTCCATTTTAAGCAAGCAAAAGACAATTATTCCATTGATGCTGTGCTATCGTCATCTATCAAGATGATGTCAGGGACCTTTTGAATATGAAACGGTCACATAATATGTAAGTTATAGGTACACTACCAGAGGCCCTGGCTGCTAGCCAGTCATGAACATGGAAGGTTATTCTATGTATCTAAAGCAGGGATGGGGTGTGTGTGTGTGTGTGGACAGATGTTGTTGGACTTGCCTCCCATCAGTGCCAGCCAAAGTATGGCTGATAGTCAGGGTTGATAGCTTGGTAGTCCAAGCTTGGTAGCCACAGATTCTCCATCCTTGATCTAAAGGGTTGATACAGTATGTGGTTTCCTACAAATTCAGGGCATTCATTACTCTTGAAATGATTTATTTTAAAGAGGTGGGAGTTTGGAACATTAAGAAAGAGAATCCCTATCTCACTCCCTATCTCCCAACTCTCAACCTGAACCCTATCTCTCAACTCAAATCAAGCCTTATCTCTCATCTCAAATCAAGCCCTGTCTAACTCTCTCCCTCAGAAACCACTCCTTTTATTCTCCCTCCCAAAGTGCTGCTCCTCTCCCCTCTGTGGCTAGCTGACTTTGTAGTCAATTAGTGAGAGGCTCCAGAAATCTGGTGGAATTTCCGAGGGACTGCATCACCAGACTCTGGTCTGGCTCTGCTGTCCGTCACAGCTTGCCGGAGCCACAGTGGGGCATTATTTGGTTCTATACTCCAGTTGCTATATTGGGATATGAGACTGGACAAGCAGATAATGGAACATCAGCCCTGGTTTGGATTATCTATCCACTTCACAGTCAGCCATCATTTCTGGCAATAGGT
Source organism: Darevskia mixta (assembly GCA_034641385.1). Taxonomy (NCBI): domain Eukaryota; kingdom Metazoa; phylum Chordata; class Lepidosauria; order Squamata; family Lacertidae; genus Darevskia; species Darevskia mixta. The sequence goes on from JAWWNH010000030.1 coordinate 1,559,417, forward strand.
GCTCTCTCTAGGCAGTTCTGAGTCACACCAGCCTATGCTGATGCAGCGGCAGAAGTCCATGATGTAAGACCCCTCATCATCTCAAAACAAGCACGAGCTTGTTATGAGCCAATATGAGGTCTGAATCCTGGCCCTTCCAGGAATCCACAGACCCGTAATGACTCTGCTGATTACCTGCCAGCCAGTTTAAAGAAGAATGGGGAATTTTTGAATTTGAGAATAGAGAAGCAGGGCAGCCTGTGAGTCAAAACAGAGAATGAGTAGTCCTAAATACAGGGCACTATATCTCCCTCAGCTGTTTTTTACTCAAGAGGTAATTGCATCCCTTTTGGGCAGTGATGGCTAACCTTGACACCCCAGATGTTTTGGAACTACAACTCCCATCATCCCTAGCTAACAGGATCAGTGGTCAGGGATGATGGGAGTTGTATTCCCAAAACATCTGGAGTGTCAAGGTTAGCCATCACTGCTTTTGGGGGTAGATAGAGGGAAACACTGAGATGTGAAGGGGTATAAGGCAGGAAAGGTGTTGGCTGTTTATTGGATTAATTTTTGGAGCAGTGTCTACAATTGTTCTTGCTTTAGAGAGCCTTAGCGATCAGGTTTCTGGAGTCAAAGTCATTCTCTGAATAAAATTCTGTGAACAAGAGGTTGCAGTCAGGGCAACAGCCTTATTAACGAAATCATGCAATTGGCAGCTACTAAGGTTGTATCCACGATCCTCTATACTCCCAGTAGCAAAGCAGAAAACAAAACAGTAACACAAAGAGTAACACAAAACAGAAACCAAAGGTAGCATAGCAACAGCAACTCATCAATCACAGCATTGTGCATCAATGCCTCACATTACTCACACATGGAAGGCACCAATCAACACATGGCAATGGCAGAACAATTTCATGGCATTGCCCTAATCACTGTACACTCCCACAACTTATACAACACCATAGTCATCCATGGAGATAGCACTAGGTCACGGCTACCTCATCAGGTACCGTGGCACAATGAAGAAGAGTGTAGAGACAAATATATACAGCCACAAGCTTCAGACTTTCCCCCCAGAGAGCAGTTTGCATCCTACTCACAGTAACCCGTCTTTTGCTAGGCAAACAGACAGGCCCAGACATGGAAAGGCTGACATTCCGATCCCAACAGTCAGCCAGTTCCCTGGTCAATTCAGTAGGAAGCATGCATTGAGAACCCACAGGCGCCCCAGGAAAAGGGATTTCAGTCTCACAGAGAGCAAATTGCTCCCACCTAGAGAATCACCAGAACACTCTGGCTAGCATAGTTGGAGAAGCCAGGACTCACGGTGTTTTGTTCGGGAACCCTGACTCCCAAACAACCTGGGTTTCTCATGTGTAAGTTCAAACCCTGGATGAAGTATCTCAATAGGCATTAAGTGCCAACTTTTAAATGCCTGCTGATTTTTTTTATTCTGCCAGGCCTATGCAGGCAATTAATAATATACCTTTCAACAAAGGTTAACTTTTGTCTCTTGTTAACTTGTTAAAATGGTTTTTATTGTTTAGTTTTACGTTTTAATGCCACCCCTGGTATTATATGTAACAGTACAAATAACCACAATGAGTTTCTTTCTTTCATAAAAAATTGCTACCCAATTAATCAGGGGCACATTTAAACTGATTACCACATTTTTATAAATTAAGCTAACTAATCTACCAAACCTGGCAGCATTAGTGTGATGCCCTTCTGATTGTAAACACACCCACTGCTACTGAAAACTGGCTACATTACAAGGTAAGCTGGCAATCCAATCCCTGATTCTGACATCCATACACCAAGCTTGCCTCCTACCTACCTACGGGAAGTGCCAACTGGCTAAATTCCAGATCCAACTCCTTTTCCAAGCACTTCAAAACTTGTGCCTGTGCTGATCAGTTCCTGTTGCTAGACAGCAAGAACATTTTCCACACAAAGCAACAAGTTTGCTTCAAATCAATTAACACTCCTTAGCCACACAGCACTTTAGTTCAACCGTGACAAAACATATTCATACTGCAAATGTAAAGTGCTTAAAACCAGTTCTCTCATAGAACAATAGTTCCTAGGTTCTATACAAAAAAGTGAAACCAGCTATAAATTTGTGGTGCTGGCATATTTTGCTTCTCTTCTAGTTGCAGGAGGAAGCCTGAGAAGCCCCACCCCAAACCACTGGAAATCCTTCTGAGATTTGACCAGACTTGTTTTCAAGTCTACTTTGTGAACTTCAAGTCTAAAACATCCTTTTTACAATGGCCATTGTTCTCAAGATGCTAAATTCTGCAGCCAAAGCATCTTCTGTACTTGTGCAATGTAATCATGCAGTAACACATGCTCATAAATGTCTGCCTCTAGTTCAATAGTAGAGCCATGCTGGATAAATGCACGCAGTGAATACAAAACTGAAAAGCACTGTGGGGAGAAAGCAGTAGCAGACTGGCATTAATGTGTGAGTGAGAGAGAGAGAGAGAGATAGCGCATTGTAAAGAAATAACTTGAGGGAGGCAGTGTATTCTTATGTAGTTTCAGATGCTCTCAGCTCAAAGTTGTAGATACAGTAGGTTATTTTTGCAGCAGAATCCCACTGAGGTGTGAGCAGCTGCCTATTCCTGTTGTCATCTTAGCAGTGATCAGTTATTAGATCTGGACAGCCACCTTGTGGGTTTTGAGTGAAATTGCAGTTGGGAATGAACATTAATTTGAGTTCCTTTTGTCCCCGTTTGGTACCTAAAGCATAATGTATGAATGGGACCAATATATGCAACTTTATAGAATTCGTGTACATATACAATTAGAAGGTAAAGAGTAATAAGCAGCCTGAAGAATTTGCCTGATTGAAATTTCATAGGACTCCATAAATATGTTGCATTAGTTTTTATTCAAGGTAGGCCACTTATTTCACTTGACAAAAAAGAATGGATGGGATGTATTGTCAAAGTGTTTTAGCAGCAGCTTTATGCAGAAAATTAATCAGGTTTCTTTTTGGTGTATGGTACTGTCTCCTGCAGGTCCTTGATAGCTGGCTTGAGGCTACCCGATTTTACAAGTGTTTAATCCATTTCCATTCTTTTGCTGGTGCAGATCTTTGCTTTTAGCTTCATACGTACTTGAATTTGCAGTTCCTCCCTCCTTGAATCTCCCCTTGGACCATGAGCGTAGCTGGGGCGGGACAGCTGCCACCCTAAATCAAATAAATCAATAAAAATACTTAACTGAGGTTCTGCCTCCCCTTACATAAAGCCTTCCCTCCCTAACATAAATCCTGGCTACGGCCATGTCTTGGACCACTGAAGCTTGCTTTGTGCCCCACAAGTCTAATCACAAAAATCACATTCTGTCACTGCACCATCTCCCCAGGGCATGTACAATGCCATGTCATAGGCTCCCTGGGATACCATAACCTAAAGTGAACATTATGAACTATTGAAGCTCTTTTGAGACTTCAGGGCTGGTTAGTGCTAGTTTCTGGACTTCAGCGAGTTCCTCTGGGAAGATTCAGGTCAGCCCAAGACATTTTGCTGTCGGAGGTGGAACAGCAATTGATCCCCACACCCAGGTCAAAGTGCATAGCATCCAAGGCAGGTCAGATTACAGAAGGGCCGTAGCTCAGTGGTAGAGCATCTGCTTTGCATGCAGAAAGTCCCAGGTTCAATAATCCCTGGCATCTCAAAGTAGGGCTGGGAAAAGCTCCCAGCCTCAAATCCTAGAAAGCCACTGCCAGTGAGTGTGGGCAGCAGGACTGGCGGAAAAAGCGGTTCAGCGACGGGGAAGGGACGAATCACTGAGCCTATAAAAAGCGGCCCGCGGCGAATAAGAAGTACGAAGGCTCCCATAGGCTGGCGGCGGGCGGCTCTTGCCCAATAGGAGCTGCAGCTTTTCCAGCGGAGGACGCGCTCCGCGGCGGCCGCTTTCCGCGCTTCTGATTGGCCGGCTGCCTCAGGTAGGCGGGTCAGGCCGCCGCTTCCCCGAAGCGTGCGCTACGCAGCGGAGCCGAGGCACAGCCGGGTCCTTCTGTCCAGGAAGTGTCGGCGTTCCGTGGCGGTGTTGGCGAGACGGGTGAGGTCGAGGTTGGACGTGGAAGGGGAGGCTCCGCCCTTTCGCCCTATTTGGGGTCGTAGGGCTTGTGGGCCGCTTGTGTAGAGGTAGGTGGGACGAGCCGGCGGCGCCTCCTCCTCCTCCAGCGGAGCTCTGTGGCTGCCCCGCAAACGGGGCGCTTGTTCCGCCGGAGCCTCCGGGGTCCAGCTCGTCAAGAGCTGAATTCCCGTTTTCCTTTTCTTTTCCGGGAAGGGGCTGCTGTGCCGCGATGTGCGGAAGTGCAGCAGATGAAGCTTGCCCTACGCAGGGAGGATCTGATAGAGAGCGCTTCACCTGCTGGATTTCTGCCTGCCATGGCGCAGGAGCCCCTTGGGGGAAGAGAGAAGAGGCTGGTCATTTTAACCTCCTTGTGTGGAGGAAGACAGTTTGCCTGCCTCCCAACTGCTGAGCTAGCAGGCCAGAGCATCCCTTGCTGTTTTGTTTCCCCCCTTTTGATTCATCCGGAGTGACCCAGGTAGTGACATTGCCCATATCAAATAAGTTGCAGAATATGATCTGATCATTCCTCTCTCCACCTGAACGTGTTCCTCTTGTGTCGCAGATGCACCCCACATCCTTGGATGCTGTGTTCTGAGTATCACTTCATGTGGGCCGCTTGTCCCTTGTCACCCTGGACCTGCCCTGCCAGAGTAGCTAAAGAGGATTAAAAGAATGGATTCTCTTTGGGCCTTTGATGCATGTTTATGGATAGATATTTTAATATGTGTTTGCAATTGGGGGTGTATAAAATAAATTATTAGGCCAGATTAATTAGCACAGACTGTCTGCATGCCTTTTGATGTATATGGCATAGGGCAGGGGTCGGCAACCTTTAAGACAAAAAGAGCCACTTGGACCCGTTTCTGAAGGGGAAAAAAAACTGGGAGCCGCTTTTCGCGCCCTAGGCGAGGGGGCGGGGCCATGTGACGTCATTGCGCATGACGTATGGTGCCCCGCCCCCTGCCGCCCCGCGCCGCCGCGATTTAGGCAAGCGTCCATCAGGAGCCTCCTGATTTATTTCCTCTTAGGAGAAGGAGAAGGAGAAGTTGAATCCAGTGAAGTTCTACCCAGAATAGAGCCACTGAAATTTATGAAAAACTTAGTAAATTGTGCCCATCAATTTCAATGGGTTTGTGCTGAGTAGGATTAACACTGGATACGACCTAATAATAATAATAATAATAATAATAATAATAGATCAAATGTGAACCGCTGGGTAGTCTAGTCAAAATGCAGCAGATGAAAAGGCCGGCTGAGAAGAGAAAGTCAGAAGGTGGGGAGGGGGAGAGACCTGTAACTAAACACCATTCAGATTGCTTTGACTCCTAAGAGTCTTTTGCTCAGAGGCAAAAGAAAAGTAGCCCTGGCCTACACGAAGAAGTCAGCCGCGAGAACCGGGAAGGGCTAATAATAAGAGGGTGCTTTAAGAGGAAAATAGTGAGAGCCGTAAAAGCAAATAAATAAATAAAACACACTACAATACAAAGCCTGCCGCATCTCCACCCGGAGGAGCCGCTTGTTAGGTAACTTTTCCTCCCTCTGCTAAACAGCGGCGGCGGCGCTTGGGAATTTCCCTGCTCGCCTGCCCGAGTGCTAAAGAACAGCTCCTTTGCTGGCGGCGGCGGCGCCTCCCGTCCCACCCCAGGTTTCCTCACGCCCTGCTAGGGCTGGGGATCTGCTTGGCTTACCGGCATCCGCAGCTCCTGTAATCCGGCGCAGTGACGGAGCAGAGAGAAAGGAGAGAGAGAGAGAGAGAGAGAGAGAGAGAGAGAGAGAGCCCCAGATCGAGGCGGCGCGCAGGGCGGAGGGATGGATGGCTTCCCTGAACGCAAGGCAAGCCCTAGCCTCGCTCGCTGCCTCCGGGGTGCCCTCAGGAGCCCAGCGCGTCCCGCCCGCGATCTGGACGTCGTTGGGGGATCCTCGCCCCCCTGCAATACACAGAGTTGTGTACGCAGCGAACTGCCCGGCCAAGGGGGATCGGGGTGGGAAGGAGGCGAGAGAAGAGAGAAGACTCTTTCCTCCCTTTCTCTCGTCCTCTCTTCTTCTTTCTCTTCTTCTCCTTCCTCACGCTTTTTAAAATCTCCGCTTCCTTCCTTTGGGCTTCCAAAGCGAGATCTGGGGACGATGGCAGAGCCCGGGAGGGTGGATGAAGAGAGGAGCCAAGTTCAACTTTTTCCTTTCGGAAAGAAAATGCCCCACCAGAGGATCCCGCTCTCCTTCATCCCCTTCGCTCCCCACTCCACCCGACACTCCCCCTCCCTCCCCTCCCGGGATGGTCTGGGGAGGGTTTTACACACACACACACACACACACACACACACACCAGCTTTTGTGTGCGCGCGCGTTTCGCTCTCCCTCCGGCCCTAGACAGGCAGCGAGTGAGCGCAGCATGATAATGAGCTGTCAATTGCCCAGCCAGGAAGCGGGAGGAGGAGGAGGAGGAGGAGGCGCTGCTCTCGCTCTCGGGCTCCGCGCTCGGCTCTGGTTTGCCGTCGACGCGCCCGTCGCAGCTCGCCAACTTCTCTTTCTCTCTGCAGCTCGCTCTCCCGCCGCCCCCCGACTACACACACCGACGCGACGGGAGGGAAAGGGGAGCGGGAGAAGGCACGCCACCCCGGAGCCGCGGCAAAGCTGTAAAAGAGCCACATGCGGCTCCGGAGCCGCGGGTTGCCGACCCCTGGCATAGGGTTACAGGGGATGTTTCCCCACCCTGACTCCCAGGTGGCTGTTGTTTGCAAAAGGAGGAGATGCTTTTGAGGAGCTTTCCCATGGCTCTGCACCTCTTGGGACATTCTGAGATTTGTGTGTTGGCTCTCCCTTTCATGCAGGTTCTGGAGCCTCAGTGGGGCAAAGGTGACACCTGTTGTAGGTATCTCCGTTTCTCATGACTTGCCCAGTCATAGTGAATGCAGTTCCTTTGTATGGGGGGATGTGGGCACTGCCCTTCCCAAAGGTCATCTCTGTTGTTTCCTTCACACTAGGGGTGGGAAAGAGTTGACTGTTTTGATTGTTCATTTTTTGTGTGTGTTCCTCTCGACCTTCACTTCTACAGTATGCAGGTTCCAGAGCGTGAGGGTGGAGCAACCACAGGGAATGGACTGGACAGCCCCACGGCTTCCGATTCCCAGCCAGGTTCTCCTTTGCCACCCAAGCCCCCTTCCTTGGATCTCTTCAATCTAGTAGTATCCTACAAGCGACTGGAGCTGTACTTGGAACCACTGCAGGATATTGCGGAAGGGGTGTGGTTCCTCCTCAGGTTGGTGCCCAACTACTTAGTTGCACCTTGTGGGTGATGGTTGTGGTGGAGCTAGAGAAAAAAAATATTTGTTGTCTCCTGCCATGTTGGAGGGCAGAAAAGCACAGGCTCTTTGGGAGTCTCACTTTTGCACGTGGGAGAAGAAAGAGAGGAGTCCTCCTGGCCAAATACTAAATTCCACTTTTTCTAAGAGATAACCAAGCATTCAGCATGGGAAACACTGTGTGCAGTTGGGCTTAAACAAGATATGCTGCTGCATTTGTGACTTGGCTAGTGTCTGTGGCTGATTGCAACATTCCCCCCTTTAAAAAAATACCCTACCCTTACCTTGCTTTTGTCTTCATTCAATCTAATTTGATTTATTTATTATACCATTTTTCTGTGTTACTGTGCTCAAGGCAAGTTAATGTACTCCATGACCCGAGACTTACACTTAGGCTTGCCCTTTCCATCCCCACCATTCTCATGTTCATACCTCATTTGTACAGCTAAATATCCTTTTGGAGTGGCAATAAATGCTTGATCATGTATGTTTCACAGCTGGCAGATGCCTCTCTGCTCCCTCCTTACTTGCCTGGGCCTCAACTTTCTGCTGCTGACTCTTAGTGAAGGTGAGAAATGTTGGACTTTTGTGCTGGGGACCCAATAGGCCTCCTTTCAGGTATGATGTGAGCCATGGGGGATTGATCCTGTGGGGAATGGAATATGTTATTGGGGGGAGATTATGAGGGCTAGCAGTACCAATTGTGAGAGGTAGTAAGGAAATGGAGTGACTGGCAGGCAGATGGGCCTCCTTTCAGGTGGTTTATGGGGTAGTACATAGGAAGCTGCCTTATATCAAGTCAGACCATTGGTACCGGGTATGTCAAGCTCATTATTGTTGACAGTGACTGGCAGCAGTTTTCCAGGTGTTGAGAAAGAAGACATTCCCCTTCCTACCTGGAGATACCAGGGATTGAAACTGGGGCCTTCTCTGTTCAAAGCAAATGCTCTACCACTGAGCTATAGGTGATAATGGTACAGGTGTGTTGTGACTGGGGTGGTCAAATGATCTCTGCATCTATTCCACCTTTCATTCCAGCTGCGTGGTATGGGCTTTGTGTCCTACTGATCTCGGTGCCAGCCATGCTGGGCTACCTGCAGGAGACATGCCGCATCCGTCTGAGTGAAGAAGAGCTGGCACGTCGTAGGTACCACAGTGTGCGGCGTGAGGATGTGAGGAAAGTTCAGCTTGCACGACATGAGGCTGTGACTGAAGTGAAGAGCTTGTAAGTTCTCTTAGGGAAGGATGGAGAAAATGAGTTGACCCCTTTGAAGTATGTGATTGGAGGGATGCTTCTTGGGCTTGTTCACACTACACATGTTTTTCCTGATGGGGAATATTACACTCGTTCTGAATCCACTGGGCTTAATAGTAAACCCATTGCAAGATCGAGATTTCCACCCCTTCATTGTGTTTTTCTCTTGTTTGATTTTTGTAACTATTTTTCTGTATTTTGTGTGAATATTTCCATTGTAGATCAGTAATGTGCAATTGTTACCCTGAATAGTGGGAGCAATTTAGCCTGCAGAACTAATTTATTGACCTTTCTGTGTCACAATTTGTGTGGTATTCCACCATTCCCCTTCTTTTGTCTTCTATGATTTCAGCCTCTTCACTTACAATGACTTTTTCATCTATTTTTGACCAGCTGATTTTTCCTTTGGAGTTTTTATTTCTCCCAATCATTTGTGTGTGTGTTTTTTACACAAGGGATATTTCAGGTGCACAACTACATAGCACTGAAGTTGTGCCCAGTAGGGCACAATAATCCATTTCTTCTTCTGCTGCTTCTTTAACCATGCACTTGTGCAGTTGAAGAGCTGTGCACAACTGTACAGAGTTGATTTTTTAATGTTTAAGTAAACAGCTGCACAGGCACTAGCACAGGCCGGTCTATGTGATGGAGGCTTTTTCGGGGTGGGAAGACAAGTGTCTTCCCAAATGGACCCTATCACGGATACCGCCCACAGCATTCTAACAAATGCATTACACTGTTGGCCAGCAACACAGGCGTTTGTGTCAAATCTTAGTGGTCGAGGGGGAAGGTTGGGACTATGTTTAAGGATAGCCCATATGATATTGCAGGTGCTATCCATTTCAGCATTGCTGTGGTGCAAGAATTGTGTCATGACTGGGGGGAATATAATTGCACAGTAACGTTGTGTGTGTGGAAGATAGCGGTGACCCCACTTTTAAGACACTGGGAGAGCAGTGCTGACTCCTCCTCTAGATTAGCTACCCTCCAAGGTGCCTTACTGCACTACTGCCATTCACCCTTTGGGGGCATTGCACACCCTTGCTAGTTGGGAGTGTGGCTCTAGGAGGAAGAGTTACTAAGCATTTACATGACTCTCCTGCCCATGCCGCAAAGTACTTCCTCCTTCCAGGACAGTGGATCGATTTCAATCACCAGGCAAGAAGCCTCATTTTTAAATCATTGATTTTAATCAACTTTTCCATTTGTACAGTTATTTTCCCCAAGAAATGGGTGTTTTTGCTGCTCGATAGAGCTATTAAAACATATCGATTCACAACTAAATGCAACCGTTGCTTCAGATTTACTACATTTATTACCTACTTATGAGGAAGACACACTACTGGTGTATCCTTTTGTTTAAGAAATAATGGATTTTGATTATTATTTTTTTAAAATAGTTTTTTTTATTGACATACTATTACTTCAGCATGTCTGTACAGACAAGGATTTGCAAGTCAAATTTTAGAAGACCTCAGAATTTTCCTAAGCCAAGGTCTGACGGTTAACTGCTCTGATCGATGTTTTATCAGGACACAACACTTTATCAGAGTGCTGTGAATTCAGAAAGCGGCTCATTTTTTGAGACCTGCAACTTAGATAGGGAGAAGCAGCTGGAATCCAAGGGCAAGTTCTCCTTTCCCCCATTACTTCCCTACCCAAAGCTGACTATGCCAGTAGGCACTTTGTCAGCATTTTGCACAAGGCATTGGAGCCTGATAGCCAACCCATCCATCATATGACTCACTGTGTTGTAGCCAGTGAACTCAAATCTCTTTCTTTATGGGAGTCTGCATTCTTTCATCTAAAAGTTAAGAACAGAGGTGCCATGTTACTACATGCCCCTTTAGTATATAGGGTCCAGGCAAGCCGTGGTTAGGATTGCACTGTTAGTTTTGCGGCAACTCTGAAGTTAGTTGTCATTATTCAGATTTGTGGCTATAGGAAAGAGATGCCCAAGATTGCCTCCGCAGTGGATGTGAACCCAGGGTCTCCTATACTCCACAGACAGAGTGCTGGACTCCAGATCATACTGGCTTTTATCCCTCTTGTTAAACTTACACAGTTGCTTACTGTATCCAGCTTGCCTGCCTGGAGCTAGCTGACATAGGAGGTTCATCCTATGCAGGGCTCATCCTAACTATGCCCTGTGTGGATGAGGGAATCTTCAACCCTTTCTCTGCAATTGTTGAACTGAATGAGGGGCTGGGGATCACTTTTCTCCATTTGTGAAGCTTGGGCATAGGTTGCTGCAGCGGCTGTGAGGTTCTGAGCAGGGGGGCCTGAGGAACATGTTTAACTCTGCTGTGATCTCCTTTTCCAGCTTAATCCAATTAGAGGCCCTCTTGAGCCGGCTGTGTGGCAGATGTGAGGCTGTCTATCGCGTCATCTACTGGGAGAACCCTTCTCTTTCTTCACAGTGAGTGTTGCCTTAGGAATACTTCGTGGGAGCTAGGTGTCATGGGCTGGTTGGATGCAGAGGAATGGTGGGAGGAACCAGCTGGGGAAGCCACAAGGGAAGAAGGCTCAGAGCCCTGGGATTGGTGGTGGGATGATGATGATGATGATGAGTGGTCAGAGGGAGGAGGAGGTGTCGGAAGCTGAACAGGTAACAGGACTTAGTGAGCTGGGAGAGTCTGTGACAGACAGACATCCAGAATCAGGAGCAGAAGCTGAAACAGGAGAGGAGGCAGAGAGAGTCTGGCTGGGGAAGGTGGCATGAGTGTCTCCCCCTCCTGCTGCAACAAGCTCCCCTCCCCCCTGGTCTCCCAGAAAGAGGTATGAAAAGGGTGGAGGAGAAGTTAGTTTTGTGCTGGTGCAGTCTTAGATTGCTTGGGGAAAACCTGGAGAGGAGGGAACTAAGGCAGCTGTGAACTAAGGCAGCTGTGAGCAGTCTTCATGGGGCAAGACCTGCTGGAGATGAGTTGCATTGCTCATTAGGCAGATCCTGCTTTTGCTAATAAAGAGTTAACTCCAACTTGTTCGGTGTTATTTACTGCCAGCTCGCTCCTGTCACTGGGACATTGCTGCCTTGCTGCTTTGCGGGGTTTGCAGGCTTGGTTACTGGGTCACTTTACAGGGGTCCGGGGTCCCTGCCTTCCCCCTCATATTGGGCAGGTGTCCATGCCCATATATATCTTGGCTGGTGTGTTCATGGGGAAGCTATCTGGCTGCATCTGGCTAAACAGGTTTGTCCAGATTGAGGGGAGGTTATTTTGCTTGAAAGGTAGGCAAAGGGAGGTGATGTCAACATCATCATCATCTTATTTGTATGCCGCCTTTCCACAGTTAAAACAGTGCTCAAGGCGGCTTACAATATGAAAAGATTTACGTAGCTACAAACATAGCAAAGTAGTCATAAAAATAAATAAAACACATCAAAAACTACATAACCAAACTGAACAATTTCCACATAAAAATAAAGATACAAAAATTTGATATCAATAACAGTAAAAACTCTGGACAAAACTTTCCCCAAAATACCCCAGTCCTTGCTGGGCAGCAGCAGCAGCAGCAGCAGCAGCAGCAGCAGCAGCAGCAGCAGTTCTTATGAAGCCTGTCAGGCCCCACTCTAGGACAGGTGGAGAGAGGCAGGAACGGAGCCCTTACGCTCCCAGCAGGTGCTCTCTGTTCCATATCCAAGAGTGGTGGGGGCCTGGACAGGCTTGAGGTGCTCTCAAGCCACCTGGCTGTCATCCTGATGCCTAGGTGTGTGTCATGCCCTTTCTGCTCCTTTTTTTGCCCAGGTTTTATGGGATGCTGATGGCTTCCGTTTGTGCTCTCTACCTGCTGCCCTTATGTTGGGTCTTTGTGCTGCTCAATAATGCTCTTTTCTTGGGTAACGTGGCATTTTATCAAGGTAAGAGATTGCTCTTCTCTCCTGTAACATTCTGTTCCATTGGAACCTTGGGGAAGTAAGCTGCAGCAGCTGACTGGAGTCAGGGTTCCCCGGGGTCAAGGCTTTCTTTGCTGTAGATCTGTGCGAGGCAGGGATCTGTGTTGCACCCACCCCTGCTGCTACCCTATCTTATTCCAAATTAGGGCAACAGTGTGTAGCTGCCAGCTGCCCCAGTCCCATAAACAAGCTCTTTAGCATTCAAGAGACCCGAGTAGTCACTCTGTTCCTTAGGTACAGCTTAGTAGTGGAAGCTTTTTCCATTTAGAGGTGTCCCAGTGGGGAAGCAGGTCTTGGGATGCTAAGGATAAACTGCCTGTTGCAGAAAACGGGGGGTTCTCACAAGGGAGACAGTCCTTTGCTGGAAAACAGTTTTGGTGTGTGTTGTGAACATTAGCCCTTTGAATGCATCTCCTTCTGGAATTTTGTTTGTGTGGGATGGTGGCAGGGAAAAGTGAAAACAGGCACGAACCTATTCAGAGCACAGCTCTTTTCACAGTGCCCACTCAGAGTGAAGGCACTGCTTCCTGGCCTCACTTTGAATAGGCTTTGTGAGGATGCTGGAGCAGTGGCCAAGGGGCTGTGAATATCGGCAAACAGTTGCAACCGACCCCCAAACAACACAAATAAGTAAATCTGGGTGGGGAGATTGGGGTGGGGGGTTCAGGGAACACTCCCATCTTCTGAGTTTTGTGCTGAAAATCTGTGGTGGAGAATATTTACTGCGGTGGTAGACAGCCTTTTCCCCTATCTACTGAGGAGCTATGGGGTTATGCACAGTTCTGTCTGGGAGTGAGATTAGTGCTAGAGAACTGGGGGATTCGGGTAGGCCTACTAGTGTTTTAAATACCATTAGCTACATTGGACATTGGTCACTGGTGTGCCAGTATCTACTTCTTGGGTGTTTGGGTTGGAGATAGGCTTGAATGCCATGCTGTTCCTCCAGTGCTGAAAGCCTGTGCTGTTTACTGCACGGCTTTCCTGAGCTTCTAATGAATGTCCAACCATTACCCTTTCCCTCTCCCTCCCTAGTGTTGCTGGAGCTGAAGTCTGCTGTAGAGCAGCGTTTGGGCCTGAAGCCCGTTGCTAGGACTCCAGAGCCAGTGGAGCTGGATGCTGGAGAAGTCGGGTCTGGATCCCTGCCGGACCGGACACCTACGCCCACTAGTATCGAGGTAAGGCATGGCAGAAGAATAGACGGGTCTGTGTTGCCCACTTCCAAATAGAATGAGAATTGATATGCTCATCCAAAGTGCCCAGAGAGTGTTGTTTTATCTTTTGGAAACACCTGAGGTCATAGTTCATCCTGGCCTGCATAACAGTCTTATCAGCTGGTGGCTTCGTAGTTGATTCCACATCTACAGTCCTAGGAAATGTGTCCCAGGCCGGAGCACAGAAGACAAACTTCCCTCTTGCTTCTGTTGGTTGTGGTTCCATGTATCTCTCCGCCACCCCTCCCAGTCTTCTGTAGGATATGGAATGATGGAAACTGCGGCCCTCCATATGTTGTTGGACTCGGATCCCCACCAGCTTCAGCTGGCCTGGTCAGTGATGTTGCCCAACAACACTTGGAGGACCACAAGCCATAGTGTGCAAAGTAAGGTCCCGATGGGAGTGGCAGAGAAATTTTGAAAGGGGTAAAGCTAGGCATCGTGGATGAAAACCTCCCAGACCCTGTTCCCAATCTTGGCCCTGGAGAAGTAGGGCCTCAGTTTTGTCTACACAGGTACGTCTCTTTAGGGCAGCTGCCATCCTTGTTCTGTCCCCTTCTTGCTACTTTTCAGAGTTCCCAAACTTTTTAGTCGCAGCTGGTTATGGGGAGGTACACCTGGAACCTACTGTTGAAATGTGGAGCCTCCAAAATTGTGCCTGGCTTAATTTTCTCCAGTTTGGTGCTTAAAAGTATAGTTATGTTTTCAGCTTGTCCCTGTCTCTCTTTTTTTAAACAACTTAGCTAAGTTTACATGAAAATGTAAAAGGGCAATGCCCTTCTCTCCCTTCACACAGCTCTTCAGGCAGTCTTCACTGCTTGTCCCTGTGTTTCCCCTTTGTGCTGCCCATTAAGGCATTTCAGGATCTGCATGCCAGCATTGTTTGGGGTCTTGTGTATTGCAAACTGCCATGGTAATAAATAACTATGTCCAGGCAGGAGGGGAAATGCATCCTTGTAGCTTCCATGTTACGCTTGCATTTTGGTAGCTGGAATAGGATGGGTCCATCTGTGTAGCACCCCTCTTGGATTCATTTACCACTGTTACAAGGACTGGTGGGCCTTGCTTCCTTAGTCTTGTAACATCAGAACAGCCTCCTGGATCAGGCCATTGACCCATCTGGTCCGGCATCCTGTTCTCACAGTGGCCAACCAGATGACTGTGGGAAGCCAGCAAGCAGGATTTGAGCAGAAGAGCACTTGCCCCTCCTGTAGTTTCCAGCAACTTTCATTCAGAAGCATTGCTGCCTCCAGCTGTAACGTCGTTTGTTTCCCCCATAGGATTTGACCCCTGGCAGCGTGGAGGAAGCAGAGGAGGCAGAGCCTGATGATGAATTCAAGGATGCTATTGAGGTATGTGCCCTGAGAGAGCCTCCTAGGGCTTGGACTGACCTGTGCTGTGGTGGAGTCAGGTGATGTTGCTAGGCCATTAAGTTTAAGGGGGCGCCCTTCATCCTGTCACTTAAGGGCTGCGAGTGGCAGCACGTCAGAGTCCATGTCTGTGATGCAGTGAACATTTTGGTATGGGGAAGAGAGAGAGAAATAGGGGACTTTAGACAGTGTGCTTTTCTGGAAATGGGGACACCAGAAAAGGTGAAGGCTAGCTTGGGCTGGGCTCTTCTGGACACCATCTCTTGTCTTTTCTCTTTGCTGCGGGAGCAGGAGACTCAGCTGCTAGTAATGGTGAGTGCGGGAGCTGGGCCACCCTGCCTTTGAGCCAAAACTCACTTCAGTTGCTCATGCAAAGCTGATGTCTTTGCTATGTTCTTTGCCCTGGTTGTGCCCACCTTCCCAAGCTGGAAACCTGGCTGCAACCCTTCCACCAGCTCGGCATTTTGTGTGTTGCCCATGGTTAGCCCAGCCTTTCCTTGCCTTCAGCGCTTTGTCTGTGGGTGGTGCGCCCTTGTCCTCCTGCCCCAGAGTAGGCACTGTGTGAACCTGGCTGCTCCTTGACAAGCTTCCCTCTCCGCCTTCCCAGGAGGACGACGACGTCTCCCACTGCTCAGCGGAATTCGACATGGGCCTTCCTGACAACCCCTTCATGATGAGCAAGAACGAGGTGATTCGCAGCAGGGTGTCACGGCTGACGGAGCGGCTGCGGAAGCGCTACCCAACCAACAATCTCGGTACAGGATTTGGGAGGGGGTGTGGAAGGGGCAGGAGTGGATGGTGCCGTGGGACGTGGGTCTTGTTGGGACTGAAGCGGGAACGGTGTAGGTGAGCTTTCCTCAGCCTGGTGAGGAAACCTGCTGCCCTTCAGATGCTTTAGCCTGCAGATCCAACCAGCATGGCCTTGTTGGTTAGGGCTAATGGTGCTGTAGTCCAAAACATCTGGGGGGCGCCTGGTTGTGGAAGGGGGGTGGAGAAGATTGGCAGAATGGGAAGACACTGGCCCAGTTGCTGCCACAGAGGAGGCCTGCCTGATGTTGGATGCCAGAAACATGCCATTGTTCCCAGGGCTGTATGTCCTTGGTGCTTTAAAAATGTGTGTGCTGAGGTCACTTCTGATTGTGAAATATTGTTGCAGAGGAATCATTTTACAGGCAAGGTGTGGGTGGGGTGGGGTGAAGCACTAACATTTTTACAAATAGCTCCTTAACTCCCCTTTTTTTCATTACCCCCGGAAACTGGACTTGTGAGTTCCTACTTGCCAGTGTAACATGTCATTCTGCCCTGAGAGAGATATGAGCAAGTGAAGCTGAGTGGTTATTTGTACCAGGCAGGCCCAAGTCTTTGTTCCTATTCCAAGTCTAGCACTTGATCACTTATGCCACACTGGAATCTCATCCTGATGATGCCAAATTCCACATTTATATGGTTTACGGCCATCTGTGCTCTTGGCACAACTTTGCGGAGTGGGGGATTGACATCACCTGGGAGGTGCAGTGTGCGGACCCATTTCAAATCTCCTCGGATCAAGGGTCCTGAAGACAGCCCTCAGTGGGATGCTCTCTTGGCACGTGGGTCACCTGGATGAGCCTCCTGAACTGCCTAGTGGGGCAGTAGGTTGTGTTGGGGCTTTTAGTAGGGAAGGACTGTGGGCAGAAGTTGGGGCAGGGCAATATTTCTATGCAATTTGGTGGAAGAAGAGGCACCAGGTTTGACCGTTACATGTTTCTTCTCTGATTTTCCGCAGGGAACTGTGCAAGCTGTTCAGCCACTTTCTCTGTGTTAAAGAAGAGGGTGAGTCTCTGGCCCAGCATGCCCTCAGCTACTCCTTTCCCATTTCCTGCTCCCTTGCCTTGTGGATCTCAAGCCTGACCTCTTGAATCCTTGCATTTGAAGGAATGGCTTCTTGGGACCTTGTTCCTATAGCTGTGTTTGTCTCTCTTTCCTTCCCTCCAGCGGAGCTGCAGCAACTGTGGGAACAGTTTCTGCTCCAGGTGCTGTTCCTTCAAAGTTCCCAAGAGCTACATGGGGGCCACAGGTGAGTGAGGAGTGGGAGAGCGAGAGACGGCCTTTTTGGCAGGCAGCTTGGGAGTCGGCTCCTCCTCCTTTGTTCGCTTGCTGTTTCCCTTCCGGGGGGAATGGCTTGATGTAATTCTCCCTGTTTCTAATTAATGCTACAGTGGGGAGGTAGCAGAGGACAGAGGCTTTCTCTCTCTTGGGGTGTGTGGGGGCAAGTGAAGTGCTTGTTGGGTTCTGTGGGTGGAAAGCTGCCCCGCCCCCTTGGTGGGCCCTGAGTCTCTGATTGGTGCTTTCTACCGCAGCCCCTGATGCCCAGCGGGAGACTGTCTTCGTCTGTGGGCAGTGCAACCAAGCGCTCGTCAAGTGAGAAGCTGACCTGGAGCCCTGCCCTCTGCGGAATTCGCTCTGCGTCTCACCCCGTATTTGCCGACACTTGCGGGGAGCGAAGCAACAGCACCGTGCACTCCTTCCACTCTTCCCTGTACATCAAATAGGAAAGGGGCTGGTGCAGCTGCCACGTGTGCCCCCTCCCTCTGTGAGCAGCTGGCGAGAGGTCCTGCACTCATGATTAACTGCATAGTAGGAGACTCGTGCACTAGACTACTGTAGACTCTCCCTCCTTCCTCGACCTTGAAGCAAAAAAGTCCTTCGCCCCCGTTTTCCCTAGCAGGAAGCTGGCCTTCCTCACCTCGCAAGGTGGCTCATGGTATCTGGACTGCCAGGCATCTGTGTCTTGTGTTTCACTACTGAGCGAGGTGCTGCGTGTTTGGAAGGGGAAGCTGGGTCTTCCTCTGGGTGGCCTCTGTAAGTTGGCTCTGCTGTGTAAAGAAGGCAGACGTGTGTTGCCCCAAGCGGGGCTGATGGTGTTATGCAGCTGGACCTGTTTCCTACCCCTGTGTCAGATACGGATGGCATCTCTTCCCTCCCCACCATTGACGTTGCTCTTTCTAGATAGCTTTTAGCCAAAGCTCTTCAGTCTGGCCCAACCTGGAACTGGCATTCTCCTTCCCTTTGACGCTTTGCTGTGTTGGAGGGAGCAGAAGCTACTACAGCCAACGGGAGTTCATCACAAAGCCCAGCTGGAGGATTGAGGCAATCGCCTTCTGATGTGGATCTTTCTACAGGAGAGGAGAGGGGTTTTTTGTTTTTATTCTTGCTGCTCTCTAGCAGACTTACCCACACGCACACATGCATATATATAAATATATATATGACCAATAAATAGCGTCCTTGGCAAGTGGAGCCAGTGCTCCTAGTGTCTGAAATGGCTTTTGATGTGATGAAGGCGGAATGGGCAACAGGGGGGGTCCTCGTTATGCATAAAGCTTGCTGTGGAAACGAGCCTCAGGAGTGTATCTGCAAGGTGAAATCATCAAATCCGGGGGTGCTAGATGGAGCAGAATAGATGAGGCAACCGGGAGCAGCAGGGCAGAAGAAGGGAGACTGGAGCATCCAGGATGTCAGGATCTCAAAAAAAAAATAAAAAAAAAATGCAGACCACTGTGTTTTGAGAAATACATACAGGCTATAGTCTATTGAAAAGGGACATAGGTGGTGCTGTGGGTTAAACCACAGAGCCTAGGGATTGCTGATCGGAAGGTCAGTGGTTCGAATCCCCGTGACGGGGTGAGCTCCCGTTACTTGGTCCCTGCTCCTGCCAACCTAGCAGTTCAAAAGCCCGTAAATGTGCAAGTAGATAAATAGGTACTGCTCCAGTGGGAAGGTAAACGGCGTTTCCGTGCGCTGCTCTGGTTCACCAGAAGCGGCTTAGTCATGCTGGCCACATGACCCGGAAGCTGTACGCCGGCTCCCTCGGCCAATATTGCGAGATGAGCGCGCAACCCTAGAATCGTCCGTGACTGGACCTAATGGTTGGGGTCCCTTTACCTTTATAGTCTATTGAGGCAGGTGGGATGGAGAGCTGTAGAGGAGGCATGGATGTTGGCCTAGTTCCCGCACAATGTGTAAAGATGGACTAATGTTGCAAACTGGACCACTGTAAGTGGGGAGGTGTACTGGGAGTGCATGGCGACTCATTTTCCAGCTCTTTGGGGTGAAGCATTTTTAATTGGGGGTGGGGGGCAGGAACACACACAAGATACAAAACCAGACTGGAAATGGATTCAGGCCAAACAAAAGGTATTTTCCCACATGATATAGAATACAGCTCCTGGAATTCATTACTAAGAGCTGTGATGGCTGATAGCTTAAATAGCTTTAAAATTGTGCAGGGAGGCTCTGCAAGTGCAGGGGTCTCCCCACATCAGATGTTCACCCTCCGTGTGAGTGATGGGCCTTGGCTCACTTTCCCTAGGGATGAAGGAGAAGTTCAGTTCGGTATGTATCTGAAGCCAAATGGTATCAAACAATTCGTGAACTGAAAGACAGCGATCCTTTGAAATTCACACTTAGCTGAATTTTGTGATGCAGTTTTCCAGCCAAGCAATGTTTACAGAAATGCACATACTTGCGTGTGTGAAAAATGAAGTTGTTTGTGAAAATAGCATACAAAATTACATTATGTTAGGGGAAATTACTTGCAAAAATGTGTTCGTAAGTCAAAATTGCATATAACATGTCTATTAAGAGAAATGTGCACTAAAAGGCTGGTGAATTTTCCTGAGGATTTAAAAAAATTGCAAATTGCTGCAATGCGAAGAACTGAATTTAAGATTGGAAAAAAGAGAAACGGAGAGAATGAAATTGACAGATCCTTCGCTCTGTACTGCTTGCTGGTTGGTTTTACATGTAAGTAGAGCACGTGTAGGGAACTATGGTGCTTCTTTCAGGTAATCTGTAAAGGGAGGTTAAAACAACATTCTGTTGCGGGTGGTTTTGAATATTGAGTTGTGGTGTAGCCTCGGGAAAAACCATGGGCAGACTCCTCAGTGCCATGTCACAGCTTGCTGGTGCTTGAATCGGGGGCTGAAATGTCACTGATGATTTATTTGAATTCTAGTATGAAATAAACCATCCTTGGCAAACGAACACAGTCGCTGCTCTTGGAAATAACCTTAGGGAAAAGGTCAGGCTCTGTCATGGGTACAATGAGTGAGAAGAAAGGATTATAGAAAGAAAGAACAAGGCTGCCTTGTTAGCTAAAGTTCACACAATGTTCCCTGTGTTTAGAATCACATCCTCCTTGGTTCCCTTCTGGTACTTACAGCAAGGCTTGAGATTCTATAGCTTACT
Source organism: Darevskia mixta (assembly GCA_034641385.1). NCBI lineage: Eukaryota > Metazoa > Chordata > Lepidosauria > Squamata > Lacertidae > Darevskia > Darevskia mixta. Next base: position 1,579,753 of record JAWWNH010000030.1, read on the forward strand.
CCCAAAGGCCAGATCTCGGCGGCATTTCACACAGGTATAACACGGATTGGGATGACTTGTTTTATTTTATATTTTGGTACGGCGGGCTCCTTGTAGAGTTACAAAGTGCAGCCACACGGAGAGCTGGTCCTCCATGTTTCCTGGTCATAGCATGTGGCTGCCACCTCCCCGCCATAAGGTTGGAAATGTGCAAGAGGACAAAGCGCCACATGGCAGGATGCTAACAGCTCGTTGGCTCTTGCACAATTGAGAAGCCACCCTCCTGCAACTGGTGAACTTGGTCTTCAGCCTGCTGGTAAACACTCATGAGCAGGATGATTCTTCAGGAGCAATTAGCCCACCTGGTGCAGCTGTATTATTAACTTTATAAATTGCTTGTTAACATGTATCTCAAGGCAGCTCACAGACATACAGTAAAAACAGCTGAAATAGTTCTTTAAGCAGTACGAAAAACCCAACTCTGGTCCAAAGTATAACATTGTGGAGATGGTACCCCCAATACTCGCTCAATAAACAGTATTTCTTAAAATTTCCTGTATTGTTAGCGCAGTGTGACATTTTAAGCTTTGCTGGATGGCGGTTTTCATGCAGCATATGATAAAGAGTGCAGCGGCTGTGGCTCAATATGCAGCTTCCGGTATATTGAGAGATCTTGGCAGACTCTCCCACTAAGATAATGCAAAAGCTTTTGTTCTATTTATTGCCGTGTGATCGCAGATGTAAGGAAGTGGCAGTGCTGCAAGCTAGACCCAAGAACCACTGTGGTGCTGTGGGGGAACTCTTAACAGGGCCTGTATGGACATGGCAGCGAGGGAAGTGAAGAAGGGACTTTAGTGCTGCAATGAAATCAGACGCTAAAGTTGCAGGTAATTTCCTGTGGCTTATTAGTATTTCTGTAATCAAAAAGTGTCGTTTCAAATTAAATTATGAAGGATGCTTCTGAAAAAAAATTAATTTGATAAACCCAGCGCCTTTTTAAAAAACCCACAAGTATTCATAAATAATAATGTTGAGATAAAAGTCAAATAAGCGGAATGTATAAGTTGGCTTTTGCAAGCAAATTTGAGGCAGAAGAACTTGCTTAGCTTTCTCATTGATTATCTGTTGATTAGGAGAACTGAAAATGGAGTGCTACACCCATGATTCAAGCCTGCCGTTACCAGAATGATAATGGCAGTACTCTAAACACAACACTGATGCCAGAATTCAGTGTCCCTGATGACCTTGACATGAAATAAATGCAGCATGAATACAGCATATGACTCAAAACATTGAGGCTGGGCCAGACCTAGTTCCCGCTGAAATCAATGGGGCAAGTTATGGTATCAATGGGAATTAATTTTGAATTTGGATCTGCCATAAGCAGAAAATAAATATTTTATGAATACTTGGCTGAGCTGGAAATGCTATGCAGATGCCACAACATGAGTGCTCCAGCTTCATTTTGTGAAAGATTCATTTTTTATTTTTAAAAAGCACCTCATAAAATGAAGCTGGAACACTTTTTAAATGAAATACTTGAAATTAATAAAAATAATGAAAAAATCCTGAATGATAGAGAACACAGCAAGAACAAGAGCTGTCTTAAGTTCTGCATGCATGTCCCCAAGATGAAACCAGGGTCAATGAAAATTTCAGCTAAATGGTGGCAAAACCAAGCAGGCAAGATGGTGATCAGGACAAGTTCTATGGGATTTATTAGAGTGGATATTGGACAGGATAGAAGATGGAAGACCTGTTTTTTGTTTTTTTTAAATGGACCAAATTTAATAACTTAAAATGGCATTTTCAGTGAAGAAAATTGAATGCTGATGACTGCATCCCCAGGTATGGTATTTTTAATAAAAGGCTGCTCCGTGAACAAAAGCAACTCATGAGTAACACCAAGCCAGGGATGCTCCTACTCAGTGGACCTGGGTCAGTAAAGAAATGTTTCAGGTTGCCAAGGCCTTGAGGACTAGTCCCATGTGAATGTTGGTCAGGTGGGCACTTTATTTTCTACCTAATTTGCTAATTGGATGTAGCACGGAATTCTTAGACAAAAGTAAATGCACTGTTAATCCCTCTCTATGATCTGATGCAAAGAAGTGGAAAGGGTCCCTTTTGTAAGTCACAGATGGGTATTTATGGAGCTGGCGGTGTTTGCATTCTTCCCCTGAAGTCAAGCAATGATGGCTGTCAGGTGCCATGAGAATCTGTCAGTGCCCAAGTGATGTGCAGGCCATATAAATCAAAACGTAAGAACAGTGGGGAATGGACTAGCTTGTAAATATATCCCAGTTCCCAAGCTGAAGGGGACTGAAGTCCTAGTGGGAACAAAATAACTCAGATTTTTGAGGGGACTGTGAGAAGTTACCAGCCCAGTCATTTTTCCTCAGCATCCTCCAGCGGGATGGCAAGTTTGCCATGACAAAAGGCAAGGCTAGCCAAAGACACTTAGCGGTTTGAGGCAAAGGACAAGATGGCAACACCCGACCACCACTTCAGTGTACAAAACCGATCAAACTGGTGGTTGAATCTTCAACAACATCCTCTCAGTAGTGTGCAGGGAAAAGTGAGTCATGGCACGCAGTTGTGGCCAAAAACCACGAACTCAATAGTAAGTTGTGTGTGTGACATGCTGTATGATTTGCAAAGCAGCTCATCTGGAAAATCCGAGGGCGGAGGATTCCCTGAGTGGAAGAGAGGTTCTTTCAAGAGCTCCTCAGCTACCACCCTCTCTTCCTCAGCAAACTTTGGCTGGGAATGAGCCCCTGTGAAAAACCCCTCTGTGTGCGGGAGCCAGGCTCAGTTCCTACAGCTTGCTTTGTGTTGGGCAGCCCCCACTCCCCCACAGCTGGTGTGGGGAGCGGTGAAACTGGCAGTGCTGATGCTATAAATATTCGCTCCAGGATTAACTTGCCAGCTGGTCTTGACCATTCAGGAGTCTGGAAAACTGCCAGATGGAAGGGCCCCAGGGAGACACATTCGTCCTGTGTTTGCCATCTGTCGGGCAGGCTCAGTTGGTGGTCTGGCATCCTGTGTGGTGGACACAGCCACCCGGCAGGCCCAGTTGGTGGTTTGGTTCCTCACTGGTGCACGCACCGGTCTGAAGTGCTCCTCTAGGGTTGGCGCACTAACCTACTTGGTATAGTCATGATATTTCTACAAGCCATAGGCAAGTAAACATGGAGAGGGGAAGGAAACGGAATTGGTGACGGGCATATTTTTCAGTGAAACTTCACATAAACGGCTTCATATAGCAAAGTGGTCCGTCCATCCCCAATTACAAATGGTCTTGAATAATTAAACCTATAGACCACCTGATGTCTACTACTCTGTAAGGGACCATGAATGCCTCAGGCAGAGTGTTTGCATTAGGAACAGTTCCAAGTCACTGCCTCATACCTCGCTTGGTATTGCCACACACAGATCCCCCCCCATACATTCAAAGCACATTCAGTGCACATTTAAAGCACATGACCTCTCCCAAATAATCATGGGAATCATTGTTTCACCCTCATACAGCTACAATTCCCAGTCCCCTTACCAAACTACAGTTCCCAGGATGTTTTTTTTTGGGGGGGGGGGAGGAAGTCATGCTTTAGATGTTTGTTGAATGTGTTCAAAATCTATGGGGTGGATCTGTTTAAGGATGCTGTACAGATCTCTCCCTCAAAAGATGCCGATGCAATCATGACCATGTCATGACGGAAGAACTGGCCTTTTTAGTTGAGGGGTGTCACCCGCCATCATCATCATCATCATCATCATCATATAACAGACCAGCAGCCTCCTGCAATCTGGACAACAACTCTCATCAGCCCCAGCCAGAGTAGTAGCCAATGGTCATGCGAGCTGGAAATTGGGGGAGGCTCCTAGGGAGACCTTGCTTAGTGTCTGCTTAAGGCTTTACATGACCTGAGAAGATGCTATGCAGAACCTAGGAGAGGAGGCCAGAACTGGGGATTGTCAGTCCAGTGAAGAATTAGTTGGGACATTGTAGCTTGTACAACGCATCTGGTGTCTGGCAGCCTGAGATGTTTAGAGCTTCATACTGTGCCTGGCCAACTCCTACTAAGTCAGGGATGGGATGGGGACCTTAGACTCTCCAGATGTTGCTGGACCACAGCACTCATTATCCCTGCCCATTAGGTTTGCTAGCTGGGGATGTGGGATTTGGAGTCTGACAATATCTAGTGGGCTGCAGGTTTCCCATCCCTGTAGCTAAGTAGTTCAATGCACTATGAAAATGAAGGGTTGCAACTGGAAAGCATTGGTCGCCCTGCTCATGATGTTTCAAAATCTTTGGCTTCTCACTAGTAGGAATTAAGAACGGACTAGGATTTTCCTTAAATGTTCCACTAAAGGTTGCAACTAAAATTCTGTGTGATTCAGCCTCTATTGGAGCTTGGGTATACTGGGATTGATAAGAGATGCTTGCTTGCAGGGGCTAAGACTTATTCTTCTAGTGAAGGTGTGTTGGGAATGAGGTGGATTCCTGCATGTTCTCCAAAGCATCCAAGATGGGCAGAACTCTGATCTGGAACTTAACGGAGCTGGTCCTAATGGATTTTGTGCTTCAGAAGAAAGAGTCCTGTTGCAGGGATATGCTCCCAACAGTATGTGGCTTTGTGTAGGTCAGCCCATGTAAAAAAAGGGTATTCTGTGGACTAGGAGTAGGGAACCAAAAAGTGTGGGGAGTGCTGTGAAGAGGAGTGAGCAGGGTTCTTGGAATGAGTGGGGATTCAGTGAGGGTCTGCCCCATAGAAGAAGGGGTAGTGCATGGAACAAGGGTAGGAGAACATGAATTTGACAGCAAATTTCATCTCCTTATTCTTCTTCTCCCAGCGGTAAATGGCCAAGACTAGCAACCGCCCACCCACCTTTCTCCCCATCACCAGAAAGCTGCCACTGAGGTCGTCAAGCTGGGGGCAGGGGCAGGCACCCGCGTTCTTCATGTGCAGCACCAGCTTCTTGGTGTCCTTGCGCTTCAATGGCCCCACTTTGAGCAGCTTTTTCTTCTTCTGCGCAGCCATCAGTCGCCTCTCTCCATTCTCTTTCTTGATCTCCTTGATGCGCATCTTCACCACTGTAGGGGGAAATGGGAGGCAGATTGTATTAGGAGCTTACAGACAACTGGGTGAAGTCAAAGTGATGGAACAAGAAGAGGGGTGTGTGAGTTCATAAGGCCAGGGATTAGGAGGACTGGTTTGTTTGACAGCTACGCATTTGGCCCTGTTAAAAAAAAAGTCACCAAGGGGAGATGAGGAGTAGGTAATAGAGTTGGGTCACACAGACTGTTGGGATCTGGTTTGTCTCCTCTGACTGAATGAGAGGTCATGGAATTCCTCTGCAATTTCCTATTGAGTATATTTGTTTGTAAATGATAGATTTGTATTTGACAAAAAGACAAGCCACCATCTATTACCACCGGTCCTGAAAGACCTTCATTGGCTCCCAGGACATTTCCGAGCACAATTCAAAGTGTTGGTGCTGACCTTTAAAGCCCTAAATGGCCTCGGTCCAGTAAACCTGAAGGAGCGTCTCCACCCCCATTGTCCAGCCAGGACACTGAGGTCCAGCGCCAAGGGCCTTCTGGCAGTTCCCTCGCTGCGAGAAGTGAGGTTACAGGGAACCAGGCAGAGGGCCTTCTCGGTAGTGGCGCCTGCCCTGTGGAACGCCCTCCCAGCAGATGTCAAGGCAACAAGCAACTATTTTACTTTTAAAAGACAACTGATGTTTTTAATGTTTGATGCTGTATTGTTTTTAATATTTGGTTGAAAGCCGCCCAGAGTGGCTGGGGAAACCCAGCCAGATGGGTGGGGTATGTATGTATGTATGTATGTATGTATGTATGTATGTATGTATAAATAAATAAATAAATAAATAAATTTATTTATTTATTTATTAATTAATTAATTAATTAATTAATTAATTAATTATTAAGCTTTGGGCACACTGGTTCTCTATAAACCCATCACAAGTTCATTGGAGAAAGGTTCCTCAACAGCCGTGAGTCGTCCTGGTTTTGTCCTTAGTCCAGGAGTGGCGCAAAACATGCTCCAGCCTACTCCTACAAAAACCAGAAATGAAAGAAAATATTTCTGACGTTATGCCACAAATAAACAACACAAAAATCAAGGTTTAAAAAAAGCTATAAATAAATAATATACAGCAGTGTATTTTCCACCTTTCTATAATGTCAACATAATAACTATAGGGCCAAAAAACACATTTGCGATATTTATGCAAGCATGTGATAATAATAGAATTTGAACTTATAAAAGATTTGAAAACAAGGTTACAACAATCTAAAAGCTTAGGAAGCACAACCTTGCACAGAACCTGTGCAATTAAAAAACTTCAGATGGCCGAATCCACGATTGTAGTAAGAGTCATATGGCAACAACATGTAGAAAAACATGGAGAAACTCAGTGCAATCAATAAAATATAATCAATATTATTCAGTGAAGTTCTGTGATCCCCTTGAATCCCAAATGCCTCTCACCTTGGTCAGGTGCAGTGGCATATATTCTTGCATAGAAGTTCCTTATGCAGGAGTTCTAAATACCATTTTAAAAGAAATAAAAATCTAACCATATGTCTTCGATTGCTATGAACTGATGGTTGTATTTTCTAAGCTTTTAGATTTTTTTTGCATCCTTGTTTTTAATACGCGTGTTTAGGATAAGGTCAAATTCTATTCTCATCACATGCCTGCACACATATAGTGCCAGTAATGCATCTACAATTGCAAGTAGGCCAGCTTCTTTAAAAGGTGGAAAATGCAGTATATTTCAATAGCTTTTTGGGGGGAAGTACAGGGTTAGTTAGGGGCGCGGGTGGTGCTGTGGGTTAAACCACAGAGCCTAGGGCTTGCTGATCAGAAGGTCGGTGGTTCGAATCCCCGTGACGGGGAGAGCTCCCGTTGCTCGGTCCCAGCTCCTGCCAACCTAGCAGTTCGAAAGCACATCAAAGTGCAAGTAGATAAATAGGTACCGCTCCGGCGGGAAAGTAAACGGTGTTTCCGTGCGCTGCTCTGGTTCGCCAGAAGCGGCTTAGTCATGCTGGCCACATGACATGGAAGCTGTATGCCGGCTCTCGGCCAATAAAGCGAGATGAGCGCTGCAACCCCAGAGTCGGACACGACTGGACCTAATGGTCAAGGGTCCCTTTACCTTTTACAGGGTTAGTTAAATCAAGGATCAATTTTGTTGACTACAGCAGGACTTTGCAGCCGCTGCATCATCGTGGAAATCACTGTGATTGTATCCATGCACTTATTTTCTATGTGAAGTGGATCCTATGGATGGCTGGGAGCCATATAATATATAGGGGAAATATCTCATGTGAAGTGGTTCTCGGCCTCCCAAACACCATGCACAAGATACATAATCAATAGCTGATGATCCAAATTGCCTGGTCTTGTGTGTTGAGAAAAAGTGGTGTTCTACTCTGGAACAACTTGCCACCAGCACGTATGATGTGTATCAAGGAGAGAAGTTAAAGGTGTTGATTTCTGACCATTTTATATCTTGTTAGCACCAGTATAAACTGCCTTACTGGTCATGCTGAAATCTGAAGCAAAAAGAGCTACTGGGTGGATACTGTACTGTTTTGTTTTAACTTTTTTTTTTTTAAACCACACTGTGTCAGCCTGAACCCTCTTTGCCATGGTCAACTGGGAACATCGCTGCTGAAGCCAAGAGTTCATCAAAGAGATGGATGCCTCAAAGGGGAGTTGCTGGGAGAGAGATCTGACAATCCTCTCTGATCATTGCCTCCTATTTTCAGCATTTAACTGTTTTTCTGGGATTATCATCTGAAGTACCATAGCAGGCTGGCCTCCTTTCTTCTGGGATGAGGCACATCACGTTTTATTTTTATGATGATTTGTTTTAAAAATATGTATGTTGATTTTCCAGTATAAACAGTCTTCAGGGCAATGAGCAAATTCTGCATTGTGTTAGGCCTAATTAAGCCAAAATTAACAGAGATTAAAAAATACAGATGATAAAAAACACCAGCAGAAATAATACTGATGAAATAGTTACAACTAGTTACCGGTAATAGCTTAAGCAAACAGACAAGCAGGCTCGACATGCTTTCTTTGCTTATTTTGCATGTTTATCCTTGTTTCCTGCTAGGAACACAAGTCCATGTATATGTCTCTCTCCTTCCCCTCAATATCCTGCCCTCACGATAACCCTATAAAGTTAGTTGGACTAGGCTAAGGTCACCCAGTGAGTTGTATGACCAAGTGGGGATTTGTACCTTGGTTTCTTCAGACCTGGAGCCCCGCCTCCAGAATGCTGGTCTTAACTTTTATTTATATATTTCTGCAACATGTCATTCGCACAATAATAGTGCATTAATTATGGGTTTAGACCGGACCACTCACACATCATTCCGCTTTACTAATTGTTCTGCAATGCTTCCCCAATGTTACCATATTATTGTCATCTGCAGGGATACTTTGCACTATAGTGCAAAACAAACTAACCAACATTTGAACCTTTGCTGCATGGAAAGTTACAGGAGCTCAGCAGGAAGCTACAGGACATTCATGGATTGGCAAGTAAGCTGTATAGGTGCCCTAAAACCTTCGTACGCACAGACACTATTGAAAGTGGGATCCACCATAACCACCTGAATAACATAATGAGAACAAATCAAGATTGCACAATTAAATAGATGTCTGGGGTCCAAGTTCAACACTCTAATCACAGGCCTACCGTCTAAAAGATATTGTTTGTGCCAAGCTAATCTACGTGGGGAGGCAATCCACATCCGGGGTCTTTCCACCTAAAAGGGTCTCTTCCCTAATTTCCAGGTGTGGAAGTACTCAAAGGGTCTTGCATAGCATGCAGGTTCAGATGGTGGTTCTTCAGATACCTTGGACTCAGTCTGCTCCAAAACTTAAGAAGATGCCTTACACTGAGTCATACTAACAGTTCAATATTGTCTACACACCAGGGGTGACTAACCACGTGGCCCTTCCGATGGTGGACTCAAACTCTCATCAGGGATGATGGAGTCCAACAATATCTGGAACAACACGGCCCTTAGTCACTCCTGATTGACAGTGGTAGATAGTGGCTCCACAGAGCTTTGGACAGTGGTTTTTCCCATTCCACCTGGAATGCTGGGGATTAAATCTGGGACCTTCTGCCAGCAAAACACAAGTTCTGTCCTAAGCAATGGAGTGGAGTTGTAAGGTTTTCTAGGTCGAAAACGGTACCTTGCTTTGGGCCAGAAACAATCTGGAAGCTGTTGGAGGTCTGATGGCAAAGACTGGGGTTCAAAGGGAACCTTGAATCCCAGCAAGTTGTAGAAGATAGGGGAATGCAAGTACAAGAATTTGCAACACATTCTCAACAGTTGTTCTGCGGAGCTTCAGTTTCACTCTCAGATGCCCCAAGTGGAGACTCCCCAATCCCTGCTGCTTTGAACGGACGACTCACCAAAGTCACTGGAACACATTTGCTCCATGATGCCATCTGCCTTGTGCTCCATCTCGCATTGGGTGCAGATCTTTGACACTGCAAGATGGAAAAAGAGTGAGTCCTCACCTGCCAAATGTTTGCGACGTTGCTCACAGCTCTGGCCCTGCAACTTCCTGGCTGTATTCTCATGGGCAGCCCACATCTCATAATGATTATTCTCAACCCCAGTTCATCTGCCTTGTCACGAACTTTCTTTGGCCTGTCATGAAGTATCTTGAACTAACAGAAGGTTTGGGAGTTTGGCTCACCCAAACAGGAAGCCCGTAATCCTTATTGGAAAGCCTTTTGAACAGCTGGATAAGACCTCTTCTTTTTTCTTTTTCTTTTTGAGGGGGGAATACTTGTTTCTCATTTAACTGATACTTTATCCACATCTTAATTTCCCCCATTATACAAACCTCTATCCTTGCCACAATTAAATAACATTCCATTTAATTTTACTACCTTCACCCCCCCCAAAAGTGTGTGTGTGATGGCTAAAATGATATAAATCAAAGGAGACGTTTGATGGGAGAGAATGAGGAAAACCAAGGCTCTGTGCTGTATAATGTGAACCTGTCAGTCAAGGGCAAAAATACATTCTGGTGGTCTGGGCTGACTGGAGGGAATAGCCTGAAGTGTAGGCTAAGCCAGTGATGCTCAAACGTTTCTCCCCATGGACCACTTGAAAATTGCTGAGGGTCTTGGCGGACCAGTTAATGTTTTTTGTGCTTGTTGTAGCAATTGTACTGTGCTGGGCTATATGCTGCATGGTTTTTTTTATAGTATTTTGTATTGCTTCTTTTATTTTATTTTTATATTGTTCTACAATTTGAATTCTATGGAATAATAAGTATAATAACTTACAATACAATAAATAAAAGAAGCAATAAAAAATACAATTAAAAATTGCTGTGAGCATTTAATATGAACATGGCGTGGGTCACCTGAATGAATCTTGGGGGCCTCTGATGGTCCATGAGCCACAGTTGTGAAAATTAACCATAAAACCAGCTAGCCAATAAAGCTCTTAAAATGCCTGCCTTAGGCTCTATTGCTGTTTTAGACTTTGTATCCCTTCGCCAAGGGTCTCCCACCCCCACCAGCTATCCTGCAGTTTTGAGAGTCAAGCCCATAGGACTTCCTTGGAGATCAGAGACAGGGTTGTTTAGGAGGGCAATTTTTCAATGGATGGTGTTAAGTTAGATGCTGGAAGTGATGACTAGGAAGAAGCAGGAAGTGTGCTTGGAGCTTGCTAGACTTTGGATTCCAAGGTCTGTGCTAACAGGCAATATTTGTGCTACTCCTGGTTCCCTGCCTGTTCATTTGTAAATAAACAGATTTTCGCAGCCGCACCATAAATCTCTGCTGCTCGCTCCTCCAAGCAGCGATCCTCCTAGGAAAATGATCCTGCAAAGGCTCCTCTGAATTTCCCACTTGTTTGGGGAGTGAAATAATATCCTGTGCCTCCAAGGATACTCCTGAATTCAAAATGGAAATTCATCCATGAAAAATGTTGCTCATCAAACCAGGAGAGGAGTGTTGAAATATGTGACCATGAATTTTGGGAGATTCCCTCCACCTCACCCAGGGTGCACAAAACAAGGTTGCCATATGCACTTAAAGTGGGGATTTGTAAGGTACCCTATTCCACTGACTAGTAGGATAAGCTATAGAGAAGTCATGGATTCTGGTTCCTGTTTCCAATCTTACCAAGTGCCTTGTCCTATGCTACCGTATACATCTCTTTGGATGTTCTTCTCTGTTCAATTGGGCACTGCCTCCCAGTGGTTGCTCTGTAGTCTGTACTAAAGAATTTGCTATTGATCACACATTGTTAGATATGTATGTTTGCTGCACTTGCTCTTTCATTGCATCCTTTCCCTGTAGCCTGCTTCTGATCCTCCAAATTAGAGTTCTAGCAGTGTGTTTTCAGGACCCACCCTATTCCCGTGACTGTAGCCTGGTTTAATCCAATTAAGGATTATTTTTACAGATTTGAAATCTTCAGCAGAGACTGTCCCAGAAGCTGATAGGAAGCTGTCCCTCTGGGAGTGTGCCGTGTAGACAGCTGTGCCTCTGCAAGGGAACAGGTACAGGGCAAATGGTCAGATGGATGGTTCGCCCTCTGTTGGGATGCTGCTGCTGCTTTTGTAAAGATGCTTCTTATGAAACGGGACTTTTGGAGGTGGTATCTCAAGGACAAGGAAAGCCCTATATAGAGCAGGGTGGGGAACTTGTGGACCTTCAGGTCTTATTAGACTCCAACTCCCATCAGCCCCTACTCAGCAGAGCCAATGGGTAGAGATGATGGGAGTTGTAATTTAAGACCACAGGTTCCCTGTCCCTGCCATATAGTAGTATTCAAGCTGGCAGGAAGAATCAAAAGCACCAAGCTCATCGTTGCAGTATGCTATTTCAGCATAATGAAATGGGAAATTATGTAAACTTCACGAAAGGAGGGGGATAAACACCACAAATATTGTGAGTGTTGAGAAAGCCACTTACTCTCATTTTGCAACTGTGACAGGATATTTTCTCAGAGTCTCAAGTACTGTATAATGTCTCACAGCAAACGTAATGAGAAACTGCCTGGTCTTGGGGCATGAAGAGAAAGGAGAGATGATTTTCAGCCCCGAAGCCACTTGCCACTACCAGATCAGGAAAAGGCTTGGATGAGCAATGAACATGGGGACAAATTATGGGCCTAGCCTACACGCTTTGTGCTCCACCCACCCTTCTGGACTATGCCCTTATAGACTGGCAGTCTCTTGCACACTTTGCAATACCAGCGGAGCTTTGAACGATAACCTGAGCCAGGAGCAGCGAGAGCCGAGCTGGATGCATGTGTGAACCTCTTACCCTAGGAGCCAAGGTCTAACGGACTCCTACCCTTATCCAGTGCCTAGTTGGCTGTATGCCTGAGCCTCTTACCCTAGGAGCCAAGGTCTAATGGGCAGGATGAGTGTGGAGTTCTGTAAGAGAGACATTGCCCCCTGAACAATCTCTTAGCACAGGTCCTTTCCCCCATCGCAGTCTCCCCATGCGGTTACCTGGTGGCTGAGTTGCCTGGCTGTTTCCAAACTGCACAGCGATGCACAGGTCGTTGTCGAAGGGAAACTTGTTGCAGTTGAGCATGTCAGGCCAAGGGAAGCCGTAGGATTCCATGACAGGAGCGCACGAGTCGCGCACCACCTCGCACAGCGACCGGCAAGGGTAGATGGGCCGGTCCAGGCAGACAGGTGCAAAGAGGGAGCACAGGAAAAGCTGTGTGTCGGAATGGCACCGCTTGGCCAGCAGGGGCACCCAGCTGCTGGCTTGCTGCTTGACCTCTGGCATGGATTCATGCTCCAGCAGGTTAGGGAGACGCATGCGCTTGTAGCCCACGTTGTGGCAGAGCTGCAGGTCGGCCGGGATGTCCACGCACTGGGGCTGCTTGGTGTAGAAGCGTCCATGCTGGAAGTTGTCGGATTGCCAGCTGTAGTAGTCGTACTCCTGACTCAAGGACAGCGCCCAGCCCTGCACCAGAACCAGCAGCACAGTGCCCAGGGCATTCCATGGGCAGGGTGACATCATGGCTCAGAGACACTCCCCTCAGGGCTCCCTCGGCTGCAGGGGAGAGAGAGGGAGAGAACGTGGGACTCTGGTTGCCACGAGCGCCGATGGGAGCCAAGCTGAATGGGGGGGGGCACTGCCTGGGCCAAGCCCAGCCAAGGAGCCAACACCTGTCTCTTCAAACGGGTGTGCCTGCGCCTAGGCAAGCAAAAGCAGTCTCCCCCAAGGTTGTATCTGGAACTATCGGTGGGATGGAGTGAGCTGAAGCTAGATTAAGTTGAAGTCTCTGCTCTGGGCTGTTTAGCACCACCCCCTCTAGGTTTCCAAAGCAGCCTCTTGGGGGGAACCGGCAGCCAATCTTCACCAGGCATGCTCCCCCCCTCCCAGGATTGAGTTGGGAGCCAGCCACAAGGATGTCCCCACCTCCCAGTCTGGGCCGCTCCTCCAGCCCTCTCTCTTTCTTCCTCCCCCTCCTGCTTTCCAGCTCTCTCTCTCTCTCTCCCCCCCCCTTCCCATTCCCTGCACACACAGGCATCAGGGCCCAGCTGGCAGGACTATGAAATGCAGTCGGCGTTGGGCAGTAGATTTCAGGAAGGGTGCAATTTTCCTGCCTCATATCTGAAGTGCTCTTAATAACAAACTCCTGTCCAGAGCAGGCTCTCTGCTCAGTGGTGTGCATGTGTGTGCTTGTTTTGCTTCTAGCATAAAAATATCTGTGGCCAGGACTGATAAACACATTTGCAATACCTGCTCATTGCATTCAATAGACTCTCTGAGATGGCTGAATAATATCCAACTCACCACTACTAACTAAACGTTTAAATGATCCTCTATACATGGAAATGACCATCTATTGATTTTGATGACCAGGTTATGCAGATGAATGATGTTGGTGTGGAAGCCCAACAATCCCTTTTGCAACTATGGCTCGAGAGAAGGAAATGTCAGAAAAATAAACCTGAATTTGCCACTGGGCTCTGGTGCATTTGTGGGAGGGGATAGGCTTATATGGGAATATAGGGCATTTACAAGGGCCAATGTTGGATACCAGGTGGGTGCCCAGTAAATGCCTGAAGTTTAATTGACGAGATGATTTAATGTGGCAAGTATAATGGAACATTATACTTACCACATTAAATCAAACAAATGCCACATTAAATTAAATAAAGTATTCTGGGATGGAGACTCAGAAGCTTCGGCAGGATGCTATCAATGATTCTAAGCTGACGAAGTGAGAAACTTGGATCACTGAAGACTGCCTAGCTATGAACCACATTCTACAACATCATTGGTTGCATGAAGGTTGCAAGTGCATACACCTGGGTACACTAACATTCAAAACCAAGTCAGCAAGATGATGTCTAAAGCTAAAGGAAATGAGGGTTGTCAAATGTCAGGAACCCTCCCCTCCATCCTCGTGAGTTATTGTGTCTTTAACAAAAACCTGATCTGGGGAAACCAGCACGAGAAGCTTATTATGGGCAGGAGGTGAGGATTGGTACTGGCTAAACTCTAAAGATCAAAGTGCTGTTGAAAGCAGAGAACCAGGAGCAAGTAATAAATTTGGTAGCCTTACATGTTGATTACAGGAACTGTATACATATTTGAATGCAGTACACATTCAAAAGACACAGGCTTTGTGTATTCTAGTGCCAGAACAAACACTAAGTTCCGCTTCAAGCCTTAAGAAAAACGAAGCAGCAGCATTCCAATATAGTCTGTGCTCACCCATCATGGTAAACCATAGTTAATTGTTTACCATGAAGGTGCAGGTGTCTGTCACTTTTCTCCTCCCTAGGGAAAACAACAAACCACAGTCCCTGGCTTAGCTCTGCGAGGGGTCATGGTTTGTTTTGCTCTAAACAAATGACCATGTAATGTCAAGGTTTGTTCTTGGCTTCCTGAATGTGGTTTGCTTGAGCTGTAATCCCTCATAGGACTAAGCCAGGGATTGTAGTTTGTTGTTTCAACTAGTGGGGAAGCAAAGCAGGAAGGATAACCTTGTTCATGGTAAGCCAGTAACTATAGCAGCCTTCACCAACTTGATGTCTTCCAAATGCTATGGACGTCAGTCCCCATCAGTCTCAGCTAGCATGTCCATGTGATGGGTGAATTGGGCCATGGAGCGAAGCACATTTGAGCTCACTGAAATCCATGAATTTAAACTCTACCATATAAGCACCTCCCAGGAACTGAGATAGACAGTGAAATGCTTTCCTACTGGTCTATCTATGGCCCCCTCCACATGTCCTTTTTATTGTGCATGCATGGTGATTTGTGCTCATGGTGGCATCATGGCAGATAGACGTGATCCCACTTTCATTACTGTTTGCCCCTTGAAGGCACCAGGATTGGACACATACTGCTTCATTTGCATGTCCTGTAACTTCCTACTGAAATCCTGTAACTTTTTTTGGTCCCGCTTTTGTTGCGCTCTAGTGCAAGGTGCCCTTTCAGATGGCAATAATGCGCTAATATTGGAGAACACCATAGAACAATTAATACAGCAAAATGATGTAAATCCACCACTAATGCACTACTATTGCATCAAAGGCATGTTGTAGAATACACCCGCAGAGAGAACGCCCTATGTTTTTCAGCTTGGAAAAGGCAGGGCAGTTCACAAAAGGAGGAGTTATTCCTACCTCCTTGTTTTCCTTGTAGTTCTGCAATGGTTGTACATGCCTTTGAGTCCCTGGAAACAGGCTCGGCTGCAGCGGGTGGCCCTCCTGAGGGCAGGCACCATTAGAAAGAGATTATTATCCAGGGTTTATCTGGGCTGTCAGTGGCCCAACCCTTGTGAGGGGACCTCTGCTAACTCCTGAGTATCAATTAGTCATTTCCCTCCTGCTGCAGACTTTGCCCTGTGTGGGGAGGGGAAGACTCTAGCTGAGCTTGGAGGTGAGCACTCAGCAATGCTGGGCCTGCTTGAAGACTTAGGGAGGAGGAATTGTTCTTGCTCATGATGCAGGTGTGAGGGTCTGGCTTAGAGCGGGACAAGAGGAAGCAGCCTGGCAAAAGTCCATTTTGATGGGATAGGCTAAGCCAATATTAACATGTGGAGAACATCAGGTTGGGGGGAAGCTGGGTCCATCTCTCATTATTGGGGTCTTTTCTCTGTTTACTTGCAGAGATACATGGAAGTGTAGTAAAAGTCAAAGGAAAAGCATCTCCTTTGACTTGATGTTACTACCAGCCTTCTGAACCTTTCTGATCAGTGGCCTTTTCAAGCACAGTGGATGCAGTGAATAGGGATCATTTCACTGGTTGCATGTTTGCTTATTGCACATCTCCTAGGAAGGAGCACAATGCAAAGTGTTGGTGCTGACCTTTAAAGCCCGCCCAGTATACCTGAAGGAGCATCTCCACCCCCATCGTTCAGCCCAGACACTGAGGTCCAGTGCTGAGGGCCTTCTGGCGGTTCCCTCACTGTGGGAAGCGAAGTTACAGAGAACCAGGCAGAGGGACTTCTCGGTAGTGGTGCCCGCCCTGTGGAACGCCCTCCCATCAGATGTCAAAGAAATAAACAACTACCGGTATCTCACGTTTAGAAGACATCTGAAGGCAGCCCTGTTTAGGGAAGTTTTTAACGACTGATGTCTTAATGTATTTTTAATCTTTTGTTGGAAGCCGCCCAGTGTAGCTGGGGAAACCCAGCCAGATGGGCGGGGTATAAATAATAATAATAATAATAATAATAATAATAATAATAATAATAATATATTATTATTATTATTATTATTATTATTATTATTATTATTATTATTAACTAAAAGGCAGACTTGCAATAAAAAAATAAGAGAATCTCTGCTCCTGATGCTCCCAGGGCTTGAAGTAAAGTGAAGCCTTGGCTGTTCACTTAATCACCTAAAGTTAGATTCCTTTTAATCAATTTTAATGAGCTACCGCTGTTACAAATAAAACAGAGACTTCCCTGTCTTTGAAGCAGTGTTGCAGGTTACCCAGTAGCACCTCTTTGGGCTCAGATTGGGCTTTTCTTCTTTGGATTTCCACAGCCAGCTGAAGCCACGATTTATTTCTGGGGATACTGGAGGTTTTACCTTTATGCTCAGTAATGTTTCCCTCCCTCACCCTTTAATTTTTTTTAACTTAGCATCATCTAGTCTAATGAAGAATGTTGATGAAGTCCAAAATCTTATTTGCCTCTTTGTGATATTTGACATTTGGTCCAAATAAAAGTGCTCTGCTACTCTTGCTCTTAGATGACCTACAACTCCTCATCCAATACTATTATCATCATTTTGAGGATGGGGTGCCACAGCAGCCTCCGGCCCCTTTGTGGCCCCCTCCCAGCCACAGCAGCAGTGGCAGCTGCAGAGGAGGCCACTCTGTGTGGTGACTGTGGCTATGGGGGCACCTTTGACATCTCACATCACTACTTGTCACTGGATCAAGAGTGACAACTAGGCAATGGGAACTGGTTTCTGGACCCAACCAAGGGATCCTGCCCCGCCCATGAGGACAACATTCAGAAGCTCTCTATGCTCCAGATAACACCATAAAGGTAAAGGGACCCCTGACCATTAGGTCCAGTCATGACTGACTCTGGGGTTGCGCGCTCATCTCGCATTATTGGCCGAGGGAGCCGGCGTACAGTTTCTGGGTCATGTGGCCAGCATGACTAAGCCACTTCTGGCAAACCAGAGCAGTGCACAGAAATGCCATTTACCTTCCCTCTAGAGTGGTACCTATTTATCTACTTGCACTTTGACGTGCTTTTGAACTGCTAGGATGGCAGGAGCAGGGACCGAGCAACGGGAGCTCTCCCCGTCACAGGGATTTGAACTGCCAACCTTCTGATCGGCAAGCCCTAGGCTCTGTGGTTTAACCCACAGCGCCACCCACGTCCCTGATAACACCATAGTTGGGGCATAATGTGACTCTTCTTTATAGTGGGGAAACATTTGTGACATACCTGGGAAGTGAATTGAATAATTTTATTCTGCATTTCAAGTCAAACCACTTGCTACTGTCCCCTCTTGCTGGATATCTGAACGCATTGCATGCTCGCCATCCGGTTGCTGTCACACGCAGTCCCTCACGTGAACATATCTCCGTCCACATTTAACTTAAGTGTAGACACGCGCCCAGCCTTGTCATTCCTAGCTGCACTGAAGAGACAAGCCGCTCTTTCTCCCTCGGCCCCATTAATCTGCGGCTGCCAATGCAGCTCAGATAAGATAAAGCCATGGCTTTATCAAGCCCACTGGAATGAGGGGAGGTGGCCTGAGGCCCCCAGGTATCACAGGTAGGAACAAGATAAGCTCAGCAGGCTCCGGGACTGACAGAAAATCACTGGCTCCTGATGAATGTGCTGGGATGAATCAGCGCAGTGTTCGGGGAGCGGGTGGAGAGAAGGGGAGACTGGCAGGCCTTGGGGTGTGAGTGTCATGAGGTGAGACTGTGCAAGAGGAATTTATAAGAGTGTGAAGGTGGACGTAAGTGTGTGCGAATCAGCACTGGGTGTGACTCGGAATAGATGGCTGATTCTCCCCCTTTTCTCTTCTGTTTGAAAAAGGAATCTGTCAGATACGTGGAAACACCAAACAGGTAAGTAGGTGACCCACTCCTAGGCAGCAGCATTGGCCAGCTTGCTCTACCTCTTTGAGAACTCCAGAAAAACTTGGCGTGCAAAATTCTCAGGCAAAGATCTGTGTAAGAAGCTGAGCGCATGTTTCTATGCAGGCCAAGTGCTCTCTGTGTGCAGCAGCACCTCCTATAGGCTCCACTTTCTCCTTCCTTCCTGTTTTCATGCCAAGAAATAACCATTCCCAGATGCTGGATTGGTGGGAAGGGGAGAAAAGTCCCAGTAAACATGGGCCCAGGGTGTGGAGGAGAGATCCAGGAACAGGCCGTCCTTGGCTTTGCATGCATGCACAAGTGCATGTAATGTATTTCCCAGGCATGCACCCCAAAGTGCCCCCCCTGTGATTGTAAACACAGTTGCATAGGCATGAGTGGAAGCTGATCTCAGTTAAATAACTTTAACCATACTGCTCACTGCAGGAACCAAATCCTTCCAGGACAAAATGTTTCTACAGCCCCTGGATATAGTATGGACATAATTCATGCATAGTCAGAATGAATTGTGGGCCCCCCTAATTTGTTGCTGCTCTGGGGTCTTCCACATCCCACACGCCTGATGCTCCTAATGTCCAGTCCCAATTGCCATGAAACTGAGCATACATGTGTACAGGAGCACACAAGGAGGTTGTACAGTCACTGGCAGCACCTGTCAAACTAGCAGTTTGAAAGTATACCAATGCAAGTAGATAAGTAGGTACTGCTGCAGCAGGAAGGTAAACGGTCACAGTGTCCCGTTGCACCAGAAGCAGTGTAGTCATGCTGGCCACATGACCCAGAAAGCTGTCTGTGGACAAACACCGACTTCCTTGGCCTGAAGCAAGATGAGGCCCGTACCCCATTGTCGCCTTTGACTGGACTTAACCATCCAGGGGTTCTTTACCTTTACTTTTTATTTTACAGTCACTGGGACTAGGATGCTCACAGCAGTGGGAAAAAAGGTGTATGTGGGGGCAGGGAGTTGCTGAGCAGAAGAGGCTGAGAAAGTTGCTTGGAATAGTAGGTCTCACTTGAGGTTGCCAGCTCTCCAGTTTCAGATCCACAGATCTCAGGGCAGGAGAGGAGCCTGGGAAGGAAAAGGTGGCACCTGGCAGATGTGGAGAGACCAGGTGGGCTGGGGTAGGGCCAAAGGATGGCTGTGCCTGACCTGATGATTGGTAGAACTGGATGGACATGGAAAGGGAGCAAACCGCAAAAGCACCCCTTAAGCCAAGGAGAAAACGGCCTATCTGCTTTATCACCCTGAAATTTTAGTCCTCTCAGAGACTCTGAGACAAAGGCCCAAACTCTGAAATGTCATGTCAAATAACCTTTGCAACTCAGCATCATATTTTGAGTATGCTCCATCAATGCAAGCAGGTGGACTTTCTTCTCCCCTCAACGTGTACAGCTTATGTTATTCAGATTCTGGAATTTTTTCATGGTTTACTTGGTACTCCTCCTACACATTACCTGCATGTGCTGACTAGCTACTCCTCTTCCAACCTGCAGTGTAAACTGTGGTCAGATTTGCTCTAAATGCTGCTGCTGCTGATTTTAGAAGAAATGAAGATTAAGCTATGCTGACCCTCCTGGACCAATGATTGGTAATGCGGGCAACATGCTGTGATGTATGTGCATCTAGGTCAGGGTTGTTGTTGTTTAGTCGTTTAGTCGTGTCCGACTCTTCGTGACCCCATGGACCAGAGCACGCCAGGCACTCCTGTCTTCCACTGCCTCCCGCAGTTTGGTCAGACTCATATTGGTAGCTTCGAGAACACTGTCCAACCATCTCATCCTCTGCCGTCCCCTTCTCCTTGTGCCCTCCATCTTTCCCAACATCAGGGTCTTTTCCAGGGAGTCTTCTCTTCTCATGAGGTGGCCAAAGTATTGGAGCCTCAGCTTCAGGATCTGTCCTTCCAGTGAGCACTCAGGGCTGATTTCCTTAAGAATGGATAGGTTTGATCTTCTTGCAGTCCATGGGACTCTCAAGAGTCTCCTCCAGCACCATAATTCAAAAGCATCAATTCTTTGGCGATCAGGTCAGGGTAGAGAGAGTTAATCCTGATCTACTTTCAATGGTGGCTTGTTAGTGGAGACATATAGTTGGAAGGACCTCAGAGATCACCTATCCCCCCTTGTTCTACTACAGCGTCCCTTGGAGCTTTAATACCTTCCATGTAGGAGAGCCCACCAAATTTAGAGGCAGCCGGTTCCATTGCTGAACAACAATCACCATTAGAAAGTTCTCCTAATGCTTGCCTGAAATATGTGTCCCTACAATTCCCACCCATTAGTTCTATCCCTGGGCTCTATACACACTATAAAGCACCCCCTGCAAAATTTGGAAACTGTAGTTTGTCAAGGGTGCTGGGAATTGTAGCTCTGTAAGGGGTAAATGACAGTTCTTCGAGTTCTTGGGAGTGTGTGCTTTAAATGCATGGTGCATATGCACCCCTGCTCACTGGATCAACAGAGCACAAGTCTGTTTCATCTTCGGTGTGACAGCCTTTCCGATGTCTGAAGATATCTATCATGCATCCTCTTAATCTTCTCCTCCAGGCTAAACATGCACATCTCTTTCAACCAGGGACCACACACCCCACTCACCTTCTAGATGCCTTCCTTTAGACATGCTCCAGTTGGTCAGTGATTTTTGTTTTTTAAATGTGGCTCTTGGTGCTATGTCCACCAGTTCCCATTGGGAGATCTGGGGCTAACCTTTTCCTGCTCTATTTCCAATAGCCCCTGGAAAAGCAAAGGTTAACCTTTTGCTCCAAAGAGAGACATTAGCATGCCTGGATGCTAGCTGGGAAGGGCAAATTGATTTTCCCCTGGGGTCTTTGTGTTTGCTTTTTTTGCTGGGAGACATTGTTGGAGACAAGATGACGCCTGCTTGGGGGCACTGCTTGTAAAGGGGGAATTGAGGGAAGGCTGCATATTGACAGTAAGGGACAGGGGCATCTTCACTTATTATTGATTACCTTGCACAAGGCTTATGACTCTACTGTCTACCACTTAGATCCTCTGCTCTCCTGTGCACTTGAAGTACTTGGCAAAGGAACCTCTCTGATGCATTTTCTGGGGATAGCATCATATGGCCATTCATCATTGCAGGGGTGTAGTGGCAACATAGGAACTGCAGGAGCTCATCATGGCAGCCCCCATGGCAACACTGCCAAGGAGAGCCTTGTAGCCCCTGGGGGGGGGCGACTTCAAAGTGCAAGCAGCGGAGACACACACAGCAATGCAGCACAATTCTCAATTCAATAGGATCCACCTAACTGCAACCCCACTCATGGTTTCCTGGGAATAAACTCAGGTGGACTCAGCGGTGCTGACTTCTGACTTGCACAAGGTTGTAAAACACAGTGAGCATCCATGAAAGATTTTCAGCCAGCCAAAATGCAACCTTGAGCTTTTGGTCAGAAATGCACAGAACTATTTCAAATGCAAATTATGCCAAGAAGTGGTACCCCTTAAGTTGATATTGTTCTGGCAGGTGATGTCATCACTCCTGACAAAAGTCCCAGAGCTGTGCTCTCCCTCCACTACATTGCGGGGTTAGAGAGCTGCCATAGCTGTTTACACTGTGGTTTTCACTCCAGAAAGAGCGGCTTATCTGTATCCTCCAGCATGCTGTGAACTGAGCCATTGCCATGCTCTTGCTAGTCTGAAATCTGGGGAAGTGAGGGGAGGGGCTTGAGAACAGTTGGCTCATGGTGCACCTGTTCTGGGGGAGCATGCACACCATGGGATCTCCATGTATGTTAAGCTGCCATGGCATCAGATATAGACATGTTGTCCAGCCCTGTGTTGCCAAGATCAGATTCTATCCACTCTGCATCGGTGCAGATTTTGAGTCCCTTACGTTCCTGGCCCAGGCAGTGACATAATACAGTGGTACCTCGGGTTAAGTACTTAATTCGTTCCGGAGGTCCCTTCTTAACCTGAAACTGTTCTTAACCTGAAGCACCACTTTAGCTAATGGGGCCTCCCGCTGCTGCTGCGCCGCCAGAGCACAATTTATGTTCTTATCCTGAAGCAAAGTTCTTAACCTGAAGCATTATTTCTGGGTTGGCGGAGTTCTTAACCAGAAGCATACTTAACCTGAAGCGTACTTAACCCTGGGTACCACTGTACTCCTTCTTACTGAGTTCAATATCTTTCCTCCTAGAATTTCCAGGACCCAGGTGGTTTTTATCATGGACCATTTCCTATGCCTTCAGCAGTTCCCTCGGATGCTGCACCACTGCAAGAATGAACAAGATAAACAACTTAAGTGACTTATTTACATTTGACCGAATGACCATTTTTTTTTTTGCAAAGCGGCTTGGAAGGGCCTAGCTGAGAAGGCAGAAGTACTCTGAGTTTCTGTTGGGATGCCAATATTATTTTTAATTTCTCCAGCAAGTTTACTACAACAGAGTGCTTTTGCTGCCTCTTTTAATTCATCCTCATATGTATGTGAGGTCATGATCTAGGGATTTCAAGGCAAGTGCCAGCCCTAATGCCCCCCAAAGGACTGGGAAGGACTGGGAGCTGTTTCAGCACTGGTGAGATATTCTGCCATTTTGAACAACCTGCAGTTTTGACAGGCAACCCTGTGCATAACACATAACAGTAATGTAAATCTGGACATTGCCAGAGTGGGGATAATTGACCAAGCTGTCCCTATCAAGGATCAGTTGTAGCTGGCACCAGGGGAGCTGCTGGAAGTCACCTTCTCTCTCCAGCCTGGTCCTGGTTCTGCTGCTTGGGCCGTTAGTGACAAAACTAGATCCACATTGAGCACCCTCAGAAATAAGAAGCTGCTGCTTTAGGGAAAATACAGTCCTGTCCAGGACCTGTTGAGCACCCCCTTGACAGCCAGAAGAACCAGCCACCAAATACACCTCCACCTTTATAGGATAAGCTTCACCAACCTAGATGTTTTGGACTAGAACTCCCATCAACTCTAGCCAGTATGGCCCATGTTCAGGGATGATGGAAACTGAAGTCCAAAACATCTAGAGGGAACTAGGTTAGGGAAGGCTGCTGTAAGGGCTAGTGAACAATGAGGGCTGGCCCATTGGTTATTTAGCTGGGTGACGAGAAGCAAAGAGCTGACTGTGAGGGTTTATGGTTGGTGCAGGAGAAAATATATTAGGCATATCTGGTTTCTGGGCACCCTTGTTCAAGAACTGCCTCTCCTCCCAGTTGCTGGATACCTTACATGGGTATATGATGAAACAATCACTTTATTTCCCAAACATTGTGTGAATCTACTCAAACACTTTGGACCTACAATTTGGTTGTCAGTGATAGGAATAACCCCAGGGCTGTAAGTTCTCAGTGAGTTCCTCTGAAGGTTCCTTCATTTAACATTGTGGTACTGAGATGTTGAGAGCTGGCGTAGTGTAGTGGCTAGAGTGTTGGGCTAGGACCTGGTAGACCAGGGTTCAAATCCCCGCTCAGCCATGAAACTCACTGGGTCACCTTGGGCCAGTCACAGTCTCTCTGAATAACCTATCCCACAGGGCTGTTTTGTCATGGTAAAATGGGTAGGAAGAGAACCAAGTATACCACTTTGAACTCCTTGGGGGAAAGGTGAGGTGTAAATGTGATTCATAAATAAATAAATCCTGGGTGGAGAGTGGTTAACACTTGCTATCCACACACACACACACACACACACACACACACTCACACACACACAGCAAACAGAGATACTTCAACAAAACAGCAAATGGCATGCTGCTGTGTTGCTTTAGTGGGAACACTGTATTAAAATATAAGATCTTATTATTCCACCCCACTCAGCATCCCTCAGGCTCTGAGCTGGGGAACTGAGATCCTCCCTTTAATAAGGACGCTGACAATCTGGAGAGAGTTCAGAGGAAACCGAGTTGGGAAGATGATTGGGTTGGAATGCAAGACCTATGAGGTAAGCCCAAAGAACTGGGCCAGATCACTAAAGAGAAAATGATGGGAAGCGGACAGCACAAAAACGGCTTTCAAATAAATCAGAGGCTGCTTTGAGCTGGATGATAATTTGAAGGACACCAAGCCTGGGAGTAAAGGGAAGGAGTTTTGGAGAAACAGGGGAGGAGGGACCTACTTTAAAGGAGACTGTAAGAATCAGACCAACTGGGAGACTCCATCATTGCAAGGGGTTTTATTTTATTTTTAAAATGTTTGAAAAATATGGTTTAGGAAAGGACTGGGTCAGCTTGGTCCAGTTGAGGAATAGGCCTTATGGAGATTTTAAGTCATTTTTTGCACTAACATAGTGGTTCAACTGGTTTGTGGAAAGGGGAAGGAGCTGGGTGTTCTTATATAGCCTACACCTAAGAGGATTCTCATTTGCTTTTCTAGTAAGTATTCTGTGTTTTTTCACCAGTGGCATGATAGACAGAAATTCAACAGGTGAAGCCTTATCTGTATTTCCATGTGGAGAAATTCAGCACTTGTTGAATTTCTGTCTGACGTGCAGCTAACTGCATGGGGGGTTCTGTGGTAACCCTACTTGATGCTTGCTCACCCTTTACCCACTAGGAGATATGTCCTCCTGACACCAGGTATGTATTCCTGTCCTCTCCCTCTCTGTCATAGGGTGCTGTGCCTGAGGTGCTCCTCCCCAGCCTCATTAGTGCCGATCTGCTCCCTGTCTGTCAAAAACCCAGCCGGGCCGAGAGAGTCGCTGCTGCAATTACTGTCTCCTCAGAGAGCTTCAGCAAAGACACCACATGTGCCTGCAGCTCAGCCAGCCACAAGATACCAATTAATGTTACTGACTGTGAACAGCATGGCCAGACTCGACTGCTTCCCTCTAGCGCTGCTTCCTGCCAACCCTTCCCCACCCCCCATGCTGTAGCCTTAGCTTGCAATGGGGAGAGGGGTCTTCTCTGCATTCCCCTTCCCCAAATCTGTCTTTCTGTCATGTACTGAGTTGAATAGGATCCAAAATGCAGCAGTCTGATTGGTCCTAGAACAAAGTATATTTCACTCTCCCTCCTTCATGCACCCAGTAAAAAAACTTATTATGTTTTTAATTCTAGCTTTGTGGCTGAATGAGATGACCCATGTCGTAGGGTGCCAGCCTCTAGGGATGAAGACAGCTTTTTAAAAGGGGGTTAGGCAAATGAACAGAGGATAGGACTATCCATAACTGCTGCTAGTCATGAGAGCTATGCAATATCTCCAGGATCAGAGGCACCATGCTTCTTAATACCTGTTGCTGCCAGGGAATCACAAGCAGGAGAGTCATGCTCTCCTGATGGGCTTCCCATGGGCATCACATTGGGAAAGGGGATGCTGGACCAGATGGGCTTTTCCTGTGTTCTTATGTTCACTTCCTGTGGGAGAGAGGAATTGCTTCCCCCTCTTCATTTGAATGAGGGATTCTGCAAAATCAGGGGAGGCCAAGGGTTTATGAGCTTGGTTCCTGCTGTAGTATAATACTAATGTTTTGGCGTATCCAGAGTATGTGATCGGCAGTTGAAGGGGGTGTCCTGGAGAAAGGGAGAGAGGATGCAAGTTCCACAGAATATTCAAGAGATCTGTGCAGAGTGATAAAGGGTGGATTGATGGCGGTGATTCAGAGTGCTGCAAGAAGAAAACTTCCAAATGAGAATATGGTTCACTATGGTTAGATCCCCCAGTGTCACCTTTCCTTAAGGGTTCTTTCATGAGCATCTTGCTTTTTGCAAGGAAGTAGTACAGTGTCCTCTAGTGTCACACTGGCAGCATTTGGGGGGGGGGGGTCATCCCTGACTCAAAGGGGAGAAAGCCCCCTGACTTACCTGCAATCTTCCTGACGGCACAGCACCCTCTCTGCCCCTCAGTTCAACCCAATTCTTGATGTTGATCCACGGTCTGGCTTTGCTGCTCTGCTTGGGAAGCCTTGCCAGTCCCATAGGCCAAAGGTGGAATGCAAACCTGGTCTTGGGTTTGCAAAGATCCTGGAGTGTGAGAGGGGTAACACACACACAAAATCCCCTTTCTCTTGGATGGGGGCACCTCTCCTCCTTTCAGAGGCAAATGGGACTCCCATCTTAATCAGGCTCCAGTTGGCCCTCTGTCTTTGCTCCATGAGACCTGCTCATCTCAGGCTACCCTGAGCCTCAATCCATTCTGACTGAATGAATGCATGAATTATGCCCCTGAGCTCCACCACCTACCTTCCTGAGGTCCCTGGAATCACTGCAGCAGGTGCCTTTGGACTGTCAGTATTTTGAAAGTGGATTAAAGTGTTTTGTCACTCTAGTGCAGCAAATCCACGATGGCATTGGTTTTCTGAAGTTTGGAAAGGGACGGGGAAATGCATTGAAAAGTGTGGGGTGAACAAATGACACCCCACAAGCAAATCAGGATGAATGCTCATTGTCATCTAAACAGATCAGAAATAATGCTTAGTTAAGGCAGGACATGAAAGCTTTGTGCAAGCATGTAACCTTCAGGTAAGCTTTGGATAGGTGCTGGATAAAGAGGTCATCTGGAGGACTCCAGAGGCTGGCAGGAATGAAGTCCAAAGACTACAGGGGGATTATGAAAGGCCTGTCTGGGCTGGGCTCAGAGCCAGTTGGCCCATCTGCCCTGTCTGTCAAGACACCTTCATTACTGCACACCCTCTGATCTCCCGGCACTCCTTGACCTTTGGGAAGGAAGACACATGGGCTCAGCATGCTCCGGCCACTTGCCCCAACCTGATCAGGTAGGGTCTCTTTCCCACTTTTATATCCCACTTTCCCATCCAAATGGACCTGCAAGTTGGCATAAGAGCAATATCAGAACAAAACAGATAAAGAGCAAAATAACACAACAAGGCACTCCCACCTGCAGCAAAGCAAAACAGAGTTGAATAAAGACTTAATAACCAGGCCATTGAAACATCGGAGGCAGCACTTTCAATTGGTCCAAGAAACCAGGTGCCAGCCAAGTTGGTACTATAATGGGAGTTCTGTGTCTCATGCACCAGTTAACACTGGGATCATACAAATGACCTCTTTATTGAACAATCATCCTGATTTGCTTGGACAAAGCTTACACAAAGGCATAGGAGCCAACTCCTAGGGGCTGAGGTCCCTTCATCCTCCAATAAAATATTTGAGGGGGCCAGGTATCCCCCAAATTTGATGGGCATTGCGTGTTCATGCGTCACATCTTGGGATCGATTATACATTTATTTAAGTTGGCACCCTATGCCCTGTCTTTATTGAGCATTTGTTCTGATTTGCTTGTAGGGAGGTTATATGACAATAGGACAATGAACATTCATCCTGAACTGCTTGTGTGGTTTTCACACATATTCCCATGAATTCTCAACTCTCCCCTCCACACATATCAACGGCAACCTCTTGGTGTGGAGGCTCTGATCCAAAGAGAGCACAGGATTCTGTGCTTCTCTGACAGCTCTCCCTCTCTGTTATGTCGGAGCTCCAGCAATGTCTTGAATCCTGGCACTAGCCCTGGAGGAGGAGCTGGCTGGGGTGGAAGCATGACCAGGCTGGCTGGGCCTGTTGAGCACCTGTGCCTGTCAGTGACATGCCTGGGTCAGCAGACTATCTCAGCTGGGCAGTGGAGGCAGGAAGAGAAACAGGGACTGTGCTTGCAGCTGGCCAATGGGGGCTGGAAGCTCGTCTGAGAATGCGGCAAGACCCTCGGCTGAGACAGGGACATCTCTAGCTTCACAGGTACTGAAACAGCATCTCCTTTCCTTGTTAGCAGTAAGGCCTCACTCAGCTCCCAAGGCTACTGTAAGAGTTGCTTCCTTTTGTAGGGCCAAAGTTGGGTACTGGGAGATTGGAAGCTGAGTGCCACCTCTGAGCAGGTACTGTTTCGCTGCCCCTGCCGACTCCAGAATGCAGCCTTGGCTTCTTCTTCTCCTGGGTGAATAACCCCCTCGTAGGCTGCTAGGAAAAAACAAAAGGGACACGGGTGGCACTGTGGTCTAAACCACTGAGCCTAGTGCTTGCTGATCAGAAGGTCGGCGGTTCGAATCCCTGCGACAGGGTGAGCTCCCGTTGCTCGGTCCCAGCTCCTGCCAACCTAGCAGTTCGAAAGCATGTCAAAGTGCAAGTAGATAAATAGGTACCGCTCTGGCGGGAAGGTAAACGGCGTTTCTGTGCGCTGCTCTGGTTCGCCAGAAGCGGCTTTGTCATGCTGGCCACATGACCCGGAAGCTGTACGCCGGCTCCCTCGGCCAATAAAGCGGGATGAGCGTTGCAACCCCAGAGTCGTCTGCGACTGGACCTAATGGTCAGGGGTACCTTTACCTTTAACTTTAGGCTACTAGAGGACTCTTTCTCCAGCCCCCAGCCTGTTTTGTTTCACGCCGCAGGCTCCGATGCCTCCATGTCCTTGTCACTTGCTCTCTGCTGCTTAAGATTTATTGAGGCTGTTGGCTACAACTGAGTGCTTTAGAGCTGCAGGCAGCAACGGAGAAAGCGGAAGGCAGCTGTAAGGGGAGATGGGGGGAGTTCATCTAGAACGATGGCGAAATCCCTTTGGCAAGGCATGGAAGCTACGCAGAAGGGGGGGGGGAGAAAGATATTGCAGGCATAGTTCCAAGTACCCTTGGGAAGAAAGGAACAGGTGATATAGCAGGGTCAGGTTCTGCAGTGGTGCATTGGGGGGGGGGTAGAATTCTGACATTTAAAGCTAAATGTGATGACAGGGAACTCTGTGGCAGAAAACTGCCTTTCTGTTTATTTGGTGGTGGCGGTGGTTGTTAATTACCCACCCTCCAGCCTAAGATCCCAGGTTGGGTTACAACAATTAAAGCACAATATTAAAAGCAGTTCAAAACAACTTACAATCATAGCAATAAGATAATAATAATAATAATAATAATAATAATAATAATAATAATAATAATTTATTTGTACTCTACCCATCTGACTGGGTTGCCCCAGTCACTCTGGGGCATCTCATGTGTCCAAAGCCAGGTATTACTATTAGAGAATATGAATGTGAGTTGCAAACCAGAGGCAACCTCTGTGGGGCTGGCAGGGGGGCATTGATAAATTCCGCCCTCCTGGCGTTGATCAGTGGCACAACCGCATGTGGCTGGGCGCCTCTTAAGTGCTCCTCACAGAGCCCTTTGACTCGTGCCTATGTGCCAACCCAGTGGCCTCCCACTTCTCCTAGCCCACAGACCCTCCTTTCCTCCATGCCACACACTCGCGCTCTTGTCCCCAAAGCTGTGGAATGTGTCCTTGGCCGAGGCTCAGCCTGGTTGGTGAGAGGGGAGTGAAATGCATCTGGAGGCGGCCCAGTTAGTGCTATGCCATGCTGCTGCTGCTGCAGCAGCTCACGTTTCCCATACTAATAAATCCTTCCTGGCTGGTGGAGGCACTGCAGAGATGCTGCCTACCGCATTCCCTTCTGCCCACCCAGGACAGAGTCCCTTCCCTTGGAACAAGGTCAAGGAAGAAGGCTTTGAGCAGCAAGGATCTTTCCTAGCCCGTTGGGGTGTTGGCTGCCCTCCTCCAGCTGCATTCATAATGCTCTCCCTGTTTGTCAGAGCTGGCTGGCTGACAGGGAGGATATGAAATATGAACAGAACAGCTCTTTGTACAGAAGGGAATCCCAGAAGGTGTGCTGGGAGAATCAGAGCCACAGTCCAGCAAACTCCTCCAAAGCTCCCTTTTGGGGGGATTAGTGGCTGCGCTTAAATGAAGGCCCCTTGACTACTCTCTTGTACGGACTCAGGTTTGCCCTCCATCACTTGCAGGTCTCTGGCTTCTTTTGGAAGCAATGGCAGTAACCCAGGCAAATTTCTCTCTGGTCCAGCAGAGGATGTACTGGGAACAGCTCAGGAGTTGTTGTGGCAAGTCAGGCAATGTAAGGTCATGCACATATAAGAATATAAGCTAGATTAGTTGGTTAGAGCATGCTGCCGATAATGCCAAGGTTGCAGGTTTGATTCCCATGTGGGACAACTGCATATTCCTGCATTGCAGGGGGTTGGACTAGATGATGCTCAGGGTGCCTTCCAACTCTTCAGTTCTATGATTTCATACATGGGAAATTGCACAAGGGGTCACAGAAGACAAGGATACTGGGTGTGAGGGCTGGCGATGGCAGCAGGAATATACAGGCAGGCACCTGAGCAATCAAACTCCTCTTGTGTGTAAGAACATAAGAAGAGCCCCGAGGGATCATACCAAGGGCCTCTTTGGTCCAGCATCTACAATGCCTGTGGGAAGCCTGCAAGCCGGGTGTAAGTGCAGCAGCACTCTCTCCAACTTGTGAATCCCAGCAATCCCAGCACACTGCCTCCGACACAGGTCGTCCTTCATCATTTCCATGGCTAGTAGTCACTTGTCAGTTTTCCACTTTCTTTTCTCACACCATCATGTCAGGTTCCTAAAAGAAGTCTTTTAGAGCAGCCTTTCCCCAGATGTTGTTGGACTACAACTCCCATCGGCCCCAGCCAGCATGGCCCATTGGTCAGGGATGATAGGAATTGTAGTCCAACAACATCTGGGGACCCAAGCTGAGGAAAGGCTGTTCTGAAATACTTTTAAAATATCCCATAATTCTTTGCTGAATCATCTGAGCCAAGAGTCCCAGTAGAATTCTATGTTTTGAGGCCAAAATAACTTACGCTATATATTGTATTGTTATCTTCACCAGTAACATCAACTTTTCCATATATTGTTTTTTGTCCTGTTGCCTTTGTTTGTGGGGTTGTTGTTGTTGGTTTTTTTTTTTTTTGGTGTGCCAAGATAACTTGACTAGCCTTGTGGATGCTATTTGTGGGTGGGTATGGGTGCCATATGCTGTTCCACCTGGCAGCCAAATGTATTGAGCTAGTCCTGCCCACAGCCACCTCTTGCCCAAACCTCCATGCATAGCTCTGCTTTTGCTGAGAGCAGCTGTGCACCAGGGTCAGGAAGAGGAGCAAGCTGTTGGGACAAGGGGAGTTGTGGCTGGTGCGATAACAAAGCTCTGAGCATAAAGGTGCCTGGTTTGAGAACGGGTGGTTCCCTTTACGGGAAATCCAGCCAATACACTCTCTTTAAAATACTATTGGACTTTAAAGGAGGATTGGACAATTTCATGGAGGATGAAGCTATCAGTCGCAACTAGCCAAGATAACTTTACTCTGTCTCCATGCTTCTGAATACCAGTTGCTGGAAACCCCAGGAGGGGAGGGAGGTGTTGTGCTCAAATCCTGCCCTACTGGTTTCCCACAGGCAACTGGTTGGCCACTGTGAGAACAGGATGCTGGACTAGGTGGAGCTTTGCCCTGATCCTCTGCGCCATTCACAAAGAAAGGTGCAGGATTGCAGCCATGTTCTATCTATCTGGCTCTGTCCTATCCTTCGTTGCTCCTATCCTTCGTTCACCTTGTTTCTGCCTTCCTATTCTTTGCCGAAGGGGCTGGCAAATGGTCAGCTCAGATTCTGACCAGACTGGAATAGATATGAAGTGTAAACAAGATGCATAGCAATAAGTAGCTAGCTCTGGCAGCTTGAAAGTTTTATGTTAGGTCTTTGCAGACCAGACTTTGCAAAAAAATAACTCGGCCCTTCAGTCAAGAGGAATTTGAAAATTAATATGCAAAAAAGACAAAGATCTGGATTGTTGCTGCTGGCTAGTGAAAATGCCGCCAAGCTGTGCAGCCCCGTGGCACCATTCTATATGGCCAAGTGGGAAATGTAGGCAAAAGCTGACTTCATCTTCCTGCAGTCTCTTCCTGAACAGAGAGTGTTTGTTGGAGTCTGGTTGTATAGTTTGTTGATGGTTCTGATCCTGCTGGCCAGATAAAGTTTTGCATCTGTACCAGGACTTCAGGATGGAAAACAAACAAACAAACAAACAAACAAACAAACAAACAAACAAACAAAGGACTGGGTGCTTCCTTTTTTAAAAAAAATCATATTTATTAGGTTTTACACATAAAAAATATAACAAACAAATAAACATACAATACATAATACAAAAACAAACAAACACTACCATACTACACATATCTACGTACTAAATTCTTCTTCCCTTAACATTTTAGTTGGGCTTCCTCCTGTCCTTCCCTTTGCGTCTCAGTATATATGCTTATTCTCCTTAGCAATTTCCTCTCATCGTGTTAAACTATGTTCCTTGGACTGGGTGCTTCCTGGTCCTGATTCACTTAGGTTCATTCATGATGCTGCAGGGAGAAGAGCAGTTCTAAAGCCCAAGGGATTGGTGCTCCAGTTGTTCTGCACGGCTGTCCATCCTTACTCACAAATAGTAGCTGCCCCTACCACCCTCTCCCTTCTCAGTGAATTATGATTTTTGCTTGAGTCCCTTTGTCTCCTTGGAGGACCTCAAGTGTGGGAGGGGAGGCGAGGCAGAGGAGATGAAACCTGTTTAAGACTATCCACCAAAAGGTCATCCATCAGAGAGTATCTCCCACGCACAAAGGTACCCTTAGAAACAGTTCTCTGGAGTTTCTCCTTCCACACGCACCTGGTGCCTTTATAGAAAGGTCAACGCATATCTCCAGTAGCTTCTGCAGTCACATGGCTTGGTTGTTGTCAGTCTCCATCCTAATGATCCAGTCGGAGTTTGCTTCCTCCCCATCCTTGTTTTGGAGTGCAGCTGACAGGCTCCTAGCTAAACCGCTTGTTCTCTCTGTTACTTTGAAGAGGGCTTGAGCAGGCAGATGATGACAGCCTGGCCATAATGGGTTTAATGAACTGGGGAAGCAGCTGCAGATTGTGATGAAAGCTAACAGGGAGGGGAGTGTGAGCAGGATGAGGGCTTTCAGATGCCTTCCCTTTTGGTCTTCATAACACGCAAGAAGAAGAAGAAAGCTGACTGTGATGGTCTTGGACAGCAGAACCAGGCCTGGATAGCGCTGTGGGATGGAGAATCATGCAAATTTTTAAAGCTAATAGCCAGTATCATCCTTAACTTTCCCATTCTTTTGTGCTTTTGGTTTCACTGCAATTGGACAAATAAAGCAGACTTCAAATGAATGTTGATCTACAGTGAACTGAAAAGCAATGAATGAGTTGTGCCCTGTTTCATGTGGGACACCTAAGCGATATAAGAAGTACCTGCTGGATCAGGCCAATGACCCATCTAGTCTAGCATCCTGCCTTTGCAGTGGCCAACCAGGTGGCTGGGGGAAACCTGCAAGCAGGATCCGAGCACAAGAGCACTTTCCCCTGCTGTGGTTTCCAGCATTTGGTATTGAGGATCATACTGCCTCTGACCATGGTGTAGAGATGCTTAAGGATACAGAATCCTGCTTCAATGCATGAGATGAAATTCCACGTTTCCTTCATCCCAGCCATTTTAGGGTTTATGGATTTGCTGTCTACATAGCAGACAGTTGCCTCACGCAATGAAATAGTCCCCCACAACAAATTAAACTAACCCATATAAAACCAGCATATCTGAGAAAAACCTAGGTTACAAAAACAATTCTTCCTTTTTAAAAAAAGTTTTCTATATTTGGGGAATGTGAGCTCTCACGCTGCAGTGGGACAGCCTAGACTCAGATTTTCCAGTACCAATTTGGGGGACAATGCTAAGCCATTCCACAGGGTTGGGGACCCTGTAGCCTTCCAGATGTTGTTGGACCCCAACTCCCACCAGCCCCAGCCAGCAGAATCAGAGATCAGAGGGGTTGGGAGCCATAGTCCACCAACATCCAGAGGGCTGCAGGTTCCTTATTCCTGGCATTCATAATACAATGCTGGCTTGGCACCAGAATTCAGCATGGTTGAGCACCTGTTGACTGCCTCCCCTCAAAGAGAAGGAGTGGCTGCTGCCACCTGTACATTTAACCTCTCCTTCCCCTTGGTAGAAGGCCGATGACCATGTGGATCATGTCCTGCTGCTCTGCTCTTTCTCCACCTTGCTGCCACTTACCTGTCTTCTCCTGCAGAGGGTGGACAAGTGAAGACACTGGCAATTTTGAGGAGGAGCAGTAGATGAACAGCCACAAACTTTGGACAGACATACACCATACATTTAAAGCACATGACCCCCCCTCCCAAAGGAGGGAACTGTGGTTTGTTAAGGATGCTGGGAATTGTTGCTCTGTGAGAAGGAAAACTACACAAGTCACTTGGAACACTTTCCCTGCTGAAATCAATCAGGCACCCACAGTTCTGATATGTTGTCACATCCAGAAAACATTTATTTTTGCCCACTGTTTTTAGAGTATGACTTTGATTCAGTGCCGGTCATTTGTTTCTTACTTTTTCATGCTATGGTTTTATGTTTGAATGGTTTTTTTGTACACTGTCACAATATTTTTTATGAGTAGGTGGTTATTATAAATACATACATAAATAGAACAGCAGCAGTAGCAGCAGCAGCAGCTGCACACTAATGTGCTGCCCCCTATGGCTACTGGGCTGCCTGTGAGAGGAGAGGATGAACCATGGGCAGGGGCCCTTGCAACCCATAGTTAAAGGGGTCCACTAAGGTCCACTTGCATGAAGCCTCCCTGCCCCAACCTTGGACCTGACCCAGATTCAGTGATAACTAGAGTGATTGGCGTAGGGGTTGATTTTCCCTATGATCCAACTCAAACGCCATGTTACTGCCAGCTTTTTAGATCATTTGCTTTTACTAGCTACATGGCAGGCGGCAGAAGTTCATTAGCTGAAGTTTTCCCAGCCCTGCATCTCAGAGAGAGGGGCGGGGAGAGGGGGCAATGTACTGTACACACTGTACTGTATTTTAGGGCTCACCTAATTACTTACCCCTTCTGTGCCCTTGTGCACACCATGCCCCCCTAGCTTCCCTTTGTTTCCCAAAGGTGTTCGTGCAAACACAGTGGCAGGTACCCTGCCTTGCTAATCATACGTTGCAGAGTAATATGCACAGCTATTCTGTTCTTCCTGCTGTGCAGGAGTTTCCCATTCCACAACAAAGAGCGAAATGGCTATTATCTCCATGCCATGGTCTAAGAAAATAGCCCCTAAACAGAGGAGAACTGAAGGTTCTGAGAGCAGGGGTGGGAAACCTGCGGCCTCAGGGCCACTTCCAGTCTTTGCCTTAATTAATTGTGTGCAGCTCTTCTTGACTACATTTTGCATGGGGGAGGAAGTGGGGGGGGGGAGAGAGAGAGAGAGAGAGAGAGAGAGAAAGAAGGTTCTTACTTTTGGTCCTGGCCTGCTCACCACTAGTATGTGCCCCCCCCCCAAGCAGGTTACTTCAAAGGGAATGTGGCCCTCGATGGGGGAAAGTGTCTCTATTCCTTTCTGAGAGGGATAGGCATTACTACCCCATAGAGAAACACTTAGATCTGCAGTTTGGTTTCCCTCCAGGTGCAGAGCTGGCTTAATGCATGGGTTAATTCTCCTTGATGTGGCTGTCTTGGCAAAAGTAAATTAGGCAGGGACACCTGGGAAGGAGCACCATCTGCCAGGTGTTTTCAAAGCCAGCTCACAGGGTACAAAAAAGAACAGTCTCTTGCCAGCAGAACTGTACAATTCTTCATGGAAGCACGGACTCCCCTTCACTCCAGATTAGGAGACGTGTTATATTTTCTTGACACAGAATTGTTGGGGGGGGGGGGAAGCATGGGGAAATGTATGTACATCATCAGGCGTGACAAATAGACCCGTCCGCCCTCCTTTTCACTGTGGCTGTGTACGCACCATGCATTAAAAGCACATTTCCTCCCCCCAAAAGAGAACTGTAGTTTGTTAAAGGTGCTGGAGATTGCTACTCTATGATGGATAAACTTCCCAAGATTCTTTTTCGGTGGGAGGGGTGTGTGCATTAAATGTATGGCATGTACTATGCAGCAGGTGTGTACTATGTGCATGCTGGGAAGACACAGGGAGTCGCATCTTCCAAGATTGTGCATGAAAAGAAGATACGATCATTGCATGTGACCATCTAGATGGAGATGCCATGCAATTACATAAGCAGAAGCCTTCCCTGTAAGGGGCAAAACATGTAAATGGTGGAGTGACCGTCAGGTACGACTTAGTAAGGTGCCTGGTGAAAGTGAACATGGCCAGGAACTTCTAAGGTGTGTTTTTGTTGCTCTAGTAAGGGAAGAATGATGTCATCTCTGTTCCTTTAGGGCCTGAGAAGCTGTGTTGGGAGCAATTTAGTAAGCTCTGAGACTTCTCTAGCATCAGCACATTCTTCCTTCGCTCCTTCCCTCTCCACCTGCTTTGAAGAGCATCCATGTGCTACTGTGTCCCAGAAGATAGGGAGCTCTTTGAGAGAGAGAGAGAGAGAGAGAGAGAGAGAGAGAGAGAGAGAGAGAAGCAGAAGTGACAATATGCTTTTGAGGCCAAACAGGCAGACACGTTTAATTATACACTGTACAGCACAATATATTTTAACTAACTGCTAGCTATTTCCCTAAGTACCCCCTTATCTCCCAGAGCAATATAAAACCTGGGAAGGATTATGCTGCAATTCTGGAATCTCTGTATATATTATCGGCTGGGATTACGGAACACATCCTGCATAAACACACCACTGAGTCAGAACATCACCAGGTCTAAAAATAGCTCAGCACTGTCTACACCCAACAACCTGTGAACACCCTCTCCCCCAGTACATATGGGGTGACAAATTCCAGCTCCCTGGCTTGAGAATGATCCAGCCATTCAGGAAAAAGCCGAAGCACAGAGATTAAAGGCAACACAGCTTCTTAGTTTTATCATAGACATGCCCCTATCTTATGAGTGGAGAGGGGATGTCTCAGCTGACCTGTCTACCCACAACCTACAGGACTGCTGCTTCTGCTAGACTCATACAGACTCATTCTTGTTATTTGCATATTTTAATTGATTATTGATTGTTGATTCCATGTCAGCAACCCTGGGGGCTTGTCGAAGGACATGGTAAAAAATCTCTTAATAAAGCAGAAAAGCAAGCAAGCAAACAGATTTCCCAAATTCTCTGAACGTTCTTAGGGTGTGGCTTCTTCTTCTTCTCTTTGACGATCCACCAGGTGTTCTTTAGTTCTCCAGTTCTTCTTTGAACCTCAGCCTTAGAGTTGGCATATGTTTTTTCCTTAGTGGTGCAGTTTCTATCTCTTTGCTAGATCTGAAAGGCCTTCCTTTTCTTGTCAATAATGCGTTCAATCTCACTGTCATCAAACCAGTCCTGGTGTTTCCTGGTTTGGTATCCAAGTTTGTTCACAGGCTGCAATAATGGATGTTTTTAGCTTGGTCCAGTGTTGTCAGGGTCCTTAAGAGTCTTTTGGAAGCAATCCCACTTAATAGGATCTTGAAGGGCTTGAGTGTTCATTTTGTGCCTTGGTTTCATTCCTTGAAGCCTGCGTTGAGGTATAATCTTGATAGCCATTATGGAACATATTAATCGGTGATCTGTCCAGCAATTGTTGGCACTGTCATAGCTCTGGTAAGGAGCATATCACGGTGATTTTCAGCTTGGACAATTACATAGTCTAAGAGGTGCCAGCGGTTTGACCGAGGGTGCCTCCATTATGTTTTAAATTTATTTATTTTTGTCGAAAGAGTGTGTTGGTAATAACAAGGGTGTGTGGCACGCTGCTACTAGTAATGTTAAGAAAAGACGTTTTTAAAGGAGTTAAAGAAACAGGATACAATTCAAACTTACTTAATTTTTAAAACATCCCAAACCTCAGACCAGCTAAACCTGAAACATAAATCCTTATTCACCATCTGTCAGCTTAACCTGCCTCACAGGATTGTTGTGTTAATACGGAGTTAATACGGAGAAGGGAAGAGCCTCTTGAGCTCCTTAGAGGAAAGGGGGGCTTTAAAAAAGCAAAATAAAATAAATAAACAAGCATTCGCTTATACCAGGAACCCAAACACTGAAATCACTTCCAGTTAATGTGCTGAGACCAGTTTGAGAGGCTGGTAATAAATGATTAGTATTTCAACACACCCCTCCCAAGAGCTGAATGCAGCTTAAAAGATGGAGTGATGCTTAATTCTGTACACTCAGCTCTCTTTTGCCTCTGGTATACAAGTTTAAAGGTTTATGTTTCACCCCTACTAATGCTTTTGTTCAAACAGGCTTTGCAGGTTTTTGAAACAATTAAAAACATTTGCAAGATTTAATCAGCTCACAGGAAAAATGGAACAAAGGAAATAAGCATGTAAGCCATAGGTGCTGACGTCTCCCTCTCAAACCACTTTAAACTCTTGTCTCTTTCTCTCCAGCTACCTGAATTTCTTCTACTAGCATTGCAAAAGCATGGTTGAGACTGTTTTCACAAGTTACCATTTCTGGCTATGGTGCCTACTTGCATTCTGAACTCCATACCTCAAGCTCGGTGGATCATCTCACCTCAGATAATTGCATCGCTCCTTTCCTTCCATAAACTCTTCAAGACATTTACACTTATCTTCAACCATCATGTCCTCTGTCTTTGCTTTTAGGAAAGGTACATAGATGGGTTTGCTCTCTTGAAGGTATCAGGAAGGAAATCAGATTGTGTCAGATGTAATCCACATTGCTGATTACAGAAGGCAGTGGGAATTTACCTTTGTCTTTGCTCAGCTTATTCCCACTCTCTGGGCAACTTGGCAGCCCTGGACAGAAGGAGGTCATTAGGCATGTGCCAGTCAGGAGCATCCTTTAAGGACAGTGCCTGACACTGGTACAGTGTGAGTCTTTGTCATGGGCCTCCGTATCTGTCTAGCAGATGGATGGGGAGTGGGGAGGGGAACTTGCGAGCAATAGCTGAATGAGTGCCTTGGTCAATCTATCTCTGGAGGCTAGACCAAGACTCCTTCTGTTCACTCTGATGAATGGGTCTTGCAATGGACTGTTGTGTTAGGGTAGGGAGGGTCCCTCATCTGTTTGTGGCTCATTTTCACATCACCCTGCTGCCCTGTGTGTCTTGATAAGTGATGAGCCCACGGCACAGTGGTGGAATCAATAATGCACAAAACAGCTTCACTGGCTCCATCCCAGCCCTATACAAGACCCGACCTTGCTTGCTTCTCTGTGCCTGGGGTAAGTGATGGATGGAGCAATGCAGCGGAGTGATAGCTCTGGGCAGGAGGCAAGTGCACACATAGGTCTGGGAGAGCCCAGAAGGGCTTTTTCTCAGGGAAGATTCATTGCTGACTATCCTGCTCTTTTCATTTAATGCAATCATGTTTCACAGACTTGGAGATCATACTCTGTCGAAACAGATTGTATCTGATCTAAGCCTCGAGGGGGAAATTAGTAAGTAGTTGTGGGTGAACAAATGCTCCACTCATTCCTCCATTCCAGCTTTGGAAAAGGTTGGGTTGGGGTGTTTCTAGGAAACTACGGAATGAGATGTTGCCAGATGATCTACTTCAGCAAAATGCATGTTGCTGGACTCCAACTCTCATCGTCCCTGACTGTTGGCCATGCTGACTGGGGCTAATGGGAGCTGTTGGGCCCCACAATTCCTGGAGGGCCACAAGCTCCTCATCCATGCTCTACAGCAGACTGTTAGCAGAACAAATAAGAAAGTTGAATGCAAGCTAATAAGGAAGTTGAATGCAAGGTTGAATGAAACCAGTTAGATCAGGTTGGGCTTGTGCATTTGTGTTTAGGACCTAGTCTCCTATGCCCAATCACTGTCAGGTTCTGGGAGACTCCAAAATCTAGAAACATCTCAAATTTCAGATGGTGCCTATTTCCCTGGGGTGCACAACTGAGAGGATCGGACACATATCAATAGCAGAGCATATGCCTTGCCTGCGGAAAGTGTGAGAGCCCTGGGATCTCCATAGAAAACAACAACTCTCATGTCACTGGGAAAAGCCTCAGGTAGGTTGTGTAGGGCAGGGGTCAGCAACCTTTTTCAGCCTTGGGCCGGTCCACCGTCCCTCAGACCATGTGGTGGGCCAGACTATTTTTTTTTGGGGGGGGTGAACGAATTCCTATGCCCCACAAATAACCCGGAGATGCATTTTAAATAAAAGCACACATTCTACTCATGTAAAAACACGCTGATTCCCGGACCGTCCGTGGGCCGGATTGAGAAGGCGATTGGGCCACATCCGGCCCACGGGCCTTAGGTTGCCTACTCCTGGTGTAGGGTGTATTGACTTATGTGGCCCACTTTGTAACAAGAAGCTCGATATCCTCATTTGCACTTCCCTGCTTCCTGTAGACCCAATACAGGCTTCTAATCCGCTGACTGAATATTCATGAGCTTGCATGCTATTGCCGGATCTGCTGGAAAGCTCTCCTCCCCTAAAACAACGCCTTAAGGAGGCAGCACAGATTCTCCTTGGAATTGGAGTTTGCGGGCACCCTCAGTCGTTCAATATTATTTACAGAGATGTTTGCTTTTGGGAAGCCCAGTAGTGGGGGTATAGGCTTGAAGTTCAGTTATGCCCTTTTCCTGCACAGTCCTGCCTGTGTTAAGGACAAGCTCAAATGCAGCAGCTGATTTTGTTTCCTGAGGTGTCATCACCACTGTGCTAAAAAAAAAAAGAGCAGCTAAGATGTGAATACAGGGGGCACGATGTTTATGTGGGTGCTGTTTCCCCCTCTGCAGAAAAAGAATTGAAGGATTCAATGGCAAAGCTGTTAAGCCCTTTACTTCTGCTCCAAGAAAGGAGTGGCAGACCACAGTGAATGTGTGAGTGTGATTTTTTTTTAATTCATACCTCCAAAGGCAGAAGTGTTGCCATAGAAACACAGCACATCCTTTTTGCCAGCTGGGGGAGATGACTCCTGGTTGACGTCATAGAGAGGATGACACACACGTGGCACAGAAAGGTGTGGACAGTGGAACTATTATGGTGAAACAAGAAAGGGGAGCATAGGAGCCAGTTCCTAGGGGCCGAAGTCCCTCTGGCCCCCCAATAAAATATTTGAAGGGGCCAGGCTCCCCCAAAGTTGATGGGCATTGCCATGCAAATGGTTTGTGTGTGTGTGTGTGCTGCATCTTTGTGATCGATGATGTGGGACAGGGCTTACCTGCCCCCTCCAATATTTTATTCAAGTTGGCACCCTTGAAAGGGAGCATCAGGAGGTTCTGAATGGGAACCCCAATCTAGTATGTAAATTCTGTGTCAATCTGTCTCAGTGCAGTGGTGGTTGATGCCCATTGGGACTGGTGGGGCAGAAGAGAGGCAGACCTAACAATAGGTGGAACCAGATCTAAATGATAGGCAAACCCACTTCCTAACTAGTTGTAAATAAGAAAGCAGGCAGACAGAGAGCTGGTTGACGGTAGACTGAGGTTGGTGGTGCAGTGTCCAATTTGCCCATGCAATGGATGGAGTGAGGATAGCAGGTAGTCCTGCTGAAAAGAGAATACTTAAAACTCGTGTACAAGGCAATTCCTACCCCCTTTTGTTTGCCCTGATATTCTGGCACTTGCCAGAAGGCAGCATCTGATTTGTGACACACAACCTAACTGGACTGCATCTTTACTGCATCACCTGAATTCACTAATTTTGAAGGCTACAACCAGGTTCTGTCTGATGCATCCGTGGGTGATGGCAGTGGGCGAGGGCTGCCATGCCATGCTGGAACGGAGAAGCTTGGCATTCTCTGAAACAAAGTAAGTATCTTAATATGAAACGTTGCATGCAATCATCAGTCCCAAGAGTGAATGTCAGTAAAATAAAACGAATAAAGAAATCCAATGACTGGTAGAGAAAATAAAAGCTAATCACATCCCAAAGCTGAATATCACTGGCTAGGATCCCTGTGGTGTGCAGGCAAATTCTCCACCTACCCAGTTAGAGAAGATGACACAGTTTTAAAACATTTCATAGATGGTTTATTTTTAGATTCAGAACATTTCTTTCCTATCGGACTAGTTCTCTTGTGATTCCAGGCATCTGTGTGGTGTTGGTTCTTATTATTGCTTCTTTTACTGGCTTCTCTCCATCAAGGGTGATTGATCCCCTAGAACACTGATGCCACATACATGTGTGTGGTCATGCTGAGAAGTTGGCATTTTCTGGACAGATAAAGTTTTTTTTACAATGGACTTTCTTGGTAGTGCATATAATACTATGATTGAAACACAGATAGTATCAGGTGGCTCCAAGCTTCTATCTAGCCTTTGTAAGGAGCATAAAAATGTCTGTGTTCGTTGCTGGTTTGCCACTTGTCTTAGGGCTCTTCCAGACTTTTGCTGTTTTGGGGT
The DNA here is from genome assembly GCA_034641385.1 of Darevskia mixta. Taxonomy (NCBI): domain Eukaryota; kingdom Metazoa; phylum Chordata; class Lepidosauria; order Squamata; family Lacertidae; genus Darevskia; species Darevskia mixta. The sequence continues at coordinate 1,622,411 of JAWWNH010000030.1, forward strand.
GGGATTCAATTATATACCAGTGAGTCCATCTTTTGCAGTGCAAACCCACTTCCTCCTCCCCAAAGCTGTTTTTTGTGACAATGAGAGTGATGGGGAAATGCCCCAGAAAGTGTGGAATAATACTTGCTTGACACAACTATCACATAACTTTCCCACAAACAATTCAGAATAGTCCTGTTCTTGCAAACTTGTGCAAACAAGGCAGCATGAATGCTCAAGAAACAGGTCATCTGCAAGTGACCTTAGCTAAATGATAATGCATCTCAGGCTGCTTGTGCCAATACATCAGAGTCCTTGCCACGGCTCTCTAATCTCGACTGAACAAACTGCTTTTATTCTGCCAACTGCAGGTTCTAAAGTCAGCTTTTGGACTGCTCTGACCCATAAGAGAAGCAGTCCCAGGCTAGCTGCATGCATCCTCAGGCCTACAACCTCTGTTATTATTTTCCCTTCTGTATTATTTCCATTAGTACATTTTTAAAAATTCAGTGCAGAGAAGTAGCCAGGTCAGCATTGCCTCCCATTGCTTTTCCAATTGAGGTAAAAGCCAGGCCACTCATACCACATGCAAACTAAATAGGGCTGATAGTGGCCGTATCAGTAAGCAGGCAGAAATTATGAGCATCAATCAATTTTCTTGGTAGATTAATCAACTAAAGCTTCTGCTGCAGTTTAATTAGTAGCGCTAATAGTGAAAGGGAGCCACACTGCAGACTTCAGGCACATGCCAACTCCTCTTTCCTTAGAAAAAAGCAGAAATGCATGGAGACGTTCTCTTCCAGTTCAGGGATAAAATAAATGCATACTTTGCATTTCAGAGAACTCAGGTGGACAGTGCTCAAATGAAACCAGTGTCAAAAATGATGCAGTTTAGGTACTTCACAATACAAACAGGTCAAGTTGCTTAGTTATACCAGCATGTTCTGCATGCATGAGTACACAGAGAAATACAGGATGAAGATGCCCCTTGTTGTTCATTCCCCTTATCCCCCCCCCCCAGTCATTGTAGTTCCACTGACGGCTGTGTCTTTGTACCCTTTGAACTGAGGACAATGCGAGATTCCTCCACGAAATTCAATGCAATTTGCTGACAGTCAGTCCCCTTCCATAGCAATACACAGCATGTCTGACTGCAGCAATCATGACCTAAAAGGACTGGCTTGAATCCATTAGGCAGCAGGCACAATTACTCCTCGCCATAAAGCACCGATGTTGGCAGATTCCTCTCTCCACTGAGTACCATGAGTGATTTGTGAGGCGTGCTTCCTTCCCAAAGGCAGCTCATGTCCTGCAGGGAAACTTATTTTTAGAACACCATGGAAAAGTCCCATTGGCTTGCCTTAGGTTCTCCCAGTGATCTGAGGTGCAAGGAGATTCAATCCCAACCCAGGACATAATGGAGTGCCCCAAGTTCTTCAGGGTTTCCTCACCTCTTCCTAGAAGCATTCTATAGATATTACACATGCCTACAGACTGAGGCTGTGCACACATCATATGTTTAAAGCACACAACTTCCCCCCAGGAATCCTGGGAACTGTAGCTTTGTGAAGAGTATATGACAGTTGTCAGTAATCTCTGGGGGAAGTCATGTGCTTTAAATTTGTGGTGTGAATGCAGCCAGAGGAGACAACGTATATTGTAAGCTCCCTAAAGAAGAGACCTATCATTTTTGCTTATGCTACCCTGCAAAGCTCCAATGCACATTGACTGTGAGGTCTATCTATGATATGCCATAAAAAGCACATGGTGCATATCACACATGGTAACATGTCTTCCATCCTTAAATGCATGCAATTTGTCATTTTACTCTGAATGCCATCATCCACCTTCTATCTTGTATGCAAGCAGCAAATACCGTTGCTAATATTACATAAACAGAAAATGTGGCGTCTCCAAGAGCTAGAGAACTGAACCCTTTCGAAGCCATACTGCCTATTCATAATAAATAATACTGCCAGAGACCTCACCATCCTTTCCCTAGACTGAGCACGGATGTGCTTAGCCCAGTCTGTCAGGGCCTTCAATTATTGACTTATGAGTATAAGGCACTGCCTTGACCTACCGTAAGACAGTTTCCTAACTTGCTCTCCTTCCCAAACACGATTCCTTATACTGGATTCAAAGCACCCTAGCTGTGTATTACTCTTCAGCCACCCTCCCACTCTGTTTTCTCCATACTGCAGACCGTGCGAATTGCCTGCATAGGTCTAATGAGCCCAGGCTTTGTTCAATCTTCCAGAAGTTTTGCTTCTCTCATTGAGCTGTAGCTAATCTTTCAGCCTTTCTTGTTGATGTGATTCTGTGCAGTGATCTCCAATGTGCAGCTTGAGTTTCCTCTCCAAATCTTCAGTTTTCGGGGGGGGGGGACAACACCATGTCTGAAGATCCGTAAATGAAATTTTAAGCTGCACTTTGGGGAGCACTGCACAGAATGGCAATGAGAGATACTAAAACATTTCCAGAGCAGAACTCCTCTGCAGATAATTACAGGTTCCAAGCACTAGGCATCATCATTGGCTTTGGGCCAGGCATGCCCAGCATCTGCTCAGGTCGATGCAGCATTTCTGCTCATGCCAGCAAACAGCTGGATAACCACTGGCTCTCAAACCTCCATTCTGCTCAACTGCAGGATTGAGAAGCTTCTCAGCAATCCGTATTGCTCTGTAATTTGCCTGAATGACAAGATCCTTTGAGAAAATTTTCATGTGCCTTTGCACAATGCATCTGACAGGGTCCTGGGTTGTATTAATTGGGAAGAGATGGGAAGAATGGAGGAGGGCCAGAATGACAGGTTTGTCTTCAGGGTGAGGCAGAAGAACCAAGTATCCTGGCTTGAGAGTTGGGTGTGGTTCTTCTGCAGGTGTATACAGGGTTGAATTAGGCTTGCAGCTGATATTTACATGTGTGTCTGGGTATAAGTATGCATATCTGAAGTCTCTTGGAACCACATAATTACAACACTATATTTTTAGACCTAAGCATTTATTTTCCTTCCTTCTTTCTTTCTTTCCCCCCCTTAAAAGTAGCACATATATATCACAGAAACACGCACAGCTAAAATATTCCTGCTATCTGCATATATCTCTGTTTCCCTTATGTTGCTGCTGTGATGTCTTGGAACATTCAGAAACAGTCACAATTTTCAGGACAGAACACACAACAGTAAAAGGTTCATAAACAGGCCAATTTCTATGAGGGGCTAGAGAGCTCAGCTTGGGTGGGGGAAGATTCACATAGGGCAGAAGAAATTATACCCATGTTGTTTATATTCTATGAAGTCTTCAGTACCCTATATAGCTCATTGCCCCTTCTCTATGTCTGCTGAATAAATTCTGCAAACTAAGCAAAGACATGAAAATAATAAATGTGCATAATTCAGAGAGATTGCAGAATCCAGCCTTTTCCTTAGCACTGAACTCCATAATTCAGAGTACATTTGAAGGCAGCAGCTGAATAGCAAGAGGCCCCAGGAGGTAAAGAGGACAAAAAGCAGAATCCTGACACAGAGTAGAGTACGCATGGACTGAGAAACCAAAGGGAAGGATAAGTAAATAAGGCAAAATCCTAAGGCAAGGATGATGAACCCAAGGCCCTCCAGATGTTATTGGATTACAATACCAATTCCTGGGTTGCTAATGGTGCTGATGGCACTTTGAGCTGAACAACATCTGAAGGGACCAGGTTCACCACCTTTGCCCTAAAGAAAGGACAAGCAGAAGAGACAGTGAATTGAGAAAAGGATTCATCAGTGAGAAAGGTGTTATGAACAAAGCTCCCATATGGCCTCAAGTAGGTGTGGAGAACCTTTGGCTCCTCCAGATGCTCCTCAACTACAACTCCCATCATCCCTGACTAATGGCCATGCTTGCTAGGGCTATGGGAGTTGAGACAACAGTGACTGGTGGTCACCTGGAAGTTGCACTCAGGAGAAAGCAGAGCAGGTAAACCCCATAAAACAGGATAAGGACCTTGTGCTGTTAGGAGAAAGGGTGAGGACAGGCAAAGACGCTTTGGAGATTAGAGGAGTGTGGGTCAAGGAGTGATATGAGAGTAGGGTTATTACTTTCAGGTGCTAGGAAACCTTCTGTACCTTTACCGTAAAAGGGAAAATCCAACCAAGGGTGGAAGAAGCCACACCAGGAACTGTAATTATTATTTTAATCAAATGGTCAAAGCAAAGGTACAGAAAATCTCTCAAGGTGTGAACATTGCAAGTTTAAGGAAGTAGCAAGGCCCGGGAGATGCAGGGTTGAGTTTGAACTATCCAGCTTTCGATTGAACTTCATAGTTAACTAAGGGCACTGCGTCTAAAGTTGCTCAATTGTGAACTCAGGAGAGGGGATACAAATATATTTAATTTCATGAAAATTATGGTTTATTTGTATCTTTCAATCCTACCGGTATTTGGGGAATATCATTCCCTGGAACAGGGAGAAACCCCCATTATGTATCTTTAATTCCAAATAAACATTCAGAGATCATAAAATGCTTTTATCCATATTTCCACCCGAAGATGAACACTCCCTGGCCAGTTCTAGTCAGTAAGCATGGAGGATCAAGTATAGTGCAGACACGCCACCCCAGAGAGGGCTATTATGACGCTGTGCCCTAAGTGCCCATTAGTGCGGCCAATTAGCCAGTCCCACACCATATACCAGGTCTCCCTTAGGCTTGGTATGTGAGGGGTGGGTATGTGGCAGCTGGGGCCAAGCGTTCCCCATCAAAGAGAACTGCCCTGGAGGCGGAGGCAACAACACCCGCCAGCAACACCGCGACCTGAAGCTATGCGCTATCTCCCGCTTTGAGGCTGGGATGGCACGTGCCCCAAGTAGCCCGCACGCCGGCTCTCGGAGGACAAGCAGGAAATGAGCGCGAGCCCGGTTGCTCTTTTCCTTGCTCTGCACAGCTCCGCCTCTCGCCGTCCCTCCCGCGAGTCAGTGCCGGAGCCCGGCGCTCCAGCGTGGGGACGCCCTGGGGGGATGCGGCTCCCACGAAGGCAGCCCGCCCCCTCCCCTTGTGGTGGAGATGCCATTCACTGAGGAAGCCTGAGCTCTGAGGCTGGGGGCGAGCGAAGCAGCTGCTGATTGAGGAGGGGATCGCGTTGGGGTAACGGGTCGTCAGCACCGCGGACAGCGCTAGGCGGGGCGCTTTGCCCCCGACTCCTGCGCCTCAGATTCCAGCACCAAGGACAGCGCAGAACTCTCCGCGCCCATTGCCCACCGCGTTTCCCCGCCGCGGACGCCGCCCCAGCCCTGCCGGTGGCAACAAGCTCCGGGGAGCCGAGCGCTTCCTCCGCCTACGGCAACAGGGACATCGCCCTTAGGTCGGCTTCCTGGGAAAGGAGGAGCCTCCGTCACCAACCTGCACTAGCCTCGGCTTCGGACTCCCGGGCTCCTGAGCAGCGTGGAGCAACCACGCTGGCAGCACAACATGGCAACCGAGGTGAGCAGCGCGGGGAAAGCAAGAAGCACAGGAGGAAGCTCTGTCGAGTCATGGCAGCCGCCGGGAAGCATCTCCTCCTGCTTTGCCTGCCTAGTTTCTGCCCGGTGCGGTAGGAGATCGCCAGACCAGGCGACCCTCACCGAGACTGGCTGCTCCGGCACCGCATCCCCTGGGTTTGTTCTGCAGGCCCCAGAAGTCCCTTGTGCCCCCGACTTCAGTGCGGGTTAAAGAAAGGCAGCGCCGAGAGCCTCCTCCGGCGTGTGTCTGGGGCTAGGATGGTTGGCGCGTCATGGCTCCCTCCGAAGCCTCGCCGTGGTCTCCTCCCCAGCGTGGCGCTTCCCCTGCTCCGCAATCCTGGGTCACTAAACAAGGCAGGGCATTGCTAATAGAGAATGAGACCACGCTATGCTCAGTGGCTGAGGCAGTGTGTTTCCCTGGGTGCAGCGCAGGGAGTCTCATGGCAGTACCTGCCAGCGTCAGGCAAGGGGCAGGACGACGACAAGAGGAAGCCACAGGGCGAGGACAGCAGCAACCCTGATGCTTCCCCAGGCTGTCCTAGGCATGTGGCTCTGGTGATGGAGGATGAGACCACCTGTGGCATATGACTCTCCGGTTTAAGTGTGGGTCCCATTAACCAGCTTTGTGAATAATCGGCAGCCCCATTGCTCCGTGAGGAAGGTCTCAGTGGTAGAGCCCTGGGACCTCCAGGTAGGACTGAGAGAGAGAGACCCCTGCCTGAAATCCTGGAGAGCCACTGCCAGCCAGTGTGAGCAATACTGAGCTAAGATGGACCAATTATGTGGCACAGCATAAGGCAGCTTCCTAGGTTCTTATGTGGGATTCAGAGCAGAGCAGAAGGGGGGGGGGGACGGGGATCCAGCAGCGCTATCTCCCCTGGCGTCCTATAGCCAGGAGCTCTCCAAAGTCAGCTCCTTCATCTTACACCTCAAATCCATCCCTTAGGGCTGTTCGCCACAACCTATGCTCTTCACCTTCCCCTTCCCGCGCCACAAAACAAGGTATTGTTTGCTGTTGTTGTTGTGCTGCTGCCGAGGCAAAATGCAGCAGCGAGCAGGCGAAAATGGTCTGAGTCGGAATGGGAACTACCGAAAGGTTGTTACTAGGGGAAAGGCGGCAGTTTCTAAATGCGGGTGGTGCGGCGCGAGTGGGGGGGGGTGCAGCCTGCTACTAACGCCACAGCAAGACATCCCTGTAAAAGGCCAAAGCATCTGAGCACACGGTGCGCCCTGAACCCCTCCCCTGTAGAGTAGATCACTTCCCCTTCCTGCTAGGAAAGTCAATAATTTTTATCCCAGCAGCAGATCTTCAGCATCGCAACCCTTGTTTGTTGAGGTTAAGACCTCGGTTGACTCCCATCTTGCACATGCTCAGATTAAGTAACCCTTGACTTGAGCCCAAACCCTCTTGAAAAAAACGAGGGGTGTTCCGAAATCCAGGTAGAAAACAACTGCTGACTTTCTCAACATCTAGGATGATTTATTAATCTGGAGGACCCGAGATCCAATATAACAGAGCATGTGGGAAATTTAATGAGGTCAGAACCTGAAACATGCCTTTTTTTGAAGTCTTGTAAGGAGACGTCTAATAGGAAGAAAAGGTGTGCTCTCCCTACCAGACAGGGTGGGGGCTGCTTGCAAATTGGGAAGAAATATAAGATTTCATCATGCCTCTAAATAAAGCCAGCATCAGACGGTGAACAGGCAGGATGACAGATTATCCTACACTTGCTTCCCCGGGGATCTGAAATGCCTCTTTGAAGGTTTGAAACTGGGCTGAAAGTATTTCTGGATTATATATACTGGGCAGCTACAGAAGTTTAAAAAGGTAAAGGTAAAGGACCCCTGACAGTTAAGTCCAATTCCACAAAGCTCATTAGAAACTAAAGTCAGTGGGATGGACCCTGGAGCTAAGAGGTGTGCAGTTCCATATCGATTATTAATCACTCTGGGATTCATCACAAATAGGAGAGGAATAGCTTGAGACACAAAATCTGCTGCCACCTCTTGGATTATCCATCACACAGCTCTAACTCCCAGCAATCCTATTCAGGACTTCGCAAGCTGTCAGTTGGCATATACTGCTGCAGTTAATTTCTGTTTTCTTTCTGTTACTCCATTCTACATCTTTCAGTGTTGGTTTTAATGTTTTGGACCTGCTATGCTTCAACTCAAGCTGAGTAAATTTCAATAAGTTGTTGAACTGATTCTTGAGAGCACATAACAACTAGATACTGGTAGTTGGTTTTTTAAATAGTTTTTGCCAAAAGTGCACTTTATTGTTCTGTTAATAGCTTATTGGCTTGCCAAATCCTCATTCAGCATATTCCATTATAAATTATTGGTAAACCAATGAGTCATACAACCTGGAAAATCAAGATACAGAACTACACCTCAATAACAACAAGGTGTTCCATACCTAACTATGTATTTTATCCTCACACTATCAAACCCTCAAAAATGAAGTGTTTCCATAAAAATATTTTTGTTAAATTTATTTTTCCAGAAGGTTATTAAATAGTTCCAACTTTCCATATACCATAGCTTCTAATTGTGTTAATCCTATTCCCATACTGAATCAAACAACATGTATTAACTTTATCAAGTAACAGATATTCCATGCATTCATAACTCTTTCATAACTTTAAGTTATTCTTCCAAATTGTTTTTGTGATTTCAGTTTTTGCAGATATAATTTGGTTATTGAAAATCCTCTGGTTTTATCCATGTCCTCTGCTCTATAACATAGGAGAAACCTTAATGGTATTAAAGGCAATACAGAGAGAATGGGCTTTTACAGAATTGGGATGTATGTGTGTGTGTGTGTGTGTGTGTGTGTGTGTGTGTGTGTGTTTCAAAAAGATGGAAAAATAATGCAATACAATGTAGAAAAATATAGGTAGTGCCAAGCTTCTTTTCTTCTGACACAAATTTTGTACATCTCCATTTCTTTAAGCTTGTTTATTTATCCCTCTTTCTGTCTGATTAACTGTGTCTTTGAGAGTCTGTATGCAGGGCTTGGGAAGCTTCTGGAGAAAAGGCAATCTCCTTCAAAAGCAATTTAGTTCTGCTGCAGAACAAATTATAAGTATAGCTGGAAATACAGAATTAATAGGATTGATTTTTATTTTTTTTGGGTTACCCACAGTTTAGTTCACACTCACATATACGTTACATCATTGCATGGGTCAAACACAGTGGACCTTACTCCAAATGGAACCAGGACACTTTGAAAGAATAAAGAAAAGTGTCTGGTTATAGTTTTTCAGAACTGTTTGGATACTTCATGAAGAAGGAAAATGCATGAGGTTTTTAAAGGCTTAGATAATCTGTGTTTAGGAAATGAAAGTGTCAAGAGAGCACAAAAAGTAATATGGCATGACAAAGACGAAGATGCTGAACATAATTGTTAGGAACAAGTGACTCAATGTATTATTTCATGCATCTTATGCAGTTTAATTATTACTGTGACACAATAAGGTAGGGCAGAAATGGGTCGTGAACCCAGGATTGCCCACACCGAGTCTAATGCTCCAGTCATTGAGGCACACTGCTCACTGCTCAGTTGTGTGTGTGTGTGTGCGTGTGTGTGTGCGCAGGCGCACCCCCCCCTTTCTGGATGAAATAGGACCAGAAAGGAAACGCCCATTAGAATTGCCAGGGGATATTCAGCTACAAGCTGGCAGTTTATGAAGTTATATTCATATAGTCACAAATCTAGGGGAGGCTGGAACAACCTCAGAGTGTTTAACAAAAATGTTTATAATGGGTTCACCTCAGGAAGGATACACACTTTTACTCCCTAAAGTTATGTGACAGATGTCTGCAGTGTTTATGGAGGATCTTGCTTTGGGGTTGTAGTTCTTGAGCCTACATTAAATAAGGAGACAGATGCAAAGGCTAGTCTCCATATCAGCCTGAGGCTCTTACCTTTTTACCATGCATGATCTGCTGCTCTTACTTTTTATTTGTGTCTTTGGCTGGCTGGGATTCAAACTGGAGGTGGGATGAGTCTGTACATTCAGCTCAATCCAGTCTCAGAGTTAGCTGGCAACCGGGTGAAGAAAGAGTGTTTGGGGAGCAAAAAACCTCTGTGGTTTATTCTGGAAGAACTTGTTCTTGCTTTGTTAGGTGTGTCCCTTCAATTGAGGTCATCCTGTGATCTTTCCTATATGTTCCTGCCAGCCCCACTCTTTGTAGCTATATAACCCCAGAGTTTCAGGTTTTCCAGTCATTGATGGTCTTGGGAACCTGCTCCATTTCTTACTACTTGGCATCTTGCCAAGTTCCATTGATAGTCCTCTTGCTCCAACAGCAGCAGGCACATGTTGCTTGTATACAGGGATAGCCCATAAAATGTAATAGGAGGGCTGATTCACACATGGACGTTGCACAGTTCTCAGCCAATAATATGCACTGCCGCAGTCGGAAATTACTATCTGTTGTGATATAAAAGCTTCATGATGTTTGATCTATGATGACTGTTTTACACATCTAAGTTACTAGCTAATGAATATGGATAAATGAATTTACTCCATGTCTAACCTTCAAACTGCATTTCCAAATCTAAAATCCTTACCAGTATTCTAAGGTGATGCTGAAGAGATAAGGAACTGTGTTATAATCCACTGCAGCAGGGCTTACCATTGTTGTGAACTACAGTCTCATAGAACATATTTTCAATCAATTTTGGGTAGGATTGCAAGGCTGAATTGGTTATACAGCTGTTGGATGGCCTTCTGGTCAACTAAAGAGATGCCCTCCAATTAAGTAGCAGATCAAAACAACTGTTCCTTAAATGCAAGCAAGTGTCAGATGCCATCTTAGAAGAGCCATGCTTGCTTCTTGCTCACACGAGGAGGGAGGGAATGCTTCTTCTGAGATGGTGCTCTCAATGAGGAGTGGCACAACATCAAAAAACACAATGGGTGGCATCCAACCCTGTGCAAGCCATGTTCCATTTGTGCAAAGTAACTCACCTTCCTCTCATCTCCCCCTGCACCCTCAAAATCTACTCCAGAGTGTTTGTGGGGATGGCTGAAGGGGATATTTCCATTGCACAAGCAGAAATCAGTTGCATGAGAAGAGCAGCATTGACTACAACCCAATAGCAGTACCCCATAATCATAACTATTTTTTATTTTTTATTTTTATTTGTATCCAAGTCCATGTAGATTCAGGGACTCTTTAGAGCAGGGGTGAAGAACCCGCAGCCCTCCAGGTGGTGTTGGGCTCCATCTTCCACCAACCCCTGCTAGCGTGAACAATGGATAGAGAGAGTTGTAATCCAGCAACATTTGGAGGGCCACAAATTCCTGCCTTAGATGCATGGCATCAGGGTATGGCGTGAGCTTCCCCCACTGGTCTAGAAGGCACCGTTGCCTGTTGTAACCACCTGCATCTGCTCTTCCAGGTCCACAATCTCCAAGAACTACGGCGGAGTGCTTCCCTGGCCACCAAGGTCTTTGTTCAGCGGGACTACAGTGACGGGACCATCTGCCAGTTCCAGACCAAATTCCCCCCAGAGCTGGACAGCCGGGTACAGCCAGTTTTCTCACAGGGTTCATGCTGACTGGTGAAGTAGGTGACAAATCCTGATGTCAGACGAAGGCATTGTAGTCTGGGTGCCAGTGAGTGCTAGGTGTTAGTGCACCAATGATGTTTCAGATGCTCTAGAAATCTTAAGCTGCACAGAGTGGTTTTCTGCCTTCTTAAGCACCTGGGGTATGCCTCATTTCATTTTATGATTTATTCTAACTTGTTAGCTGTTGTGATCATATACAAAACACATAGCAGACCATCTTGCTCAAAGATGTGAACACACACACTTCCATTCCACAGTGTACCTGCTCTTGTTCCAATGCTCCCTTCTCCATGATAGCATCTATTATTTTGCACTGGGTGAAAGATGGGTGCCATAAACAATGGAATGGCCTCCTGTGTATACATCCTATGGCATTCTTTCTCTTTTTTTTTCCTCACCAAAGATTGAGCGGCAACTTTTTGAAGAAACTGTGAAGACCCTCAACAACTTCTATGCGGAGGCTGAGAAAATAGGGGGCAGCTCTTACCTGGAGGGATGTCTGGCCTGTGCCACAGCCTACTTCATCTTCCTCTGCATGGAGACCCGCTATGAGAAGGTTTGGAGCCACAACATGCATTGTATTGTGATATAACAATTGAGGTTGTTGTTATATCCTATTGATTGGTCAATATGGAGTGTGTAAGTTAGATGAACCACCTGATTATCCACGTTCATAAGATGTAGATTCCTTGTTTCTCCCACATTTAACAATATCCTGTCCAACCTCTTCTTGTGCCAATAATCTCAATTTGTGAATCATTGGGACTGAACTAAATAGGACAGGCATAGGCAAACTCCGGCCCACCAGATGTTTGGGGCTACAGTTCCCATCATCCCTAGCTAACAGGACAGGGATGATGGGAATTGTAGTCCCAAACATCTGGAGGGCCGGAGTTTGCCTATGCCTGAAATAGGATATAAAGGGTTACCATCCAGAAATGTTGTGGTCACAACTATTGTAGCAAAGCTGTAGCAAACTGACGCTATGCATAGGTGCATATGGTGCTGAAGCACCCAGAAATTAGAATGCCAAGCTGAGGTTTTTAATTATATACTGGCTTTTATTTACTTAATTGTGATAGTCAGTATGTGATCTGAATCCTGAACCCATACAACGCAGGATCATGTAGACAATAAGGTCGCACTGGCAGAGTTTTTAGCTTTGTCTGATGTGCTGATGGCAGGAATCCAGGGAACACTTGGCTCATGCATATGGACTGAAGGATTACTTGCAGGGAATGGACACCTAGAGTTTCAAGAGTGGAGAGAGAAGCCCAGTGTGGACACATCCTCATTCTTTGGTTTTGTTCTTGAGAGTCCGCCCGCCCCCCCTTCCTGGTTGCGTCTGAAATTTGCTTATCTCTAACAGCCGGTAGGCAGGACCTTGAATATCCTTGCCTAGTAAAGAGCTCTGGTAGAATAGAACTAGGGAGACCTGCAGCAAAATGTTGCAGTGTGGAATGTTCTTGGGCTCCTCCAAATGACCTGTTTATTGAGCACTCATCCCAGTTTACTAGCACAAAGTTTTCAGGGCAATTTTACAGTGTCCTCTCTTTATTGAGCATTCCTCCAGAATTGTTTGTGGGGAGGTTATATGACTTGCTGTCAATTGACCATCATCACACACTTTTTAGTGAATTCCTCATCACTTTCCTTCCTGCAAAAAGTCTGGAACTATTTAAAAGTAGATTTGTTGTGCCACTGCACTTTAACTGTGACAACCAAAATTTCAGGTATGCAATTAAATTCTTCCTGCGATATAGTGACAATCTGTTCAGTACCCTCCCCAGGATACTCCATTACATTTTCCACCCAATCATTTTTCCTCCCCCCACCCGCATGCTGCAATAGTATTCCATGGCCACTGAACATGTTCTTTTTGGGGTTCCCCATAATTCCCCCCTGAAGATTCTTTATACTTCTGCAAAAGTTAGAGTTTCCTGAAGCCTGTTGATACTTCCCTCTTGCCCATTAGCTGTCTTAGCTTCATAAGCAGTGGTACTGATGTCTGAACATAAGAAACAGAGGGAACAATGAACAGGATTAAAAGGGAAAGGCACATGATTTAAACTGACAGCCTGTTTCAAGCTGTAGGGAATGCTTTCTTTGTCACAGGTTTTGCTCAAAATGTCAAACTTGACATCTCACTATTTTCCAGGGTTGGGAAAATATTCAAAATAGCAGAGCATTCTGGTACACTTAACAGCTCTGCCTTCAGGTTTTATACATTTCATCTGAATGTAGCTCTACCTTTCTGTGAGGTCTTCAGCTAATTTAGATTGGGCTCCCATGCATTCAAGATGCAATGCAGTCATTCACAGGGGCACATAAATAGCACAGGAGAGAGGCTAAAATAATTCTTTTGGTATCACTTACAAAAAATGTTCTCAAGCAGATAGTAGGGCAACATGCTCTGTGTAGGAGCACAGTTAGGCAATAGAGTGACTTGTCCTGGGAAACTTTCAAAACTTGATGGTTATCAATTAGAGATTACTGAAACTGGGAATGGGATATCTAGGTCAACACTAGCTTCTGTTATTGAGGTGTTTCATCTGTTGTGGTTTCATGAAACACTTTTCCCTTCTTGAAGTAGGTCAGGCATAGGCAAACTCTGGCCCTCCAGATGTTTGGGACTACAATTCCCATCATCCCTAGCTAACAGGACCAGTGGTCAGGGATGATGGGAATTATAGTCCCAAACATCTGGAGGGCCGGAGTTTGCCTATGCCTGAAGTAGGTGAATCCAAGAACTTCAGAGGATCCCAGTAAACGAATCATCTTCCCTATATTTTGTGCCTCATTCTCTGGAGCTACATCTTCGCTAAATAGTTGCTGAATGGTTGTCCAATTATCTCACCAGGTTCTGAAGAAGATCTCCAAGTACATCCAAGAGCAGAATGAGAAAATCTATGCTCCTCGAGGGCTGTTGCTGACAGACCCAGTGGAACGGGGCATGCGAGTTGTATCCTTCCTGGTTAACACCAAAGAGGAAAGGGGAAGATTTGGTCGCCATATAGATCGCTCTTCTTACCCATGTGGCTGACTCTCACCAACACACACACACACACACACACACACACACACACACAACCATTTCCTGTGTCCCAGCTGAGATTCTCTGCTCCAAATTCAGCATTCTGGCTCAAAAAAGAACTTGCGGGAGCGTGCTGGTTAGTCTACTTACTTATTTTACAGTGTTTGTTTACTGCTTTCGAACCACAGTGGCTCTCAAAGCGGTTCACAAAAATAAAATCAGATTTACAGGCAGATGATATTACTCCACACAGCAACAAATCTGGAGTCCCAAGTGCTATCAGTGATATTTCGAACAATAGCATTGTGTGACTCTGCTCCCTTGACAAGAGTTTGGGAAAATGGGGCAATATAAGGCTGAAGTTTTTAGGAACATAGGAAATTACCTTATATGGAGTCAGACCATTGTCCCATCTTGCTCAGTACCATTGAGCTATGACCCTTCCTAACTGCTGCTCACTTTTCTGCTGCTCTCAGCAGATGGGATCAGTGGGGCTTTGGCTGGTTTGAGGCACAGTGTGTGGACAGTGATGTCTAAAGTAACCCCCCCAATTCCCTTTGCTGGTGTTGCTGCCTCCCCAGGTTCACCACAGTGCCAGAGGAAATGACCCTTGCTCCCAAAGGGGCTACCAGGCCTATGCTTAGCAGCCAGAGGTTTTCGGTCTTTGTGGAGGCAAGCTCCTTCACCAGAGGTTTTGTCCAGCTATTGCGGCTTCTGGCTCTGCTCCCTTGAAGGGATGTGGTGGCCAAGGAGAAGTGGGTACTGAAAGGCACATGTGTTCCCTCCAACCCACCAAGCATTCCTGTTGCCTCTAGTGCTGCCAGGACTCACAGTTTCCTGAACTCGTCAGCAAAATGTATTTTAGCCTTCAAAAACACAAGCAAAACACCGTAGGGATTATAAAGGATGTGCTTGGGATGTGTTTGTTTAGAGCTTTAAAACTTTGCTCTTCAGATGAAAAAGGCTCGCAAAGACCAGAAATAAAACAGTCCCTGCCCTCGGGCTCACAGTCTAGGGGACACAGCACAAAATGAAAGAGATTTGGGAGGGAAGAGGTAAAAGCAAACTCAGGTGCGAGTTTTTAGTTACAAAGAACATCTCATAATGGAAGGCAGTAGCATATAACTTTAGGGCTGTCCCTGCAAGAGTGAGCGTGCAATACATTCATGGGACAAAAACTACTTTTTGTGTAAGGAAAGATTAACTGTCTTATTATGTGCCTGCTTACTCTATCAAACATAAGTCTCACTTAGTTCAGTAATGCTTACTCCCAAGTTAATAAAGCATTGCATGTTTTTCAACTATTCGGCTTAGATAAGTGGTGGTTAAGGAGTGGAAGTAGACAGATATGAAACTATGACTAAGGAGCAACCTTCTTTCACCTTCTGTGTGATATCATACAGCAGGAATGGATAACCTGTCACTCCACAGATGTTCTTAGGTTCCAGCTCCCATCAGCACCAACCAACTTGGTTGGCCAATAGTCTGGGATTATGGGATGGAAGCCACAGATTAAGGGCTCGTCCACACTTCTGCTTATCATGCCACTTTCCCTGGGGTAATGCAGCTCTTTACCGCTGAATCGGAGCAAGTGTCAATTGGATTTTCCGTGGACTGACACTTGCTCCAATTCAGCGGTAAAGAGCGGGTTTTCCTGGGGAAAGAGGTGAGGCAAACAGAAAACCTCTGGGACCTGTTCTTTCTAGGCGAGGGATAAGTGGAAGTGAGCAGAAGCTCCAGCAACACAGGATGCCAACCCCTTCTGTAGAAGAAGGCACCTGATGTCAGAGAAAAACAGATGAGGCACATTTTTATTCAGTGCATAGTTGACTTGTGGAACCACAGCAACATGTATTTGAGACAGAGCAACTGCCTGAAAGGTGCGCTGTCATTTCATATTTCAGCTGCACATGCCAAACTGTCTGAGGTTGGAACAGTCAGGAACTTGCTCTTACCAGATAAGCTGATGTCTTACAACAGGGGTGAGGAAACGTCTTCAGTCTGAGGCCTCGTTCCCTTCTGGGGAACCTCCCAAGGGCTACTTGCTAGTGGTGGGTGATGCCAGAGGCAAAGGTGGGTGAAAGATCGGATGGGACTCTTCCAGCATAAATCAGAGGTTTATATACACACACCTGTCCAGCCAGGCAGAAGAACTCAAGGTGGGCATACAGCAAGATTGTCCCAGGAGGGGCATGGCCTAGGGAGTTTCACAAAAGCTGGATGGGGAGATCTGGAGGGACACAGTTGGCCCCTGGGTTGGAGGTTCCCCACCCTGTCCTACAGCATTGTCAAGCTCTATGCACATTTGTGGCTGAACAGGGGTGCGTGAGGCTACTACCTCTCCTTGTTCCCTGTGTCCTCCTTATCCTCTTGCCCACAGATCGAGATCTCCATCTATGAGGATCGTTGCAGCAGTTCCAGCTCTGGCAGCTCAAGCAGCAGCAACAGCAGTGCTGGTGGCGGGGGTGGGGGAGCCGGGGGCCGGTGACTGGCACAGAGTCCCGGCAGGGATTTGTACTGCCGGGACGATGGTGTCTCCGAGATCCGCAGACTGCGCTACCAGAGCACCCGCTTCTGAGCAGCCCCAGGGGGGGTTGGGGTGCCAGCAAGGAGGGTTGTGACATCCCTGGGGAGGGGCTTGTGACAACCAGCGCGCGGGGGGGGGGGGCAAAGTCGTTCTAAAGAGGATGCTTGGCCTCAGCCCCAAATGAGCCCAGTCTCTCCATGGTTCAAAACCTGGGTAACCTGAACTACTTCCTGCGTGCTCCTGGGGACACTCCTGCCCACCCCTTCCCCAGGATGTCCAGATGTGTCATTGTCCAAGTCCTGTCCTCCCAAGCTGCAGGCACACAAATACCCTGTCTGAAGGCACCCTCTTGCTCGAGGTCAAATGACCAGTAAAGATCAGCCCAGCATGGTGAGATGGGGTGGGGTGGGGTGTGGGTGAGGGAACTGGTGGTTTTGGGACCCTGTGACAACCCTTGCCCTGAGCACCACTGTCCTCTCCCCTCCTGCATTGGCACTGACCCCCCATCCTGTCTTTTGCTTGCTGCTGTGCATGCCATTCTCCTGGCACTTTAGGCATGGCCTGTGCACCCAACGTCCACAGTGCTGTGGTGGGGCCCCTGCAAGTGCTTTGCCCACCCTCCCCTCCCTCCTGCAGGGTGCTGGAACTGGCAGAGACATGCCCTCTCACAGACTCCAGGATGGACTCTGTACTAGGGCACATGCCCCATGCGCTGGATCCTTTTGAGGCAACAGAGGGACAGGGGCATTGCATGGAGCCACAGGAGGATGTGAGGCAGCACTGTCCCCCTCTGGTGGGGTAGCAGCACGGATCCTGTCGAGAACTATATAGTCTTCCAAAGCTGAAAGACTGCACCTTGCCACCTCTGACCAGCTGCAACAGGTTTTCCAGTTCAACCAGGGATCATGGAGAGCATCAGAAGATGGGAGATGTTGGAGGTGCTTCAGTGGAGAGGCCTCTGGCTCCTCAATGACTCAGCTCATCCCAGCCCAATAAGCATTTTTGGGATTATGTATGTAAATATTTAATATAGCCCTGGCTACCAAAGCTCCACCCCTCCCTTCACCCTTACACCACAATTGGCAAACAGAAGAAAGAGGAAGGAGGATGAAAACTCCGAGGTGGGTATGGAACCCTGCAATATTTGACCCACTTCCCCAGTGCACAGGTGTTTTGCAGCATCACCTTATCACTTGCATGCACAAGTTGTCTCCTTGCTGCATGATCCTTCTCCCTCCTTCCTGTAAATAGCTACCTGGGCCCCACATATGTATGTTTGAGACCCTCTTGGTTCTGGAGCTTCGGTACCTCTTCTTTGAGTCCCCAGTGTCGTTCTGTGAAACGAGATGGGAAGGCAAGGGGGAGACGACTGAGCCACTGGGTCAGTGGACTGGGCTGCCCAATGAACAGGTGTCCAAACCATGGGCGAAGCCTGCCACCACTTCTGGCAATGGACAGCAGCTCCAAAAAGGCTTCCAGCTTCTCACACACCACACGCCCCATGCACAGCTAGATTTCCTTGTGGGGGTCACTCAGTATAAGACTTTGTTTGCACCCAGCTGTGGAGGGGGAGATTGTTGGAGGGTAGACACTAGGCTGTTTTGGATGCTTGGCCTGGGCAAACTCAGCAGTTACTCCAGTACTTCGTTAGTGCTCCAGACTTCTTGATTTCAGAATGTGATTTCCTCCTTTTTGATGGTGGGAATGAATGTGTTTGGAGAGTGAGCAGACCCTAATTGTGCTGCAGGGAAATGGGAGAGCTGCAGAGGGCATCACAAATGCATAGAGGTTAAGCCAATGTGACCCTGGAAGGGATTCCCCCTGTACCCAGATGCCCTGAGAAGCTGCTCCTCATGCCATATATTGGACTCATGGATCTGGTCATAGTTGTATCCCTCTGACTCTACATGAAAGCTTCTGACAATAAACGAGAAGTGAGAATATACCAGCATTGCTTTCTTCCTATCTGTTCTCTTAATAAATAATAGACCTGGTTCCCGCACATATATTTCATTCACAGCCACCCATGCTGTTGTCTTAAGGCTGCATAACCCATTAGTAGCAATGATTCCCATGAATTAAAATATAAAAGTATAGTATGCATTGCCTGGATGATCGAGGAGTAGAACTATCAGTAGGCTTACACTTTTAGGACCCTGTTCTGCTTTAATTGGACCTTTATTCATATGCTTGATTCTAGAGCCACTGATGTGTGGTTGAAGTATGCATTTACCATTTAACTGGTGCTAACACTGCTCTTGAAACAAACAAGACAGATGCTGGAATCATGATTGCACCAGAGATTTTGCTGGTTTCGTATGCAGTATGCAGTTTCACCTGTTTCGTTTGAAGATATCAATGGAGCTGATGTTCAGCTGACCTGCTTCCATACACAGGTAGGTCTGCAGGCAATTGCTCTAAAGCTAGCAAATGAGCTTCATCAACAGAGACAGGTTTTCACATGCAGATTGTCTCACTGATGTGACCTATGCAGAGAAACAGAGTCGGGTTTGTGTAAAAGGCCCTGCACCCTTCCAGCACTCAGAGCTTTGCCCATGATAGAGATGACCATGTTAACCAAAGTTAGTTTGGATTAATGTGGGAATTATCCTATAACTTCTGTGATTTTTTTTTAAAAAATTGAACAGTCAGAAGACCTCAGACATTTCCCCAAAAAATAAACCAGTGGACTCCTCCACTGTGTGGAGCCAGTGTGGTGTAGTGGCTAAGAGCAGTAGACTCGTAATCTGGTGAACCGGGTTCGTGTCTCTGCTCCTCCACATGTAGCTGCTGGGTGACCTTGGGCTAGTCACACTTCTTTGAAGTCTCTCAGCCCCACTCACCTCACAGAGTGTTTGTTGTGGGGGAGGAAGGGAAAGGAGAATGTTAGCCGCTTTGAGACTCCTTAGGGTAGTGATAAAGCGGGATATCAAGTCCAAAATCTTCTTCTCTTCTTCTTCTTCCACTGCCCATTCCCAGAAACTGTCCTCCATCAGCCCCCTTCCCCCCAAACAAATTTCCCCGTTCTTTCCCTTTAGGAACATTGGAATTTGCCTTATACTAAGCCAAACCACTGGTCCATCTAGCTCAGTACTGTCCACACTGGCTGGCAGCAGCTCTTCAGGGTTTCTGGCAGGAGACTTTCCCAGTGTTACCTGGAGATTCTGTGGATTGAACCCGAGACCTTCTGCATCCAAGGCACATGCTCTACCACTGAGCTATGGCCCTTCCCCAAGCCAGGTGTCGTCCTTTGATGGGGAAGAGCCACAACTCTGTGGCAGAGCTTCTGTTTTGCTTGGAGAAGGTCCCTGGTTCAACCCGAAGCACTTTCAGGTAGGGCTGGGAATACACACCCGTCGCCTGAACCCTGGAAATCAGTGTAGGGAACACTGATCTAGATGGACCAACAGTCTGACTCTATCTAAGGCAGCTTCCAATGTTCCTATATCCTCTTGAAGCCATGCTGGCACTGGGAGCATTAGGAGAGGCAGGTGGGAAGAAGGAGGTTTCCCTTCCACCTCTTCCCCATTGCTCTACCATGCTGGATAGCAGCATCATGGGGTGTGTGTGTGTGTGTGTGTGTGTGTGTGTGTGTGTGTAAGATGGAGGGAGGGAGGGAGACAGAGAGAGAGGAGTTAGTTTAGGGAAGTTTTTAATGTTTGATGTATTATTGTGTTTTTAATATTCTGTTGGAAGCCTACCAGAGTGGCTGGGGAGGCCCAGCCAGATGGGTGGGGTATAAGTAATAAATAAATAAATAAATAAATAAATAAATAAATAAATAAATAAATAAATAATAATAATTTAATCAGTAGGTTTATATCCCATTTTCTGATTGGCATCCTTCAAGCTGCTCACATCATGTATAAAATACAAATGGGGACATTAAAAGACGTGAGTGGATGCCAACATTACATAAGTAGGCTTCTGTTCATGCTGCAGGTTGTCCCCTTCCTATCTTTCTCCCCACCCCCATGCACCTCCAGAGTATGTATATGTGTGTTTGAGTGTGTGTGTGTGTGTGTGTGTGTGTGTATCTGAAAAATAAAAGGTAATTGTACAACATTTTCAAATTAGCACTCCATCATCCACATTTGACTTCCCCTCCACCCCTCTATGGTTTCCTCAAAATTCCAATTCTGCTGCATATAATAATTATGCTATGCTTTAACTTCTTCACATAAAACTCGCTTCGGCAGCACATATGCTAAAATTGGAATGATACAGAGAAGATTAGCATGGTCCAGAGTAGATTATGAGGGTGTGCAGTGGCAGCAATGGGAATGAAAGAATGATGAAGTCTCACAGCTTGTGGATATACTTTAATATACTGCGGACAGCGGTGGATATACTTTAGAACAACTGTGCCGCTGAAACAGGCACCTGGTGTTCTCTCTCCCTCCCCCCCCATTTTATGTTTATTACTTAAAAAAATTAATAACACAATTTTAACAGTACAGAACAATCCCTGCCTCATAACATAGAGGAGAAAAGGGGAGTAAAATAAATTTTAAAACATTTATCTGTCAGTATAGCCCATCAGGAAGTATCAAAATTCAAACCCACAATGTTCAAACAGCCAGAAAATTTTGTATACTTCTGAGATATTTCTTTGCATTTCATCTTTGCTTGCATAAGCAATAGAACACTGCCAATCTTTATACTTCTTTAGATTATTCGTTGATTTTTCCAGCAAAGTGACTTGCCAGCCCATCTTATACCAATTAGCTATTGGGGCACTCTTTCGGTCCGTTGAGCAACAACTTGCCAGGCAGCTGTGAGAATCTATCCAATTAGAGGTTTGGAATGGCAATCCCCATTGTTGTTTTGAAGAGAAAAAAAAGTTCTGGAGATTTCGTCACTTACCGTCCAGTCATTTTAGGAATTTCAGCAAAGACCACAGTCTAAAACTGCGACACTTTTTCACAAGTCTACCACATATGCTGGAATGACGTTGGTTCCTTATATCCTCTCTAACACAGTTTCAAATTAGTCTCATGGACTGGCTGGAGGCAGAGGAGTAGTGGGAGGCACCAGCTGGGGAACCCCCAAGGGAACTCCCAGGGGAAGAAGGCTCAGACCCAGGGGACTGGTGGTGGGATGACAATGAGTGGTCAGAGAGAGAAAGGGGAGCAGACTGAAGGGAGGAGGTGTCCGAAGCTGAAAAGGTCAGAGGGTTTAGTGAGCAGGAGGAGGCTGTGGCAGAGAGCAGTCCAGAATCAGGCAGAGGCAGAGGCTGGAGAGGAGGGGGGTCAAGAGGCAGAGATCAGGCAGGCTGCTGAAGGAAGCCAGGGAGTCTTCCCCTCCCTCCTGGTCTCCCAAAACCCATAGAGGTATGAAAAGGAGCATAGACAGACACGGCAAAGAAGTCTCAGGTTGCATGGGAAGGAGAGTTGTGGGAAAGTGGGGATGTTCAGTCCTTGCAACTGCCTCAATGGGGCAAGATCTGCTGGGAAGAGTTGATGTGCTCACTAGGCCTGTCTTCTTGAGCTGTTTGTTTCTTTGAATAAAGAGTTAACTTCACTGACGCCTTGTGAGTTATTGTTTATCTGCTCCTCCACCCCTGAAAGCTGATAGTTGGCATTATTAAATCTAGGAGCATTGACCACAGAGAATGTGTGCGTAGGGATGCTCATTCATAGCCAACTGTAGCATGCAGGTGTATGGGGACTGGGACCAATACTGTGGTGTGGATTGCAGTGATTCAGAGAAAACCTATGTGTGAATTCAATTTTTTTTAAAATTTTCACTTGAAATATTCTAACCATGAGGTTGTAAAGCCCTGCAGGTCTTCTGCAATTCATGTTTGTATCACAGCACCCTCAAGTGGTGAAGGATTTTAAGAGGCATAACCAGGGCTATACAGTATATACGCTGTATCAAATTCCATATGCATATATCAAATTCCAAAAGAGCACAGAATTCTGTACTGAGAACAGGATGTTTCATGTTAATCTCAGCTTTTGTGTTTTTTTGAAAAATGAAGCCTCTAGCCCTTTTGGCTGTGAAGGTGTGTTGAAAAGCAGTGTGGGCAATATCTGCTGAAATCTCAGGACCTGGAGAGGTAGCTGTATAAGTTTAGCAGCGGCAGAGGAACAAGTCTTCTGTGTTATTTGCCCTTCCCATGACTAGCAAAGGCAGAATAAATTATGCAAAATATAAATAATTGAAGAATGAATTATGCAAAATAAGAGAAGTGTACACATTCCCTCAACTTGCATAATTTATACACATTGCAGATTTCGGGATTGGCACTAAAAATATTTATTTATTCAGTACACCAAGTCCTTGCCATAACCATGGATTGTCCCCATGGAAAACCTTACATTATTTTAAATAACAGTAATAGCAATAATGTAGAACCACAGACTTCTACTTTTGAATGCCCAGTCTATGGATGACTCTCTTTTCTACCATGTTGGACCATGTTTACACAAACAATTAGAAGGCATAATAGAGTTTTGTTGTTGTTTAGTCATTTAGTCATGTCCGACTCTTCGTGGCCCCATGGAGATTTTACTTTCTTGGGTTCCATGATCACTGCAGATGGTGACAGCAGTCACGAAATTAAAAGATGCCTGCTTCTTGGGAGAAAAGCAATGACAAACCTAGACAGCATCTTAAAAAGCAGAGACATGACCTTGCCGACAAAGGTCCGTATAGTTAAAGCTATGGTTTTCCCAGTAGTGATCTATGGAAGTGAGAGCTGGACTATCAAGGAGGCTGATCGCCGAAGAATTGATGCTTTTGAATTATGGTGCTGGAGGAGACTCTTGAGAGTCCCATGGACTGCAAGAAGATCAAACCTATCCATTCTGAAGGAAATCAGCCCTGAGTGCTCACTGGAAGGACATATCCTGAAGCTGAGCCTCCAATACTTTGGCCACCTCATGAGAAGAGAAGACTCCCTGGAAAAGACCCTGATGTTGGGAAAGATTGAGGGCACAAGGAGAAGGGGATGACATAGGACAAGATGGTTGGACAGTGTTCTCGAAGCTACCAACATGAGTCTGACCAAACTGCGGGAGGCAGTGGAAGACAGGATAGAATAGAGACTCTTAATCTCAGGGTCGTGGGTTCAAGCCCCATGTTGGGCACAAGATTCCTGCATTGCAGGTGATTGGACTATATGTCCCCTATGGTCCCTTTCAACTCTACAATTCTATGGTTCTCGGAATATGCTACAGCAATATCCTTTATTGTTTAATCAGTGATTCATCATGACACTGGTTGTTGGTCCAGTAAAAGGTCTTATTGATTCTGTGCCTCTGTTTCTGTAGGACCAACACAGCAATAAACACTGCACAATAAATGCTGTAAAACCATATCAACTGTATAAACTATGACAGGCTGTGTTTGTGTTCAGAACAGTATGAATGGATAACTATTTTGTGTCGTGTTTTTAAAATGTGGTTCTATTAAAGGCCCACTCATCCCTTGATGAATGTAACATCAAGTGATGACTTCCACGGGTGAAACAGTCATCACAGATCAACCACAGCAGATAGAACATTCAAACTACCTAACATAACCCTGGGCACAATATTTTTCACACATTTAGCTGAGAGCCATGAAGTAATATCAGTGAGTGATGAACTATCAAATGATATATAAGGAAGTGTGAATCCATCCTATGAATCTCTTCCATCCATCTGAAGATCACACAAATGAGCTGCCAGAAAGGTCAGGACCCTTTGCCTCTGGGAAATGGATACTCTTTAGTTTTATTGACTCTTGCGTCAGTGAGAGCCGTGCTTGCTATTGCCTTGTTTTACCTATCTTCCACATCAGCTTTATTCCCTTATTTCCCATCAACTTCCACAGAAGGCATCATCCTTTTCTATCTCCTAGAAATACCAAAGCAGGCTGATGGAGCAGTTTCACATGCAACAGAGGCTGGAGTCTAGGGTAAGGAGCGCCATTCAGTAACAGCTCATTGGAGTGTGCTTGTGTAAAAAAAAATGGCAGGTGGTGTTGCTTGTATGAATCTGAAAGAAGTGACCAAACACAGGTAGGTGCCTCAAAGGGATTGTGTATAGTCCTGCTAACTTAGTCAGGAGGATCTGCTGGACTTTGCCTTGGAGATTTTAAAGCAGATGTTGGGTGGTCATCTGCCATGGATGCCTTAGTTGACATTCCTGCATTGCAGGGGTTGAACTAGATAACCCTCAGGGTCCCTTCCAACTCCATGGTCCTTGATTCTTTGAGACTTTAGCTTCTGTCATTTTATTCCCCCTCCCCATAGGTCTTCAGAGCTAATGCTGTGGTGTTTAGTGCCGTCAGCTGGGGGAAAGTATTCTGCAGTCCAAAGCATGCCTAGATGAGGAAGACTGTAGATTCTACAGTGAAGAAGATGGAAGATATTAGGTGGGTATGAAGGTCCATTGGCTGGGAATTCAACACAATAAGAGGCGGGCAGGCCTGGGAACCATCACTTCCCTCAATTGCTGGCCTATGTGTGTGTTAGCTTGCAGAGTTGTTTGCGGAAGAAGCAGGGAATTATGGGAGTCGTGTACCCCTAGATCTTTAGGGAAAGGGAACGAATGTGGCACCACAGAGTCTAATTTTGATGCACTTGACTATGATGTAATCCAAACCTTTCTGAATATACATTACACCCTCCAGCAAATCATGTCAAGGTGGGGGGGGGATGTGACAGATGAGTTGGGAAGCTTGGGCTGACATAAGATAACAAATGGCCCTGTCATTTTGTAAACACAGTGCAGGATTTGATGTTCAGGATGATTGTAAAATGCTAAATTAGAGATGTAAGATCATGTGACATCACTGAAACGGTATTAGCATCTTGAATCTGATCTGAGGTGTGGACCAGGCTGCCTATTCCATAGACCTCCTCAGCTCAGCTCAGCTGGCTGGCATAGATTTCATATGGTGACTAAAAGCAGTTTAGATCCAAGTGTTTGAGCTTAACTGGATTATGGATTTTGCTATTAGCAAACACAAATTATTTGTGCGATAATCACTGAACATTACAGACACCGTGACAGTTTCTGCATAGGGGTCTGGAGATCTAGCAACACTATCTTAACTTTCCATGATGATTCACTGCCAGCCTTAAGCCTCTTGACAATCAGCTCCATATATATATATCACACAGCCAACATCTGCAATAAGTAGGAAAATTGTGGTGGAAGCCTGGAAGACAGAGAAATGACAGTAGTGATTCTGATACCAATGTACTAGATTAGCTATAAATTGAGATAATTACATTATTCCTATCAGTTTTCACTCTTTCTGACTAAGGTAAAACCATCTCAGTTGCAGCTAATGACAAACCTGTCTCCCTGCAGGCCACCTCTGACGGTCAGTGACCTGGGGACACAGGAGCCCCACTGTAGCCAGAAGGTGGGAAGTCCTACACCTCTCTTGCTTTCATAACCCACTCCGTCACAGAGCCTGTAAAAGCTTTGACTGATGTACATTTGTGTTTCTGTGCTAGTGAAGGCTAGTGAACAGGGATCTCTGTTTCCCATTTGTTTCTCAGCTGCGTTCATGATGAGCCACCCCCTGCAGGGGGGCTCAGGAGTTTCAGGGACTATTCCACTACCACACCCGCACCAGGGCTCAGCGCCTGCGTCTTATCCACCCTCTGTCCGCTCCCACCGCAATCCCCCTAGTTACTGCTGGTGTGATAAATCATGCATCTGGGCTGCATGGTGGTGAAAGATAAGGGGGTGGGGGAACATTGATATCATGGTCTGCTGGATTCTTAATCTGCAGGCAGTGGCAATCAACCAAATGAACATGGGAGATGTAGCGGGATGAGATGAAGTGGGCTGGTAAAAATGACAGGCAGCCTGAAGCAGGTCAAAACCAGGCAAGTAGCCAAAGTGGGCTATCGGTCCCTGCAGGGTTGGTGTCAACACTCACAATCCTTGGGCATCTTCCAGGGCCCCAGGGTCCTGGCAGGGCCCACTGCTGACATCTGTTCTGGGCTCCACTTAGAAGAAATAAAATGCACCCACCACCCTCTAGGCAACCACCATTCCAATTTCCTATGACGTTACTGGTGTAGCATCACTGCAGGGTATTGTGGGAAATGAAGAAGACAGTTAGGCTGCTTGGAGCATTGCCATTCACTGCTGCAAACCAGGTCCCTGACACTTCCACAGCAACTGATGCTTGTTTACCCAATAATAACTCCCTGAAGGATTCACCCTAGAGACTCACCTGTCACAAAGTGCACAAAGGTGGTTTTTTTAATACCCAAGGAATTGTTCCGCATATGAGATGATGTGAACATCAAAACGTCTTATATAAACTATCCACTGCTGACTGGGTTTGTAGCAAGAAGTTGTGCCTTTCCTTTCCATTTGCGATCATTCGGCTTGTCTGCATTTGTATAAATATATCCATATTTAAGCAAACATACATTTTTAAATATAGATTGCTCTGCAGTAGATCCTGCAAATCACCTGCTTCTGGCCTTATCTATTGATTAACTCGTTCAGTACAAAAATATGCCAGCGCTACCCAGAAAGAACTTGGAAATTCTGGCTCCCATCAGTAACAAGGAGAGACTCCCCACCAAAGAGAAGGTTTTTCCCTGGTTGTGTGTTGCTCAAGCATCATTACTTGCCTGATTATAAAATAAGCAGTGATGTGATTGTAGCATTTAAAGCTGGGATTAAGCACAGCACTAACATTCAAGAGCCAATTTCCTTTCTAGCGCAACCTTTTAAAAAAATGGGTTTTCCAGGGAACAAGTGGAGATCGTTTTCTTGAGCTTGGTCTCCCAGGCGAATGATGGGGACATTGTGATAAGTAGCCTGTCATAAGGTCAGCGTCACGTAGGAATTTTGTTCAAACAGTCCCTCAATAAATTCCACCTGCTCTGTCTGCTGAAAGGCATCTTGCCTCATACACCTTGCACAGTGTTGTGCAGGGCTGCCCTGTCACAAAACCCCTAGGTCAGTGATGGAGAACCTTTTAGAGACCGAGTGCCCAAACTGCAACCCAAAACTCACTTATTTATCGCAAAGTGCCAACAAGGCAATTTAACCTGAATTGGTGCATAATCTGCAGTAGCTGTCACTCCTCTGACTCCTATTTAGCCCTGAAGAAAGAAGTACCTGGTTACTATATTGCAGGCATGTCCAACTCCCAAGAGACTGTGATCTACTCCCAGTATTAAAAAAAACTGGCAGTGATCTACCCATTGTCATTGGAGGGAGGAGGAGCGTGCGTGGGGTGGGTGGATTGCCCAGAGTTGTTGAGCTTTTTTAGGGGAGGATTGCACAGAGTGTTTTAGCTCTCCCCCCACCCCGGTAACTTTTGTACACGATAAGGATCCCACAATCTACCAGGATCAGCTGGGGATCTACCGGTAGATCGCGATCTACTGGTTGGACAGCCCTGCCATATTGCATTGTATCTGGGGAATTTGTGTGAAGTCTAGGCAAGCTCTCTCAGTGTTTGCATTGAAAGAGAAGACACATATCGATCTTTTTGCCGTTCATTAACCCAACAATTACCCATTCTTAGCACCGTTGTTTGCCTTCATGAAGGTAAGTGTAGTAAATATGTTTTGACATCACCACCACGAGACTGGGTTTGTCTTCTCTATGAGCTACTCATCTTCTCTGTTAGGATAAAATACTTGTTTCTGCAGCAGCCGGAGCAGCTTTTAGAGAAAATAAATTCCAACAGTGTTTTCCCTGCTCCCTCGCCCAGCCCCAACTGGTCCCTACGCAGGGTGGCCCTGGACGTGCCCTCACCCGCTGCACTTGGCTGTGGTTGAGCTAGGTGAAGAAATATGCCAGCAAGTGGGAGGCGATCATGGCACAGCAAGGCCGGTGGGGCCCAGAGCCCCGGTGCTGGGTGAGGGGCGACAAGGACGGGGCAGAGGCGGCCCTGCCTGGCTACCCGGTGCTGGAACAGAGTGGCTTCTTGAGGCTCGCCAGCGATGACATCCTCCCCTGCTGGCTCCCACAAATTGTGCCCTGCCCAGCACCTCCCATTGGTACTGGGCAGGAGGAGGAGGAAGGCGGCTGCTTGGCTGCCCCATTTGAGCTGAGGACTCAACGCGCCGCCCTCGCCTTCTGCCGGCTCTGTGCTGGGGCGATGGTGCGCGTGCCCCCTCTGGCACATGTGCCATAGGTTCACCACCACTGGCACATGTGCCATAGGTTCACCACCACTGGCCCTAGGTAGCATTTGTTGCATTGTGTTGAGCTAGGAAGTCATTTTGGGCTGAACTCAAGAATGCTTTGCCTGGTCCTCAGGCTTACAAAGATGACTCCACAGCAGGACTCTCTGAACTTTGTTGCATTACCAGGAAGGAAAGAACTGGGCAATACCTGGGAAAACAAACCCCGAAGTTCTTCGCGAGAGTCAGGAAAGAGCTTTATTATTATTATTCAGGAAAAGCAAGGAAAGGATGATTCGGTTCTCCAAACAGGTCCTAGTGGGTTCGCCTGGAGGAAGTGGAATCACTAACTCGGGGGAGAGAAATTGTCCTTTTTGCCATACGGAAGCTGGGCGTTGTCTATCGCATGAGCCACTAATGCCGGGGATGCACTGCAGCTGGCAGCGCCCACAGTGGAGCACCATTGCCACTGAATCAGTTCTTCACACAGCGCCGCCTGTCTGCCCCCAAGGAGAAGCCTTGCTGGCAGTGGCAATGGAAAGAGCCAGGCTCATTGTGGCAGATGTGATCACATGGGGCCGGTCTTTCTCTGCACTCATCTACATCTGAAAAACAGAAGGAAGAGGCATATTTCACCCAGCGGGAGGAGCAGATACCAGCGGGGACTTCAACAGAGTGCCCAGCAGCAAGGAAAACCAGCTCCTTGGAGCCTACTCCTTGCAGCTGAAAAAACGATGCCTGCAGCAAACGGTTACCCTAGTCCCTATTGCAAGAGGTAGCCTCTGACCCAGCTCTTCCAGAGTTTTGTGTCATGGAACACCCCAGAGGGACCTAGAAGAGGACATGCAATGACAATGCCTGCCACCATGGAAGGTCTGGTGGTCTGGCTCATTGCTTGCAGACTTTTTGGAGCTCCAGCTGCTGGCCTGCTCAGCAGAAACTGGCTACTATTTTTTAAAAAAACCAAAATGTATATACTACTTGATTGTAATAAAAGCTTGCAGTGGTTTACAAAAAGAATTAAAATATTAATAAAAGAGAGTTTAAAAACTTACCCAGGCACTTGTTGGCATCTTGGGGATCAGTCTTGAAGCCAGGGTGGCAGTGGCAGGAATGCCCACCCTGTGTGTTGACACAGGCGTGGCTGCAGTTATGCAGACCATAAGTGCACTCATTTATGTCTGGGCAGAGAGGAAGGATCATAGTGAGCGCAGCAGGGGAAAGTGTTCCTGTTCACACACGTTGTCTCCAACCTCATGGGCCCCACTCAGACAGCTATCCATATTGGCCTCAACGTCCCCATTGGGGAAAACATGGTTAGATTCCCATTCCCAATACCCTCAGGGTCAGCCTTGTAAAAACGTGCCCCAAATTCCCATGACCTAATTTCTGGAGTAGTGGTGGTGAAAACCTGGCCAGGGCTGCTAATTATGCAGACCTCAATGGGGCCGTAAACCTTTGTGACAGATGGCTCAGGTGGCACCCTATATTTAGCCATTTAGCAGGTAAGTGAAGCCTTCAAAGAGATCCAGAGGAAAGCCATTTTGCACCCAGTGAAGCAAGTTTTATCAAGAGCATGAACTGTGCTCTATTTCCAAGGAGATGATCTGAGAGACTATCCAGGCATCAGTGCTTAGCATGGGAAAGTAGTGTTTCCCCATGTCCACTACTGTACTCTGGTGTGGGGAAGCTTGCAATGATAGGCTGCTGATTCTCTCTTTTTTCCCCTCCAGAGGGCACCAGTGTCCTATCTGATTGCTGCCATCTCGATATGCAGCAAAGAAGCAAGAAAAGGCTTGGTCACTCCTTCAGGCTGTGCTCTCAAACTTATCTGGCCAAGTGACACATCTCCTTATTAATTGATCAATGGAAGCTCTATGGAACCACAGCCCAGATGCCCAGAGTATGTGACTTTCGCAACAGAGCAAGGGGGTGATGCGGCAGATCGGGATTCCAGCCTCTACTCCAGCTGTAGGTATCTTAGTGCCCCTGCTAGGTCAGGTGCACGGAAAGCAAGAGCCCCTCAAGAGTTCAGTTCCCTAGAACTAGGCAAGGGACACAATCCAGACACATAGATCACGCAGGCATGTAATACCTAAATATACATTTGAGCACGTGGCAAAGCACCAACATTGTGTGGCACACCAACGTTCACTCACATTTCTGGTTCATTCAGGCACACACTTGTGAACATGTGACTCACACGGCATATATGTGCACATCATATTGCCACTGTTTATCCCCTGAGGTCTGCTTCCAATCAAACTATCATGGGATCTACATGCATTTCTGCTTCTCCATCAGCAGCATAGTGGTATGTCGATTCTCTCTCTTTTTCTCTCCCTTTTAGCCATATCTGAGGACTTACCTATCTAATAAATATGGCCATATAAATCAACAGCAAAGACCTCTGACGGTTTAAAATGGGGCCGAAAGCACAGGATCATGGAGCTGGAAGGCACCTAATGGGCTATCAAATGGCCGATGTCTCCAATCTGGACTGGAACCTGTGCTCTCCCCAACTGAGCCGCTCAGAATCTCGAGCCCCACATCAAACCAATGGCTTCAAGTTACAAGAAAGGAGATTCCGACTAAACATACAGAAAAACTTTCTGACAGTCAGAGCTGTTCAACAGTGGAACGGTCTCCCTCGGGAGGTGGTGGACTCTCCTTCCTTGGAGGTTTTTAAAAGCAGAGTTTGGATGGCCATCTGTCATGGATGCTTTGGCTGAGATTCCTGCATTGCAGGGGGTTGGACTAGATGACCCTTGGGTTCCTTCCAACTCTACCATTCTATGATTCTGTGATTCTTCCCACTCTCTACACACACTGTAAATAAAGATTTCCAAGATTCAAATTATCCCTGAACAATTGTGCCCAGCCTTTTTAGCTTCCTGCCCAAGATGTACCGGTATTTCAAACTTGGTCTTTAGGGCAGGTAACCCATACCTAGTGCAGAAGACTGGGTGGGGGATTTTTTAATCAGCCATGATGTGGAGCTCTTGCTGCCCTGCCTCCTCTCTGCCTCTTATTTACTACGTTTCTTGTGTTAGTTTCACTGATAACAGTGATGGGGAAGGTCAGGGATAGGAAGAGACTAGGGTGAGATAGACTCATTAGTTATGTCCCTGAAAAAATGCTCTGTGGACTCACAACTGGAGGAGTCCTCAGCAGAAATGCAACATGGGCCTTAGCACGCAGCGCATGGATAAAAGGGAAGCTGCTCTGACCCTCATGAAACGCAGCAAATAAATGATGTGCTGTAGCAATCGTGCTTTCTCTTGGCGACACCAGACTTTGAGGCTTGTTGTTCTGTGGCTTAGTCTGGCCAAATCGATCAGCTCCTTCTGTACAGGTGAAACGGTTGCAGAGAAGAAGCAGTCCTGCTTTTCAAGAGGACAAAGGCTTCACAGCAGTACAAGGCCAACTGAATTTCCCATCAGGAAGATGTGGGTCCTAGCGACAATGCCAGAGATGTGACAGGACTTCAGGCAAACAAATAAAAGCTTCAAGAAACAGAATCCTCTAGAGGCAAGCCCCAAGAGGTCATGATATCTTGGATTTGATTCTACATCATATTGGAGAGGGGATTGTTTAAGCTGAAGAACTGCAAAAGCTCTGCATTCCAGGGGACAGAAGTAGACCTAATGGACTTAAATTACTGTACTGGGTGGTAGATTTTGGTTGAACATTAGGAGAATCTTCTCAGTGCTAAGAGAACTTTGGCAATGGAACTAATCATGTCCAGTGGGGATTGGGCCCTCCTTCCCTAGACATGTTCTAAGTAGAGGCTGAACTGTTGGGATTTTGGGTTTAATTTTGATGTAATTTTGGATTTCCTGCATCAAGTAAGGTGTGGGGATTCTGCTAAACTGCAGCTCCCATCAGCCCCAGAAAGCATGGCCAATGGCTAGATATGATGGGAATTGTCGTTAAGCAGAGAGCAATCCACAGGCTCCCCACATTAGAAAACACCCTACAAGACCCCTTCCAGTCCTAGGATTCTACGAGCAAAAATAGCAAAGGGATCTGTTCTCTCCGCAAGAAGCATATTTAGGCTGCAAATGAGACAAAGATGTATGGAATGAAATTCTGAAACTGTATCTCTAGAAGCAGGAAGAGTAATGTCATTAGTCAAAAGAGAGCCAGATAAACTTATGAAGGGTGTTGAACGAGGAGCATCATCATAGGTTTCAGGAACAGTCAAATGTGGTCAGGAAATAATTAACCCTCCCCAAAAGCTGTGAGTTTCTTTTCTCTCCTTAATAACAAAAAAAAAAAAAATCACTTACTCATTGGTAGTGATGAATGAACTTTGCAGTTAGGTTTGGAATTGAGCTGGGTAGGGAATGGGGAGCAGGAATGAACTATCCCACCCCTAATTCAGAAAATAGTTAAGAGGGATGTTGAACTCAGTTCCAAGCCTGTTTCAGACACACTTGTGCTCCAAAATGACAAGATCCAAAAATTTATCCAAACCCTCACAATGGCAACCCATACCCATTCACCTGCCTATGCCCTCTCAAGCCCCTTGTTCCTCTGCATGTATCTTTGCTGCTCCTCCAACAGCAGGGAAAGGGAGAGGGGTCTCTTTCTCCCCTTCCCTCTCTACTGTCTGCATGCTGCTATGGTTCTGTGTTAGACGCAAGGTGTACTGGGAAATGTAGTTTCCCAGAACTATTGGCATAGATCACTGGAGAGTTACATTTTCCAGTGCTTCTCGCATCTGGCACACAGCATGCCAACTGTCCTCTCCCTTTGACTGCTGAAGCACATACACAAACAAACAAAAGCATGGAAATGAAGGGGCAGTGATGGATGGGAGACAGAAGCATGGGCCGTTTTTAGTCCTTCTCTGGCTTGGATTTTAATCTGAACCAATGAAGAACTTTGGTGGTTCTAGTCCTTGCAATATATTTTAACATAAGCTCATCCAGATTTGTAGTCTGGAAGATAATGGTTTGATTTGTAGTCTGGAAGATAATGGTTTGATCCTTCACAAGGGTTTGTGAAGGTATCTTCTACCAAGTCAGGTTGATTGGTACCTACATGGATTTCTGCCTTTTCCCTCCACCCCCCCTCCCCCCGGTTTGTGGCACAAATCACTTGCCTGAGCCATCTAGGCTTCCTTTACTGAATGCTTTTTGTAGCAACAATGTTTTTCAGTGTGTCTAAGGCAGGAGCACAATAACTTGAGAATGGGAAATGCACAGCCATCAACACAAAGGAGAAATCATGGCCAATCAAGACACCCTGGGTAATGCCCATTTTTATTCATTTTATTTACATATGCATTGCATATTTACAAACATGCATATCCCCTTCACAGTTATGGTGTTCATAGTATAATAGGCATTGGTCATGCTGGAAACCTGTTTTCCATGTGACGCCCTTACCTTTGCCTTGTAACAATCTTTGGTATGGAGCGCTTTGCTCACTTCTGTTGTGTGCATTAGAATAATCTAACAAAAATCAGTTGTTGTTGGATTACAGCTCCCACCATCCCTGACTATTGGGCCAGGAGTCCAACATCTGGAGGACCACAGATTCTGCAATCGTGATCGAAATTGCAAGGGCTTAAAGATTTTGGTCGAGCTGCTTGCATAGGGAAGAAGTCCCTTGGCTGGGAGGCAAATAGTCAACATGCAGCTGTCTTACAAGTTGAAGCCTCCTCGTGTGTAGCCAAAATCCCGTGCAAATGCCTGCAGTCATTTGCCCTGTGGCTGTTATGGCTACCCATCTCCCTGAAGGTTCACACGTGTCTCTCACAAAAGGAAACTGGCACACGGCTTGGCACCACCTCATTCTTGGCCTATGTTGATCTTCTGAATATAAGTTGTGGCCCCGCATTCCCACCCATACCCCCCAAGTATAGCTGCAAGCAGGTGCTTATAGACAGTGTAGAGTTTATTGGGTGGAGTGAGCTGAGAGACCGGGTGGGTTCAAACTTCAGACACACACTGGTAAGACAAGGTCAAGGTGAATCCCGGTCCAGTCGGGCTGGGGGAGCAGGAGGAGGAGGAGGAGGAGGAGGGAAGGGAAGCAATCATGTCACAGGCCAAACCAGCAGGCACAGGGTAACTGTTATCAGTTTTAACCAAGCAAGCAACTACCAGCGGGAGCCGCCATCTTGGTTAAAGGCAAGCTCCTAGGAAGATGGCAGCCACTCTGAGGAGACAAAGCATCGGTGGGGCCTCTGCCCTGTCTTGTTTTCTCAGAAAACATGCAAGGGGTGTGACACTAGTGAGAGAGTGTCGTCCGCCGGGCTGCGTAGTGCCCTTTGCAAAGATGGCTGCCCCCACCTCAGTCCACGTTCCCAGGGACCACCATGAGAAGACTGGATGAGAGAGATTGGAGGGGAGGAGTACAGGGGAAGCCACTTCCATCTATAAAGGCTGCTTTTTGTCCTTTATTGGCAAGGCTTAAAGTGCATAGGAGTGAAAGCAGAGTCCGAGGCAGAGTGGAAGAAGAGGGGCAGAGGGCAAGATGGGGCTCAGCCAGCTCCCTGAGGAAGGGTATCCACCAAAAAAGGCCACTTGAGCTGCACAGAGAGGGAAACAGAAAGAGAGACAGAGAGAAGGAAAGAGAAAGACAAGGCAAGAGTTAGTGGCGACTGGCAAAGAGGAAGGTCTTCAGGGGCTGAACCAAATGTTTGCTGCCTGACAAGGGCCTGGTAACCCTACCTACCATTGAACATACAGAGGAAAGCAACAGGTGTGTGTGGGCACCCATTTCCACACCTCCCTGCAAATTGCACTCTCTGCCCACTGCTTTGCAGCTGTTTGGCAACTATTACGCTTTTCCAGACCCATGCCTGATGCCAGATGTCTTATTTGGCCCGAAGGTATATGCTCAGGCATCCTAACACGGCATACAAAGCAGGCGCTACAGTGCCCCCCACCCCACCCCATGCCATCTTCTCATTGGTCAACGTACAGAGATCGTGATTCCAAGCTCAGGACCTCACTGGCTTCACTGCTTTCCCTTGCTCCTTCCCTTCTTGGCATTATGAAATAAAGAAAACCCAGCCTCAGGTAAACTTCTCACCGCTCGGGTGGCTTCAAGGGAGGGCTCAGCCCCTGTGGGGAGCGCCTCTCTCCCTCCCTCCCTCTGCTCTGCCAAAACCATCACTCACCAACACAAGCTGTGCCGTCCTCGTTGGGCTCAAAGCCGCGATTGCAGCGCTTGTTGCTGCGGCAACGGTACCCGCCATATGTGTTGATGCAGATGGGCCTGCCCCTGGGGCAGACAAAGGGGAATTCTGCACACTCATCCATATCTGAGAAAAGGGGGCAGAGGGCGGGTGGAGGGAGGGAGGGGGGCAAAGAGAGAGAAAGAGTGTGATGGACAGGACAGAATCTAACAACAGCCTCTTAACACCACAGTTGGGCTGTTGCTTTATCCCCAGAGACTACAGCTGTGCGGCTGTGGACAGCTGCCACAAAGAGCCCGCCTCGTGCCCCATTGAGCCCGGTTGTGGGTAGAGGAAATTGCACCTGAGCACCATTCACTGATCTGCCCCTTCCAGGTGACTCACCAACACATCGCCCGTTCTCATGCTGAGAGAAGCCTTGGCCACACTGCGGGGGAAAGAGAGAAATGTGTTATCCGTGTGCTGCCTAATTGCCTCCCAGCCTCGGCTCCCTCTCTACCTAGCCTCCTCCAAGATGCTATTTCCAGGAAACCGGGGAGTTTGTGTGGCTGCCTCAGACCATATAGCAGCTAATGTGGTAGCTCTCAATCCTTAAGTCTCTTTTTGCTATCATCTCAGTTCTGAAAAGGTATATGGAAAGTTTCTGCTCAACACTTTAAAACAGCAGGGGGAACCTAGGTTGGGCTTTCACAGCTGCCAGGAGATGAGATGAGCTCCCCAATCATTCCCCAAGGTTTCAATTTCCTTGTGCGCCTATTTCTTCACCTCCAAGTGTTTTGCAATGGCCAAATTCACTGTCCTGCAATCTGGGCAGCAAAGAAGGAAAGGGTCGGTTGCATGCTGTTCTAGACTTCTTAAGATCTGTGACGAAGGGGGTGACATATTTCGCTGCAACTCCACGTCTCTCCAGTATTTATAACAGTTCTGTGTAGCAGTGGGAGTAATGCTACGGCCAGACTACCCAAACCCAGACTCTGCGATTCACATATGGAACCCGTTGGACACGTGGCCTTCCTACTTCACTTCAATGGATGGGGGAAATCCATATGTACAAATGGGTTCACATTCAGAGCCGCTTCCTCTAAAAAAGAAAATGGGGCATCCTTTGCAAGTGGTTTCCTATAATGCACAGTAAAGGACCCACATCAGATTTCTGGATAATGGGCTTCTTTGGGAGGATGGACAGGAGCAAGTCTTGTTCATTTCCATGGTGTAGATGCAGGTCCTCTTAACATCTAGTAAATTTGCCATTGAGCATGGAGAATTCACAACTCAGCATTCACCAAACAGAGAGGTTATCTAACCTACATAGCTTGCCCTCGTCTGGCTGCCCATCCACCTGAACATGACTGGTCCAACTATCTGATGATGATGTACAAATTCATATCCAGACCTTTCATCAAAGCAAGGGAATATTTGGGTTCTCTCTGCAAACTTCAGCAGCCTTTATTGGTCAACTTGACAGATGGCAGCAGAGGAACCAGAGCAGGGGAAGGACAAAGTCTGCTCTGGACCACTTCACTAGGAATAACTCCAGCAATTCCTGCTGCAGCCAGAGCTGAAGAAGTCGTGTTGCAGAACTTTTTGGCATAGCCATTCTGTGCCTCCTGCCGCTGCAACTCTAGTGTTGAAATTCACTGAGCTGACGGAAGCACATTTTGTAGAAACGTCATTTCAGTTATTATCTGTCTAGCACACCAAGGCCCCTTCAGCTGGTTTACAGCTTCCCTGATCAGCTGAACTGTTGCTGCCACAAATCAGGGAGGTCCAAAACAGACCACTCAAAGGGAACAGACTCAAATAACTGGTGTTATTAGAGGCATTTGTATGCCAACCCATAACATAGGAGTAGGAAATTAGGCCAGCTGATTAGCCTGAAGGAGTCCTCTAATCAAAGGTCTGGTTGGTCCAAGTCCCGTTTAAAAATAAGGAACTCTAAGAAGGGAAAGTGAGCAGGGACCCTGAACCTGTAGCTAGCGTCTAAACAGCAGCCAGAGCAGATACACAGGTCACCTGGCCAGAGTCTTCCCACCTGTATTTCTGTTTAAATGATAGTAATTGTTTTCCAGTTTGCATCTATATGTATAACTTGACATTTGCAAATTTTATGTCAACTTTAGTCCTCTTTTTTGGGGGGTCGGGGGTATGTGAAAGTGGACACCCTCCTGGGAAGGCTGTTGCCTAACTGGGCAAGTAACCACCAAGTTTGTCCATTAAAAGAAAATGACATTTGAAAGAGAGAAAACCTTGCCCAATAGTAGCCTGTGAGCTTGTCCTTTTCTTTCAATCCCCAAATGTAACTTCTTCTGCAAATCTAGGGCCCCCTCCAACTACTTGGAAGTCACTGTCTTAATTTTGGGTGGCCCCATTTTGCTTGACAGGCACTCAACCACCACAGTTCACTCTTAAGAAGGAAGAATAGGCCCCTAGAAAAATACTGCAGTGTATCTTCTTTCAGCATACTATAAGCCACAAGCAGCTAAGGCAAGTCACTCTCTCCCATTTTCTGGGTTGTTTTTAATATGACACTCTGCGAACTGCAAATCTTAGGGACCAGTGAACACACTCAGCCTTCACTTTCTTTTAAGAGACAGGGGATTGCCCTCTTTTGATATTTTATTTTTTAGATTTATTTATTTGCACTTCTCCTAAGCTCAGGGTTCCCCTTTGCCTGCTGAGACCCCCTCAGTGGCTCTTTTGATGTCCGTTTCTTTCAACAAGGGGGCACTGAATTTGTTATTGGAGGGAGTCATTATTACGAAGATTCTTGACATGCCTTATGCAGGAAACACAGCTTAGGTTTGCAATTTGCCTTTCTAAGGGGACAAAAATAATACCCCTGTCAGCACAGAGCCTCCGCCAGGATTTTGCATGGCCCTTTTTCTCAGTGAGATGATTAAAAAATGTTTCGAAGAGGAAAGGGTGAAATTGAGGAGGGATCCATTCTAAGTAACATGAGCATGGCTGGCAAAGGCATGACTCACCTCCAGAGGCAGAATGGTAAGGGGTGATCCCGGAGTGTCCCGGGGATAGGGGATCTCCAGCACGGAATTGATCTC
The DNA here is from genome assembly GCA_034641385.1 of Darevskia mixta. Lineage (NCBI taxonomy): Eukaryota > Metazoa > Chordata > Lepidosauria > Squamata > Lacertidae > Darevskia > Darevskia mixta. The sequence goes on from JAWWNH010000030.1 coordinate 1,661,336, forward strand.
GCTGCTTGCTATTGACCGGCTGATCACCCGGCCATCTGGCCAAGTCACCTCCAGGCTGCTAGGCTCATCCTGTCCTACAGGGAAGAAAAGCAAGGAAGGTTTGGGCCTGGGAGAGATACCGGTAAACAAAAAAACCTGCAGCCCACCCAGGGACCTGAATTGCTCTGGAGAACCCTCTTCCTCTCATGCAGTGGTCTGTGCTTTCCTTTCCCTCTCCCCCCCCCCCTTTCAACCATTTCTTCCTGCGGAGATGAAAGAACTTGGGATGTGATGAGGCTCATGTCCTTCCATCAAGCACTCTGAGCCAACACCAGCATGGCTCTTGGGCACAAGGCCAGCTGCGAGCAGGGATGTGGGGCACGGGCCCTCTGACTTTCCGTGCCACTTGGCTTCTCAACTCACAGCGTGGCCTAACCCGGCCAGGCCCCACTAAGCTGGGCCACCTCGGGGCTGTGGAAGAGTAATGAGGTGTGGAGACATGCCGTCCCTTCTGCAGGAACAGCTGGAGGGGGCAGGCAGGGGCCTCGCTGCAACGCACGTTCGCTCTGCTTTTTGGGACGGCAAGCTCCTGCCACTTGCTTTTTAAATGAGGACAGGAAGCAGACTTTCCAAATGTTTTGAAAGAAGAGGGCCGCACACTGGGGATAGGTAGGTTTCACCAAATCTGCACTGTTTTTCAGCAACATTAGCAGACTTGAGAGAAGTCAAAGATGGGGCATTATGCCTAGAGGCAAAGGTTTCAGACTGAAGGGAGTTTGTTAGAGGAAGGACAGAAACAAATGTCTGCATAGCTTGCAATGTATTCTTGTAGTGCAGGGCAGGTATTATCAGGGGTGAGGGGCAGAGGGGATCCAGGAAGCTCAGAAGCATCATTGGGATGGCCGTGAAGATGGACAGGACGAGAAGAGACCTGGGAGGGCACACACCCCGCTCAGGTTCCAAGCCCTGCTTCCAACTCCTCCACACTCACCCAAGCCGAAATGGGCAACGGGCTCCATCTCACACAAGTACCCAGACCCTCCGTCAATGATACGCAGATGGGCACCACTCTGACGTGTGAAGAGCACCACCTTGGCACCGCGGGCAAATGCCCCAAAGCGCGTACGTGGGATCACTCGCAGCCAGTTGTTGCCAGCGCCCTGTGGAGATGGACGGACAGACTCAGCCGAGGAATGAGCAGGCACAAAATGGAGGAAGGAGTGGACCATGCTTGCTCAGATGTGGGCTGGGATCTGAGTGCATTGTGAGGAGCACCTCTCAGCACCCACCTCGTTGACCTTGAAGACTGAGAGCGGCTGTGCCATGGACTCTCCATGTGACAGGATCAGGTCCAGCCTCCCATCGCCATCAAAATCCACCACTGCCCCCCCTGGAATGACACAATGTCCATAAGCAAAGGTCTTGTTTAGCACCCATAGGACCATATTCCCCTTCCACAAGCATGGCTGGAATGAGAACCAGTAGGAGAGTCAAGGAATAGGACTTCTTACATCTCTGCCCCATGATTCCACCCAAATTGCCTCCACTGACACTGACCATCTGTGTGCCTGCTTCGGTTCCTGGTGCCAAATGCTTTGGAAATGGCAACACCATTTCTGCGAATGTTACTCAAGATTTCAGTGTCTTGGTGGTGAGTGGGAATTCCACACAGCCATCCTCTGGATCTTAGTTTAATTGCCATGAAGTAAGATTCTGGCCTGGCCTGGCCTGGTTTCAACTTTTAGTGGGGTAGGAGTCAACTTCTTGATGAAGGCACACTTTAATTATTTTTATGGGTTATGATACGCTATGAATTCTTACTGTTTGGTAAGCTGTTTTGTATTTTAATATTTTGAAGGTCACTTAAGAGATGTTTCACAAAAGGTGATGAAATAATAATAATAATAATAATAATAATAATAATAATAATAATAATAATAATAATACTGTTATGCCTAATAAAGGTTATTGATTTGATTTGATTTGAATAATAATACTTTGCTTTCATGCTTTGCTCTAAGAGGCAGCCAAGCATGTGTGACCAGATCACACGCCTTTTGGCTTGGGGCATGAGGATATTTTGTCCCTTTCTACTCCACCCACCAAATCATAAAGTTCTGATCTTTTCATGGGGCACTGAAGCCCCCACCTCTGCCAATCCTCCCCTGTCTCTTTTGAGTGCCTGCTGTCTCTGCAGTGAGGAGATGCTCCCTGCATCCATCCCCATGCTGATGCCCCTTCTTCAGATGTTGATGGAAGTTCTTTGGGACACAAGAAGTGTGTGACTTTTAAAGGAACTGCTAACGGTTAAGCCAAAAGCCGGCCAATCAGACCTCTGGATTTTTCCTGGCAGAAGAGGCAAGGAGGGTTCACCACTAGGGGAAATAGGCCGAGTGGCGGCATGAGAGAGAATCTTGACTGTGGTGACACCGCAATTTTGGAACGCCTTTTCTCAACAGGTGCACCTGGCACCAACTCTGCTGTCATTCCAGCACCAAGCTAAAGCCCACCTGTTTACCTGCCAACCACTTCGGTGATATGTATGTAAGGGTTATGCTGGGCTTGAAGCAGATTATCTGTTCTTGCTGTTGCCTGCTTTGCTGGTCTTATTAGATATTTTTTCTGTTTTATTTTTGGTTGTTTAGATATCGTTGTTTTGTGCCTGGGTATTTATATGCAGTAAAGGTAAAGGTAAAGGTAAAGGAACCCCTGACCATTAGGTCCAGTCGTGTCCGACTCTGGGGTTGCGGTGCTCATCTCGCTTTATTGGCCGAGAGCCGGCATACAGCTTCCAGGTCATGTGGCCAGCATGACTAAGCCACTTCTGGCGAACCAGAGCAGCGCACGGAAAAGTCGTTTACCTTTCCGCAAGAGCGGTTCCTATTTATCTACTTGCACTTTGACGTGCTTTCGAACTGCTAGGTTGGCAGGAGCTGAGACCAAGCAACGGGAGCTCACCCCGTCACAGGGATTCGAACCGCCGACCTTCTGATCATAAAGCCCTAGACTCTGTGGTTTAACCCACAGCGCCACCTGGGTTCCTATTTATATGCAGGGTGGAATATAAATACGAATTTTGGAACAAGCCCCTACCCCAGGCCGTCTGGTGGTTAGAGTAACTCTTCTGTTCACTAAGCCCACTCCTGCTAAGCGAAGCCACATGATCCTGTTCCACAAGAGACCCACCTGTGCCACGCCCCTCGGGTTCCACGGCATCGCCAGGGTTCAGTTCCTCGATGGCTGGGTCAGCATGCTCTCGGCGGACCACCCTGTGGCAGAAGGGGAGTGTGCCAGTGCAGAGCATATGCTTTTCCCTCCCGCAAAAGGGCCCGTCATGGGAGTCAAGCCTACTACCACTACTCCTGAGTGGCCACCACCCTTTGCCCACACACTCTCTTGCCAAATCCTTATCTTCCCAGAAAGGGGCCCTGCCCACTCGCATAGCAACAGGTTTCTGCACGGACTACCCAGATTTGCCACATGCTGCTGCTATCACTTTATTAGCCTGAGAAATGTAAGCGGCTCTGTTTAACGAGCCATTGATTGCCTACAATTAATGGGAACCATGCATAAGTGCTAATTAGTGAAAGCCAGAACCTCCAGGGATGTGGTCTAGGCGGAACAGAACTGCTGTATTAGTAGCGGTGTAGGAAGGAGCTCAGTCGCAGCTCTGTCGGCTGGCTGGAGGGAGGGCAGAGCAGGATAGGACACGCCCTCCTGTGGGTTACGGCAGTGGGGGAACTAAAAGGCACTAGATTCTGGATGCAGAATCCAGCCCTCCCTCCTCCCTCACCCCATATTCTCAAGTTCTGCATGCAGGACTTCCTAAGGACGCAGCGGGTTCACCACAGACTCTGGTGTGGGGGTCGCCCTCCCTGCAGTGCCCGGGAGCCTGGCAAGATGGGGAGCCCACTGCCCCAGCCTCTGGTGGCCACGTGGCTCTCACCCACCGGAAGAGGCGGTTGGCGGATGAGCCGCGATAGGCGATGTTGTTGAAGAAGACCTCCAACTCCTGGTCATTGTCAAAGTCAGCAGCGATGACGGTGCGGACGGGTGATGGCATGGACAGTTTGGGCGTGGCAATGTCCTGGGGGAAGGACGGGGGTTAGTGGGGCAGGGCTTGGGCTGGAGCAGGGCCAAGAGGAAGCTCAGGTCTAAGGAGGGGAGGGGTCAGGCGGCAGGAGGCATCGTGGCTGGCAGGCCCAGAATACACGGGGGCTGTGGAGTGGGGAGGGAAGCAGAGCTGGAGGAGCTGGGGGCAGCGCAGAGACTGCAGTCTCTTGCAAGGCAGCAGCTGGGGAAGGAACCAAGGAGAGGGAAAGGCTGCCTGGTCGACATGGCAGGAATAAGCAACGGTGCGGAGCCGCGGGTCTAATAGACGAGGCAACCCTTTAAAAACAAGGAACATCTGGCGACTCAGCTGGGGGCAAAGGCAGCGCAGCAGTCTCCTTGGTGATCTGCAGTTCTGCAAGGCTTTCCAGTATGCGTGGGGGGGGGGGAATAAAGCACAGAGGGAGCGCCGAGTGGCGGTGGCAGTGGGGATCCTTGCCTGCTCCAGCGCAGCTTTCACACATTGAGCAGGAAGGTCTGAAGGGGAAGGGTTCACATATTCAGCTGAGCGCATTTGGAAGTGTGCCCGCAACTGGGAACTCTCGATTGCACAACGTTCCTGATCCTAAGCGCACCCAGATGAACACACAAAGAATCCTCCTCCGGAACCTCAGGAGTCAATGCACAAAAGCTGGCAAGTGTTTGTGGAGCGGGGGGGGGGGGAGCTAGGAGTGTGGCTGGCCCACATGGCCTTGCACAAAAACATACACCCCGCACACTGTATCTATCCCCAACACCAAGCGTTCAATCAACGCCTGAGTCAGGCTTCTCTGTTCCACTCTTTCTTAGGCACTTCAAGGACTGGACTCTCCCCCTCCCTGATCCCACCACTTCCCTGCTCACAACCCAGGCCTTTCACCATTTTGGGACCTCCCTCTTTCAAATTGACACTTACTCGGAAGCGCCCACCTGCGTTCATCTGCAGGTAGAGCCGGTGAGGTCCGTTCCAGTTACCGTAGATCAGGTCCACTTTGCCGTCGCGGTTGAAGTCGGCCAGCGCCACGCCACGTCCGTGCTGGTAGGGGTCATCCAGGCCTGTGGAAGGTGGCAGAGGAAGTCAGCAGGGCTGAGTGTGCCCTGAAGGCAAAAGGACGCTGTGGACTCAACTGAGCCTTCCCTTCTGCTGATGCCAGGCTCAGAGGCTGAGCAGCTCAGAGGTTATCAGGCAGCTCTTGCCCCAAATGGCTCAAAATCAGCCTGTCAAGGGAGAGCAGAGGATGGGACAGTGGGGGGCAGGCTACAGGGGGCAGAGGATGGCTGGTGGAGCAGGCAGTCCACAGGCAGGGGCCAGAGGACCTCTGCAGAGTCCCATGGCCACCTAACCCATCCTTCCCGCCTCTCCCCGCAGGTCCCCCGACTCCTACTCTCTTGCTGACAAGGAAGGAGTGTTTCTAAAGGGAATAGGTGTCATCAGCAGCACCACGGTGATGGATGCCACCCTGACACCTCGTTAAACTCCAGTGATCAGCCAGACGCTCAATTACTGGTGGTGGCTGAGCCCTCAGGCACTCGTCATCACACACACACCAGCAGGCAAGGAGAGGGGTAGGGAAATGGCAGGACGCCACCAGGATGAAAGAGGGCCAAGCAGCTGCTCTGGTGAGTTCTGCCCCACAGCTAATGGCTTCCGATGACACCCTTGCCACACACTCACCAGCAGAGGGTGCTACGTCTATGAAGGTACCGTCACCCTGGCTCTTGAAGAGGAAGTTGGCTCCGTTCTCGTTGTCGCAAAATATGTCGGAGGCTGCTTCACTCAGGATGGGCCCCACAGCCAAGCCCCGACCCCCTGGGAAGAGGAACAGTGAAAACCAGAAGTTAGCGCAATATGGGCTATGGGATATGTTTCTAAATAATCAAGCCATCCACTTCTTGGTTTGCTCTCCTGCTCCCTCACACCTCTTCCCACAATTATTGAACTTCACTTGGATGTTGGGGTTCAGTCTTCACCAGCAATGGTAACCCCCACAATTTTTAGAAAAATAGTTAGTGGCAGTTCACTGCCACAGAGACTGAGAGCAAGACAAAAATGGCATACAGCTCAGCAACACTTCCCAGTTGCCAGGATTGAAGGTGCCTGCCTTCCACCCCTCCTAAGGCTCCTCCTCTCCCGGATGTTTCCTAGGCAGCCTCAAACGGTGTCTGTGCACCTCTGGTCTCTGTTCTGCCCTCCTTATTATCCTGCACGTTCTTGGGGAGTAGGGGGGATGGGAGCTTGCCGCAGCTGGAGAGGGAAACTCCCGGGATGCTTCAGCAGTCTCTTGACCCCCCCTCCTCTGCTTCAGCCTCAGAGTCTGAACTGCTGCCTGTCACAGGTTCCTCCTGCTCACTAAACCCTGTTGTCCCTTCAGTATCTAGCACCTCCTTCCAATTTCCCCCCTCTGACCTCACCTCAGTGTCCCACCACCAATGCCCTGGCTCTGAGCCTTCCCTCTCTGGGATTTCCAATGGGGGGGTGGTTCCCCAGTTGGTGTCTTCCACCACTCTTCATCATCCACCCAGGCCCTGACACCTCCCTATACTGGAGGCTTGGGCTTAGTTGGCCAAACTTGGCTTTTGACTGCTGTTCTAGTTTTTCTGTGTGTTTTCCCAACAATAGAACTTCTGAGGCATTGTGGGAAAACAAAATGGTGGACATATGTGGCTGTTGCTAGAGGAGCTCTGTCACTCTTCGTAATGCCCACTGCCCAGCCACATATAGGAACATAGGAAGCTACCTTATACTGGGTCAAACCACGGGCCCATCTAGCTCAGTATTTAAAGTCATAGAATCATAGAATGGTATAGTTGGAAGGGACCACAAGGGTCATCTAGTCAAACCCCCTGCAATGCAGGAATCTTTTGCCCAACACTGGGTTCAAACCCACAACTCTGAGATTAAGAGTCTCATACCTGTGAATTTGTTGACTCCGGCGTCTGCCGCCACATCATTCAGTGCCACAATGCCATTCTCCAGGTCGCTGGCAGCTGTGTCCATCTCGATGAGGGCATGGGGCCCAACTCTCATACTGGCATAGTTAGCTATGTAGATGGAGTAGCGGCCAGAGCCCTGTAGGAAGGGACGTGGGGGCAGGTGAGAGGCCTGGGTCTTCACTGGACTTGACCCCTCTCTTCCCAGCACGAGGACAGGCGCAGAGGGTGCCACACCCAGGGCCCTGACAGGGATGAGTCTATAAAGGTAAAGCCAGTCGCAGGCACCTGAGCAGAAGCGGCGTAGTCCAGCCATGGGCTCCCAAACAGGGGGATGCCATCCTTCATGCTCCCCTGTTTTGCCTCAGACATCTCTTCCCTGCCCCCCCCCAATTGTTTCCCTCATGGCACCCTGATTTAGCAATAATCGTTTGAAAATAAGCCACGCAAGGCAGAGGGAGAAGAAAGCGCAGGTGACAGGGGCATAAATCACCTAGACAGGCTGTGTTTATCAGCAGCACGGCACCCGCCTGGCATGGCAGTCCCTGATGGGAGTCCTGACAGCTGTGAGGGAGGGGGAGGGGGAGGCAAAGCTCGGCCTTGAGAAGTTGGGTGGAGAGCAGGCCCCTCTAAGCCCATGTCCTCCCCCCCCTCCATACAACTGCACTGGTGCATCTTCGGCTCCCAGCTGGCCCCACCCCCCGTGGGCCTGACCCACAGCCCTGAAATCACAGCCTCAAGCCAACTCACCCCAACCTGTTCCACACACTCACCGTCCTGTCCACGCACGCCACGGAGCGCCCAGCAAACCAGCTTGCCACACCCCGGTTCACCTCATCACTCAAGATGTCCTCCCAGCGCCCATTCCGAAACTTGAACAGTTTGTCTGTATAGGTAGCTACACCTGGGAAGGAGAGATAAGGTATCAAAACGTTTCAGGGTCTCCTGGCCAGGTGCTGAATCAGCTCTCCCTTTCTCTCCTTCTCTCCCAAGACAGGAAATCAGTCTGAGATGTGCATGACTTTCTCTGGAGCCCTAACCGTGTAATTATGCGACCGGTGCTCCCTAATTGATGCTCCAGACGATCTGTTTGTTCAGCATTCATCCTGATTTGCTTGCACAAATCTTGCCTGGTTAGACTATGCATTCGTTCTGATTTGTTTATGGGGAGGTTATATGACAACGGGTCCCTTCAGACTGGTGCTTTTTGCGGGTATATTCTGCAACATGTCACTGATGCAATAATTGTGCATTAGTGGAGGGTTTATACTGGACCACCCTCAAATCTACTACTTTATGAGTTGTTCTGTGATGTCCATGGAGCACATCATCACATCGGAAGGGGAACTTATGATTAGTGCAACAAAAACTGGATAAACACCCACTGACCCCGAACTTCTGTGATGTGAAAAGTTGCAGGATTTCAGCACTAAGCTACAGAACATGCACCTATTGCAAACAAAGCAGTATGTTTGTCCTGAAACCTTTTCAGGAATGAACAGGCTTGAAGGTGGGATCCTATATAACTGTCCTGACACCATCTTGAGCATAAATCATGATGAATATTCAAGAGAAGAGACATCTGGAAAGACCCAATGAACAGGCATCCTGATTTGCTTTTGGGGTGTTTACATGTCTTCCCATTAATCATTTGTTCATGCCACACTCTTTAGTGCATTTTGCTGTTACTTTCCAAACCACAAAAAGTCTCCTGCAAGTGGGTTTGTTGAGCTAGGGCAGCAGAATGCTTTAATCCACTTGAATTGCATAAATCTAAATTGAATTGCTCTTGCAAAATACTGACAGTCTAGAGGCACCCTAAGCCTCCAGTAACTGGAGGTTTGGAGTGCAGAGGCTTGGTGCATGCCTGGCTCTGAACTGCAGCATTACACTCTGCAGGTGTGACACCCATAGATGCAGATCTTTGCAAGTGATGAATGCACCCCCGAATCCTGATCTAGATTGAACCCTCGCGGCTGTCTCATTTGGATCACATTCCCTCTGCCCATAGATGCCTGTTCCTGATCATCCGCCTTTTGGGGCTCCCCCTACTCTGCCAGCCTCGCCCAACTTTAATTGCTCGCTGGTACTGCAGGGTTGTGATCAGGACTGTGCGACAATGAATGCAGCAACCCCAGCAAAGCTTAAGGGCTGGTAAGGGAGGCCCAAAAGAATAAACTCATTAAGGTAAAATGTGCCAGAGCAGCGCGGAGCCATGTTCATCATAAAGGGAAAGGGGAAAATCAATGGCAGGCACTGGCCAGGCCCTGATGCCAGGAGTAATGTGAATGGCTGATTTAGGGAGCCTTTGGCAGCTGCAAAGCAGTAATTAGGTGTGTCAGGAAGACTGATAAGTGGAGCCAAGAGCAGGTCAATGCTGCAGGTGAGGGGCCCAGCCCTACTCGGAAAGGATGCGATGGGGAAGTGATCGCTTTTCTAGGCAGATTTCTGGAGACACCAAGCAGTGCTTTGGACCAAAGGAAAAGCGGTGGTGGTGGGAGGGCATTTATCTTTTCCAGATATATTCCGACTAGAAATGGCCTAGTTCCAGCATGGACCCCATAGAGCAGTGGTTTGCGATACTTGGCCCTCCAGCTGTTTTTGGACTACAACTCCCATCATCCCTAGCTAACAGGACCAGTGGTCAGGGATGATGGGAATTGTAGTCCCAAAACAGCTGGAGGGCCAAGTTTGGCAACCACTGCCATAGAGCAAGTCACAGGCTGCCAGATCTTACCAAGCAACGTATTTCTAGGATTCGAACATGTGAAGCCATGTTGACTTGGGTGCAATTCCTAACTAGCACCAAAGAAGGGGCTTGGCCTTGGGGCAGAACCAACAGTGCGTATTTTGAGGCTGGTCACACCTAGGCATTTCAAAAGCATGCTGAACACCATCTCTGCTCCTAAAGCAGCAAAGGGTCTCTTAGCAGCAGTCTAGGAGTTAGGGAACCACCTTCCCAGAAAAGAAAATATTAGACCCTCTACTATTAGGTTGCAGCATTGCTGGTGGGGGTGGGAAAGAATATGCTTTGGGGTTTCATTACTTTCTCCCTTGTGTAATCCCAATGCTGTCTCAAAGGATGTCTCCTTGACCAGCGAGATACTTGCATGTCCCTCAGAGATCCCAGGGCTCCTGGAGCTGCAGTCCCTGCTGGCAACTAGAGATGTGGCAAAGCCCTGAGTCAGCAGCCAAGTCTCTCCTCTCCCCCCCCACTCCCTCCCCCCCCCCTGCCGCCACCCGCTGCTGCCAGAGAATCGACAAAATCACTCAGCTGGGAAATTAACTCCAGCCTTGAAACATCCCACCCTGGTGGCCAGTGAAGGTCAGGGAACTGGAGTCAGTGGCTCGGGGCTGGCAGGTGAAGAGCCCCAAAGCCAACAGTGTGAAGGAGAGGATCCTGCACTGCCAGGACATCAGCCAAGAAAGGAGAGCGACCACTGGCCATCACCACCACTGCCACATGGTCCTCTGTGGATCACTCCCATTCCCTTTTCATCCTGCTGTTTGCAGGATAAATGCCAGGAACTGTTAATGATAGGATCGTTTGTGAAGAAAACATCATGTTTTCATCATCAGTGAGTGAATGTGGACTCATGGGTGGGAACCACGTGTTTAATGGGTGTTATGGGATGGGTGCGTCAGAGCAGAGGTGAATGGAGATGGCTCATGGCAGGCAATGGGTAAAGAACTTAATAAAAGACGCAATACTGATCGAGGTGATTCTTGAGAGGCAGGTGGGTCTTGATGGATAGATATCAAGGACGAGGAAATTCATAGGGCACAGGAGAAGCTGGATATGCTAACTGAGTTGCCAGCAGGCAAATGTCAGGAAGGAACAGCTTTCGCACTCACCGGAGAAGGCGTTATTGGTGTTGAGGAAGTAGATCTCCTCCCGCCCGTCCCCATCAATGTCGCATGCTGTCACACCAATCGCATTGCCTTGGCGATCCCGCAATGCATAATATGGGGAGCTATGTTCATCCACCGCAAGGTTCACCAGCCGGCCCCGTATCTTGTCATACTTCAGCACCAGGTTGGGACCATTGTACCTGCAGGAATGGAGAGCAGGAAATGTGATGTGGGAGGTGGTTCAAGGTAGCAGTGGCCCTTCCCACCAGATCTCTTCCAGAAAACCAAAGCCCACCATTCTCATTTTGCGGGGTTACCGGGAGAGGCAGCAAAGGGCACATCCCATCACAGCTGTTCCTGGGGGAAAGGGAAGGGTGTGTCACAAAGAGTGGAGCTCGAAGCCAAACATGGAAGGGACTTTAGAATGCCTATATTTATTCCACTTGTATTCTTCTCCTCCCTGTAGTTCAGGGCAGCAAACGAGGGGACTATCCCATTGAATCCCAAAACAAAAAGAACAGAAAGACCAAGGTCATAACATGGGGTTCATGGCTGGCTCCGTTTCAGAGCACGGTATCTACTACAATCCTGCTGTAAAACCTGGCACTGTGGATGTTCCAAATCAGGTAGATAGCACTGCAAAAAGGTTTTTAAATTCTTACTTTACTGTAAATAAAAGAAAAGGGGGAAACCATCAGCACCCATGAACAATAAGAACAATCCACCAACCCAGCAAAAATATATATGTGAATGAGCTATTATACCTAATTTAAACATATATTGCACATTCATATAATCCAGCCATATGCCCAAAAGGGTATTCAAGGGAGACAGGTGATTGTTTGATACATGATGCTTTAGTTGACATTCCTGCACTGCAGGCAGTTGGACTGCATAACCCCTGGGATCCCTTCCAGCTGTACAATTCTATGGTTCTATGTTCAAATGTGCAAAGGGCAGTAAGATTTTCAGACCACCGTGCAGTCGATGGTGGGTGGTTATCCTTCCAATTGCAGGGTTAAATTATAAGGATTTGGAGGTGGGCTTCTGGCTGTGGGGCTCCCATCTCTATGGAAGAAGAGTTCCTTTTTCTAATTCATTTCACTCATGTTGAAGGAGTCTGGGATCCAGAAAGGCAGTATTGGGGCTTCCCAGGAAATAAAAACCAGCTGGTAAAGCAAGCCAGGGAGGTGCTTATTTGAAAGCACTGAGCATCTATCAGAGATCTGATGCCCAGAAGATTCAGGCTGAAATTCCCCTTGTCAGTTTGGGGATCAACATGACCCACCTGGAGCTTGAATGCCAAACCGGCTTATGACATTGGGTTAGTTTGAAACCCCTGGCAGGCAACAGCTGGCACTTCTAGTACAGGGATGGCAAAGGCTTAGGGTACTACCTTCATGCAGCACCTGCCAGTCTTCGGGACGGCTATGGACCAATGGCACCCTCCCACGCCAAACACCCAGTTAATCAGCTTTTCAGAACCCTGATAGTCAGATCCAGCATGAGACCCAGATTCTTTGAGACATCCATCCATGCTAACATCACACAAAGCGAAGTTGCAGAAACGCCTGAGCAGTTTCATCTGGCAGGTAATGATGTGTGACTCTAATGTGGTTAGCATGGAGTTTGCCAAGGCTGAAAATGCACAGTCTAGAGAGAGAAAATTAATACAGCAGAGCAGAAGGAGGTCAGGGAGGGAGGGAGAAACCTTGAGGACAATGTTACAAAGCTCTGGAGAAAATAACGCCCGCCAGCACCCAACGGGAATCAGGATTGGGGCCTGATAGTGAAGCGCAATCGATAAAAAGAGCCATAGCTGCATCAGAGGGCTGAATCCTGAGCATCAAGAGGTGCATCAGAGGTGAACATATCAATATATTGGCCAGATTCACCTGGAAGTGCTAGTGCCTGTGAGACTTGGGAGAAGAAAAAACTGGCTTCGAGAAATCTACCACACCATCATTGAAGCCATCTCAGAAGCAATGTGCTCCTATAAATGTACACACTTTCCATTTCTTCATTCTCAAACAGAACATGGATTCGGATGCTTCCCAATGATTTCAATAAGTACATGATAGCCAGGTGATCTGAAGCTTTCCTCATATGACTGGCCACAATATTCCCCCTCCTCCCCATCTGTAATCATGAATAGGAAGGAGGCTTTCACGTGATGAATGCCGTGTGAAAGGGTTAACAGCTGCTCTGAGTTCTTCCGGCGTCTTATTTCTATATGACATTTTTGTGGTTGGCATAGCCTTTGCCTGATTGGACATGCACCCTACTGAAAAGCACAGTGCTGCCTAGGCTGTGGTGAAGGTCTTTCCGGAAAGGTGGCAGTCTGTGATCCAGAGAGCTCTAGATCTGAGCAGCTAAGAAACTTTATTGGATAAGACAGTTCCACCCCTCTCTCAGGAGCCTCTCTTGTTAAGGCAGCACAACACCACTTCTCCTTGGTAAAGGCTTTCCCAAGAGAGCTGAGAAAAGTATTTTGCCGCTTAACCAGGTGAACTTGCCAACTCCAGTGCTAAAGGCTTTAAGGGATCCAGGATGGGAAAGCAGGATAAATGCTCTCCCAGCTTGTTCCCAATGCCAGGCAAGTTGGAGCAGAGGGCTGGGCGCTGTTGCTACATACCGTTTCAATGCTCTAGGGCCCATAAAACTCAGCTGGAATTAGCATTTGGACATCGGAAAATTAAAGGGAGTACATGAAGCTTAAAATGTAGCTTTTTGATATGTACATGCTATATGTACATGATATGTACATGATATGAACATGCTCAAAGTCTCCCGGATCTTGTAATAATCTCAGCTAAGTTACTTGTACCATAGGTGCCTGAATTTTGAGCAGATCTCCTTAGGAAGCATGCAAGAGGAGTTGAAAAGACGTTGCCTTTCCCCTTCCAATTTTTAAAAAGTTGTCTAGTGCCTCTTGCACAGATGAGTGAGCACCAGCTCCCAGCTTAGGGCTTTCTGCCTGGGCTGACTCAGCAAGCGCTATACCCTGGCCTCGGATAAACAAGTTACACAAGCAGCAGTCATTGGGTTATGAAATGTCCCGTCTCTGTTTATGGTTATGGCCTGGCACGGGAGGGAAGCAGATAATTGCCTTCCCCCCCCCTCCACATCTCCCTGGGATGGTTGCAGCCAAGCTCCCTGGGAGGGTTTTAATTCCCCCCCCCTTCCCATCTGGTCCACCCACTCCTCATTCTTAGGCCAGGAAAATATGAAGCACCACCCATGTCAAGACTACAGACCACAGATGGGATGGATCATCCAAACAGAGTCCTTAGCAATGGAGTAGGGGCACAATCCCATTTCAGACCACAATGAGCACTTAACTCAGTAAACCCTTGAGCTAGCACATGTTCGTGATCAAAGTGAAGCCAACAGCAGCAAGCCTGCTTGTGCCCAAACTTGTCTTCAGGTGATGCATTCAGCTCCTTAGCATACCCCCTCCCACTGCTAACATTTCGCATCCAGGCACAACAGCAGCATCTGTGCTATTAAGACTCTTTAAGTATCAACAATGTGGGCATGGACCATGTGGAAGTGGTATCTGAACTGACGTTGGTGCATATGGTCAGCTTGGAAGCAGACACTCCATTGGCAAAGGAAGGAAGATACCTGCAACAGAGATCGGAGAACACCTGCACTGACTCGCCAGGTCAGCCTGGTCTCACTTCAGCAAGACTCGGCCAGTCTCTGGCATGAGCACATCTTGGACAGCAATAGCTTCTCTGGCATGCGCTGGAGGAGATACTGGGCATGTGAGGGGCCGTTTGCTCTAGGACGCTTCTTGGAGTTGCACCAGCACTAATGACAAAGCCAGAAGATGAAAGGGGAAATGCTACCATCTGACGGGTGGAGAAATAATGGAATTCCTCCCCAGAGAACACTTAATGCATTGTTGAAGCTCTTCTACATAGATCAGACCTGGATTTGGTGTTATTTGATTTCTATTAGGAAGCTGGAGAACCTACTTATTAATCTTGCAGGTGACACAAAACTAGCAAGGTCTGCAAACATTTTAGGGGATAGGAGTCAAATTAAAAATGAATTTGGCAAATCAAAATCCTAGCCATAGGTGAGCTGGGGGGAAAGAGGAAAATAGGAAGCATTTTGAAGGAAAAAACCCCAACTGAACTTTAGAAAAACTTGGCTAGGTTGGCAGTAATACTGCTGAGAAGTGTCTGGAGTTATAGCAGATCATAAACTAAATGTGAGCTAGGAGTATGGCAAAAGCAAACAAAATGTTGTTTTGAGGTTGCCTTCACAGAAGCAGTGTCTAAGAAGCAGAACCTACTTGCTCTGTTCAGCCCTGTTCAAGCCACCGCTGAAGAAGTAGCATCTCCTTTAATAAGAACATTGACAAATTGGTGACAGTTCAGGACAGAATGATGGAGATGCCAGGTTTGGAATGCAAGTCCATGAAGAAAGGTCAGTGGGACGATGGGACAAAAAGGATGGATGGATTCAGGTTAAACACAAATACAGGTAAATGAGCAAGTTTGCTGAGTTGATGCAGGCATTTCCCTTTACTAAAACTTTAAGAAGTCAGGTCAGATATAGACCCGCCAGAGATGCTGTAGATCAGGGATGGTGTTTCCACAGCCCCCCAGAAGTCATCACCAGCCATGCTGGCTGGGACTGATAGAAGCTGGAGTTGAGCATTGTCTGGAGAGCACCATGTTGGCTCTTCCTGCTGTAAAGAAATTGTGCAATCCCAGTAATCCATGATTTAGCAGCACTCACTGGAATCAGAGTTCCTTCAAATTGTTTGTGTCATGAGGACAGCAGTCTTCATAATTATATCCAACGATGCTTCAGTGAATGTTAATATTAGTAGCAATGGTAGCAGCAGATCTCCACAGTCTAGATTTGTCTCATGAGGTGCGGGGTTTCCTGTCTCACAGTGTTAAAAGTATTGTGGCTTGCAGTTCCTCAAAGTTCCTACAGGGTTTCCTGACAGTCTAGAATATAGAATCAGAGAAATGTAGAGTTGGAAGGGACCCCAAGGATCATGTGCAGAGGTCTCCAAGGGACTGTCCAATCAGGGCAATCTGTGTATTGCCTGACACTTCCTTTGCTGAGGACTGCATCTTATTTGGCTAGCAGATTAAGGGGATCCTTGGGATACAGCTGAAATCCTGCTGCTATTGCAGTATGGTTCATGGGGCAGGGGGCTGTCCTCTCAAGGATGCACCCCTGGACCTGCACACACCTGCACACGTGGAAACCTCCCTTGATGTTTGCTCTCTCCGGATGCAAAATTGTTGGATCCTTATCAGGGCAATGTGACATGGGCCGGATGGCTGGCTCTTCAAGCAGCTGGCCAAGCTTCAACTCTGCTCCCCATCCCCGCCAATTGGAACTAGGAAGATTGGGGATATGCACAGCTGAATGCCTTGCTCACTGCTGTGCACCTTTGCAAGCCAAGTATGCCAATAATGAGCTGGGGCACTTCCTCGCTCTGCAGCCAATTAACACAATGTCAATTGGTGCACACCGAGGCCTGTCAGCACAGCCAGAGAGAACCTGGAGAGGAAAGGCTTGCCCCTCCCTCCAAGAGAATGCCAGCAGCTGCTCAGTCCAGGTGAGATGCCACTGGCCAGAGTGCCTAGTCACAGCAAGGGAACCTTTGCTTTTCCTTAGGTACAAACCATTTTTTCACATTGCTTTTTCCTGCTGTCAGATACTCAACCCTAAAGACTGGGGAGAGGGTAAGGTAGTTTGGGTTCCAAGTCAAAAGTCCAAACCTAAATGGCTTAGGGCAAGGATACGTGGAGTAATGCACAGCCAAACACTATCTATGGTCAGTTTCTGAGGCCTCTCTCTGGTACTCCCATTGAATGAGGTTCGGTGGGTAGCAACCAGAAAGCGAGGAAGAGTCCTTTTAGTGGGGCATCTTTGTTTTGGAATGCCTCTGCTGTGGTCTTTTTGGTGCCAGGTAAACCCCTTTTTATTTTTCCTAGGCTTCCTATCTTAAAAGTTCTATCTTAAATTTCTTAGCGCTTTTAAGATCTTTTCCACTGTTGTTGTTCTCCACTGCTGGATTTATTCTGCTGCTGGGTTTAGTCTGTTATCGGTTTTATGCTTACCTGTTATTATATTTCCACATATTATTGTCTTGTTTTAGTGCAAACCAGCCGAGGGACTTTTGTTACTGGGCAGTATAGAAATACTGTAAGTAAGTAAACAAGTAAGTAAATTACAAGATGGCAGCCACATCATAAAGAATGAGGTGGAAACTCTGGCCTGATAATGCTGACGGGGCGAGGGTAACTTCTGCAGCCAGGAAGTGTGCTGCTATGCGGATGACCACACTCTGGAAAAGAATGGCTATCCACTTGGAGGAAAGGACCTGGCTGAGTGGGCATGAAGTCAGCTCATCTGCATAGGCTGTGTCAAAGGCTGCTGACCTTGGAGCTGGGCAAGAGGACTTGGTGAAAAGAGAGGGCTTGCCTCGCCTTTGTGTGGATGACCAGGTCAAGGCACACACCACAGCAGTTCAGCATTAACACAGGTGATATGGGGCGTTGGGTATTAGGGGAAATGGGATTGTCAGATTCCGTAACGGTTGCTCATGAGTAAAGACCAAGTCCGTCTTATCTTTCAACTATCTTTATTGTGCAAACTATGTACAGTGCGGAGCTACTCTAAAACATGACCACCTAGTCGCTAGCAGAATCCGGAAGTGCCCCCTTCCAGCTGCGGTGCCAACACCAGAGTTTCAGCACCCTAAAGTGCCGCCTCCTTGTACCCCTGACCCCTCTGCGCAAAGCGGGCGCCAGAAACAGTGTCTCCCCCTCAGAGTGATTCTGCGGAGCGTGCTGGGTCTCTCTGCAGCATCCTGCAGACCCCTTCCCTCTTGGCTGCTCCCAGGTAACTCCTCCTCCCCCGGGGAGGAGCTGGAAGACTCACTGGGAGACGTGTCTGTTGACAACAAAGGCTGAGGCTGCCGGTACCCATTCAGTGCTGGACTGGCAGGGGAGGGCAGGTCCCTGACAGGGATATAGCTTTTATTTTTGATGCTCAGCGAATATGGCACTAAACACACACATGAAGGAAGTATAAGGAGGAATACAAAAAAAGAAGAGGGCAGACTTTGGGGGTAGGAAAATGGAACAGAATGAGTGCCTGGAATCCTGAACTCCACGTTGCAACATTTTGTTGCGTGACTCACTTGTTTGTAATGTTAAAGAACGAGAGCCCAGGATCCTTCTGAATGGAAGGACGCACATCTACTTTATATAACGCTGCCTGGAAAACAAGTTGGGCCCTGTATCACAAAGTAAAGGAGGCAACCCCTCAGCTAAACTCATTACTGCAAAAGAAATTGTGCTTCTTTTTGTGTTCATGCGGCACAAAGAGAATGAAAGCATTCTGGACTGGGGGAGCTTGGGGGGGCGTGTTCTGTTCCACAGAGGCAAATACAGAATGTGCTTGCATGGAGCAAGATGGGGCAAGGAAGCAGGGGACATGGGTGGCGATAAAACACACGGTGTGGCTTTGGACAGCTGAGGAGCGTAGCAGCCCAAGAGAAAATTCTGGGACCCTAATATCCCCAAGCCTTTACAAGCCGTGTTATTACTTTGTCTTGCTGCTGCATTAAGGATGGGCAGGACAGAGCAACACCTAAGGAGGAATTCAAGGGTTTCAGCGAGAGACGGAGGCTACGAAGAAATGAGATTTCTTGGGAAAGTGAACTCAGCCGAAGAGGTGAATACGATCCAGGAAACGCCAGACATAAAAGTTATCCGGCAGATATATGCTCTTTCCCCCAGCTCAGTGCAATTCAGAGAATGTTTTATGGGCCGGACAAGTTATACAAGTGGTGGCCAAGTATAAAGGGACAGCCCCCCTCCAGTGCCCATCCACCAGGTCATGACTCCCGGGTGGCCAGCCTGCAAGGGGGGCTCTAAGGCAGCTGCAGGCAGAAACAGTTTGTCAGAGAAACGACTTGGGAAGACAGCTGCTAAAGGAAAGCTTTACTGCAGATGCACGTTCAGGCCTCCATCCGTACCTTTGCGCTGTTATTACTTCAGGTTTATTTCAGGTGCTACAGCCTGACCCCAGCATGTTGAACATCAAAATGAGAGAGCAGAAATATAGACCTTTTTCATCCCTCTAGAACCCACCCTCCAGCTCATGGACCAAACTTGGACAGGGGTTCAGATTTTGCCTGTGAGGCCATTTCTGCTAAACCACACACACACTTATAGAGACAGTTGCCAATGCAAAAATCAGGAGTCTTAAAAGAGTGTCCACAATTGCACATTGGCAAGGGAAAGCAGGCTTCAGCCAAAGCGAAAGCTGGCTAGAACCAAAATCTGCTGGTTGATTGCATAAAGCAGGACTTGGCTGTACCACCCATCAGCTGAAGTCCGCTGGACTGCATGTGCATGGTGCTTTGAAGTCCCGACTTTAGGACTTCAAAGCATCCAATCACCTGGTGTCAAATTTGGCCAAAGGAGCTAAAAGGTTTCTCACCCCTGCTCTAGAACAAAGGCAGGCTGCCTTGGGGAGGTTGAGGACACCAAGCCTACACTTGCCTCCAGCCTAGAATCTCCACAATAACCCAGAAAGACATGCAATCTCCCTACCCCGCTGCCTCAGAGACACATGTCAAAGATGCATGTATACCTAGCCTAGACTTGCGAATGTGTATGTGAACCTGCCTAGTCCTGCATCATGTCAAAGCTCATCCCAACCATGGCACCCTCTTTCCTGGCAGCCACCTCCATTCTCATACCTCTGACAGCACCCAGCATTATCCATGGTACCCACCCAGCCACGACGATCTCAAAGTCTCCATCCTGGTCCACATCAGTCACGGCCACACCATAATTGAGCTGTGTCGGATTGCTGTCATAGTCAGGCGGGAGGATCTGATCCGTGATGGCTGTGAACATGGGCTCGCTTCGCTGAGATCCTTCACCAGGCCAAGCCAGGACCAAGCTCCACAACAATAACAGCCGCCACCTTGACATCTACAAGGAGAGAAGCAGGAGACTGTGTCAGTCCTGTTGCCCTTACCCATCCAGCTGCTGGGGAATTTCCCCCCAGGCGTAAATTCTGAGTATTATTTCTGGTCAGTTTTCAATGTGTGTGACTATGGGAGATGAGCCTCTCAGGCCTTCTCATTTGGATATGGAAGTGAATGAATCCCGCCTCATTCTAGCCTGGGCTCAGATGGTGTTAGTACTCCAGAAATCCCCCTGGTCTCCATCCATGGCAGACAATGCGCTTGCAGAGAATCTGCCTGTTTCAGTGCTACTTACCCTGCAAATAATTGCATTTGGCAGGCGATCTGATGCATCCTGCCTTATTGTTGGGAGAGAGCCACCCTGCCATTGCAGATCCAGGCAAACAGCCCCAGTCTTTGGGTTTAGGCCTGGTTGCCTATTGCTCAAGTGCCAGTGATCCCCCACACTTCCCCATTCAGTGCAAGCAGGAATAAGGAAAAGCAATGAAGTTGTGTTTCTTAATCCTCTGGGCTTGCTGGGGGAGAGCTCTGGAATGTGAGAGCTGTGGCAGGCTTGGGCTGGTGCCCAAAGCAGGAAGTGTTAGGACTATGGTTGATGCAAAAAAGAGAGAGAGAGAAAGTCTAGGGTGGGGATTTTTTGACCTAAAGTGAATTCAGCTGTCGCACAGATTTCACATTGGGATGCGAAACCAGGCTTGCTCCAGAGTTCCACATCACGGTTGAAGGGAAAACAAACAAAAACGACAGTGGATTAGACCTCACAGATACTCTGCCCTCTTCAGGACTTTGATAGGAAGAGGGAGATCCTGAGTTAGCCTGTGCCTCCAAGCAGAATGACCCATCTCTACCCTTTGACTGCATCAAAGAGAAACAGAAGATTCTGTCTCTGGACTGGACTGGGCTAGGAGGGAGGGAGGGAGGGGAGAGGAGCAGCTATAAACTGTGTGCCAGGCAGAAACAGTACTTGAGTGCTTATCTTCAATCTGGAGTTCTGTCACTTCTATAGGAAGATGTATATATGCACAGCCTTCCTGCTAGCCAGACGTTTGCTGGTGACCGTGAAATTAAATTAGCACTCATAGCGAATTAACACACTGTATGATGCATGGGCAAAATAGACAGAAATTTAGAATAGCTACAAAAGTGGAAAGGCCTTCAGTACCCCAAAACTCCCAGTGGGACACTACAAACATTTCTCATAATGGAAAAGGCCTTACAGGGATCTAAGTTCATTAAAGCCATAAGCATAAATGGCCTTCCTAAATCAGATCAAGGGTTCAGCTAATTCAGGTCTCTTTCCAGCCAAGGCCATGAAACACTCGTAAGCAGGTTAATAATCCCTCCAACAGCCAGCCAGAGGTATACTGCCCTTAATCAAGGAGGCTCAATTTGGAGTGTCAAGGTGAGCCAGTGTGGCTCAGTGGTTAGTGGGTTGGACTAAGACTGGGGCCCCGTTAAGCTCACTGGGTGACCTTGGGCCAGCTACTCTCAGCCTAACCTACCTAACCTACTTCGCAGGGTTGTTCTCAGGATTAAATGGGGAGAGGTGGGATACATATGCAAGCAACAAACAAACAAACAAACAAACAAACAAACAAACAACTATACTATTCCATTTCACCACATCTGTAGGATAAAATAATAATAATAATAATAATAATAATAATAATAATAATTTATTTATACCCCACCCATCTGGATTGAATCTAAAGCTGGTCATGGGCTCTCCTATTTGTTATGAGAAGTATATAAATACAGTGAAGGAAAAGGCACCTTTCAGTGTGTACATGATTTGCACACCAGTAAAACTACACACTAGGGGATATAAGCAACATCCAAAGATGTGTGCAAGGACTTGGTGTATTCACACTTCTATTCTAGAAGAATCCCTGCCCCCTGGCTACGTCTGTACAATAATTAGGGACTCATAGCATCATAAAGCTGGAAGGTATTAAGAAGCATCTAGCCTGCTCCTTAAGGCAGGGTCTTCTCAACATTAAGCCACATCCAGATTGCTTATTGGCTCCTCCTACAGGATAATCCATCAGATGAGTGACACAGGCAGAGGTAGAGCAGAGACAGTGACCTGCACCAGAGGACACTTTCCCAGTTCAAGGGACTGTTTAGCAGGCGTCTTAGATCCGAGCCACCCTCCTGCACTTGAGGGTGCATTTTCATAATTAATGGAGCTAATCCTTAAAACAGGTTAAAGGCACCCATTTCCAAATCTGTACATGCAATCAGGGTAGCCAGGAGCTTGGCAGGGGAGGCACTTTTTCATTCTGTCATTGTGTGCATATGGAAACTCTTGACAACTTACGCTAATAAGCAGCTTCTTCTTTTTCTGGGGCTGCCAGCTTGGAGCATTCTTATAAATGCAGCCAATGGCTAGGATCAATACTGTCTTTAAAGCCTCTCGGGGATACTTTATCCACCCTGATTGTGTGCACAAAAGGGTGGTCAAAGTGCAAAGCAAAACATGTAATATGTCTTATGATCATTCCTATGGAGAACACCTGGTTAGCTCCACTATTAGCCATTTGGGGCTCCCCCATTCCCCTGTGGCAGTACCTGGCTGCGTTGTAGACTCCAGCATGCAGATCTGCTGTTAACTTCCCCATACCCACCTCTGAGTTGCTCAGTTGTGGCTTGGCTGCGCAGGTTTTTCTGCATGGTTCCAACCTTCTGCAGCAATTTCCCTGCTTGGACCCATGATACAGGGGTGGGCTAGAATCCTTAGAAGCATCTGATTCACCTAGGCCAGCAGCAGCATATAGTGCCAGAACCAGACACATCCCAAATCCATTCAGCTCTTGGTCCAGAGCCAGCTAGATCCTGCTAGCTCCAAAACCTAGCCTCACTCACCATATGCTCGGTGTTATTTCCTGAAGGAGGAATAGGTGGTGCTTGCATGGTCATTGCCTTTTATATGATAACGTTTAGGGCAGTGGGATTCATGGTGTGGCTGGCAATAAGTTGCCATACAAGTAGCCAGAAGGCTGTCTAATAAATACCCCACTGGTTTAAAAGTCCCTCTCAGATCAAACTTCAATGGGTGCCTCATATATGAGAGAGTAAGAGAATTCTGCTCACAGTCATGGTGCAACATGATAGGAGACAACATGTGCAATCCTGTTATTCAGATAGGATCTTGCCTCTATCCACTCACCATGGATATAGTCTGAAGAGCACTGTAGATTCCTCCAGGCATGGGGATTAGGCAGGAGCTTACTGAGAGTAGGGTACATCTCCCATGTGTTGGGCCACAGCAAGCAATATATCACATAGAGCTGGCAGTCTGGGTGCTAGCACCACCCTCCAGTTCAAGCCCAGATTAACTTGTTGTCAAATTAGAACAGGATGGTAACAGGTACCTGGTGACAAAGATGGTGTGTTCTACCATCAGGCTCCCAGCATTTGGTTTGGGCTAATTAAACCCATACATCAGTGAACTCAAGATAGATCATTAGGGAAATGGCTATTAATTAAGTTGCCTTCCTCTACACACAGAGAGAGCACTTATACCTGTGCACAAGGCAGCCAAGCAGACAGTCACACACTTGATCTTTGTAACCCTTTTCCCTCCTCCTGAGGGCTCTTGACTTTCCCACTGGTCTCTAAAAGCGCAACGTCACAACGTCACCACTTAATAGTTGCTTAACAAATTAAGAGAGTCCCTTACATTGATGGTATTCCATACAGAAACGTGGAGTGGGGGAGGCAACTGTTCACATGAGGAATGAGCCTTCTGGATGTTGTTGGGACTCCCATCATCACTGGCCAGTGGTCACAAGGGTAAGTTGTAGCTCAACAACACCTGGAGGACCACAAATTCCCCAACCCAGTTGTAGATCATGGAACACAGGAACATAGAAAGCTGCCTTATACTCAGCCAGACCACTGGTCTATCTGGCTTTCATGTTGGTACCTATCATCTACCCTGAATGGAAGGTGCTCTCCAGAATTTCAGACAGGAGTCTCTCTCAGCTCTATCTGGAGATGCCATGAATTGAACCCAGGATTTTGTGCATGCAAAGCAGATTCTCTGTCACTGAACTACAGCCCTGGAAGTCTCTACTCCCCAGCCCCACAACTATGTATTCCCACTAGCAAACCACAACTTCCCAGGACATGCACACAGCAAAGAAAACTCCCAGATGCACAATGACCACACATTCCCCAGAGATTCCTATATGAAAGTCTTTACCAGGCATTGCGTGATGAGGGAAGATTTTGTCTGATCCCTTCACTTGATTAACTGATTAACACCTTCTTCTTGGAGCCTGGAGAGCATCCAAAAGGGAACTGAATTGGTGGCGGGAGACAAAAATGAATGATCAAGCCCCAGAGCGGCTGATGGCTGCTTCTATTCTCAGGATGCTAGTCTCTTGTTTTGGATGCAGCAAGAGTCCAGCCCCACCAAGTGCGATGTGCCCATGGCATTAAATGTAAGATGGTGCAGGGAAAGGCAGCAGAATACTACATGAGTATCAGGCACCTGGGCAGGAAAAAGGGACCCTCCCAAAGACCAGGGAGACGGTCTTTACTCTGAACAAGGGAGGAAATTGTGCACAAGCAAAGAAGGAGAGCCGGGCCTTTGCCTGCTCATTGCTGGGTTGTTTAATAATCCCTTCCCTTGTCTCTTATGGGCAGCTCTGAGAATGGAGACAGTAGAGACTCAGTAAGAAGGCATACATCCAGGCCCCGTGTCCAGTCTGTCCTTGGAACAAGCTTGGGCTCAGAACTGGGGTCAGGCATCTTGGCAGTCGCCTGCTAGGGGGATCCACGGTATAGATTTGCTTTTAGAGATGCCCTTGGCAGCTGGGGAAGGGAAAAAATAGCAGTTGGTCGCCATCTTGTTCCGAATGTGGACATTGATGGAAGTCCTCTCCATGACTTTGTGCCCTGCACACCACCATTTTCTGTTCCACTAGACGGGCCAGCTCTTGAGTAAAGGATGCAATGTGTACAAGAATGCCCACTCAGTGCCCGCACTGCAGCAAATTTGCCCTGGATAGCTTGCTGTGGTCATAGGCAGATCCCCTTTCTCTGCATTCTGTGTTGCCTGTCCAACTCCAGCACTTGTAACACTCTGACGTTAAGGCGGTGATATGGCACCAAGGAGTTGAAAAGTTTATAAAATGGGCAGTGCTGGTTCTCCACCGGGCAAAGGAGGAAGCACCTCTCGGGCCATGGAAGCAGCTGCACAGTTCCATGTCTTGCATGCTCCTACAGGGTGTGGTTGATTACACTGCAATTTGTACCCGTGTACACAAATGGACGGAGATACACTTAACTCAGCAGACCCTGCCCCAAGGAGCAGATGGCACTAGAGGCTTACAGGAAGGTAGCTGGTCCTGCTAGTGACACAGCAGGGCCTCTGCATGCTGGGGGCAGATAGCGGGATCTTGCATAACATGCTAGCATGGGCATTTGATAATTCCCAAGTGAAGGCACTGCTTTATTTCCTGTCATGGAGACAGAGGGAGCTCTGTCCCATTCGCTCCAAGGCAACAAGGCCAAGACAGGTTCTTTGGCGAATCCTGGACATCCAGAGAAAGGATGCAACAGAAGCAAAAATTTAATTGTATTGTTGCTCTGCACCAGCAAGCAGCTGCCGTTGTACACAGTTCCTGCTATTTATCCTAAATGACTTCATAGCCCCTGTGGCACCGCCATCTCTGTTATAAAGCATGGCCCTCCAGCAACCTCGCAGTGAGAGAACACTGCCTGAGCTACTGTGGACTAGTGACATCACTAGCTCACAATGTCATTATCCACATGCATTCCCACATTTTCCTCGGTGACATCACAACTGAACAGCCAATCAATTGTGGTAGCATCAAAATAGCCTGGAAACATCACGAGACACCTCCTCTGTCTCCCCCCCCCCCCACACACACCGGCCCAAGCCACCATATTATCTTCCAAAGTGCTACTAGTTCAAGGAATCTGAGCACAAACAAATCCAGCAAGACTAATGTATGGCATCATCATCACATTAGGGTTCAGGTCCTGCTCAAGTCTTTCAGGGCTGCTTTTCCTTCAAATTCTATTTTTCTGGAACCGCTGCTGAGGACAAGAAGGAAAATGTTCCTGTCCTGGGCTGCACTGCTGTCTTCCTTGAGCCCACTAAGTACCAGCCCACAGCCTGCATTAATGCTGCAGGAGACCTTCCCTGCAAAAGCGACAAGGATCACCCCCAGGGTGTTCGGGAAGCAGCCACAGATCCCTCTCCCCGCCTCCCAGCTAGTACCTAGGGAGTTGTTCTTCAGAGTTGCCCCCCTTGTTTCCCCTGTGCCACACTGCAGGGTGGCCTGCCAGCCCCAAGCTGGGGCACAGCCAGCAGCTGCCGCCGGTGCAGTGTGGAGACAAAAGCAGTCACCTTAACAGCAAGCAGACCTTGGCACCCTTGGGATGCCTGTTCCCTGCTCGCTGTCGGGGGGCGCGGCAACCAGAGAGGCAAAGTCCTTCCTCAGGCAAGAGCTGAAGCTGACCTGAACGGGAAGGGTGCCCCCACCCCACTTTAGTCCTCCTCAAAGCCAGAACCAATTCCCTTAGTTAGACCCCCCACCTCTCTGGGCCACCCCTTCCACTCCACTTCCCCAGCTTCCCGGGCTCCCATTGCTCTCCTCCGGGTCCCACCCTCAGTCCCCATTTCCGCTCGCCCGGCTCGCTGGCGCCGCTTGGCGTCCGGGGAAGCGGGGCGCAAGCGCGCGCGCCCTGTGCGCCCTTCCAGCCTCTCCGGCTCACTCGCAAGCGCCCAACTTTTCTTCTCCGGCTCTTTGGGAAACTTCGCCCCGTCGGCCGGGTCGCGGCCAGCTCTACTCACCGGGCAGGCGGCGGGGGCCCGTGGCAGGGCCATGCCGCCCAGCTGGCCACGGAGCATCCCGGGCGGGCGGGCGAGATGCCCCAAAGTCCGCAGCTGGTGCTGCCTGCCCGCTCGCTGGCGCCTCCGCTGCTGCTGCTGCTGCTGGCGCGTCTCCCTGGCTCCCGGCGTGGAGCTCCTCCGCCCCTTCTCGCGCTTGGGCAAGTCCAGCGGAGCGCGAGCGCCTCTTTATGTAAAGCCTTGTGCCCGGCAGGCGGCCAATCAGTGCGGCCCGAGCGGAGCCGGGCACCCAATGGCGACGCCGGGAGGTTGGGCAGCCTGGCACTGATTTACTACCTGGAATTGCAGGGGAAGCGCGGCCAGGCAGCGCCGATCAATACGGAGCCAAACTGTGACGGGCGGGGAGGATGTTGTGGGGCGGGCGGGGGCGGAGGTCTGGGGGGTGTGGAGGGCGAGGCGGGAGGAGGGGGGGGTGCAGCCTCTTTCAAGAGCACAGCTGGTAACCTTCGCGAGGGAGCGGGGCTTGCCGGATCGGGGTGGCAAGAGCTGGAATGGAGCCCAGCAGCCCCGACGACGCGCACCCGTAGATGGGCTCTCGAGGAGACCCCGAGGCAAGCGGAGGGCATGGAGATGTTCCGCCCCCTCCCACCAAACCTCCCACCACCCACTCCACCTCCAGTTCGCCCTCCTCCCCGAAGCTGATATTGGCCGGCAGGATGCATATAGCCTACAGTATATATATATATTCATATATATACTGCCGTGTGACACGCTCCATACTGTTCCTTTCCGGTGAAGATAGGAGCGGCGGCGGCGGCTTTGCCTAGGGAAGCAAAGGATGAACGGACTGGAGCATCAGGAGATCATCCCAGATTCCCAGGGATAGGCTACTTGGAGATATTGGCTGGGGGTGGAGGGGAGCCGGGCTGTAAACCTGAGCTGTAGCCTTGGAAAATGTGGCATTCGCTTCTCATCCGAGCAGCACAACACCCCTTTCCATTGCACTTTCTTCTGCCAAATATCACCCACCACACCACCCTGGCACCCTTTTCTCTTAGGCTCTTGCAGTCACACCCCGCCGCTTTTCCTCTGTTTTCTTCACCCCGATGTGGTTCTGAGCCGGACCAGCCCCTCGTGCGACTCCTCCGTTTACCCATAAGCTCTTGTCTGCCTAGTGATGAGCCTCCTCTCTTAAGCCTTCCAACTTTGGTTGAAGATGTGGACAGCAGATATCCCCCCCCCCAACCACCACTAACTTGACGTGGTGGGTGGAAGGGATGAGCAAAAGCCCAAGAGGAGCCGGATCAGACCAAAGGTCCATCCACTCCGCCATCCTGTTCTCATAGCGGCCAAGCAGATGCTCGCGAGCAAGGCAGGGGCACAAGCAAGCAAGCGCTGTTTGTGCTCCCCGGCAACTGGTGCTGTACCAGTGCATCTCCGGTGCGTCCCGTGTCGGATCCCGGAGGTGGCATCGGCTAAGCGAGGACAGGGTCGTGGCAACATCCGGTCCTTGCCAAAGCTCATTCACACTTCCGCTAGCCGTCCCAGTCCCATCAAGTTCTGGCTCTGGCTTGACCAACTCCCTCCCTCCCTTAAGGAAGGGCTGCTAGGTCCTAGAGCACGTTGCACCTGAGACCCCCAATGGCTGAGCGTCCCTTGCTTGGACTTCGACTACTTCGGGTGCTTCCTGGGCTGCTGAGTTCTTCCCGGGATCAGGAGGGCACCAAGCCCTTTGCGTGCTGTTACTAGGGAGATTTCACTATGGTCTTGTAAATACTCGTGATTTCTCTAGTCTGGCTGCAGATGTAAGCGCACGCGTTGGTCTTGCATGTTTTTCATGAGTTGCGTTGAGGAGAGTCCTTCGGTAGGACCGTAGCACGTGGGAGCCAGTTTAGTCAGGGTAGCATAATCACAGGATCAGTGAGGGCTTAGGCTGTGTGTACAGGCAACTAGAACCACCTTAGCATGGTCCAGATGTCAAGGGGTGGAAAGACATGTGGCCCTCTAGACCTCTATCTGGCCCTTAAGACTGTTGGTGGCAAAGGAAAAAATATATAGGCATAAAAGGAGAATTCCCTGCATGCCAAGATCCATTTTGGGGGCAAGTACTCCACAGCAGTGCGATATTCCAGGGGTTTCAGAGTCTGTATTTCCTTTAGGAAAAAACAAGGCACATTGTATACTGTGGTGTCTTTATGATACATGGTTTATTTACACATATATGCAGCCTGAGCCTATGATGAAGGGGTTCCCAGCATCGTACCCCAAGAGAGTCTTGCTTCTTCCCTAGGCACAGTCCTGGATTCAAACAGCCGTCAGCCATTTCTCTGTTATCTGTTTGCCACATAACTCCTACTTGCTAAGCTTCTGGCCCATATTGCTTCCTCCCCCTCTTCTCTAAGCTCTTGGCTTTATCTCTAGAGTGAAAGGGGCCCCACCTCTTTGCAGTCTATGGTGAGTTCCTTTGGTCCATTGTAGTCCTTAATGCTCCATCCCTCTGGTGACTGCCTCAACAAAGGAAGCTTAGTCTATCTTAATTAGCCCTTAACACATGTTAATTCCAGAGGATTTAGAAGCATCTAATACACTGGTCTAGCACAGTTTTAGCATTCTAAGCCTTCATTACATCTAACACCTACTGAACCTAGTAATTTAGGGTGCATCTCGCACCCATGAACTCCTAACAACCCTTTCCGGTGTCAGCCAAGCTCCCTGCCTATTCTGCAAACAACCACAAAGTGCTGTGGCTGCAGAATACAAAGAAATCAGTAAAAAAAAAATGGCCAAGATATAAAACAGAAGACCCCTTAGACCCCCTTGCAGGTGAGATCCATAGCTTTGCTACTCAGCCACATCGTTAACCATACAGCTGCAGATCCCTTTAAAGCAGGTATTGAGCTTAAGCAAGGGGGTTAATTAAAACCCCACTTCTCTAACAGCAAAGCAAAGTAAATGGGTGCTTCTTCAGCTCAAGTCACACACACCATCAGAAACTGTAAGGGCTGCTTTATGTATTCTAATTCCCCACATATATCTCCATGTAGATAAAAGCATGTACGCTTTGACGTTTCAAGTATGGCATGAGTGGGGATTCTTTGCATCACAAGTACATTGATCAGGCAGGCAATACGTGAGTGGTTGAATACATCATACACTGGAGATTGTAATATTTAATGCATCTCCAAAGCAATCCAATATTGGAAACATCTGTGTGAGATGTACCCAGTGCCCTCTTCTATAGTGCAATTTCATTTTCAAGTTGGTCCAGCCACAGCAGAGTCAGTGTTTGCCAGTGCTAATTTGCATGCATTTGCTTCTTTTCTTGCATACTGCATTGTGCAAGCTTACAATGACCTGCGCCTAGCAATCATTTTGCCCTAATTGGGGTGGTGGTGGTGGTGGCATATTTTAACAGAAAAACAACAGAACAACCCAAGCAGTCACACACATGTGTCTTCCGACAGGCCAGATCTCAACCCTTGCGCATCAAAACTCTTCCAAATCCCCTCGCTTTAACCACAGGAACAATTACTCATCTTTTCAAAATAATTCACCCTGATCTCTATTATGGTCAAAGCCTACGTATCAGGAGGGTAGCTGTGTTAGTCTGATGAAGGTGAAAGAGGAAAGAGTCTTGTGGCACATTAAAGACTAACAAGGGTTGCCAACATGGCGCCCGTGAGCATGTGTGCCTGCCAATGCCTCCTATGATGCCGATGAAATGTCTTCGCAAATACATGTATCCTTTTTTAAAATTCACAACACATGAGGGGTTCTTTGCTCTTTTACTTATTAATTTATTTTAACAAATTATATACTGCTTAACACTGTGGTAGTCTCTAAGCAGTGCACATTAAGGTTAGAAGGATACAGGAACTATATAATTCATTGAAAGTAACCATAAAAATCAGAAAACTTTCTTCAGACACTTTCAGTTCCTGCTTGCACTCAGCCTCTCCTACATTGAACACAGCCCCTTGAACATGTCAACATTTCACTGGATGCCAGGATTCAACACTCTCCCTTCTGTCTGTGCTACACAATGGGGAGGTGCAAAGAGCTTTTCTCTGTAAGCAAGCCTAGTGCTTCGGCCTCGGCCCAGTATACCTGAAGGAGCGTCTCCACCCCCATCGTTCTGCCCGGACACTGAGGTCCAGCGCCGAGGGACTTCTGGCGGTTCCCCCGCTGTGAGAAGCCAAGTTACAGGGAACCAGGCAGAGGGCCTTCTCGGTAGTGGTACCCGCCCTGTGGAACGCCCTCCCACCAGATGTCAAAGAGAAAAACAACTACCAGACCTTTAGAAGACATCTGAAGGCAGCCCTGTTTAGGGAAGCTTTTAATGTTTAATAGACTATTGCATTTTAATATTCTGTTGGAAGCCGCCCAGAGTGGCTTGGGAAACCCAGCCAGATGAGCGGGGTATAATAATAATAATAATAATAGTGGTAGCTGATGCTGGTGCTCCCCCCCCCCCAATTGATGGGGTGGCTAATGGGGAACATGCCTACATCCCCATTTTGTGGTCCTTTCTCTTTTTCTGCTCTTTCAGTTATGGTAACCATTATGCTGCATTCACACAGCAGCCGTTTTGTGACTGGCACACCCTTGGCACTTCCTCAAAATTTCAAATGTGCTCAGGCACAGGAATATAGGAAGCTGCCTTATACCAAGTCAAACCATTGACCCAACTAGCTCAGTAGTGTCTACACTGACTGGCAGTAGCTATCCATGATTTCTGGCAGGACCCTCTCCAAGTCCCTCCTGGAGATGCCGGGGATTGAACCTGTGACTTTTTGCTTGCAACGCAGATCTTCTACCACTGCTATGGCTCTTCCCCCTACAATTCCAAATGTGTCTGGGCATGATCATTCATGGACTAGAGTTCAGTTCATCATATGCATGAGAACAGTGGGAAATTGTCATGTCATTGCCATTTGACTCCACTGCTTACATTCTTCTCTCTAAATGTACATCAATGTCTATGTCTCTACACCTGCCTATTGACTACTACACCTCATGCATCTGATGAAGTGGGCACTAGTCCCCGAAACCTCATGCTACAATAAATCTGTGAGTCTTTAACATGCCACAGGACTCTTTATTATCAATGTGGCTGGAATCGGTGTGTGAGTTTCATAGACAAGTGTGCAGTGTGAGCCTGGAACTTTTATCTCTTCAAAGGCAACAGAAGATTGCATTGGTGTGAGTGGATTTTGTGCTGCGTGCAGTTTATACCTGGAACACCCACTCCCTCAGAAAGTAATGGTGGAGCTAAGATTGGCAAAGACTAAAGCAAAAAATGAAAACGATATTCGAGCCAAGGCGCGGGTATAATTTATATTCAATAGGTGGTCAAACATAGACACTTACTTCTCATGTTTTCTACACCTATAACCAGAGTTGCAAACATAATGGCTCACTCCATTTTAGTTGAGGTACTAGAGAAGGGAATATTTTCCCAGTATGTCAAACAGCTGCTTTTAGGGGACAAATTTATGAGCTTCTTCCTTGTAGCTAAGCATATTAGAGTACAAGCATGGTGATGACTTCTCATCCTCTTGGGAGAATTAGGGTTGCTTCATATAATATGAAAGTTGCTAAAGGGAATAGTGAAAAGTTAATACATCACACACGTGTGTGTGCATAGGAGGGAATGAGGCACACTTACAGTCGTGAAATAGACATGTTTGTCAAACCACAGGAGGATTCGCACAATTTCTTACACAGCAGTGAATTCTGAGTAGGAAATGCCTGTCTTTAAACCCTGGTTTGTGTGTCACCTCACGTGCTTTGAAAGCAGACTATGTGACTAATTAGTTTTCGAAACAAACAAATAAATAAATCTTGTGTGAAGCGGCCCTCATTTTTCCTGCCTGATAGGATACCTGAAAACCACGCAGAACCACCAATTAGGAGATATTGTCACAATAACAAATATGTGTATCGAGACACATGGAACTGGTATAGAAGCAGAATATCCATACACTTTGTCGGATGCTTGCTCATATAATTACACCACAGCCACCACATATATGCATGTGAATGAGCATGCACTTGTACAATCTCAAACAGTGACAGGACTAGATTGATGCATGCAGTAGAATGAGGTGGTAGAATAGAATTGGCTGCATCACTTCAGACTGAAGACAGGCGATATAAATTCCAAGTACACTCTACCTTAAACAAAAATTAAAAATCCCTGCAAGTGGAAAACTAGCACATCAGGGAGACAGTTTCTAGCCCAGCCATTTCCCCACTGTCCTAGTTTTCTACTTGCAGGGAGTTGCTGCTGCTGCTTGCTGGTTTACACAGGGCAGTCATTCAAAGGGGTGTTTTCCATTCACAGTCTGAAGTAGTATCCTCAGGACTTTACTGCCTAATTTCCAATTTGTTTTGCTGCATCCATCCAGAGGTACCTTAACTTATTCTGGTGTCTGCTACTGTTTCATTCCCGTAAGAGATAAGACAAGGAAAACAAAGAAGCCCAAAGAAACCCTTTAAGCAGAGGCTTGACAACCACCTGTCAGGAATGCTCTGATGGTGTTTCCTGTTTGGCAGGGGGTTGGACTGGATGGCCCTTGTGGTCTCTTCCAACTCTATGATTCTATGATTCTATGAAACCCACGTGTGCAGATGAAGGTCTTCGGATGAAGAGTGGTATACAGTTTTAATAAATAATAATAACCATTCTCAGCCAACCAGTGACTGGCCTATGGGGGATCATCTTCCAATGTCATCTGCTCACACTACACATTTAGGGAGCACCTCCTATTTTAATTAGGGGGATACTGTCATCATCCAGAGGACCATGAAGGGTAGCAGGAATGACAGATCTTGGAATGGGCTCCTAACAGTTGTGTTGGGAGTGGGAGTCTTTACCTTTGGTGATGACCCCCTGAGCTACTGCTTTTAGGAAGGCTACAGTTGCCATTTGTCTGCCTCGACAGACAATGGAGTGTGCCTCCAGGGGTGAAGTCAAACCACTGCATTAGCAGTGCTGAAGTAACCTCCCAGAGCGCAAGCCTGGGCAGCGTGTATGGAGGTCCCGGGCTGCCCAAATGACAATACCCTCCTCTCGGCCTCACTGATGTGGTCCAAAGGGAAGCAGAGCAATACACTTGGCACCAGCTTGGCTGCAGGAGCTGCTGGAAGGAGGCATACAAGGCGCCATCGTAGAGACTCCTCTCCAGATTTATGGAGGGTTTACTCCTTAGCCCTTTCTTCTTTTAGAAGCATAGAATCGTAGAGTTGGAAGGGACTCCAAGGGTTGCCTAGTCCAACTCCCCGCAATGCGGGAATGTCAGCGAAAGCATCCATGACATCTGCTGTCACTCCAGAAAGACGAATGCCTACAAGTGCTGCAACCCCTGAGTTCTCTCACCTCTCTGGAAGAAGAAGAAGAAGAGTTTGGATTTGATATCCCGCTTTATCACTACCCGAAGGAGTAATAATAATAATAATAATTTATTATTTTTACCCCGCCCATCTGGCCGGGTCTCCCCAGCCACTCTAGGCGGCTTCCAACAAATATTAAAATACATACACATGTCACAGATTAAAAACTTCCCTGAACAGGGCTGTCTTCAGGCACTTTCTAAATGTCAGATAGTTGTTGGTACCTTTGACTTCTGATGGGAGGGCGTTCCACAGGGCGGGCGCCACCACCGAGAAGGCCCTCTGCCTGGTTCCCTGTAGCTTTGCTTCTCGCAGTGAGGGAACCGCCAGAAGGCCCTCGGCGCTGGATCTCAGTGTCCGGGCTGAATGGTGGGGGTGGAGACGCTCCTTCAGGTATACTGGACCGAGGCCGTTTAGGGCTTTAAAGGTCAGCACCAACACTTTGAATTGTGCTCGGAAACGTACTGGGAGCCAATGTAGATCTCTCAGGACCGGTGTTATGTGGTCCCGGCGGCCACTCCGAGTCTCAAAGTGGCTAGCATTCTCCTCTCCCTTCCTCCCCCACAACAAACACTCTGTGAGGTGAGTGGGGCTGAGAGACTTCAAAGAAGTGCGACTAGCCCAAGGTCACCCAGCAGCTGCATGTGGAGGAGCGGAGACGTGAACCCGGTTCACCAGATTACAAGTCTACCGCTCTTAACCACTACACCACACTGGCTCTCTAAGATTAGGGTGGCGTGTAGCAGTTTTAATAGCAGGATCCCGTGTAACCGCCCCAAATGCCACCATGAGCACATCTCCGGAGCTGCCACTTTAAGCCACAGTTGTTATTTGCGAGATCTCTGAATAATAGAGAAGGCATTCTGTTTCGCGGAGCCCTTGCTTGGCCCTTGGCTGCGCTCACTGAATTGCTCTGTATTGCCTATCCCCAGTCTGCGTCTGGCTGAATAGACACAATGAAGGGCGAAAAGGCAGCAGGAATCCGGGATATGAAAAATGATGCCCTGATGCCTCCTGCTCGAGTTGTTGTCTTCTCCCCATTAACAATGCAAAAGAATAAAGAGTGCTAATGATATTGGCAGTTTATACTAAATCGGGAGGTGTCGAAACAGCAAGGAGAACAGCAACAGGAATGGGGGGGGGGTGGCAATGGGGAGAGAGTGGCAAAGGTGGGTGGGGCAGTAAGCGGCAGCAAGTGACTCTGCAAGGAATAGAGGCTGTGGGGAGGGGGCAGCAGCCCTGGGAGCTGGGAACAATGGACAGGATATTAGAGAAGAGCTGGCACTGAGATATGGCAAAGAATGGCAGTGCAGAGGGAACTGCAGGGGTGTGTGTGTGTGTGTGTGTGTGTGTGGGTTGGTGTGTTGGTGTGTTTGAGTTTTGTGTTCCACTGTCAGTCCAACTATGGCAAAAAAGTCTAAATGTTACAGGCATCATCACTGGCGTAGTTGTAGAGCTATGCGCAGAGCTTTGTTCGATCTAATTAATGAATCGAATGTAAAAAAAAAACATTGTGAAACAGCAGCTCCAAATTTTTCTCAAAGCCGTGTCTCACACCTTCAGATTCATTACGAAGTCAGAAATAAAGGCAGTGCTTCTTTCTGGGGGGATGCAGGGGTACACATACCCTTAAACATTTTGTGAATCTTTATACTTTTGTCCATTTACTGTATTTATTTCCCCCGATTTGAACTGTAAAATGGTGATTTTCTGGAGTCAAAATGAGAGTACTCCTAAACATTTTTTTTAAAGAAAAAAAAGCACTGAATAAAGGTATGGCAAAACACATGGTTCAGAAGATTAAATATTAAGTCGGCAATGGTTCTTCAAAGCTCAGATTGTTCTTATCTTTCTTTTCCGCGGCTGCAGTTTCCAGGACAAGCATTGTTTTGTTTAAAGCAAAGGTGCATGCCTGCTTTTCTAACTTACGACCTCAGCCATCTGATACACAGGCCATTTTAAAACAAACTGATCTACTAAAGGCCCCCTTTAGTCACAAATATTCACCTGGAGCATCCTGCTAGTCTTGGTACTCCAAAGATGCCTGGAGGAGGGCTAGCAAGCTAAGGAGCAGAGCCAAGCAAAGAGGGATCTCTGATAACTTGAACGGAAAAACAGTTAACTATTTCCCATCTGCGGATTACCTTGTAATTCTATCGCTCTGTCTGCAGACTCAGAATGAATGATAGGAAATCCCAAGGCCACAATGTTTTAAGCAGCCTTCCCCATCCTGGTGCTCTCCAGGTTTTCTGGACTTCAGCTTTCATTATTCCTGACCATTGATCATGCTGGCTGGGGCTGATGGGAGTTGTAGTCCAAATCATCTGAAGGGCACCAGGTTGGAGACGGCTGAGCTAAAGAAGCACCATGAAGCTCTACTGGGCAGGAACACGCATTGGTTCCTGGCCTGATACTCTCAGCCCCTAACCCATGTGTGCTGGCAGCAGGTGGGGAGGTGACCGCAGTGAAGGGGACTGTGTGGCAGTAGCTCCGGTTACATAGCAAGAGTGAGTGCCTGAGAACAGCAAGACAGCAAAAAGGGCTTTTAGTGAGAATGAATAATTCACATTTTGAGCAATGTCCTGGCGACAGGAAGAGTCCAAATAGGTCCCTGGGGCCTGGTCCACCAAGGGAATGGTGAGGAGGGATGTCATGCAAAGAGGGGCAGGGAGAGCAAAAGGACAAAATGCAAGGGAGGGAAGTTTGGGCAGGAGTGGCAGAGTAATCAGGCTCCGGACTTCTTAGTAGTGATATTGAAAGGAGAATTTTTCCCGCCGCTGCTTTTCCTGCCATGGCAGAGGTGTGTCAGGAAAAGCTGGCTGGGTATGATGGGAGTTGTAGTCCAGAACATCTGGAATGCACCAGGTTCTGAAAGTCTAATCTAGATCCCGGGGGACTTTTTTCAAGACAGGTGTCTTCTCTCATAAAACCAAAGCTACTTTGTTATAGTGTCTCTTACAGTTCGCAGCCTTGATGGCTTTTACCCTGATGGGTCTTTCTTAAAGGATTCAGAGTATGGAGAATCTCTGGCCCTCCAGATGTTGCTGGACTACAACTCCCACCCCCAAAAAAAGGCCAAGAGGATGGGAGTTGTAGTTCAGCAATATCCGGAGGGCCAAAGTTCCCCCGCAGATGGAGCACATGGTCTGGTTGAAATAAAGAAGAGCCATCATCCTAGTGCCTGTTTGCTTTTCTGCCATTCCTGGACGGAACATGCCCCATGCACGATACCAGCTCTGTGAAGGCAGCCAGTGTGCCAAGATGAGAAGGCACTAGCAGTCTAGTGTGGTTTCTGCTGCAGGCTTTTTCTGCGGAGAGGAGGGACGTCCAAAGCCATTGTTTCTTACGTGGTGAATTCTGAGCTGGTGTCACTATTGAGTCCAGGAAATAACGATAAGAAAGAAGAGGCACTGGAAACAAGATGGCAGAGGGAGGAGCTGCCCAATCACTACACTGTCCTTTGAAATGTTCCCAGACCCCTGGAGGCTCAAATCTGGTGCAAGACACTTGGGCTCCTGTTCATGTTGTGTGTACACAGGCAAGTGGTTCTAAGAATGAATGTGCACATGCTCGTTTATACTGAAATTGCAGAGGCGCGGGAAAACCTGTTTTTTAAAAAAATATTTTTTATTAAATTTTACATTTTAAACATCCAAATATCATATCGCATAACATAAATAAAAACATATTTCCCTAATTCCCTGAATTCCCCCTCCCCCTCATGACTTCCCTCAACTTCCTCTTCTGGATTTTTTTTTTACACAATAGCTTCTCCTGCTTGCTTTAATATATCTCACTTTTACAATCTTTAACTTAATTATTATTATATTTTTCTCATTTTACACCATCCTTGTGATTCCTGTGTTAAATTTGTTGGTTGTAAGTGTTTAATCCATGGGTAGGGAAACTAAGGCCCGGGGGCCAGATCCGGCCCAATTGCCTTCTCAATCCAGCCCACAGACGGTCCAGGAATCATCGTGTTTTTACATGAGTAGAATGAGTAAATGCATCTCTGGGTTATTTGTGGGGCATAGGAATTCGTTCATCCCCCCCCCCTTCAAAATATAGTCCGGCCCCCCACAAGGTCTGAGAGACAGTGGACCGGCCCCCTGCTGAAAAAGTTTGCTGACCCCTGGTCAAAGCCTGCTAGCGAGTGCATATCTTTACATTGTTTCTGTAGGTATTGTAACAATACAGTAGAGACTTTTAAAAAGGTTCCCAATCTTTTTTAAAGTCTCTATTGTCCTTATCTTGAAGTCTTTCGAGGCACGGGAGAACTTGAATATATTGGGGAGGTGCTCAGCTTTTCACTTGTATTCGTACATACAGTTGTGAGAAGTGCTGATTGCACGTTGCATTTTTGTGTATGGCTGTCTTCCAAACCATAGAGGCAGCAAGGCAGTTTGCCTAGCCAAGCTGCTGACCAACAGCATTTTGAAACATTTCTTGCATGCCTATTTCTATCTCGTATCTGAATGCCATTTTTACATGGACTGAACACATAAAACAAAATAGATTTTTTTAAAACAGTGATTATCACTTAAGTCTTGGATGCGGGTGGCACTGTGGGTTAAACCACAGAGCCTAGGGCTTGCCAATCAGAAGGTCGGCGGTTCGAATCCCCGCGACGGGGTGAGCTCCCGTTGCTCGGTCCCTGCTCCTGCCAACCTAGCAGTTCAAAAGCACGTCAAAGTGCAAGTAGATAAATAGGTACTGCTCTGGCAGGAAGGTAAACGGCATTTCCGTGCGTTGCTCTGATTCGCCAGAAGCGGTTTAGTCATGCTGGCCACATGACCTGGAAGCTGTACGCTGACTCCCTCGGCCAATAAAGCAAGATGAGCACTGCAACCCCAGAGTCCATGACAGAGTCCACGACTGGACCTAATGGTCAGGGGTTCCTTTACCTTTACCTATCACTTAAGTAAACAAACATTTTTAAACTGGTTGCACACACATTCTGTGTAACAGCTGGACATCTGTATTGAAACTCTATGCAGGGCTAGGTCAAGTTATATTGCTATCCTGTGTGAACATTATTTTTCCGGCCTCCACTGTGCATCTTTTGTCTTCTGGGGGTTGAGTTGGATTCCCTTCTCAGGGGTTTCCCAATTGCAGCCCCTTCCCTTCCTCTTCATAAGTTAATGAAACAGGGGGGGGGGGAGGCTGCTGATGTCCCAATGTCTTTCCCTCAGGTTTTCCAGAGGGGCAATGTCATGGACTAGCTGGATGCAGAGGAGTGGTGGGAGGCAGCAGCCAGGGGAACCCCATCCCCAGGGAACCCGCAGGGGAAGAAGTCTCAGAGCCAGGGGATTGGTGGTGGGACCATAAGTGGTCAGAGGGCGAAAAGGGAGTGGGTAGGGAGGCATGGGTGTCAGCAGCAGGAGAGGTGACAGGCAATGTCTTACCATCTTGTGTTCCAGAATAGCCCAGTGACTCTTAATTTCTGATCTGCCTATACTGTGTCCTGGTTTGGCTGCCCCATAGCCTATATGCAGTGAAGACGTAACAGAAGCCGGGTGTCATTGTGGGCTCTAAAACTGAGATCACTCTGTAACAGGATTAATTGTGAGCTGGTGCGGGCTACTGATCCATCGTGGAGACTGTTCATTATGAAATCTCCTTACAGACAAGACCACAAGGTGAGGTGGTACCAGAGACAGCAGATGCATGCCAGGGCATTAGAAATCAGGGCCGGCCTGTTTCACTCCTCAAGAAACAGAGCAAATACGGAGCATTGGAAGCAACTCTGAAGCTGCTCCAAATATCAGACTCCGGGGAGCTCTGGAGCCACAACTGGATGCCTTCCCCATCAAAATCTGGGTACCAAAAGAATGGACCAGGCCATGTGCTATTTCACAGCTGGCATTTCCTACAGCCTAGACTCAGCAAAGAGTCTTGCCACTTCCTCAGTGGTGCCATCAGGGCAGGACATTGGGACCAAAGTCCAGGGGCCCACTCGGCAGAAGCAGCAAGGCTGGCTTACTAAATTTTGAGGGAATGCCCCTTCCCATCTAAAGAGCACCATGAAGTCCAGTATCTAAAATTACCTAACTGCGCCACTGTGCTCTGCACTGTGGGGAAACATGTGTGTGCTGATGGAAGCAGGGGTGGCACTAACTTTGGCCAGCTGCATAGGGTTCTTACTTAGAAGCATCTGCAAACCAGAGGAGGCTACCTTGGATTGTGAGGGGAGCATTATTTGCATCAATGCAGGGAAAAAAACCTCTACTGAGAGAGCAAGCTGAGGCTGCATTTTCAGCCTCAGTTCCCCCCTGACAGCAAGGGCCTCCTGCTCCTTGGAGATTGCCAGCATTGCCTGCAGCGACCAAAGCGGAAATGCAGGGCACAAGCTGCACATTTTGTAGCTTCCAGAATGCCTTGGAGTGTGGCGCAGCCAGGTGACTTGTGAGCAGCACGCAGAGCGAGAGGGAATGGACCAGCCCAGCTACCCGCCTATTGACTCTTTCATGATTGATTAGCGCCCAATGGATCTTGCTGATTAATCAGTTCCAGTCATTGTCTATCAAGACCATTTGGGTTCCAAATGGATGACACCACGGCCCCGCCCACTAGGAGCCGGTGCTCACTGATAAGGAGCATCTCTCGACCACTGCATGGGTTGAAAGGAGCTATTTCTCTTTGGCGAAGCCAAACTCCAGGCACACCGTGTATTCATTGTAACAATTCGAGCCACGCTCTCCCAGAAGGTGGAATCCGAAGATCTCAGTTTACCATCTGCAAGGCAAGAATAGCTCTGGGCTCAGAACCAGTTGGCTGGTTGATCAGCGATCACCTTATAGTCAGGGTGACTGCCTGAAAGTCCGCCTTCCAAGCGACAAATTTCAGGTGGGCCCCAGCTGAGTAACAGGTATCGATGGAAGATTGTAATTGCTACCATATCTCTGCTGTCTGCCTACAACATCAGCTTCCATGCTTGGGCTGCGTACACACACCATTTTATTCTAGAATCAGTGGAGACCAAGTACTTGTTTTTTTTTTTACATAGACCAGACACAATCTAGATCATAGTTTTTGGCCCCTGCAAAGTGCTTCTTGAGAAACTGGTTTAATTCTAAATTGGTTTAATTGCCAATTGATTCTCCATTACCCAGCAGTGTGGCAGAAGAGTGGATCTACTCCTGCCCAATGGTGTTGTGGGTGAGTATATGCCAAGATTGCAATTACTACTTCCTGCTTGTTCACCTGTAAGGGGGGGGGCTTAGATAACCTAAATCAGGAGAAGGTTTTCGAAGGTGTATCAGCTAACCACACCCACCCTTGTGGACAGCAGGATGTG
Source organism: Darevskia mixta (assembly GCA_034641385.1). NCBI lineage: Eukaryota > Metazoa > Chordata > Lepidosauria > Squamata > Lacertidae > Darevskia > Darevskia mixta. Next base: position 1,702,697 of record JAWWNH010000030.1, read on the forward strand.
GAATAAATCTAGCCTGAAAACAGCATGTTGGGTGCAAGTATGAACAATTATGGATTGAGACAAACCACATTTCTGTGCTACAAACAGGTTAATGTGTACATAGTCATGGTGTGCTGTACAGTCCCCAGCACAGCTTCATGACAGCTGTCACTCTTGGGGTGCTGGGAAAAAGATTCTCTCCAAGAGCCTGTTGCTGGCTGTCCTCTGCCCAGTCTTTGCTAAGGGGCTGTTTGGAGACATGAAGCCTGAACCCAGAGATGCTAAAATGCATCCTGTTGGTGTTGTTCCGTGCAGCTGCTGCTCCCATCTGCCCATGTGCTAGGAGCTATGTAGTTAACCCTTTCAGCAGCAAGGTCAGACGCACAATTTGAATTTGCTTGGCAGCATCACGTTTGTATCCGCCAGGAAGCTCTGGGGATGTGCTGGCCGTGACGTTACTTGGAGACGCTGCCGGGGAGCCTTGCTCACAGATTTCTGCTCAAGCTCCACTGGTTGGCACCAACCCCCCCTGGAGCCCCCAAACACAGCTCTGTGTTGGAGAGGAAAGAGGGCTAAGCCCCGAGCTCACAGTTTGCACTAGCAGGGGAACAAATGTTATGTGAATAGGTCTTGTAACCAACAATGACTGGTTTGTGAAAAGTGCCCTCTGAGGGGCCCTCTCAGATTTACTTGGTAGTAGTGTGGCAAGCAGCAGCATCCTAAAGTTGACCCGAAGCTGCTGTTTTAGTTTCCCACAATGCTCCAGAACACCCATTATCATGTCATTCTAGGGCATTGTAGGAAATTAAAATGGATTCTTGCAGACCCAGCTGCCTGCCATTGAGGGCCCAGACCTGCTGTAAGCACTGGTGCATGCTGCTGGTGCCTTGGGGCACTGGCAGAGAAAGGGGGGTGCAGTGGGTGCGGTCCACTCTGGGTGTCATACCTGAGGGGGGTGGCATTGCCCCCCCGCCCCCCTGGGATGCTCGCGGGCGGTGCGTCACACCCCTGTGGCGCTGCGCCATGCCTGCTACTCCTGGTGCCCGAGTAGCTAGCTCCACCTCTGCATTGGGGACCCGTATTGTTCAGGTTTCTAGTCCCTATATACTACCTTTTGGCCCAAAGGCCCCCCAAGTGGTAAACAGTATACAGTATTAAAAATATATACAACAGAGTTCAGTACTAATGCCATAAGTCAATTAGCAAGGAAATCTATATAATATAGCAAAATTGCAATATAGGAGCTCCAAAAGAAAGCCTCCCCAAGCCTGAAGACTAATGGGTGCTCTCGTGAACCCTATATGCCACATGCTTAGGGACAGCTTTGGGGAAGGCACAGAGAGATTTCCCAGAGATTTCATGTTTATTTGAATGCATGAGCTCCATAACCATGAGGGCTAGTACCTTAAAAATAAATGAAAGCTATGATTGTCAGGGATCAAAACGCTGCATGAAATTCCCCCTAGTTTCAGAAGCTGAACCGCAGGTGACGGAAACAATTGCAAGTCCCGTGGCACCTTAAAGACTATCAGATTTATTGTGGTGGCATGACTTTGTACAGGCTAGAGCCTACTTCATCAGATCCAACACAGCAGATGATGAACAGCCCTCTTTATTGAGTGCTTGATCCTGGGCTAAAAACCTTAGGTTGCAGTTTCAAGTGATGCTGTTGCTGCTCTGATTCTTACACTACCTCTCTGCCCTGTAGAGGGGACAAAGACAGGCTCTTGATATGAGGAATGCAATGGACAGAGGAGGCAAGCAGCCTGCTCCCATATGGTCATTTACACAGCACAACTAATGGAGTAAGGAGACCCAGGTGGCGCTGTGGGTTAAACCACAGAACTTAGGGCTTGCTGATCAGAAGGTCGGCGCTTCAAATCCCTGCGACGGGGTGAGCTCCCGTTGCTCGGTCCCAGCTCCTGCCCACCTAGCAGTTCGAAAGCACATCAAAGTGCAAGTAGATAAATAGGAACCGCTCTGGCGGGAAGGTGAACGGCGTTTCCGTGCGCTGCTCTGGTTCGCCAGAAGCGGCTTAGTCATGCTGGCCACATGACCCGGAAGCTGTACGCCGGCTCCCTCAGACAATAAAGCGAGATGAGCGCTGCAACCCCAGAGTCGGACACAACTGGACCTAATGGTCAGATGTCCCTTTACCTTTACTTTACTAATGGAGTAATATGTGGATCTGTGAGATGTCCCTTATTTTAAGATATTACCTGAATTTGAGCAGAGCACCTCTTGTGTTGGACACAACTGCTCCATACATGTCAATGTCTGTTCCAGGGAGTTGTATCCTGTGAGTCTGGGAAGAGTACTTTGTGTTGAGAAAACCTTTGCAATGTGTCTGCCCTCATTCCAGTAAGCAGCAGGAGTCAGCATAACTTCAAGAGTTGTGTTTATTTATGAACAATAGAACAGCAACTCAACACAGCAGCTAGAACGTGCTACACCGGCAAGGCTATATGGGCCCAACTAGCTCCCACTGAGCTCTAGAGGAAGCTACACCCAGAAAGAGGAGTTTCTGTTACAGACCTGGCATCCCACACTCACCACACAGAGCACCCTTTAGTTTGCCAAACTGCATAGCCAACCCCACAACCCTAAAGAGTTTCTTATTTCGGACTCTTTCGATCTGGCAATCTTCTTGGGGCTGAACTTTCTCCAGAAACAGTTGCATTGTGGGGCGACGGCTGGCCATGAAAGGCCTTCTCAAACAGCGTTGAGAGACTCTTGACAGCTCCTTTCTCTCTGCTGCTCACCCTTTCACTCACGGGGTCCCTGTGGTCTTTCCAACAGCAGTTACAGATCAACAGACAAGGGGAGAGACAGGCAGCCGGCAGCCCCGGCAGCCACGTCAAAGCTGATTCGAGCGCCATGTGCTGCTGAGCAGAAGGTCTTCTGCACAACTTGGAAATTTTCAGGACATGAGAAGAGCCTGCTGGATCAGGCCAATGGCCCATCTAGTCCAGCATCCTGTTCTCACAGTGGCTGATCAGGATTCGAGCGCAAGAACACTCTCCCCTCCTGGGGTTTCCAAGCAACTGGTATTCAGAAGCATTGCTGCCTCCAACTGTGGAGGTATTGCATAAGCATCATGGCTCATAGTCATTGATAGCCCTCTCCTCTAACCCTCCTTTAAAGCCATCTAGGTTGGTGGCCAACCTCACCTCCTGCGGGAGCAAATTCCATTGTTTAATTTGAGCTGCATAAAGAAGTCCTTCCTTTTATGTGTCCTGCAACATTCAGCTTCATTCAGTATGGAGGCCCGTCACAGCGATGAGACATCCAAGGGAGCCAGCATGTGGCCACCTTAGGGTGCAAAACATCCCAGATGTCAGCATGCATAGGGCTTAAAGAATCTTGCATTTGATGAAGCCTCCGTGGGGAAGCAACATTGCGAGAGGCAAGACACTGACAGGTTTCTGAAACCTTTGAGGCTGCAATCCTAAGCATGCTTTATGGACATAAGTCCTTTGAAATCCATGGGAGCTGCTCCGAACGTATTTAGGATCGAGGCTGCATGAAAGAGAAAAACCCACTGATCTACACCTGTCCCTATTGTTACAGATTCCTGACGGGGAAGAAGGCACGTTGGGTGGAATTTTCTGTGCAACTCAGAAAAGCACAGGAGCCGTGGCAAATCAATGGGTAGAATAGGTGACACTGTCTGCCACCCCCCAATTCAAAGCTCTGCTTATAACAGGAGATGCTGCTGATGGGATGAAAGAGCCCCGGAAACCCAAGCAGAGCTTTCTTCTGGGTCTGATGCAGCTGCTGTCCTATAGGGCAACACAGAGGTGTGGGGCAAGAGGCCCCACAAGCACTAGAAGACCCATGAAACCCAGAAATCCTCTCCAATCATTGCATATCATATACATTATCATATAGCATATAAACTGATTATCCATCACATAGCCGTATATGATATATACCACATAGGAAAGGGTTTTTTTGTGGTACACAGTGGTTATACAATCATTCAGTTTGCTTTTATTTCTCTCTCTGACAAATTACTTCATATTTAATTAAATTTCCTCCTGTCATGGTAATGTTTCATCTCCAATCAGAAGGTATGTAATTGGATGCTGGTATATAATCAAACTTAAGTGGGAGGGTTTCCCCCAATGCATTTCTCAGAAGGGTCCACAGCTAAGTATGGCTGTCACCAGTCTGATGAAGGTGAGGGGGCCGGTTATAACTAAAACCCTTTCCTCCCCAGAGACTTCTGTCCCACAGGGCATTTCCACAATGCCAGTCCCAGTGCCGGAAATCAATTGTGCAATTCAGCCTGGGATGTGGGGGGGGGGCAGAGAGGAAGGCAGGGAGAGTGATAGGATTTGTAGTGTCATCCTGCACCGAAGTGGTCATCTCGCTTTTGGAATTCTCGTGCTCACTCCTGTCTCCTCTTTGGGGCTGGATGCTGATTAATGCAGAACTTTCGCTGGGATTCTGCAGAGGCGAAGGAGTGCTGGTGAATGAGCAGGATGAGTCAGGGAAGGCTGCATAAGGGCCAGCATAGGAAGGTGCAGTGAAGATTTCGCTGGGGCTGCTATTGCCTCCATCCCCAGCTGCTCAGGGCTCAGCCTGTTGAGGAGCTGGAATGGAGGGTTTGACTCAGAAACTCGGTTCAATCTGATCTGCTGCTGCTATGGAAACAGTTGCTAAAACCAGGGCAATGTCCATGGCTGGACTCACAGGAGGTCCCAAGGTGCAGGCAAAATTGCTTGGGCTTCTCTGGGGGCTTGGGGGACCCTGTCTTCTGCAACACTTCCAATTTTCCCGGTAGTAATAAGGAGATTCCCAAATCCCTTCCATCCCAGGTGTTCTAGCTCAGCTGGCTCAGCTAGGTCCATTCTCTACTGGTTTCAGAGATTGGTGGATGAGCCTTCCTCCTCCTGCATACCAGTGGTCACTACCCAGGAGCTGCAGCAGTATTTCAGAACAGAGCTGAGCTTACTGCTAGGATATCCTAGAAGGGTCAGTAGGACAGCACTGTGGAAGGGAGCAATGCATTGTGCCTTGGCACAATGTGCAGGAACATAATTAGCCGCCTTATCCTGAATCAGACCACTGGTCCATCCGGCTCCATATTGACTGCACTGACTGGCAGCAGCTCTCCAGGATTTCAGATGAGGGGCTCTCTCAGCTCTACCTGGATACGTCAAGGACTGAACCTCAGAGCTTCTGCATGCAAAGGAGATGCTCCATCACTGAACTGTAGCCACCCTGGTGGGTGTCTTGCTGCTGCTGTTAAAAAGTAATGGACAAGGGGCAAATGAAGGATGGAGATCTTATAGGGAAGCAAGGTTGGGCTGGGCAACAAGCAAAGAATCACAATGAGGAGGGCACCAGTGCACCTGATGTGGTACAGAAGCAGCAGCCTAAAGGGGCCCATGGCTCAGGCTTCGCTGTGGCCACATTCACAGCATACGTTTAAAGCACGGTGCTGGCACTTTAAACAGTTAAGACTATAACTCTCAGCCCCCTGAACAAACTACAGCTCCCAGAATTCTTTGCAGGAAGCCACGACTGATTAAAGTGGTACCACAGATCCTTAACTGTATGGTGCAAGTGTGGCCTAAAACACCCCTGTGACAGTCAGAGTGGGGCTTCCTAGAATGGAGAGCTGCTCAGGATCCCTGCTCAGGATCCAGCAAATGCCCATGTTAGACACATTATGTAAAGGGGAGCAATTCAGCTCAGGGAAAGAGCAGTCATGACCGGATATCTAAGGCTCCCCAACATGTTTTTCTGTCTTTCCCCAAAGTGGTCATCAGTTCAACCCCAGTCCTTCAGCAGCTGGATGTGGAACAAGCCTGTGTGGTGTAGTGGTTAAGAGCGGTAGACTCGTAATCTGGGGAACTGGGTTCGCGCCTCCGCTCCTCCACATGCAGCTGCTGGGTGACCTTGGGCTAGTCACACTTCTTTGAAGTCTCTCAGCCCCACTCACCTCACAGAGTGTTTGTTGTGGGGGAGGAAGGGAAAGGAGAATGTTAGCCGCTTTGAGACTCCTTCGGATATCAAATCCAAACTCTTCTTCTTCTTCTTCTTCTTCTTCTTCTTTCTCAGATAAATCCCCACCACCAGCAAGAAAGTGCACATGAAAGGCAATGTATGCCAGCAACTGACATAGAGATGAGGCATATTTTTCCACTGCCGCACTGGGGAGAGGAGGACATACCATCAGGAACTGGTTTAGGGAGGGTTGAATAAGAGAAGGGTCTGAGAAAGGGATAAAGAGCAGCATTGCGAGGGTGGAGTCAAGGGCCCATGCCTAGACTCTTAGCTCCAGCAGATAGTCTTTCCATCTTCAGTCCCTGATCTGGCCTGTCCACGAAAGATCTGTTTTAGCCCTTCCAAAGGGACCTTCTGCCAAAGGGTGATCTAGGAGCAGCATCCTCATTTGGCTGTGCATCTTGTTCCTCATCCTCTGTTTATCACTGTTCTATCTTCAGTAAACTCATCTGATTCATTCTAATTGGGCACAAAATGTTTTGTGGTAAATGTGTGGGGAACTGACCCAAATTCATCAACTTGGTGTGTGTGTGTGCAAGCGCACACACACGCACACACGCATGCACGGCCTCTCCATGGAGACAAAAATCTATTATCTGAAACATTTTTAAAGCCATTTTTAATAAGGTGCAGAATAAAATTGTGCAGAAATTCCAAAACACAGATGACAAATGCATATGGATAGACAATATCGTGAAATGTGATGTTCCAGTACATTACAAACATGAAGCATTTCTGAATAAATTGCTTAGTTTGTTCCCCTGAACGATTCCTTATTAAGTAAGTCAACTTTGACATCAGTGTGACAGACCATATTCTCTTATACCAAACAGATCTCAGTGGAAATGTAAAGCACAATATGCTCTGGGGCTTTTTTTTATAAATCCTGAAGAGACCTGAGATCATGGGAGGAGGCACTGGTGGTGTCCTCCAGGAAGCAAAATTCAAATAGGACAGCTAAAGAAGTCTTCTGCATGCACTGAGCATGCAGATTTCTGACCAGGGGTAATAACTGGGATTTGTTTGTGTCAGTTTGAGGATCAGCAACACCAACTGGAACCTGGAATATCAGAAAGACATTGCAATTGCAGCATTTTAATATTGTATGTAAGGTGCTAACACACCTCAGGCAGGTGCTGTTTTGGAGTACATAGGAAGAGAAGAGAGTCCAGAACAGACCCTAGTCCAGCATCCTATTCTCACAGTGGCCAAGCAGGATTCAAGCATAAGAGCACTCTCCCCTCCTGTGGTTTCCAGGAACTAATATTCAGAAACATTGCTGCCTCCAGTTGTGGAGGCAGAGCATAGCCACCTTGGCTAGTAGCCATTGATAAAGGTAAAGTTACCCCTGACCATTAGGTCCAGTCGTGGACAATTCTGAGGTTGCCCGCTCATCTCACTCTATAGGCAGAGGGAGCCGGCATTTGTCCGCAGACAGCTTCCGGGTCATGTGGCCAGCATGACTAAGCTGCTTCTGGCGAACCAGAGCAGCGCACGGAAATGCCGTTTACCTTCCCGCTGGAGCGGTACCTATTTATCTACTTGCACTTTGACGTGCTTTTGAACTGCTAGATTGGCAGGAGCAGGGATTGAGCAATGGGAGCTCACCCTGTCCCGGGGATTCGAACAGCCGACCTTCTGATCGGCAAGCCCTAGGCTCTGTGGTTTAACCCACAGTGCCGCCCCCGTCCCTAGTAGCCATTGATAGCCTTATCCTAAATGAATTTGCCCAGTCCTCTTTTAAAGTCATCTTAGTTGTGGCCATCACTGCCTCCTCCTGGATGGAACTGTTCACACAGCTAGGGAGAGAATAGGGTGTCTATGTGACCTGCTTTACAGAGATCAGTCCTTTATTCGAAGGAGTCCTCTATTTTAAAATCTGCCCAGTTTAAAGATAAATAATCATAGGAATGGAGAGTAGAGGAGTTGAAACTCATGCATAGTTAACATCTGGGCAGCAGGTGCACACAGGTTATCTGGTGAGATGCATTGTGTCTCCATTTAGATCCTTGTAAATATTTCTAAATGTGCACCTATACATGCAAATTAGCATATGCAAATTTCAAACTGGGAAATGATATACAATGAAATGAAAAGGATGTTTAAAATAACGTTTGTTAAAAAAAAAAAACTGTTATTTGCCCAAAAATGGAAAGAAGAAGTCCCAACAAAGGAAGAATGGACACAGAAACTTATGGAATATGCAGAAATGGCAAAACTTACCGGAAAAATAAGAAATCAAGATAACAAACTTTTAATAAAAGAATGGAAATGGTTTATTGAATATTTACAGATAAATTGTAAACAGAAAAATAATCACTGGCAGGATTATTGTAATAACCTGCAGTTTCATAAGAGTATATATTTAAAGAAGATAAATAAATGAGCAAATTAAGTTAATTTGGATATGCAGAAGATATTAAAAATAAATTTAAGGAACTGCAGAAAGAGGGGGAAGGAAGTCAAGTTTCGAAATGTCAAAATGATTGTAAAATCAGTGAAACGTATAAATCTTAAAAGTGTGTGTGTGTGTGTGATGTTCCTGCCCACAAACATAATGGCTCGACTGATTTAAATGTGACACTGACATATAAGGGGAAGGAGTACCAGCACAGTGGGCCATCTCACTTAAAACAAACCTTCAGTTCCTATGGGTGCATCACTAGAGCACCAACTGTCCAGACCATAAATCCTTGGCATGGTTAAAACTTCTGGGACAGCTCAGTTTGTAGAGCAGGAGACTCTTAATCTCAGGGTTGTGGGTTCACGTTGAGCAAAAGATTCCTGCAATGCAGGAAGTTGGACTATTTGACCCTCATGGTTCTTTCCAGCTCTACAATTCTATGATTCTGTGATTAATGTTACACGAATATGTGAGGCAACCCAGCTTATCCAAGGTGCTGGCTGCACAGAATGCCACAAAGCCAACATTTTCTGCAGCTGTCCAACTTTGCAGAATCAGGTGTCGTAGACGTAGAGCAAAAAAGGTGCAATTCCATATTTTAGCCACCAGAAGGCACTGTGCACAGCTGGGTGGTCCGAAATTAGGAACCCTTTTCGTTTTGGCAGAAGGTCGTCCAAGGAACGCATGGGAACACAAGGTTGTCTGAACTCAGCTGTATCTTGTACAGGGTCTGGGCTCCCTGCCACTCCCTTAGCCTCCTGGTGCCATAAATCATTTTCTAATTTATAACATGAATAATTGATTTTGCCGTGGCAGCCTCGGCGATAAATCTCCTGTGCACACATGCATAAGAAAATAATAATAATCCTTCGGTGGAGCGACCGGGGCTCCCTCTATTGATTACCTGTGCAGAGGGCCACTTGCCCACGATTCATGCTCTAACGCTTCCTTGCAGAGCTGCTGACTGAGCCGGGCAAGGACTCTCCCTATGGATAGGCCACGTGGGGCATGCTTTTCAAGGGATGTTAGCATAGTTTACCATAGAATCATAGAACTGTGGAGTTGGAAGGGACCCCGAGGGTCATCTAGTCCAACCCCTACAATGCAGGCTTTTGTTTTGGCCCAATGTGGGGCTCAAACCCACAAACCTGAGATTAAGAAGTCTCATGCTCTACCAACTGAGCTATCCCAGGTCAAGGAGCTTTGCTGGATTCCCTCGCAGAGAGTAGCAGATAAGCAGACCCCTGGCAGAACTGTGGGAAGGACAGGTTTGTGGTGCAGTATTATTCGGACATTTTATCATGGGAAATGTTTGGCTTTCGAGATGGGCTCTGTCATGCTCTACAGGGTCAAAATAATATCCTTTGCTCTGGCTTCATTTTGAGGGGTTGGTTTACAAAAGGAGCAATGTCTGGGTGCGATTCTGCTTGGAAATCAGACACGCGCACTCTGCCCTGTAATCGCAAATGTTTGTGGAGAGCTTGTGTCTCGCTTTTGACGGAAAGGCGCTCTACACATAGAATCATGGAATTGTAGAGTTGGAAGGGACTCTGAGGAGCATCTAGTCCAGCCCCCCGCAATGCAGAAATCTCAACTGAAGCATCCATGACAGATGGCCAGCCAACCTCTGCTCATGACCAGTAGCACTGCTTTTTAAAATTAGTTCAAATATATGTGGGATAAAATCTGGCAGTGAAAATGGGCCCTGATTACGTTGTTGTTGTTGTTGTCGTTGTCATCGTCATCATCATCAATCCATGTACCTGCACCATTATCCTTTCTTAACAGCGACTAAGAGCTAGAGTAGCCATGTGGCCCATTTTACAGAGGACAGTCTTCCATTTGAGGGCATCCTCTGTTTCACAGTTAAGGAAATGTTGGCTCGCCAGACGTTGTTAAATAGTGTGGCGTAGTGGTTTGTGTGTCAGATGAGGCCCTGGGAGACCATGCTTCAATTCCCCACTCAACCACAAAGCTCAACAGGCGACCTGGGGCCAGTTACTACCTCTCAGCCTAGCCTACCTCACAGGGTTGTTGTGGGGATTGATGAGGATGGGGAGAACCACATAGGCCGCCTGGAGCTCCTGGGAGAAGAAGGTGGGGTATTAATGCAATAAATAAACAGACTTTAGTCAGCCCCAGCCAGCATGACCAATGCTCAAGAAAGACTGGAGTTGCCCTGCACCATCTGAAGGGCTGTAGCTTCATCACCCCTGCTTTAAAGCCCAGTTTAAAGATAAACAAAGGAGAGCAGGAGGCCACTTGAAGTTGCCTATTAACATTCAGCACCTGGACAGCAGATCCATCAGGTCACCTGGTCAGTAATTATTTCTAAATCTGCATCTATATATAAAAATTAACCTATGCAAATCTGTGCCATCTTTCGTCCTCTTTTTTCCCCGAGGCATAAGTGGCCGTCCTCTGTTAAGAGCTGGGTGCTTCATAGTAATGGGCTGGCTGCAGGGAGGATGCACATTGCAGAAGAAATGCCTTGTTTTCTGCCCACTAAAGTGGTTACTCCGAATCTCTTCCCACCCTAGACGTTTAGAATCGCCACAGCGAGGCTCCCGAAAGCGACAAAGCAGCTGTCTGAACCTCTCCGTTGTTGTAAAGGCAAAATAAAGATGGTTCCCCAGCAGCGTCTATTCTTTTCTCAGACCCACGCAGACAGACACACAGGGAGAAGTGGATGGATGAAGAGGAACCAAGACCACATGGAACCACCGCATGCTTGAAGGAGCCTGAGTTAAGATCCCCGGTAAAGGAAGAATCGTGTGAAAAATGCACTGCAGGCAGCATATCCTATTGATCTCATTCTAACGTATGCAAGTGTGCTTAAAGGACTGCAGCCACAGACAGTTGCCTCATTGACTGCTTCTTTCTTTTTTCCCCATTTGCATTGCAGCTCTCAGTGTGGCAGGTTCCACAGGCAATTGTGCACTAGCTGCTAATGGCTTTTTTAAAATCAGTTTCAGAACTTTCCAGCTAACCTCATATTTCTCACAATCCTATGGGTTTCTCAAGCTGCCTTATGAGCTGTAGCACCACAATAACCCACCCAAATGTTTCTGGGCAAGATCTTCCGTGAATTCTGGGGGACAGGGAACAGAAAGGTCAATGCCTGGCAAATGGTGCACGCTCTGTGTGTGGCCACTCTTTGGAAGCAGATGCACTGCCGGTCTGCAGAAATGCTTTCATTTTGGGCCTCACCATGTTATCCGCTCTCACCAACTAAAGGTGGGACTACTGTTTCCAGACTGCCAGCTCTTTGGGAGCTGCTGTTCTTGGGGAAAGGGTTGCATAATGGATCGGAACAGTTTCTGACTCTCCTTGGCTAAGCAGTGGCATAGCGTGGGTTGTCAGTGCCCGGGGCTGCGTGGAGGGGGTGGGTGGGTGCAAGGGAAATGGACCGAGTACACATGTGAATTCAACTGCCTAACGGTGTCTGCATCACCCAGGAGATCACAGCTGCAGAGATAAGAGTCATTCCATTGTCTGGAGGGATCACTTCCGGATTCTCATGGAGAAGCTGTTTTCAGTGCAGCCCAGCAACGGAAGCGCCCAGCTGTATTGAGGCGACACTGCATGTCGACATTTTGCACCGACAATTTTGTACTCGTGGCAATCGCCCCTGTGTCACCCACCCCTGCATGCTATGCTACTGTGGCTATGGCATCTTCTTGAGGCCGTGGATGTTTAGGGAAAGGCCATAGCTTAGTGATAGAGCATCTGCTTGGTGTGCAGAAGGCCCCAAGTTCAACCACTTCAGGTAGGACTGGGACTGTCCCCTGCCTGATACTCTGGGGAGCTGCTGCCAGTCAGTGTAGACAATACTGGGTTAAATGGACCAATAGTCTGACTTCGCCTAAACTGGCTTCCTGTGTTTCTATGGGAACTGCAACTTCAAAATTTACCAATGCACCACTGGATTCCAGTCATGAATGTCTTTTTTATAGAGAGATGGGAGGGGCTATAGCTTTAAAGCACATTCAAGGCACATTTTGGGCACTGTAGTTTGTTAAGTGTTGGTGGGAAGTGTAACTCTGTGAGGGGAAAACTACAGTGCCCATAATTCTTTGAGGAGGGAAATGTACTTTAAAGGTACTGTATAGTGTGTGTGGAGAGAGAGAGAGAGAGAGAGAGAGAGAGAGAGAGAGAGAGAGAGATGGTTTCAGGATAAAAGCAGGGGTGAGGTAGATGAATGAGTTTCTCCATCAATACTGCCCACCAGGGGACAGAGCCAGACAACCCCTGAACATTAAGGGGGTTCAGCCCCCTCAAGAAAAACATTGGGGGGGTGAAACTCCCTCAGACCCCAGGAACTGGTGCCTATGCTCCCCATTCATTTTGGGGTAAGGGGTAAATAAATTAAGAGGTAAATAAATTAAGCACGTCTTTTTTGGTTTGGCCCTAAGTTTCAATCTGTTGGTCCAGCTACCTAAGTCTATCTGCCCAGGAGAGCGCTGCCTGCCTTGCATGGGTTCTGGACCTGTCTGGCACTAGCCCCAGTTCCTTCTCTGTCCCTCCAGCCCCGTGTTCGCCCCCCTCCCCCACAGCACCCTTGCCTACACGCAGCCCTGGAAAGTCGCAGCAATGCCAGTTCAGCCCTGCCGGAAGCTAATAAAGCAGAGGAGTAACGGAGTGAATCCATATGGCTTTAATATGCGACATTAAAAGGTAATGGGAAAATCAATCCCAGCAACAGCAGGGTTCCCTCCGCAGCAAGTGCAACAAAGGCACCAGCCGTATTTGTTTGGCAGTGCCAGGGGAGCTAGAGGTGTCAGGTGCTGCACGCCTCACGCTGTGCCAGGGTTTCATGTGTTGTGACAAGTCGCGGGATATTCATTTGGCAGCGGCTCCCATTTTAAATGTTGAATAATTGAAGCACCATACAAGGAGAATAGAGATCTCAAGGTTTGCAATTCTCCTCGGCGCAGCTGTTTTTGTACGAAGCATCACCTGTTGTTACTTCCACGATTTGTGTCGTGCCGTCCTAAATAATGCCCAGGAAAGTGTGTGCGCGTGTGGGTATTTTGGATGCAAGATGTCCCTGAGCTCCAATAGCAGGGAGCTGGGGAATTTGCAATTCTGGCTACTGCCAAAGTGAGGATCCTGGGTTGTCCAAACCCAGCTTAGCAGTTATGACATATACACCCACCCTAGCTGCTGCGTCTGGGGCCTGGTGCTAGGGGTTCCTGCGGCTTACAAAGGTATTGTGTTGGCTCCATTAGCCTTGTGCCGACTTTATCCCAGTTCCCAGCGACTCCAACTGACAGGTTAAGAACACACAAAGAGTCCTACTAGGTGAGGCCAAAGGCCCATCTCATTGAGCATCCTGGTATATCACAGAGGCCAACCAGATGACTCTGGGAAACTGGCAAGCAGAACTGAAGCACAAAAGCACTCTCCCCTCGTGTGGTTTCCAGCAATTGGTATTCAGAAGCGTTATGGCTTCCAACTGTGGAGGCAGAGCATAGCCTTTGATAGCCCTCTCCTCCATGAAAGATGCCTGTGGGAAGAGTCCACAAGCAGGGCATGTATGCAAGCTGGATAGCTCAGTCAGTAGAGCAGGAGACTCTTAATCTCAAGGTCATGGGTTCGAGCACTATGTCGGGTGAAAGACTTCTGAGTTGCAAGGGGTTGGACTAGTTGACCCTCGTGGTCCCTTCCAATTCTATGATTCTACGAAGGGAGACCAGATCCCTCCCTATGTTGAGTGTTCTGTATCTGAATCCAGGTATCATTCTGGCAAAGAGCGAGGTGGGACAGAGACAGGTAGAGGGAACGATAGTTGTGTACCCCATGGGATTCGGGAACATCTTCAGTGAAGCCTCCAAAGGAACTGGTCCTGGCAGCGTCAGCCCCAAAGAATTCAAAACTCCTTTGATCGGTAATGAGAAGAACCAAGAAGAGGATTGAATTTGGAGCTGGAATTTGAAACTGCCGTGGGTGGATGAAAGGAGTGCATGTTTGTGTGTATATGCATGCGTGTCTGTGCCCTGACGTACATGTGCAAATGCAAGGTTGAATTATTAAGAGCTGAAGAGGCATTCATATCCCAGGAGCGAAGGGCAGGAGTTATCGCCGTTATTACATCCTCTCTCTGCTAGAGAAATGGAAGCTTATCGCCTCCATCAGTAAAACTTCCCTGCTTAGTAAATTAAACACAGCACAAAACAGCACACAGGCCAGGATCACCTGTGCTAGCTGCTGCCGGAATGCACAACAGGGCACCTGGTGCCTATGCTGCCGAGTGTGTGGCATGGAGTCCGTCCCATCCCCCCCCCCCCCGCAGGCGTTCTGTGTATTCTCTAATGATGATGCCAGGCTGGCAACTCCATGGAAGCCTCTGAATGGATCATAATGGCTCCATCTTTCTTGAATTTCCTAATCCTTTGCTCCAGAGCGACCTGTCCCTCCTGGAGTGAATTCATGCTGCTGGTTTGGATGCAGAGCCTCCCCCCCAATTTGACCCTGGCTGCCAAGCAAACTTTTATGGACCCCCAACGCAGGATCTCAGTCAAGGGGAATTTGCTCAGAAGCAATACCTCTGCTTGCACCATACACCAGATCTGGGGGTTTGGTTAGAGTCCTGGGGGGTTGGGGTGAGAAGAGGTGAAGAGACAAGGCAGGTGGAGGGTGCTGTGCGCTCAAGGCTGCGATAACTGCTTTTTCATTACCCGAGAGACAGATTAATCAAATAATAATTAACTTTACTGCCTGCAGGGGGGGGACCTAATACACAAACATCTCCGGCTCCCTAGACTCAGGTCCCTTGACTTGGGAGTGATCCAGTAAGGGAGTGAATCCTGCACATTCTTCCTCCTGTCCCCCAACCTCTTCAAATTGGCCACAGCAGGGTCCCCCAGAGACACAACAGCTGGCACAGCTGTCCTAATGAGCACTGCTACGTTTCACAGGGGAACAAAGTCATTGCTCAACTGTATGTTTTAATTTACTTAAACATATGCGCATTTGGGGGGGGAAGAAACACCCAGGCATATTGGTAAGGTTGAATAAAGACAAAACAGTGCCCCCCTCACCACCCCACGCTACTTCAAAGCAGACCCGTTAAAACAGAGCAAGATGGCAAACCTATCTTTATTCTGCTCTGATAAATCCAGAGCTGCTTTATTGGGGCATGTTTGTTCCATAGGTGGGGAGAAACTGGTACTAGGTGTGGCTCACCGATTATGGAGGGAGATGTTCTAGTTGTTGCTGCTGCTTTCAAGCACGCATAACTAAGTGTCCTCGCCAATTGGAAAGGACATATTTTGCATATGGCTTTTACCGTGACCATCTTGGGGAAACGTCAAAGGTGTGGAATATACGTTGAAGGCATGTCACCAGGGTTCTTCCGTACAGTCCCTGTTCGAAGGTTGTTGTTTTTAAGCAACACAGGAATCTTGGTTGCTGCCTGCTCCCCATATGCAGATGTGGAGCTTGTTTGTGCTGGGTTCAAGGACATCACCATGTAACCGTGGGCATATGTCTTTCATCACAACAATCACAATCTCTCCTCCTCTTTCTCTCCCCCCCCCCCACCAAAAGACTAGCTCTGATCTAGTCTTGTCAGCACCTTCTCACTGAGGTGGTCAAAACCAACAAATGAAACTGATTTGTAAAAATGTTACATGGGAAAAATAATACAAGAGAGTGACATTGCACATACTTTTGTAAATCAAGAAAATATTTAATAAAAATACATTTTAAAAAAACTAGTGGTATACTCAGGACAGGACTTTGGGACAGAGGTCTAGGACTCCACTCAGCAGAAAATGAAGGAGGGCCCAGAAACACATCAAGCCTGGCTGCTTACCCCATTTCGAAGGAAGTCAAGCAAACAACATGACCATCTAAAGAAGACTCAACAAGCCCAGGGTCTGAAATGATCTAACTGCACCCTTAGTCCAAGCAGACAAACTGTGCTGAAGACAAATCCGCCACGAGCCTTGTAGTCCTGTGATGGTGGTAGGGGGTCTCTTAGCCAAAATAAATTAACATCATCTAAGCCTACAATGGATAAGGTGCTACGCCAAAACCATGGTGGTTTGTTTACAAGTAAGGTGGACGAACCTGTTGATCTGGGTCTCTCATGTTTCCAACCTTAAGTGCAGTTTGCTCATTTCCACATCTATTTGTGAATGTTTCTTTAAAAAAAAAAGCAACCCAAACCCACCTTTGTATGGTTTGTGCATGGCAGCAGTTGTGTCTCCACATCTTAGGCAATGGAGATGGGGTTGGTGCTGGCTCAGCATCAGATCTACTCCCAGTTGCTTCCCTGGAAGTGAGAAGCTCCTGTGTAACAGAAGAAGTCACTAGAGGCAGCACTTTGGCTGGAGAAGCTGAAGGGTGCATGTCTGGAGGTGAGGCAATGGGAAGCACTTCTGAGAGCATGCCTGGGGATCCTCTGGAGGGTGGATGACCCCCTAACCCACGAAGAGCCTCCCTAGTATCAAACATCTTTTGGGGGTTGGAATCTGCAACCCAACCCTCCTAGGACCCTTCCTAGGGTCCTCCAGATCTAATTCCCCAAGCTCCCCCCCCACTCCTCTTCAGGGTCTGACCACCCCTTCCATGACACCTCCATGGGACTCCTGACACCGGACTGCAAGTTGCCTCTGAAGAGACAAAACCCTCCCAAGTTGATTATTTCAAATCTATATCCCAGCCCTCAATCATACCACACTCGTGTCCAATTATGCTAAATTAAAATTTGTTTATTGATGATAGAAGAGATAATTGGATAGGATAAGGGAGAAACAAGATTAACTTACGCTGCAAAATGAAATAAAAACCCAGCCTGCCCCTTGCCTAGCATACAGATGCAGTAGTTCTCTTCCAGCATGACAGCCTATGCGAATGGGAATCTGGGTGATGTAGATGCCCACCTTGAACCTGTTCCATCAGTAAGAAAACCGGGCTGCTCTGAGGACTTTTATGCCCTCCCTGGATTTGCATATGTGATGCTAGTAATCGCACAGCAATTCAGCATTTAAGAGTTCAGGTGATCCCCACTGCAAGAAAAGTAGGAAGCTACCTTATACCAAGTCAGACTATCCATCTAGCCCAGTGTTATCTACACTGACCGGCAGAGGCTCTCCAAGGTTTCAGGCAGGGGACATTCCCAGTTCTAACTGGAGATGCCAGGGATTGAAGCTGGGGGATTCTGCATTCAAAGGAGAGATGCTCTATTGCTGAGCTACAGCCCTTCTCCAAAGGGACAGGAATGATCCACCACTGACCCTTCCTCTGCAGGATTCTGAGCCCCAGGCAATGTGAGATACATGCAAGTTTCTCTCAGGCATTTGCCATCCTCCACCTGTCCATTCCTCCCTAGGGAATGGCAGTGATGCCCATCCCAAACCCAGGATGCTCCAGGGGGCATAATGCGAAGGAGGCTAGCACCACCACCTCTGTGAAGATGACCACCAGAGCTGACCAGTTCACCACAGTTCCTCACCTCTTCACTACAGAACACACCAAGTCCCACTTATAAAAACCAGAACAGTAGTTCTCTGAGGGTGGAGGTAAGCAAATAAGAAACAAATACACACTGGAAAAGAAATGAAAATGCCTGTACACTTCTGAGTCCAATTCAAAAAATATCAAAAGAACAGCGCATATATATATATATATATATATTCTTAAACTACAAGATTCCTTATGGCATACATTGGCCAAGTCACTCTTTAGGGGGAAGGCCTTTTAAAGATATACTTTTTTATTCATACATTTATTTAATAAATAAATACACTGGAATATAAACATCCCTACTTTACATTTCTAGGAGAGTTCAAGTGATTTGCAGTTTCCCATGGGCACTGAAGTTGTCGGAAGTGAAGAGGTGAGGAAACACGGACCCAAAAGGCCTATACTGACTCTGAGGGGAGCTGAGGGTAAGAAGAGTCCAGATTTCAAAAGACATTCCGTGTATGTCCTTCTCCCGTAGACACTTTGTTAAGTCCTTCTGGTTCTTCTGGCATTGAAGACAGGGCTGCTGATAGGTGGGTACAGAGGACACTGGTGCACGAAACCCACTGTAAGGAAGGCCCCACGACTGGCCCCTTGGCAGTGTCCAAGGGCCCAGAAAATCCTGTTGGCACCCTTGCCTCTGTGTGTAAAAATGCCCTGTCATGGCAGGCATTGACCCTGGAAGCTGAGGTAGAGTCCCTCAGAGCTGAGCCATGGCATGTTGGGAAGTGGGAGTTAATGAATAATGATTTAATGGCACTTCCACAGCCTCCCCCTTGTGTGATGAAGATGTCAGCCCGTCTACCTCCTTTCCTGAAAGGAGTGGGGACACCCTGCCTGGCAGAGATTCAATCATAGAGATATAGGCCAGGGCTGGCCTCTGACGCTGAGACAGAAACCCAAAGGTGATAACACAAGACCGAATTAGGATACTGTTTGATCAATGGTCCTTCCAAAGTGTCCAGACCAACCTACACAGTTCACCAGACAAGGCCTCAGACGGGAAAGTCTTCCTTCAGACTCTTCGAATGATTGGCTTTAACTGGAGATGACAGTGACAAATGGAACCTGGGACCTTATATGTATAAACACTCTGTCACAGAGAGGGAGGTTATTACAGTATCAGAACTGGAATCCTGGGGAGTCTGCATGGCAAAGGAATGGAAGGTTGTAGAGACGGCAGTGGTGCAGGAGCAACACCAACGCCCTCCTTGTTCGCTGGCCTGAGGTATGGCTTGATTGGTTGACCTGGGCCACAAAAAGTGGCACTCTGCATTTTACCAGGTGTGTACAATTAGCTGGCAGTTCCCTGGTTTTGTTGAACCTTGGAAGTCAGGGCGAAGATGGTGTTCAAGATGAAGAATGGGAAAAGGGGAAATCTTTGTTCAAAATGAGGAGGCCGGTCTAGCATTGGGATATGCTAGAGGCGGGAACAGAGTTTGATAAGAGAAGTGATATGATTAAGATACAAAGGATTGTGGAGCAGTAGGACATCTCTCATCCACACGAGATACACTTGCCCAGAGACATCACAGAAGAAGGAAATAATAGAACAAAAAAGGTAGAAATTGTAGGAACAAAATTACTGTATCTTGTGGATTCAGAGGGAGCCAGGTGTTATGGTACCAGGGGGAAATCCTAGCATGGCTGAAATCTCCAGGAAAGGGAGACTCCAGAGACTCTAGACTCAAAAAGAAACATGTAGATCCAAGCGCATGTCAACTGGGATATGTCAGCATGCTTCTACCGAGGTCCAGAAAAACCAATTTGTTGATGAGCCAACTACAATATGGGTCTGATGACTTTAGCACAGTAATTTGTAACTCCCAGAAGTTCTCAGCTAATAATCTGGTAAGGTGCAAGGAAGTTAAAGACGCAACTCTTCTGCGCAGAGTCTTAACCCAGAGCTAGATCCTGACAATCCCATAAATCTTGGCTACGTGTGCCTCCCAGCCACACTCCCTGTTGGCTCCACTTTTACTCAAAACATGTGCATTTTCAATGTTGTCAGTGTCTTGTTATCAGCATCAGCCTTCCAGCTTTGGCAGTTCTCAAGAGATCCTGCCGGTTGGTGCTTGTGTGACACTGCAATGTGGCATTGCCATTCTTCAGTTACACATGAACACGCTCACCAGAATCAGATAAGCAGCCTCAAACAGAAGTGTTCAGAGAGAAAAGAAGTTCAGGAGAAAAAGGTAGTCTTCCTTTTAGCCTGAATACCTGGGGGACTTAGCATTCCAAATGGGTCAGTCTTTTATGCCCTAGATCTCCATCACATCATAAAACATCAAAAAAGCTATCCAGTACAAGCTTCAGTACAAGGCAGAACCACCAGCCTCCAGAAAATCAGCTTACAATGTGCCACAAACCAGCTGTGGATGCACCACAGATGGAAGCCTACAAGATAAATACCTCAAGGAGACGCAAGCCAATGAGCCAGGCCCCCTTTTGCAGAGGGGACTACTTTCTGGCCCATATATGATAAGCAGCTAGTCCCCAAATCATACAATTACAGCAAACAACTTATTGATTTATTGTGACAGTGCTAGGCCCATGGATGTGATGGAATCCCAGTTACAACTGGCTTATTTAATTGACCCTAGGTACTAATCGTTGACATGGACTAGGGAACACAATATCTTTTGTGGCAGTATTGGTGGGGCAATAACGTGTCTAGACGCTACATTTTCCACAGTCAAAGCAAGGCCATTGTTGGGAGGTTTCAGGTAGGTCTCCTAGATGGCTTTACACCCATGGAAATAGTGTGAGACAGTCACCTCAACTGAAACGCAGGGAGCCTACAGACCTAGGTGGGGCATGTGGCCCACCCTACCCCACCCCCGCCCTTCTGTCCTCAGGTGCTGTCCCATTGCTAATGTCAGAGTAAGATTTAGGGCAACTGTGTTGGGGATAATAATAATAATAATAATAATAATAATAATAATAATAATTTTTTATTTGTACCTCGCCCTCCCCAGGTGGAGCCAGGCTCAGGGCGGCTAACATCATAAAACTAACACAGTATACGAAGAACATAAAAGCATAAAAGCAGGCAATCAATTAATTAAAATACATCTTAAAATTAGTTCAGAGCAAATTAATATCTGGACAGATGGCAGTCCACAGGTAAAATTGAGAGTGGTTAATATTCTCCAGGGCCAAATGTTACCACTGGTCTTATAAAGGACCTGTGAGCGGGCTAGGAGGCCTATTTAATGCTTGTTCTTATGCAGAAAGAAAAGAATCAGACTGAACCCCGAGCAAAGGCCTGGCGGAACAGCTCCATCTTGCAGGCCCTGCGGAAAGATGTCAAATCCCGCAGGGCCCTGGTCTCTTGTGAGAGAGTGTTCCACCAGGCCGGAGCCACGGCCAAAAAGGCCCTGGCTCTGGTTGAGGCCAGTCTAATCTCCCTGGGGCCTGTTATTATTTGCAGACCTTAAGGTCCTCTGTGGGGCATACCAGGAGAGGCGGTCCCGTAGGTACGAGGGTCCTAGGCCATATAGGGCTTTAAAGCTTAAAACCAGCAAACAAAGAGTTGTATCTGGAGTTGTCAGTTGAAATTAAGTCTTGTACTTTGAACTTTGGTTGAATGGAGACATGGCTTACTAGGACTTAACTCTGGAACAATAAATGCTACTGCTACTGCTGCAGCTGTTCCGGTTTGTGGCATTTGCCCTCCTCACAGACAAGTGAGGTAGCCTGGACTGGTGTGATTTACCGTACTCAGCAGCAGTTGCCAATGGGGCTGGCTGGGTGCATAGTAGAGACACCACTGAAGAATATTGGAATGGCACAGAAGGTGTGGCTATTGTTCCGCAACTTAGATTTCTGAAAGAGAAATCGCAGAGAATTTCACGATAACCCTAAATATGTTTTTAGTGAAGTTATGGCCTATTGATTGAGTTGAAGGTTCTCCACCCCCACTCCAATTCTGTCACCTGCAGCAGGTGAAAGTGAGCCCATGGGAACCTACCGACTCTTTATATATATATATAACAAGAGACTTGTGGCATCTTACAGTCTAACATGTTTACTGTATGTCACAATAAACCTTTCAGTCTTTAAGCTGCCACAAGAGTTTTGCTTTTTGCTGCAATAGCTTCATAGCAGCGTTGGGGTGTGTGTGTGAATTTATTTTTGTGATGATCCCCTGAGCTACTGCTTTTAGAAGCCTATTGTTGGCATATGTCTGTCTCAATAGACAATGGAGTGTGCTTCTGGGGGTGAAGTCAAACCACTGTGTTAGTAGCACCAAAGTGACCTCCCTGGGGTGCAAGCCTGGGCAATGTGTATGGAGGTCCTGGGCTGCCCAGACAACAAGTCCCTGCTCTCAGCCTTGTTGATGTGGCTCAAAGGAATACAGAGCAATACATTGGGCACCAGCTTGACTGCAGGAATTCCCGGGAGGAGGTGTACAAGACACCATCCAATCATCTTAGGGATTCCACTCCAGATTTGTGTAGGGTTTACTCCTTATTCTTTTCTTCTCCCAAAGATATCCCGCAAGGCAGCGGAGTTGTGGAAAGTATATAGATTTATTATTATAAAAAAGTACTCTGAGCATGTGCAAAGTGCCTTTCCTTCAAGCAACCACACATATGTTCCACAGTGCAGGCGGTGGGCTTTCCCCTGTTGTCCATCTTCACGATTTGCCTATGTGGGACCTTTCACACGACCCAAAGACCTTGATTGTCTAATCTATACCCGGACGCGCGCCTTCTACTTCCTCGGGGATTGCAAAGAGTACATGTGAACAAATGCAGAATACCTTTTCCTCGCCGATGACAGAAACGTACGTGTGATTCACGGGGAGCGGGTGTGTGAGAATGCTTTATAGGCTCCGGACAGTCACAAGGCGCCTCTTGCCAGTCGCGTTACACCCCAGCACTGTCTGCAGTCAATGGCAGCACGGAGAGGCGACTGCGCGAATGCCACTGGGTCGTTTCGTAGGCGCTGTGAACGGCATCCGCCATAGGAAAGACACAGAACGCGAGGGAATGAGAAGACGCTTGCGGGGCAGGCACTCCTACCCCCCCTCCGGACTACATTTCCCAGCATTCCTCGCCATGGAGGGGCGGGGCCAGCCTGGGGGCGGGCGGAAGCGGCGAAGGCGGAAGCAACAGAGCCAGCACGACCCTACCGTGCGCCCGGTAACTTGTCTCTTCCCCACCCCCCAAACTTTCCTATACTGTATCTGGTCCTTCCTCCTGCCCTTTCCCCACTTTAGGACTGGACTCCCCTAATGCCCTTTATCGACACCTTTTGCTCTTGGTCCTCCCCACCCCGCGGTGTTCCTCCATCCCATAATGTGACGGGGGCTATTATTGCGTCCTCCCCGCAGAACCTTATTGCACTCGAGCAACAGGTGGGGAGCAATTTATTTCCACGAAGGAAGGGGCTGGGGCTTCAGATAGTTGATTCGTCTCTGCATGTAATATCCAAGATCACTTTTATCCATATAAAGCAATAGGACAGGCGGGTTGTATTTTTACCTAGAAGCCCCACACTGACTGGAAAACCTTGCCCCGTGGTTCAGGTGGGGGCCCGGGTCGTGCTGTGATTGCTGTCCAGGGAGATTCAGCCTTGTGTTAGAACTTTTCCAGACGGGCGTCGTGTTTGCGCATTACAAGGGCAGTTGTTCAAAGGGATCCGGGCCTCTTCCTTCAAGTTCACACTTCTGCTGTGGGGTTATTGCATTTCCCCATCGCGCATGCCGCAGCGCTTTGTCACTGGGTAAACCTTTCTTTCCTTAGTACGTACTGTGCTCCCTCTAGAAGCTTGTGAGTTTCCTCATGAAATACAGTTTTGCAATTATGATGAGCTTCGGTTGGATAATGCCTGTGACATCAGTGGCACTGAGGAGCACAACTCTTCCTGACGTTTGTGCCGTTTTAGAGAACTCTTTTTAAAGTTGTATTTGCCTTTCATTGCTTTTTTACGGTAATTGGGAAGATGGTGTGATTCCAGAAACATGTACTGTCTTGATAGTTGCTTAAATGCTGAGTGCTTCTCCTCTCTGGTACTGGAACACACACACGCACACCAGATCCACGAGGTTTCTGTTGCTTTTTATATTTAAAAAAATGGTGCTCCTACTCACCCCCAAAAGCAATCAACATGGTATTTCCCCCACCAGCAGCATCTACTCTATGGCTGAAATCCTATATATCATGTCTCAATGGAAAAGGCATTTAAAAGCTGTGGCGAAAGGATTCAAGATCCTTTAAGCAGAGGCTTGACAGCCACCTGTCAGGAATGCTTTGATGGTGTTTCCTGCTTGGCAGGGGGTTGGACTGGATGGCCCTTGTGGTCTCTTCCAACTCTATGATTCTGTGATTCTGTGATTCTGTGAAGATGCTTATGTAAATTTTAACATCCTTTTTAGTGGGCAAATAGCAACTGTCCACTAAGAGATCTTAGTTAATTTTGCAACAAGGCATAGATACATTGGCTCAGTTTCTTAAAGCCTTCTAGTTCACAACCAGCCTGATGCCTGGAAGATAATAGAAGCCAGTACAAATATATGCATCTGGGTAAATTTACTTTGTGTAAGAGTGATAAAAGAATTTCAGTTATCCCCCCCCCCCCCCGCCCTACATGATAATCAGTTGTCTCTGTCTATAGTTTCTGGCTTACTTTTGTATGGGATGTGAAAGTATCCATGACTGGCCCTGGAATATATTAGATTAGTTTAATGCTGTCGCAGTGGTGGGGGCCCTCAATATGTTGTCAGACTACAACTCCCATGATTCCTAACCATTGGCTGTTCTGTGTGTGGTTGATGGGAACTGGAGTCCAGCAATAACTGGAGGACCACAGGTTACCCATCCCTGGTACAATGAACTGTCTTTGAAACTCCTTGTACCAGATTTCCCCCCACCACACATCCAGACTCCTGGTCCTAGGAACCCTCTTGCCTGGAGCAGTCTCAGAGACTTTGTGCTCCTTACCATATGTGGTTCTCCTGCTCTGAGTTCTGGCAGTGCTTTGTGTTCTCCCTGCCTTTTAACTGGTGCTGCATTTTGGGAAGGTCATCACTGCCCCTCACCCACCAGGTGAGCCCTTTTCCTGTGCATTTCGGACAGGGGAGAATTATGTGAGCAGCAGCTATAACCCTTTTGGGTACAATGGATGAACCATGGTAACCGCCGGGACTTTATTGAATTAGAAAGAGATTCTGTTTGTCAGAGCCCCTGCAGGAGGGAAGTTATATGGTGCCCCTCAGAAGAGCTGCAGCGTACCTCCCTCCTCTCCTGACGCACTCATAGTCCCAGGCACTCGAGGCGTCATAAAACACACATCCCTTCGCTCCCAGCCGCCAGGCTGTGTTTTTCACTGTCTCCTGCTAGTGCATGCCATAAGTGCCATTTTTCATTGTGGTGTTTTCAGCTCTCTTGTCTTGTTCACAGGCAGCTGCTGGTGACCAGCTGTGTGGTGGGTCATTTTCTGGCAAGAACAGTGGTTGTGCTGGAATTAAGACGGGGAGAAGTGTTGGGTAATCCTTTAGTAAGCAGAGGCCAGAATTTAGTTAGGGGCATAAAAGTGGTTTTGCTGACGTTGGTGTGTACATGACCAGGCTTTTGAACTTTGCAGATTCTTTCATTAGGCAAGCACATGTAGCAACTACTAAGCCTGAGCATAGCTGTCAACTTTTCCCTTTTTTTGTGGGAAATTCCCTTATTCCGAATAGGATTCCTCACAAGAAAAGGGAAAGGTTGACAGCTATGAGCCTGAGCAGTGTATAAATTATGTCATTTAAGGTGGATGCCAGTCACCTAAGCCTGGCTGTGTGCTGCTTTTCTGGGATTTAGATCCTATTGTCATTTCAGATTACAATCAAAATAACAAAACCTAGGACTCTGCTGTTGAGTACATTATTGAATCCCCAGTATGGCAGCTGTGAGCACCATGGTGTCCTCAGACACCCTTCTGAGCACCTGCCTTTTTTGGCCATTTGTGATGGGGGGAGGCAGTTCCCTGTTTTCCTCCCCAGTGTGTTGTTTTCTTTGGGATGCATGTAGGTATTCCACTTGTTTTAGGAGCATGTCTCTGGGAATCACCAGTTCTTCTTTTGTGAAATGGGCATTTTGTGGTGCCCACTACAGTTTCTTAGATTTCCAAATGTGTCCCTGGCCCCAGAAGGTTGAAGGCCCCTAGTTGAATCCATTTTCTGAACTCCGTTTTTTAAAGTTGCGAACACCCTATTTCTATTATGTGTCCCAAACCGAATCAACTGTGTTTCTCCACTCCTGTTAAAACGTTCAGTCCCTACTTGGGGAAGAAATTCACACAATTAAGAGAGTGAGATGTAAGCATAGAGGTTCTGTGGGAGCACAAAGTGACTGGAGGGAAATCACAAAGAGAGCAGCAAGCAAGTTAGATGACTGTCTCCCTCCCAGGTTTTCAAGATTTTCTCTGCAGCCTAGGAGACTCAGCACCTACTGTCCTTTGCAAAAATAGAATTCTGTGGATTCCAACTTCTGACCAGTGATCTCAGTTTTCTAATGGGCGAAGCTGTTGAAGCTGCAGCCCATGTTTGAGGAATTGTGGGCTTCACATTTGCTGTGTGGGCTTCAAGTAGATGGGTGTAGGGAGGGCCAAGCAGGCATCCTTTGGCTTAGTGGGCATGAATTATTCTCAGGAGTGTGGGTACTAGGGCCTGATCAGGAAGGGCAGGCAATACAGCCAGCCTCTCACTGTGAAGCCTGTCAGCTGTCCTGCAAGAGCTGCCACTAGGGATTTGGCCCATTGCCATCCCTCTTTAGACTTTGTAGTCTTGGTGAGCCTATATGGACCCTGCGCAACAGAAGGGCTGCTACTTGTGGGAGAGGGACATACTGAATGTTGAATATGGCTGCCTGAGCAGGAACTGAAGGAAAGGAGGAGCTTGCCTAAGTGATTCATGGAGGGGCATCTTGCGCATGGGAGATCAAAGGCCTACCCACCACTGAGAGTGTCACTTCCTTTGGCCTCTGCCTCTTTTAATCTGCCAGGTCTACCCCACCAATTCCATCCACTTTGCCGGGTTCCTTTGGGCAAAGCTGATCTTCCTGATTATGGGTGCATCTTGCCTGTCATCCCCCCTTCCTCTGGGGTGTGATGTTTCTGCAGCCTGAAATAGCAGCAGCTCTTTCATCATTGTCAGCTCATCTCCAATTTGCTCTCACCCTGTGTCTCTTTCCAGGTTTCTGTCCCTGCTCAGCGCCTGCATTTCCCGTCTCTGCAAGCTGTGCCTTGCCCGGCTGAATCGCGTCTTATTTCTAGCCTCCTTCACTTCCTTTGAATTATTTCCTTGTTCTCTCAGCTCTTTGCCGCAAATTCCCCTTTAGTGTCATCTGCAAATGTAATTGTCAGGCATTTGGGAAATAAAAATTGAGGAAACTTTCCCTGAAGAAGTTCAGTTGCATCGAATTTTAATGCTGTTTCTCCACTCAGTATCTTTTTATGGCAATTCTGACGGAGTTGGTCTTGTGCTCTTTTAATCCTGGGTGCCCCCGATCCCATCACTGTCACTCGTTCTTCGTCTCCCCCTTTTCCTATACCCTGTATTGATGCTACGCTTGGCAGCAGACATTTTAGAAATTGCACGTCCCTTTCCTCTGCCGGAAACCCAACCATGCTTAGGGAGAAGCTGCATTTAGAGGGCAATAAAGAAAGAAGCAGCTAGGTGGGGAATGCAAGAACCAGCAATGCAAGGTGCCTCTGGCTGAGACACCCCCTCCTGCCATTAGCAATAGCTTATCTGGGGTCCAGTCAGCTCATTAGTTAAACCTGATTTGGCCTGGTATGCATGTTATCAGGAGGTGCTGGTTTTAGATGTATATGTACTGGATATTTTTTCCACAAGGTCATTCCTCTCATCTTTTTAAATAATCTTATTCCTGTTGGACTCCTTGTTATTTTCATCTCTCTCCCTTTTTATTGATGTGCTCTCTGGCTGGGCCTCTGCCCTTGATATATCTGTACAATCCTGCCTAATTCCCTTAGTTCTTTTGGTCAGACATTAATTCGCTTTTCTCCGTTGTTGCATTGTCCTTTCCGTGCCGTCTTAAAGGAATGCCATTGACTCCAGACCCCATTCTCGTGTCAGACTGGCGTTGGTGCTTAACTCGGGAGACGTGCAACGGGCAGAAAATGAACTGCTTCCTCTGTTGTGTCTTATTATTTTTAAAGAGATTTGTCTTTGCATGTTTGGAATTGCCTCGTGAAGAGCAATTGATTCCCCGTTCTTTGTGTGGGTCTTTATAGTTCATTGGGGAATCAAGTATGGAGGGCAAGAGGGTTTTTCCCTGTTATAAAAGAAAAGCATGTGGAATAATATAGATGTGAAATTGTATGACTCTAAAAGGTGATTGAGAATCAGGGCAGGGGTGGGATATGGATCTCCTGCCATCCAGCTGGCTGGATTCAGAGCTACTTGCTGGCTTTATGACAAGTGTTGCAAGTGTTCCTAAGGTGCAAGGGAGCATGACTGAGCCCCGAGGCAATGTTTTTCCGCTTCTGCTTTGCAGGCTGCTTCCTGATGGCAGTCAGCTCAGTCTTTCGCCGCTGAATGGGAAGCTCTCTTGCTCCAATAGCAAGCGTAAATGATACGGATATTTATAGCCTACCCTCAGACCACTGTATGAAAGATCCTGAAAGGGTTGTAGCCCTTCCCCGCCATAGAAGATACACCAACCCTATGCCCAGAAAGACTGGGGAAGGGGCAGTAATGGTCCGAGTGGTGCCTTTGCCTTTGCAGGGATTTCAAAACAGAGGTTTTTGAGCTGCATGAGGAAGGCGTGTTCTGGCCAAAGCACATTGGGCATCAATGACTAGTGCAATATTCTTCAGCATCCTGAGATTGGTTCTCCTGCTTTTTTTGTGTGTATTTTTCATTGGATGCTTTCCATTCCCCCACCCCCACCCCTCCCCATGGCATTAACTGGTTCCTGACTGCTGAGTTTTGAATGTTGCTAGCTTTGGGTTTTATTAGACTGTTGGATACTGCTTGTAAGGAAGCTTCATACCTGTCTAAAACCAACGTTTCTTTTTCCCCTGTACACAGCAATGCAGATCTGAGTGCTAGGAGTTGTGTTAATGTACACAGCCCATTGTCTCAACTGCTAGACTTTCGTTAGCTATTCATAGGCATTCCCCTGGTCTACAAGGTGGGCTTTTCTTGGGGTGGGGGTGGGGATGGGACTCTGATATTGGGGGTTAGCCCACTGCTACTTCATTTATTGATGAGAGCAGGTAGGTGGGCTTTTTTTGGTGTGTGAGAGATTATATTTAGCTTGTATTGCACCTCTCTGGCCTATAGTAAGGAACTTGGAGGAAAGGATGCCGCGCAGCCTCGTCATTCCTTTGCCAAGGTTTCCTCGCTGGCACGTTGTGGGGAGCGGGAGGCACTCTTGCCATGTGCCTGGAGACTAAATGAGTGGCGGCATCCAAAGGGCTTTCTAATTTGGGCTGTTTGGAGTCTCCTTGCACTTCTCTCTTTTTTATTAGCATTATTATTTTGGAAGAAGCCCCCCCTTTCTGCAGCACGCCGTAAAGAGTGACATTGTGCATGTGCGAGCGCTGAGTGACACCTGGTGCTGTCCCTCAAGGGCACTTTGCTGTTCCCCAAGCACCAATCAAGAGCCTCTCCCACTTTGCAGGAAGGAGGCGGGTGGGCAGATGGAGTTCTGGTCACTGCTGAGCCCAGGGAGGGCAGCAGCCGAATCCCTCGGGCTGGTAAAGGAGCCGGCGTGAGCTTTGCTTCCTCAGTGCTCTGGGGCAAGGGATATTTAGCACTGCCTTCCGCTCACTGCCCGGTCCAAGGGGTTGCCGTTTCTCTCCTGTGATCAAGGCTCTAAGGTTAAATATTCTATTGATGGAATTATGGATTGAGTGGAATCGGAAACCTCAAAGGCTAAAAATACAGTTTGCTGCCAGGAAACAATATAGGCTGCTGGGAGCTCATGGGGTGCCACTTCAGCCTGTGCTGCAGCTGGTGTGGTGGATGGATTTCTGCTCTAGGGGTGTCCTGATTACACAGTAGGCTTCCCCTGTTTTTCCGATAAACAAACGAGCTCTCCGTTCCAAATGGCAGCGGCTTCAGGTCCCAGTTGCTAGTCCTGGCGGTGTTCATTTTACAGGATATCACTTGCTTTTTGCCAAGACAGGCGCGCCAATGGAATGATATTCTGAGAATGGCTTGTAGAGAAGGCTGTTTGTGTGCATTTTCATGTGGCACATCTGCTTGGGTTTTCTCTGATGCGGTTGCTGGGTGTTTTAAATATATATATATTTATTTTGCTAAGCTTGGGTCACTATGGCATTCTGGGCTCCTGTTGCTCAGCAGGCTCAGTAGGCTTAGTCTTTTGTCTTATGTTTTTCCTTAGATCTGCCCCGCACAACCTGATTCCTGAGGACTGGTGGCGGCTTAGTTGCGACCTTCTGGGAGAATTCCAAATGCCCCTTGGTGGTGGTCCTTTCCCCTGCTGTATAGGAAATCCCACCCCAATTGTCTGCACTCCATCTCCTCTCTGTAGGTTCAGAGGCACATGAAGGAGTTGGCACCAGCTTTTCCAGTCAGCTTGCCGTGTCACCTGGCCTGCCTCAAGGTGCCTGTTGCTGGCAGAGTGGAAGCCTTGTGTGCTGTTGCCACTGAATTCCAAGAAGGGAAGAGTAGATGTTGCAAGCAGAGGAACAGAAGCAAAGAAAGGCAGTGGAGGAAGGAAAAGGAGGGCAGGTGAATGGGCTCACAGAAAGTCTTATGGGGTGAGAAAAGATGAAATGACTGGTTCATGGACAGAGGCCAGAGAAGAGGGCCATAGGGTGCTGATAGGAAAGAACATGGAGTGAAAAAGGTGAGAACCCTAAGAGACTTGATGTGATCCAGAAAATGAAGAGCATTTGAGGTACAGAGAGAAAAACGAGGAGTAAAAGTGATGGAGGCTGCAGGAAAATGGGGTAACTGAGAGCTAGGTAGACAAGAGCATTTGGAGAGAAAGAAGGAGTGCAGGGTTCACAGAATACTTTTGAGAGAGATGTTGTGGTGCAGGGAAAGGAGCGCACTTGGCAATGGGATGCAGAGAGAGAGAAATATAATAGAGAATGGATTAAAAAGAAAACACAGTTAAAATGAGAAGAAAAACACTCGTGTGGTTAGCCTTAAAAGTCTCCCTCAGAGTAAGTTGAGGTGCATACCTTTACTTGAGAACCAACACCATTCTTTCAGTTTTGGCACAACGACTGACTCAGTCTGGGAGCTGCCTTGTTGCTTCTGCGGTTCCTCAGCTCCTGCCCTGCCCCTCGTTGCGGACGGAGGGCTTTAGCGCAGAAGTTAGTGCAGCAAGTTGGAAGTTACGTTGCTCGGTGTAGTGTGAAAAGGAGACACGCCAAGGGACACTGATTCGACCCTCTTGAGCATGAAATGGGCTGGTGCCGAGGCGTGGCGGGGGGCGTCTGATGGAGTGTGTAATAGACTGCGGATGCGAGGGAGATACAGGATCCAAAGAAATGGAATTTGTGGGCTGCAGTTTCTCTCCCTGCCCTTAAAAACAAAACAGAACAAAACAAATCTCTGCAGAGGCTGATGCAGTAGCCATGGCCTAGCTAGGCTTCATGCAGCACAGGGCAGGGTGCTTGAAATAAAATTTTTAATAAGCCCTGCTGGTCCAGACGAATGGCCCATCTACTCCAACATCCTGTTCCTGTGGGAAATCTGCAAGCAGGAACCAAGTGCAAGAGTACTCTCTTCTCCAATTTCCGTAATTCAGAAGCATTACTGCCTCCAACTGTGGAGACAGAGCCTACCTGTCATGGCTAGTAGCCATTGACAGCCACATCCTCAGTGAATCTGTTCAATCCTCTTTTAAAGCCAGGAGGTTGCTATCACTGTGTGAGTGAGTTCCATAGTTTAAATATATGTTGATGAGGCCAAGTGTTCATCTAGTCCAGCATGCTGTTTCTAAGTGTGGCCAGCCAGTTTCTTCTGGGGCACCTGCAAGCCCAGGCGTCAAGGCCTCTTCCCCATTCTTTAAGGTCCCCAAGTGGCAGTTATTCAGGGGCATGTTGCCTCTAAAGCTGTAAATTCCATTTAGCAATCCTGGCGAAATAGCTGCTGACTGACTTCCTCCTACTCCTCTGAAATTTCTCTAATCTCCTTTTGAAGCCCTCTAAGCCAGTGGTCATCACTATGTCCTTTGTGGCAGTCAATTTCCAGTTAATTATGCGTTGGGTGAATAAGAGCTTCCTTTTGTGTGTCCTGAATCTACTGCTAATTAGTTTTAATTGTGTGATCTGAGTTCTTGTACTGTCAGAGAGGGAGGAAATATTCACTTTCTCCCTAGCATTTGCATTTTAGAGGGTGGCTGAACCCCCTTTTAGCATGACCCTCAGGGGTCCCCTCCAACTCTACAATTCTACTCTTAAGTTGTCCTTCTCTGTACCTTTTTCAGCTCTGCAGTATCATTTTAGAGATGGGGGTAAACTGGGCTGTACAGCTTTGCCATCCTGTGTGCTGGACTTCATTTGATTGCCTGGATAAGGGCAGCTTGACAAATGCTCCTGCCTTCACACGTGACACAACAAGCACAACTGCTGTGTGTACATTGGTGTTACGCTAGTATTTCCATGTAATAAATGAGTGTTGCATACCATCAGGATGGGTCTGGGAACTTGGGGCAGGGCTCCCAAATCTATGTCCACATTTTTTGTGATGTCCGCACTGTGTACATGTCCATCAGTGTACATCTAATAGGTGCATTTGCCGCATAAAAGGGTAGACGTTCCCAAAGAGGGTGCAACAAGGAGAACCAGAGGTGCTTGAAAAGGCTACAAATTCTGACTTCCATAGGGTTTTAATGGGAGGCACGACCGGCTATGGCTCTTCAGACCATAGCATGGTGCAGGTCGTGCTGCTTTGTGATGAGAGACGGTGGCAGGGCTGTCTCGGCACAGATGATGGACGACTCTCCAGCCAGATGAGCAGTGGTGGGGTGGGAGGAGATGGACAGATAAGCCGTTTTCAGGAAGGCTTACAATTTGCAGGCTAAGTTTGGGCTATCTGAAAGTGTTGGCTGTGCACAAGACTTGTTGCATCAGTGAAGTGTAGGTCAGGGAAAGCCAACCTCCTTGTTTTCAGGACTACTCTATTCCCTGGACTGTACGTTGTCCAGAGCTGGAACAACCTGACCTCATGCCTGTCCAAATTCTATAATTAATTTGGCTTTGTAGTTGTGGATCGCATGTGATCAGATGATACAGGATTATTAATAGGGAAGGGGAACGGGGGCTACTGGGGCTGATCCTTTCAATAATAATAATAATAATAATAATATAGTTATACCCCACCCATCTGGCTGGGTTTCCCCAGCCACTCTGGGCGGCTCCCAACAGAATATTAAAAATAGAATCAAACATTTAAAACTTCCCTAAAAACAAGTGGCAGGTTGGCAGTGAAACAGACGTAGACTCATTGCTTCTTTTTCCTTATGAGTAAAGCTGAGTGGTTTTCTTTCTAACAATGCAGTTCAAAATTTGGTAGCATTATTGGGACCTTATTAAGTTGCTTTGGGGGCCAGAGGCAGGCTGCCAGTTAGCTATTCCTGGTCTAGGTGATGAGAGGGTCACTAATACTGGTGATAATTTTTTTTTTTGACTCTGTTCCAGAGCCCCCACTGCTTAAAATACGTATTGTATTCTTTGGGGTTTTTGTTTCCAGACTTCCTGGTACTGAGTCTTGAGCTCTCGGATGCATTGCAGTCACGTCTTTTCTTTATCTTCATGATCATCAGGCCTAAAAAGCATTGAAGAGAACCTGAGACCCCCTTTGTTTCAGCAACTGTGACTGTAAGGAAGCACTGGAATCAGCAAATGTCAGCAGCCCTAAGATAATAAATGTCCCCGGATTCACTTTGCCATCTTGATGTTGGAATGTGGCTGGCCTGAGAGCAAGCCTTGTAGACTTTCAATCCTAAAAGCCGCCACTATGTTTTTAGGTGGGGAACTCTGCCTTTCTCCTTTCAGCCCTCCCACCTTCACTTTTCTGGGGCTCTTATGGCCTCTTCTGCTAAATGTTTGGGTTTCCGCAAGGCTGCCTCTGCTCTGCATGGTGCCTGGTTCTGTATCTGCCACCCAAATGGTTTTTGTAATGTGGTTAAGAACAGGGCTTTTGTGTGCTGCTGCCCCTACAGAGCAGTAGCAGGCTTTGTTGCCATGAGAGACCCCCAGAGCACCCAGTTAGCTGAGCGCAGCTCCTTGTTCACAGTGGGTGTGGCTGTTCGGAAAGAAATAGATTATATTTTGTGCTGAAAAATGACTCCTCTGGGCTGAAGCTGTCTTAATGATACGTTCTTTTCTCACCGAGTCAATAAAGATGAAGGGGACTATTCTGCAGGTGAAATTAGCTTATTGGAGAATGGAAAAGATCCAAGAGCTCTGCCTGCTTCTTGGTGAGGAAATGGATTGGTCTCTTTGCTAGACTCCTTGCAGTCTGTGTAAAAAGTTTGCCCCCGGGTGCAGGGGACAATGTTTTAGCAGCTTGACTACCTGCACCCATGCTAACTCGTGCTGCATGAAAACCATTTTGCTCACCATCTAGGGAATCCTTGCTGTCCTTCTAGTTAGGCTGCAGATCAGGCATGAGGACACTGTGACCTTCCAGATGTTGTTAGTCTCCCATCAGCCCCAGATGGCATGGCTGATGGTCAGGGATGATTGGAGTTGTAGTCCAACAGCATCTGGAGGGCCCCATCTCTGCTTTACAGTGTTGGTCCTGTGCAACTTGGGAGACAGCAGAAAAGGACTGGGTCCACCATCTTTGTCACTGTGGCTACTAGCAGTTTGATCTGATATCTGTCCAACAAGAACTTGGGCACAAGTTGCCTTCAAGCGTAGAGCAGGCATCTTGCCCTGTGAATGCTCTCTTGGTTCTAGGGCTGGACAATATCTGGTTTTCAACATTGCAATATATCACCAACTAAACATCACGATATACTGATATATGTGTCTGAAATAAGGCAGGAGCTCTGGCTTGTTCCTGCATCGTGATTTTTGCATAGCACACACACACACACACACACACACAGCATGATTTGCAATATATTACCAGGTCAAAAATTATGAAACTGGTATCACAATATGGACTTCAAACTGGTTTTGGAAGATCTATCTATCTATCCATCTATCTATCAATATATCACCCAGCCCTACTTAGTTCCCACCTAGGGTTGAGTCAGCAGACAGTGAAGACAACTGTGGGAGCAGGTGAAGTCAGAGCTTCGTGCTGCATTCTGGGTAGAACAGCTTGCCCCAAATCCAGGGCACTGCATTTCAACCATGGCAGAATCTCACTGGAGTAGAGACTGGCGTTTGGCAAGGGTTCCCATTACCAGCACGATCCAGTGACTACGTGGTGCAAGGCCCACTTTTTTTTTTAACCCCTCAGATGTGTGCGCTTGCGGTGGAATGAAGCAGATTGAAGTGCAGGCAGAGACGGAAGGTGCAGCATGAACGAGCCGCCCGCCGTGCCTGTATTTTCATTTGGGGGCCTTTGCTTCCATTGCCCTGTCTGTGAGGCTTCTGCGTGGCTCTCTGGCGGCGTTCCTGCCCCTCCGGGCTCTGGGCTGTACATGCCGTCTGCTTGGCTGGGGAGGGATCTGTTTTCAGTTCAAATCAGCAGAGGGTAGAAGAAAGGGGAGAGAGAAGCAGGGGCGGGGAAGGTGAGCGGAGCCTAATGCACCGGAGGTGCCTCGGAAATGAGAACCTTGGATGAATTCCTGGCCCTATTGATTGGTATACAGTTTATGCATCCTGACATTCATAATCTTGGTCTGCTTCTGATGGTCCAGATTAATGGGCCCAGGGGCTGTCCATCCGTCACTTCCCATTAATTACTAGAGAGGTGTTTTTCCAGTGATTTACCTGACAGTGGGCCATGATGAATACCCCTAAACGGAGTGGGCAGTGATTAATCTTGTGGCCACACCCTTCCCCAACTCTTCCTCTCCCCCACAACCACAGGACAGACCCCCGAGCCATCCGTCTCCATAAATGTGGCCTGATGCATATTTATAGGGGCCTGGGGCCTGGCAGATAGCAGCCTTGCTGTTTGTGCCAAAGCTTATGAAAAATAAATCTCTCTGGCAAGAGGGGGGCCGCAAGTACCTGGGGCCTCAGGGTGGCGGTTAGCCTTGAAGGCTGTGTGGTCTGGGGTTTGAGGAAAGGGTCAAGGGGGCTTGAGCGAGAGGAAGAGAACGTGGCCTAGCAGCCGTCGATAGGTCTGAGAGCCAGGATTCCTGGACTGCGCGCCTGCCGTTGAGAATGGAGTAGGCGCCGTTGGTGATTAGAGCAGCGATGCAGGGCTCGCGGAGGGCAGTATGGCCTAGTGGGCTCGGGGAGGGAGACTGTGTGCCGCACACTTGCTCCTGACCCGAGATCAGCTGAAATGGAAGCCCTACAAGCCAGGATTTCCAAGTGCGTTTCACAGACCTGTTCCTAATTGGCTGCATGTGTGAACTTGGCCAGTCGTGTAGTTTTCCCATTTGCAGAATGCACGTGAGACCCTTTACCAAAGTGGCAT
Source organism: Darevskia mixta (assembly GCA_034641385.1). Taxonomy (NCBI): domain Eukaryota; kingdom Metazoa; phylum Chordata; class Lepidosauria; order Squamata; family Lacertidae; genus Darevskia; species Darevskia mixta. The sequence continues at coordinate 1,739,125 of JAWWNH010000030.1, forward strand.
GAGGCTGAGTGCCTGTTTTCAGTGTGCCTGGCACTATCTGCGAGTGTAGAGAGCTGCATTGTGCTCCCAAAGGAACACGTCCTGGTAGGAGGAAAGCCTGTGCATTTTGGGTTTTGCTGTCCCTTTCATTTCTGAAACACTGAGCATGAGAGGTGCTGGTTGGTCTTTGATAGACGCAGGGGTCCTGGGGATTCTGCCTCTACCTGCTCTGTCTAAGCAAGCACAGAAGGGCCAGCGCATCACTGGCTCATCATTTTATTAATCCTGCGTTGGTAACATCAAGGTTCTAGTTGGCGAGTGGCAAGTGAGCAAAAATGTGGGGGTCCTTGCACTACATGTTAGGCTTATTTCTAGCATTCTGGATGCTTCTGATCCTCTCTGTATCTTTTGAAGCTTAGGGATGGTGGCAGCTGGGCTGACTAAGGTCAAACCTAGACATTCACCTCCATAGATACGAAGGCACTCCTTCCTCTTGCTAGTCCTAATATCCAGCTTTCTCCATCAGCTCATTTATCCCTTACTAGTGTAACTAATAGGGGATGCGGGTGGTGCTGTGGTCTAAACCACAGAGCCTAGGGCTTACCTATCAGAAGGTCAGCGGTTCGAATCCCCACAACTGGGTGAGCTCCCGTTGCTCGGTCCCAGCTCCTGCCTACCTAGCAGTTCGAAAGCACGTCAAGTGCAAGTAGATAAATAGGTAACGCTCCGGCGGGAAGGTAAATGGCATTTCCGTGCGCTGCTCTGGTTTTGCCAGAAGCAGCTTAGTCATGCTGGCCACATGACCCAGAAGCTGTCTGCGGACAAACGCCGGCTCCTCGGCCTGTAGAGTGAGATGAGCTCCGCAACCCCAGAGTCGTCCGCGACTGGACCTAACGGTCAGGGGTACCTTTACCTTTAGTGTAACTAATCTATCCTGCAGTTGTTAGACCCCTCATGCACATGTAACGTGGGCTTGGCGTGGCAGCAGTCATTCCCATAAGCCTCATAGTCTGATGGGCTTCTCTTATCTGAAGTAAGAGAAGAGATGGGGCATGAATCTCTTTAGTTGTCGCTTGTGTGTGTCTATTGAGGTGGGGATTGGGTGTCACCATACATTAAACGGGGCAGGTTCAGCATATAGGCTTCACAGCAAGGTGTGTGGAGGTGACTAGATAGTGTCAGTAGGAAGGGGAAGATAGCACAAAGCCGATCTCGTTGCAGACATGTGATAAGTTCAGGGCAACATCTTTTGCTGCTGCTTTATTAATGTGTGGACCTTAATTTAATACAGCACACACTATATATTTTCAGAAGTTTCGCTAACAGGAGATACAACGTGTTTAGCATATTCTGTAGATCTCTGGTTTGCAGAAGCTTAAATCTGTCCCTTAGGTGCTTGGCGGTTTAGGATTTATATGCTGCACTTATTGCATATCCATGGGAATGCAATTGCAAGGAGGAGATGGCACACCACAGCCCCCTCCCCTTGCCATTAGGGGTGGGGGAAGAGTGTACAAAGCAACACTCTGGCCTTCTTATCTAAGCACTGGAGACTTTGATGAGTGTCTGTATCATTTCCGCCTGGAGGCAGCAAGATTGGGACTTAGCGGGGGTTTGGTGTTGTTTTGCATTAGGAAGCAGGACGGGCTGCTTCCTGGATCAGCTGAAAGCCTAGGTTCCCGTCCAGATGGATGCAAGCAAATGGGTCATCCTAGACTCTTTAAATTTCACCCAAACCTCTGGGTGTTCAAAGTTTGCATGCAACCTTGGTGGCTTAGACTCCTCATGTCGTTATTTATCTCCCCCTAACAGTTCTGGATCCAGAATTTGGGAGATCTTTGGGCAAGACTACTTGGCCAGACTATCTGTCCACCTACCCCAGTAACTGTCTGCACTGTGTGGTAATAGCTCTCCAGGGTCTCAGACAGAGGTCTTTCTCACCATCTGCTGCCTTATCCTTTTTTAAAGTGGAGATGCCAGAGATCAGGCTTGATATCTTCCACATGTAATGCATGTGCTCTGCCACTGAGCATTGGTCTCTCAGGCATGGCTTCTCCTAGATTTAACAGAGGACCTCTCATGCCTCTAGATTTTACCTACCTTTTACCTACCTTTAATACCTCTAGATCAGAGGGAGGTGCCCTCCAGGTGTTGATGGACTAGCCAGCTGGCCAGTGATCAAGGATGATGGGAATTGTAGTCCACTAACATATGCAGAGCATCATAGTGGGTACCTCTGCTAGAGACCTCTGCTCGCTGGATTCTTTCGCACGGCTTCTGTACTTCCTGGTGCTCTGTGCCAAATAAGAATGGCCACGTTCTTAAGCAATGGGCACTTTGCATTTCTTGGGATCATAGCAAAAATCTTACCTTGTCACCCTCTGGGGCTAACCTTGCTTCCGAAAGTTAATTGCTCAGAAATGCATCCTATCTTACTAATTAGATAAGAACAGCTTTTCCCTCTGTGTGTTAATCTGTCTTGCCAGCTAATGCCCAGTTTATTAAAAGTGAGATGAAGTTAGTATCTGGACTTCACCTTATTAGGGAACCTAGCTGAGGATTTGGTTTGTTAATTCGAGGGGAGGCGTATGGAAAAGATGGCTTGACTTGACTGATCTTGACAGTGGAGCTCCACCTCCACCGAAAAGATAGAGAAGGCCATTGCCAATTCTGTGGGGCATGGATTAGGAAGTCTGAGTATAAAATAAAGGCCTGGAGCAGGAATTCCATAGACCATCCGTGGTCTATGTACTCCATTCAGGTGGACCATGGTGTGTCTGTGGCTTTTGGATTGAATACAGGAAATGGCACATCCTCAAATTGAATATGTTGGTTTTAAGTGTATTTTAATTATCTTTTATTTCTTATATTGTATTTTATTATAGTGCAGTTTTAATTCTGTGGAATTAAAATTGTAATACCATAAAATACAATGCCGTAGAAATAAAAGAAGCAATTAAGAGCATACTTAAAAAGCAGACGGCAACTAGCATATCAACTGCTATGACAGGCAACAAAAAACACCCAATAAGTGGCTCTACAAGACCCTCAGCAGTTTTCAAGTGGTCCATGGGGGTGGGGGTAGTTTGGGAATCATTGGTCCATCCGACCCTCATTCCTACCCTGCGCCAGCTGAGACATTGGAAGGTACCGGTAACTGTTGCAAGTGTCAGCTAAAACTACATCATCATCATCATCATCATCATTTATTTTGACTTGTTTTGCTTGTTCAGTCCTGTACTTAACACTGTCCAGTAGACATGGATCAGGTTGGACATGGAAACAGTCAAATTGAGAGGAGGGCTCTGGCATTTTAGAGGCAGCAATCTATTTTCTAACTTTCGTGCACTTTGAAGTGCTCTGAGTCTACAACAAGCACTGCTGTGGTTCTCTGTGCCGGATTGAGGCAAAGCCGATAAAAGCCTTAGAGCAGCTTGGTTAGGGCTTGAAGCATCTGGGGTCAGGATGCTGATGTGCAGGTGGGAGCTTGCTTGTTTCTTGGAAATAGCAAGGTAGCCGTAGGTCCAGCATATGAAAAGGCCATGTAACATTAGCTCTCTCCCGCATCCAGTGCAAAGTCACCGTGACTTCCTTGGACACGGTTGCCCTGCTTTCTAGAGAGCTGTTTCTGAAAGTGTTTAGGGGGAGAGTGGAAGCCACAAAGAGGGCTGGGTACCATTAAATCCTAGTGCAAGGCACATAAGAGATGCATGGGTAGTTCCTCGATCCAAAAGAATAATCAAAATACAGGGTAATAGAGGGTATATAGAGCTTTTTGGAAGAGTGTTTGATTCCAGGTATAGCTCTGTTTAAAGAAATAACAAATCAATAGAGCCGCCTCGGTTTTAGAAGTTCCACACCGTTATGAAATTGCTGGTGCTTGGAGCATGTTTTTAGTCCTCATGGTTGCAAAGAGACATTTGGAAACACGTTGGCAGAAGATTGTAGAGGGGGGAGGCTACACAAGGTTGTCAAAAGTCAGTGGATAGTACATTTCAGCTCCCCCCTCCTGCTCTATAACTGGCTACATCAGTGGTTCTCAAAGAGTGTGGCAGGAGAGGATGGCAAGTGTCGTGGGGAAACCTAAGGACAATCAAAGAAACATTTAAACATTGTATAGTATAGTACAGTAAAGTAAAGTAAAGTATAATATCGAAATAATATTTTTTTCTTTGAAGAATATAGATAGATATCTTTTCCAAATGAGAGCAGGAGCCTCAAGTGATACTAATGACATTCCTAGTTGTGTTTTCCAGTGTATTTCTTATTTTCAAAAATTTGGCATGGCACAAGCAAATTTTTGTTCTTAAAGTGTGGCCCAGAGAAAAAACTTTGAGACCCTCTGGGCTGCATCCCAATTCCCAACTTCTATCATTGTGCCTCTACCCTAGCCAACTCCTGTACCATTTTTCTTTTAAGTTGAAAGAGATCTGGTACTGAAAATTTGAATCATGAAAGCAAAATAAAGTAAGACAAAACAGCTGTACAGAATTCAGCCATGGTTATGAGGCTATTGTAACTGTCCATAACGCCATGCACAAATCCACCCATCCTTTGGCCAGAGGAAATGAGTTACTGATCTAGTTCCACCTCTGCCTTCCCCTGGCTGTAGACTATTTCTGTTCTGTAAAAGGCAGCCGGTGGGACACAGATTGTGCTGCTGTTTCCAGGCTATTCAGCCCTCCCTGCTTCTCCAGACACATGCATGGGGCTACATTGCTCTGCTGCTTACTCAACTGATTGCTTTCCTCTCTTACAGGTCTTGGCAGCACTATGCAGCCGGATACGGAGAGGCCTCGGATACGGCCCAAGAAGCCAGACAAGGCCCTGTACGTCCCCAGAGCTCTACGTGAGACGGCCAGCTCAAAAACTAGCACCTCATTGGCCACCAGACACGGGAGGGAGGGGAGTCCCACTTGCTCCTCAGGGAAGGAGATTACCAAAGGATGTGATGGAAGGCCGAGTCCCAGAGCTGGGAGAGGCCTGTTTCACGAGGACCGGGATGGAGTGGATGCGCCCAGAGAACCGAGAGGAACCTCATCCCAAGGCGGGAGCTATAGCAATGCCTTCTGCACAAGGCCAAAGGGGACTCGGAAAGAGTCCCAGCAGAAGTCTGGGTCACACAGACTGCCCGCTTCCTCCAGCTTCCTAGCCACAACTCCCTCTGCACTGCCCAACCGTCACGCAGACGCGCCTCCAGAATCCTGCACTGCCCTCTCTCATACTAATCTATTGTGGAGGATGGCCGAGCTCCAGCTTCAGCCAAGGCATAGCGAGGGAGACTGCTCTTGGGAGCAGCAGCACGTGTTTCCGTCAGCAGAGCAGGACGCTTTCTCTTTGCAAAGGACTCCCCGCACTGGCGTGAGCAAGCAGGCAGGAACACTCCTCACAGACCAGGTAGGGCTGAGTGAAGGGAGTGCGCAGACATCCAGCAGCGAGAGGCTCTCGGATGAGGGAGAGGTGGGTGACGGTGGCCTGTTGGCCAGCAGGGAAAGCACAATGGCGCCCGCCAGCCAAGGTTACTCAGAGCCAGCTGGAGTAAGTGAGGGCAATGTGTCTGAAAGTTCAGCTGAGGGGATTCCAGGTGGCCCAGGGGCACACGAGGATGGCCTCTCGGCATGTGCAGGCGAGGGAGCGCCTGATCCAACAGATGCAGGCAAGGGAAACATGTTGGTTCGTCCTGAGACAGTTGAGCTTGGTAGACGTGAAGGCACCGATAAGAGCAACTCCAATCAGACAGAGATGAGTGACGGTAGCATGTTCGACTCTACGGCCAATAAAGTTCCAGATCAGACAGAGCCAAAGGAAGGCAGTGGCATCAAAGACGCAAATGGGAGCGTCGCTGCTCAGGCAGAAGCCAACGAGCAGAGCACACTAGAGCGTGGCGAGGAGAATGAGAGTAGCATGTCCAGTCATGCAGTTGAACACATGTCTGATCAGATTGGAGTGAGCTTTGATAACGTGTCTGGAAACAGGGATGAGAGCCCTTTAATTGAGGCAGGTGGTTCAGGGGTGGTGGCTGCAGGCTGTAACTGTCCAGATAGTGACTGTGGGACATGGGATTGTCGCCCCAATTGCGTCTTGGAGGATGAAGTGGGGCAAGGGTGTGGCAGGGAAGACGAGGAGGGAGGCAGCATTTCCCAACACACCTGTCGGTGCAAAGGCGATGTCTCTGGGGCGGAGGCTGCACCGGAAACAGAAGAAGCCACGTTGGGTATGGGAGAGCAAAGTGCTGAAGGAAGGGAGGCTGCTGGCCAGTTACTGGGATGTGCCTCAAAGAAGTGCAGCGCAGAGAGAGTCATGGAGGAAGCAAGAGCTCTCTCAGGGGACGCCTCAGTGCAAAAGCCAAGCCATGGGGATGTGGGCATGAGGTGGTGGCATCCGTCTGAAGCCGAGGCAGGCGAAGACGCTGGAGGGAGCCAGGAGCCTGCTGGAACCAGCCCTGATCTGACAACCGGCAATGAGGATGACGGCGTGGCAGATGAGAGCTGGGATGCTCTGTTTAATGATGATGGTGACTGCCTGGATCCCCATTTACTGGCGGGGGTGAGTACTCTCTGTGGACTTTTCCCAGAGCTGGGTGTCATGAGACATGGTGGCGAGAGATATTTGCATGTTGGGGAGCACGTGACACAGCCGGTTTGCAGGGAATGCATTTTTAGTTTTGAGGTCCTGCATGGCTGGCTGGGCTGGTGTGTCTGCAATGGCTTTATTCTGTAGGTGCGCTTTATTTCTTGCCTTCTCTTTCTCTCTTTCCATCTCAATATTTATTCGATGCCCTCTCCCGGAAGATCATACCATAAGCAAGAGATTTAAATTTTTCTGTTGGAAAATCCAAACCTCTATTCTTGGAGTAAACTGATTTTACACACACACACGCACGCACACACATACACACACCAGTTTAAATCTGTAGGTTGTCCTGATTTCAGTTTTTAGATTCCATTTATTGCAACATTTCCATTCTTTTGGAGGGAGAGGTTGGAGAGTCCACATTGGGTCTCTGTATGTACAGGGATGGGAAACTGGTGATCAGCAGATACAGAGAGCCCAAGTTCTACTCTGTTTTTTTGAGCATTTAGTAAATTGCCTGCACACTTTGAACCTTTTCACCAGAGGCACGGGAGCTACTAAGTTGCTTCTTTGTGAAGTCATGATGAGAGTTAGAGGGGTTTGGGGAAAGCTTTTGCAAAGTTACACATGATGACGACACTTTCTGGGTTGAGCCGAATTCTGTCCCCTTCGATAACTGTGGGGAGATGGTCGCGTGTATTCTGTCATGAGACCAGAGGAGGACTCAAAAGAAACACCACGAACGGCCTAGTAGTCCATGGAAGTCTCCAGCAGAAGTGGTGCTTGAGAAACCATTAAACAAGAGGAGCACAGCGATTGGCTTGAGAACTCCCCAACACCTTGGACTCCGCAATGCTTGCCAAACTCTCTTGGCGGACTGGATATAATAAAACGCGTAAAATAAGGCAGGCAGAAGTTCCTCTGCACGACGGCTGCGTTGCTGTGGAGCCGAGCCTTCATGATGACCACGAGGCGTGCAGAGACGTACCGTGAAGTTTCATGGAAATGGCAGGTTTTTAATTGGCTCTGGCTTGTTAGCATATCGCCCTGCAAGAATAGCGCGAAATGTGTTGCGGTGAGTAGCTCAGCACGGGGAGCGTGCAGCCTTGCCTTCCGTTTACGAGGAAAGCACTGTGTCGGCTGGATGGCTGAGAGCCCCTTATTAAAGCTTAAATCAATACCATAAACCCTGTACTTTTGGAGTGACACAATGGTACCTAAAGTAACAAAGTGTCCTAATATTGCTGCGATGTGCATTCAGGCCTGCTTAGGAGCCGGGGGTTGATCTGAATGGATTCGGCTTGCTAATAGCTCCGGCGAACCATTGAAATTAACTAAGCAGGCTCATTACCAAGGGTTAGCTCATAAACCATCCTAAACTCCTGGTAATGGAAGCTGTTAAAACTCCATGGGGGCAGCTTTTACAGGAAGTAGCTTTGGGTTCACTGCTGCTTATTCCAGTCAGTTAACGGCACGGAAATTAAATCTCCCTTTCTGGCAGGTGACCGGCCAGTTGAAAGTGAGGCGGTCGGTGCACAGGCCACCCCTTGCGCCTCTGTGCAGAAGCGCCAGCACATCAAGCAGAACTTGTCTTCATAGGTGCCGAAGGGGTAGCAGGAACAGAATTGCCTCCACACTGATTTTGCTGCACATGTGTGGCTCAGTCTATGTATGGTGCTGGTCTTGCATATCAAGGCGCATAGACAACCTCCACCGACTCCCAGGCTCATATAAACGAATCCCGCTGCAAAGGGAAATTTGAAGGGTTTGCTGGATGTTCACATGTTTCTGCAGCTACGATGCTCGGGATACTGCTAGGTGGAAATGTTTGTATCCTGAAAGACACAAGGAAAGCGGGTGTGGTGAGGAAGGAATCTAGATGATCTACTTTAGGTCTGCTTTCCTTCTTCCGTAAGGCTGGATCTGCTGCATTGGTGTCACCAAGGGGAGAGCAGTAGGACAACAGCATGGCTGGGCTTGGACAGAAGCGGAGGGGCAAGCAGGGGATGATTCCTGTGGCCAGAGAGCTTCTCCGTGCTCTCGCCTCCGATCCCAAAGGCCTGACCGCATGGAAGCGTGCGTGCCTAGCTGTGGGCATGACCTATTTGTAGCATTGTGAATTCTGCATTATGAAATTGCTTTGCTTTGTTTAAACAAACTCTGCGCCTGCTTTCATCAGAGAGCTGATACCAGTAAACTGCCTGCATTAGAAAGCACTAATTTTAGAAAAGTCAGGGATAATTTCCTTTCAATTATCTCACAAGTAACCACTTGGAGGAAGGTGTAGGCTGCAGAGTTGAGAGAGTGAAGGTGAGGTCTCGGGAGTCGATACTCTGGGGAAAGGCTCAGTGTTGCATTAGGGCAGGCTAAGGGGAAGTCTAAGAGGATGACTTAGGCTCTTTAGGGTGGGGTGAGCGGGTCTTAATGTGGTTTACATATTTCTTAAACACAATTGCAGCTGCATCTTTTGTAACAGTGCCACGCTCGGAGAATCCCAGAAATTCCATTTGCCACAGTGAGGAATGAACTTGAGCAATTGGCCTTTAGCCATTTTTTAAAAAAAATGGAGACGCAATTTTGTTTTGTACTTGTGGCCAGGAAAAAAAAATGTAGATGGTGTGGTGATGCAGAATATCATGTAATAAAGGCATTGTGGAGGCATTGATTTCCCCAACCTGATGTCCTTCAGATGCTTAGAACTACAACTCCTATAAGCCTCAGCCAGTGCAAGCCTACTGGCTGGTGGAAGCTGTAGTTCAAAACCTTTGAGGAGCGCCAGGCCGTGTCCATACTGCAGTTCGTTTCAGCATTCTCTTTTCACTGTACCAGAACAAACCTTTGACTCTCCCCCCCCCCTTTGTAAACCGCTTTGAGGGTCTTCTTATAATGAAGCAATATGTGCATTTTGTTAAATTAAATATAAACAAACTAGCTGACCCGGCCACGCCTTGCTGTGGCTGATTTGGTGAAATGCAAAAAGTAAGATACAGTATGAAAGAGAAAGCGTATGTTTACTTACACCTTATCTCATTGAAGTTCAGTCTATGTGTTCTCCGTTTGCCCCTCCCGTTTTTGTCTTCGTTTCTACAACTGTTTATTACTACTATTTTAGTCTATGAGGTGTGTGCTGTGCTGTTTAACGTCCACTGGAGGGCGCTATTTTTCCCCACAAAATCACATTTTTACATGGGAAAGGTGTGGTATTTGTGCAATGTAAGTACATATGATCACTCCCATATGGGCATGGAACGTTGTGTCCAAATTTGAACGGAATCGATCGCGGGGTTACGGAGAAAGGCTATTGTTAACAAACATCCAACTTGAACGATTTTATATATATAGATATGTGTGCTCACTGAGAGCTGGGCTACTACCCACGATGGATATGCTCTGCCTCCACATTCAGAGGCAATAACACTTCAGAATAAACTGCAGGAGGGGAGAGGGTTCTTGCGCTTGGGTCCTGCTTGCAGGTTTCCCACGGACATCTGGTTGGCCACTGTGAGAACAGGATGCTGGACTAGATGGGCCATTGGCCTGATCCAGCAGGCTCTTTTTATGTTCTTAAGTGTATTCATTTCCCTCCTAGAATTGTAGTTTGGGCTTTTCATATTTATCTTAATGAACCCTGGGCTTGTCATATTTATCTTAATGAGCACTGAACTATGTGTGATGGCACAAATATACCCACATATATTTTTCACCCAATCCATTTATCTTCTTTGATTCCTCCCGGCCCTAAAAAGCTGAGAACCTTGTGAAGTAGCTGGACTCTCTAGAATCACATAGTACTGACGCGAGATTTACTGTCTGCTAAGAAAAATGAGTTGATATAATTGAAGAATGCCCTGGCAAACGGGCACAGTGCCGGGAATTCACCTTGAGGAAGAAAAGAGTTCTGGTAATGAAAGGGAGAAGGCGGGACGGTGGCTGGGACAAGGGACAGCGCGAGACTTTTGTCGAGACCAATTACACAAAAGCTTGTATCGCTTTAATGAGGTACAAGATTTTGTGTGGATAAGACAGGACTTGGGTTGCCTACAGTGACAGATTCTGGGATGTGGTGTGAGCTGTTCTCCTCCTCATGCGAATACCAGCAGCAGAATTTGCGAGTGACGCCGGCCAATATCTCTAATGGAGGGTCCATCCACATTAGCAATTTCTCCTGAGCGTTTAACAATATTTACTTTGGGACAGGCCCCTGCTTTGGGTCAACTTGCATCTGTCCTGCAGTAAATTGTTCCCTGGAGTGGTTTTAAAATACTGCAGGAAGATCCCGTCCTTGGTGAAAATGCTGCTCCTTTAAACTATGAATGTCCCCAGAGTCCGGGTATCAGAAGATCTCTGGGCACTGGAGAAATGTGGCAGTGAAAATTCACAGGCAAGATTCCTGCAAAGCTCAGAGTCTGGCTTCCTTTCTGCAGCTCTAGCCTAGTGACTGTGCCGATGCAGATATGCACATATCTATATCCTCCTGCTTGTGTTTTAAGAAAAGAAGAATATGGTGAGATAAAAATGGAAGGAGGGGGGGAACAACAGCTCTGAGAAAACAGCTCGTGACTAAACAAAGCTGTTCCTCTGCTGTTGCTTTCCCTGGTGAAAAACTTACTCTAGTTTCCCATACCAAGGTCAGTGTAACTCATTTCGTTGCATAGGAGGAGTGTTGCACTGAGATTCGGGTGTGTGGAAGTGGGATTTAGGATGAGAGCGATCAGATCTTGGCATAAACAGTGCTGAGCTGCAGGTGTGTTTGCAAGAGAGATGTGTTTCCTTAATTCTCTGTGTGTAAGAGTGGAGTTGGCAGTAAATGCTTCTGTGCAGGCTTGCCTGGGGGAAAGGGCAAGGGGCTTATGTTCAGGCCCTGTGCAGATGTTTGAGAGTTGCCTTCTTCTGGCACAGGCCTTGGGCATTTCCTCACTACCTAGAAACCACTGCTGCTGGTTCCTGCTTGGGGATCTGTGAATGTGAAGCCTTTCGGGAACACCCTGTTTTCAATTACCCGGGGGGGGGGGTCTTGCTCTGGGGGCGGGCCCTCGATCTTCATGGCCCTGAAGTCTGGAGTCGATTCTTTTGTTTTCATTTCACAAAGTTGGAAGGGTCCACCAAAAGGCTATTCGATCCATTCCTCCTTTTCTTTCTCTCTCCCTTCACTCAAAAGAAGAAGAAGAAGAAAATATTATCCTTCCCAAATCAGAACGAAAACTTGAACTTGCAATGGAAAATGTGATAATAATTTATTCTGTTGTTTTGAAGGCCATTACTTGTCTAGTTTGGGTGCCCAGCACTGACCAGCAACCCAGCTGTCCTTGCAGGCTGCACACCCGAGAGACCAATGCGTGTGCCATGTGATGTGCTTTTTTCAGTCATCCATGGAAAATATGCGATAACTGGTAATACAGTGTTTCTGTGGAGGATTACCTTTGGCTAAACTGGCCAATTCTGTTGGAGAGATTGTAACTAGCCAGCCCTGTCTGCAAAAAGGAGGAGTGTGCTAGAGCAGGCTGTCACGGGCACACATTTCTGCCTCTTGCCTTACACACTTTTATCTCTATAAGGCTCCTCCGGCCTCTGCCACTGTGCTTCACTCTCCCTCCGCTGCACGTTGGCTGTCTTCTCCGTCTCAAAAGCTGAGCGAGCGAGCGAGCGAGAGTCAGCACAGCAGCGTGGATAAATCTTTGGAGAGCGTTGAGCCGTGGCAGACAGTCTTCATTTCCTGTGTCCTCTTGCTCCTTGCTGCCTGTGCATCCGCCGGCAGAAGCTTTCCCAGCACAGGACAACATCTGAACATTAGCGATCTCTGGGAAGGAGACTGTGAGCAGGAGGCTGGGACTGTGTTAATGCGGCACGAGGGCGCACGGTTCCTGTAAGCAACCCAAGACAGGAAGCTCTGGCATTAATGGGCTCACGCTTTCCCTGCGTGAACCATTGCAAGCATATTTGTAAGAATGCGGTGCCGTGTTCCCCGCTGCGCTGCCCCGAAACATGCATGCGCTTTGTCGCTGCAGAGCAGGCTCACATCAGTCAAGCCTGAAGTTGTGTGCAGAGACGAGCAGGCTTTGTGGGCAGATTTGTGCATGTTGTGAGCTACTGTGCATGGATTGTCACCATCCTTGCGAGGCAGGCAGCTCCTGGCCCTCCGTGTGCCTTCTGCTACACCCAGTGGTTTGTGAAGGTCAGGGGTGCTCATGCAGTGTGCTCTCCATGGTCTCTGAAGATTTGCATGCCACTTAATGTTATGAGAGGCTGCTCCCTCAAGCATTTCTTGGCCAGCTCCCGCTGCGACCGAGTGTAGTTCGCTTAGGTTCCTTAACGATCAAGTTAATAGCTTGGATCCTGTTAAATCCACCGAGGCACACACTCCATCCTGTCCCTCTTGCTGCAGATCCACCTCTTCCTCCCTGATTCGCTGGCTCGTTCTTCCGTGCTCCACCCACCCACAAATTCACTTTCCCGAAGAAATTATCTGAATTGCTGTCTTTTATTGACCGAAGTAGCTGGAATTTATAGACTTTCCCTGTACAGCCGTGGCTTCTGTTGGTACAGGTACTTGGGGAAGCAGACAGAGTCTGGCTGAATTATAGACTCCCTTGCCAGCAGGATGTGTGCGGAGCTGTGCCGCTTAGGGACCTAGCGCAAGTGCGTTTCCCTAGGAAATCACCAGCAGCTGAGCTCTGCATCCAGCTGTCAGTCTCCCAGCAGCTATGATGGTTGACTTTGGGGGTAAAGGTTTGCCAAGGCACACTATGGAGGGGAGCCGAGTGGTCAGGCTAAGCAATTCAGTGAAGGGTCGTTGTTCATTAGGTCATGATGTTGCAGACCTGGAGACATGAGATCTGCCAGCATTTTGCGGTGTTCCCAGAGGCCTGAGTCTCTTCCCTCCCCGCTTTTGCAGGGGAAAGAGCCGTGTTTGCGTTTTGGCTTTTGGTTCTTGCAAAGTCCTCCAAGGTGGTTACAGCTGTTGAAATCTCGCTGCAGTTAAAACTAGTAAGCATTTAAAAAGTCAAAATAAAACATCCAGAATAGAATATACACTAAAATCCAGATGAAATAAAACCTTCTAAAAGACAATGTCCTCCACCATTGGAACTGCTTGTAAACAAAGAAGTTGACCCTGAGTTTGCTTATTTTCTCATCCCTCCCAATCCATTTCCCTTTAGTGATATGTCTTGAGTGCAGAGAAATCTTTGTTTAGCGACTTATAAGCTGTTCTGGGAGCTTTTTTATAGCCAAAGAATGGGATAGAAATAAAAGCTCTAAATAAATAAATGCACATATGTTGTCAGTGGAATACAGAACAGGGCCTCGGAAGATGACTACAACTGATGGGCAAGTTCATGTGAGAGGAGGCAGGCCTTCATATATCCTGGCCCAAAGCCATTCAGGGCTTTATTGATAATAACCAGCTCCTTGAATTGGGTCTGAAAATGAATTGGAAGCCGGTGCAATTTAAACAAGGCCAGTGTAATATGGCCAGAAAAGCAGACACCAGACATTATTCTGGCTTCAGCATTTTGCACCAGCTGTGGTTTCTGAAAAGTTTTCAAGGGCAACCTCACATCTAGAGGGTGTTAGTAATCACAGCGTAATTTGTTTCCCTTAGGAGCAGTCTGTGAGATCAGCCTGCTCCATGCTCCCACTCTCTTCTTTGATTTTGGGGTGCAGGTGTGTGCACAGCATCCCGGGAGTCAGGTCCCAGCACACCTGTCGTCTCCTTGAGCCTGTCTTAAAAAGAATAAAAAAATCTCTAGCAGCTGCCTACCATTATTGTCAACTGTTCCACAATTCATATATTTTTCTGGCCCAGGGTTTAGCGCAATTAAAACATGGGTCCAGGTCTTCTCCCACCTGTGTCTGAACCCAACCACCCCTTTTTATTTCTGCCCCACACTTCTTCCAGCTTCACTTGCTTCGCCATGGGGAGTGGGGGCTGCCACGCCTGCTGGGTTTTACAGCTTCCTTGGTTTGGGTGCCACCAACGCCCTTCCGCGGAGCAGGCAGGAAGACTGCTGCTGGGGAGCTGGGCACCCACCCAAGCCTCCTCCCCTGAAAAGAACGAGGGAGCCTGGCGAAATGGTTAATGGGGAAAGTATGCAAGCAGCAGGAGGCACCTGATCAATAACTCCCAATCTCCCGTGGGCCATCAATCCTTCTCCGCAACACGAGCCCACGGCTTCATCAATCAGCCAGCGCACCCGCTCCAGGGCTGCCAGGAGGGCTCAGGGGCTGAGATGCACCACGGCGCTCAGCAGTCAGAGGCAGCGCCTGGCTGTCGTTTCGAAGGTGGTGTGTGGGGGATCAGGATGAGCTCCCTGAAATGGCATCGGGGTGGGGTGGGGAGTCCACCAGTGGCCTGGGCTGCTTTGGGGAAAGGGGCAAGAGGCCGAGGGCCTTGTACTGCTGCTGCAGCTCGCCACCCCTCACTGCTTCCCTCTCTCCTCCTTCCAGCTTTCTCCCCACAGACCACACCCTGCGGGGCTACAGAAACCACGCTTTGACTACTACAACTACACCCCGGCTGACTTGGACTTGAGTGACTCTGAGCTGCCGCACGTCATTGAGATCTACGACTTCCCGGCGGAGTTTCGCACCGAGGACCTGCTGCACGTCTTCTGCAGCTACCAGTGAGCCATTTGTCCCCGTTGTGTTGGACTAGAGGACCCTTGTGGCTCCTTCCAACTCTACGATTCTATGTCCCATGTCACACCTTCTCCTTGAGTGTGGATCACCCCCAGCAGGCAGGGCTGGGGGTGATGGCTCTCTTCACCTGGAGCTTTCCCTTCCATGGCCTCCTGACTTCTATGAGTCCTTAGACCTGGATCCAGATGTGCTCCCTGGCTCAGAGATGCAAAGGCCAGTCTTCTTCCAAAGATGCCCAGGCATGCTCTGGCATCACTACCCACCAGGCATCCTTCCAACCCTCCCTAGCCCTGCAACCCCCTCTTTAGCTCCCCCCAGGACTGCACACGATCGGTTATTTATTCCTCTGCACACACCCACAAGAACCCTGATGTCCCCATATTTCTCTTTTCTGCTCTCCAGGAAGAAAGGCTTTGACATTAAATGGGTGGATGACACACACGCCCTGGGGATCTTCTCCAGCCCCATCACAGGTGAGGCTTGCTTTTGAGCAGGGCTTGACTGGGCAACAGGAAGCGGCTGTCTTGGTACCTGGTGGGGACGGCCTGTCGAATGCATTCGCTGGGAAGGGAGTCTACTTCCCCGTATGATACCTGCTTCTCTTCTCGCAGCCCGAGATGCTCTTAGCACCAAGCACCTGATGGTGAAAACCCGTCCGCTGTCCCAGGCCACGCGAGCTGCAAAGACCAAGGCCCGAGCCTTTTCTGGTGAGTCCAGAAGAGAGAGATTAAATGCCTGGGGTGCTGAGCATCTTCCAGCCTGTAGCTCATAGCTGCACTATGTATTCTTACTTTGCAGAGATTATCCCGGATCACTGTAGGTAGCCATAGTTGTAGGGCTTCAATAGCCCCACCCACCCACCTGGACCCTCCATCTCTGCACCTCTCAGGTGCTGATGAGCACTGGTTCTTCGGCACAACTGATTATGAAACCTGGTCTGCTGGAAGTCTCTCTCTCACACGCATATTGGGCTTCCCAAATCCTACAGCCACCTTTCCAGGGAAGCAGCTGCAGTTTCAACCAGTGGAAGTTCTCCTGCTAGCACCGAACAGGGCTTATTAACTGTAACAGTGGAATCAATAAGAATGGGTTGCTCCCCTTTGGGTTCCTGCCGGCTGCGCTAGTCCCTGAGCACCCTTGCATCTCATCGGGGCTGAGAATAACAAGAAGTCTGGTTGGCTTCCTAGGGCAACGCCAGGCAACACCCAGGGAATTGAAAGGTGCATTAAAAAAATAAAGTAACAATATTGAAAGTAGAATCTGCTACACAGTTTACAATAATAATAATAATACAGAAAATTAAACAAACATTAAAATCGTCAATAGAAGATAACATTAGTAGCAGATAATTAAAACAATTCAAAACGTTGCCAGTGTCACATGGCCTGTTTGCAATGTAGCTTTGTGGTTGTGTGACACACAGGAGAGAAGAGTCAGGCAGGCAACAGTGCAGTCTTGCATACCCCATCCAGCCAGTGTTTCCCACACACACACACACACACTGCCGCCCCATTGCTCCCGTGTGTCTCTTGCCCATGGCAGATCCCTTTGACAGCTGCTTCCACTCCCATTTTCTTGACCAGTAGAGGTGCTCTCAGCCTCCTCTGCTATCCTCCTTTGTATGTGATAGAGGGCCGCACCCAGGCTGTGCGTGATGCTCTTTCCTGCCTTATCTGTTTTCCTTTAATACGTGCTTTTGGGAAAGGACTCATCTGCTGGTGTAGTGCCTAAATACGCTCCTCTTCCAGCAATGGGAGTACTGGCTCTGAGCACTGAGACTGTTGTCCTCCCCCTGCCAATTCCTCTAGAATTCCTGCAGCCAGCCAAAGAGCGCCCCGAGACCTCAGCTGCTCTGGCCAGGAGACTGGTGACAGGTGCCCTGGGCGTTCGGAGCAACCAAAGCAAGGCCGAACGGGAAGCCGAACGCAGGCAGCTACAAGCAGCCCGAGGTAAGCCTAAGGATGTGGGGAAAGACGTGAGCCGACGTTGCTGTGTTGTAGAGGCAGGAAGTGTGTTGGAGGCGAAGGGGGCCCAGGCTGCCGTGCAGGCGAGGGATGCTGGGGGATTTCTTGATGTCTCCGCCTCAGGCCTCCCTGCTCTCACTCACTACCCACGTCCCGGGAGTCTCTGGGGAGTCTGCGCGGCCTGGCTCTCTGCTGCCAGGCGGGGTGACAAGTAAGCTACACCAGCCACGTGCTCTCTCTCTCTCTCGCTCTCCTTGCTGTCACACAGACAGCTCTGCCTGGCTGAGGACCTGAGGGAGTCTGTTAGGCAGCCAACGTCTAGGTCACGGAAGGCACTGAGTGTGCCCGGCGGAAACATGCAGGGATACCGGAGAGGGGATCACCCTTGGTGTCAGGTTGTATTCTGGGAAAGGGTTCCCTCTTTGCACTCAGCCCTCCCCTCTCCTTCCACTTTCTGCTGCTAAGGCAGAACGGCGTTAAGGGAAGCATCCTCTGCTAGTGCACAACAAAGGGGAACCAGGTGGCCTGGCTGGGGAAAGGGGCTGTTTCCCCCTTTCCCCACCACTACCAGCTTTCTCCAGGGCACAGGAGGCCCATGGTCAGATGAGCTCCCCCCTCAGCCATGCTGCTGTCCTGGGCTTATTGTATCCCTGTCCCTTCCCAGTGCGATGGCAGCTGGCTCTCCGCCTGCCCTTCAGCTGCACCAGCTAGATAACAGCGGTGGAGCATGCCCGCCTGGCTGGGGAGTGTGCAGCTTTGCCATACTTGCTTGGAAACTGTAATGAGATCAGTGAGGTCCTTTCAGATTCCCCACGTGTCTGTTATTTCCTGTTAGGACTGGGAGGGCTTGATTGGGTAGCAGGAGTCACTGCAGAGCAGCTTGTAGGAACCTGAGGATGCTACGCTCCTGTGCTACAGCTGTCAATCACATCTTCAGCATCCTTTGTTAAGAAGGGAGTAGTTAGGGAGTTCCTTGTCTCTCCAGGTACCAGCTCCCAACCTCCTAGTCCTCTGGGCTGGGATATTTTGACATCTCCAGTCTTCATGGGAATCCACAAAGCTCCCACTCTCCCCAGTGGTTGCCCAGACTAAAATTCACACACTTGTTGTACCTGTGGAGTATGGCCCATAACCCTGATGGATATGTGACTTTTGATTCGGCCGAGTATTTGCCCTAGCAGTAGGTGGAACCAAGGATCACAGACTTGGCTCAGAAGTGGAGGAGTTTTATGGAAGATGCAACTGGATTGAATTGGGGGGCGGGAGGGGAGAGAAGGGTGTGAAAGGGTTAGTTGGTACTGAAAGTCCCAGGCAAGGGCTCCCTCTGGGCTGAGTTGATTCTATTACATCAATAAAGTCTTTTGTATATAGTGGAACCTGACAATAGGCCTATGGGCCTTGCAGGGCAGGTGGTCTAGAAGATGTTCAGGTCTGCCTTGTACTCCAGGGCAGGTTGGGCAAAGGAGCTGGCAGCTCTTTGGTTCCCATGTTCGTTTTCAGTTTATCCAGAGCATCTGATTTTGTTACAGGGATATGTGCTGTAGGGAGACAAGGACCTTTTATTTCTTTCGATATGATCTGCTGGGGACCGTGTGTCAGCAGTGGAGGCAGCCTGACCCAAAAGTGGGGAGCACCATTTCTCTCTCTCTCTCTCTCTCTCTCTCTCTCTCTCTCTCTCTCTCTCTCACACACACACACACACACACACACAAACACACACACCTTCTCTTTCTCTCTTTCATTCTCTCCCACTTTTCTCTTTCTGCCACTTTCTTTCCCCCTGGTCCCCACCCCCACCTTCAGACACATGCATTGCTTGGGCTGCAGGCTACTTACCCCTGCCCTAAAATGTGGAAGCAATAAGAAGATTTCAGAGAAGTGGGATGAGACAAAGCTTCTCACTGAAGCAGGTGGAGGATAGGGGCAGAGCTGATGGATCATGACCCCTAGAGAGAGTCAAAGATTGGGCTTGAAGAGGTTGAAGAGGGAAGCTGAATAGCCTCTGATCTCAAAGAAGCACACCATACATCCTAGCGAGGTCAAGTTAGGTTTTGCCTTTAAAAAAAAAATCCTGCTGCTCTTTTTGAAACAAAATGCAGTATTTTAAGCTTGCAAAGACCCTTCAGGCAGCAGTGGAAATCAGGAGAAGAGGGTGCAGGTAATTAACAATGCAAATATTTTAGTCACTGTAGGTATATGTCTTTAACAACAAGCTTTTTGCACGTTAAAAAAAAAAGTGTTGATAGTTGTTTGTCAGTTCAGGTGATAAATTTCCCTGTGATTTTCCTGTTTCTAATATAGCCTCTTCCCCCCCTGCACCTGCTCCTCTCCAGCCCCCACTCCACACACAACACTGCACAGCCTGGCCCCTTCCTATGGAGTTTTCTGAGGAAGCTTCTCTCATACAATGACTCTATTACCTTCTGTCATTCTTTCTGAAACTGGAGTATGAGCATGGATTACTCTGGGTCTCTCTGACATTCCCAGCATAATCAGAAGCTGTTAAAAATTGTTTTTCTCCATAGCTTTCGCTTTACCATTTTGAATAGGATCTGAATCTAATAATCACTGCAGCATTTCCAGCGCTATTACCCCTGCCAATGATGCCGTGTGCCCTGTGAACACAGCATTTTGGACTAATTCCTGCAACAGATTTCTCATTGTATACATCTGATGTCCAGGTTACTGTAGCCTCGTTGAGCCCAGGCCTCCCCATGCTCTCATATTTTTACTGTACTTTAGGCTTCTATCGTCCTTGCAGATGTCCTCTTTGTGACCACATTAGTGGTTCTTTTTCTTTTTCGCCCATTTTTCTGCCATGGCGCTGTGAGGGACAAAAGCTGGAAGATTAGTTAACGGCTTCGGCCAGATGCTTATGAGACAGGAGGCACCAGCAGTGGCGCTCCCATGTACTTGGCCCCGTTCCTCAATTGCTCTCCGAAAATGCTATATGGCAAAATGAGGGGGCATCGGGTCTGTGATCCTCAGGTTTGGGCACTAGGTGGTGCTCCAATCCTGATTACTGCTCCGGGATGCGGAACTGGGAGCCAGGGCCAGCTGCGGGAGGCCGGGGAAGTCATGCATAGGAATAGGTGATTTATTTTAATTGAAGCTGCCAACTCCGCAGTCTCCCTGCTCTTCTCCGCTCGCTAGCCTTTCCCTCGGGTCGCCAGGCAGGCTTTGTGATCCTAGCACAGGTGAGACGCAGCCCATTGGAACATGGCATGGCACTGCCGGTAGAGGCTGGGCAAGGGGCAGGCACAGTGCGGCTGAGATGGGAGGAAGGACACAGCGGCGGGAAGCAAGGTCAGCACAGGGCACACGCTTTCTGAGTGCCAGCAGGGTAGGCAACCACGGTTTGCTGAGGAAAGTGGTTGTGCTGTGTCACGGGAGCAGAGCCTGGTGCGCTGGGAAGGGCGGGAGGTGATGGAGGAAGAAGGGAGAGGAAGCGCCAAGGCTGCGGAGAAGCGCCAAGGCTGCGGTCCCCTGCACCTTCCAAGTGTGGCGCTTTCCTATGCTGGCAGAGTTCACCTGCCCCTTTTCTCCTCGCAGAGCGGAAGCGCTTGGAGATGAAGCAACGAGAAGATGCCTGGGAAGGACGTGAGTGAAGCCGCACCATCTCAAGGAGAAAGGGGAGAGATGCCTTGAGACCTCACCTGAGCAGGACTGGGGCTTGGACGCAGGGAAAGTTCTGCCACTCCCTTTGGGCTGAGCAGCAAGAACATGGGCACTCCTGAGCGGCAGAACCGTGCTCAAATGAGCCCCAGCAAGCCTTGCCCTGGGATGCACCTGAAACAGTGGAGCTGCAGTTGGCAGTGCCTCTGCAAGAGCTGCCACTGGGCATCCGGCCCAAAGACTGGGCACTGTTCCACTTGTTGTGCCATGGAAACATAACCCTCAATATCCAAATGACGTTGGCTCGGCCCTCCTCCACTGTGGGCAGCAGGCAGACCACTGAGCATTGCGGTGCCCTTGGGTTCTGTGGGACTGGACTGAGCTGTGGCAGCTTTTACAATGGGCCCTCTAGGATGATCAAGTGCCCACCACAGAGTTTCTTATTAAAGGCTTTTTTATTAAAAAAAAAAAAAAAATCACATGGTGCAGTGTGCAATTACACGCAGCCTCACTACTTCCAAGTTGCTCTTGGATTAACCTATGCAACCTTGTGGATTCAGCAACGGCCGGTGGTGGCAGCCAATGAGTTGCCAACGCTGCGGCTGGACCAGACCTCCTCCCGGCTCCTCAGGATGTCCAAATGCTGACCGGAAGTCAGCATCAGATGCACAGAAAACAGCAACTGTTGTATGTTATCAGAATCCTGATAGAGCTAAGTTCCAGTAAAGAGCTACTGTTGAGGTGCTCTTTTCCCTTGTGCGTGCTGGGAAGCTGGCATGCTTACGGGAGGCCTTTGCCACCCAAGCTGTATGCAAGATCCCTGGCCCTACCAGGATATTGCTGCTGCTGCTGGGGTTCCCCTCCTCATAGCAGGAATGCTTTGGCAGAGGCCCCTGCAGCATGTCATTCCCACCTTGTGAATAAAGGGCTTGTAATAGCTGCCGGACCCAGGTCACAGCACAAACATGCTTGCTCTGGCCAGCTTGCAGGAAAGGTTGGATTTCGCTTTACGGGCACTGACCCCCCTCAGGAATGCCTCCCCAGGGGCAGCAGACAAAGTCCTCTCTGTTCCAGGTAGCTTGATTACAAACGCCCGAGCTGCAGGCAGATTGGCCACTTCCTTGTAAACTGGCATTGACAACACGCCCCTGCTAGGCCGTGCCGGAGATTCCTGTGGTCAGACTCTCCCAGCTGTGTTTGGGGTCAACACCCTGGGAGCAACTTGGCTCCCTGAGTAGTGGCTGCCGCTGCCTGATTGCCCCAGAGTTCGAGACCCAAGGACAACAGCACGGCGGGAGCAGGCACGACTGCAGCACGACGTGTCCCAGGCCCAGCAGCGGGTAGAGACTTAGGACTCACAGGCCGTAAGAATGGGAGTGGTGCTCGGGAGGACTAAATGGGAGTGGGGAGGCAGAGTCCTCTTGGCTGATGCTTCAAGGCAGGGATGGTGGGAGCAAATATGGCCCTGCAGGACTCTCTGCTTGGCCCTTGGAACTCTCCCCAGGCCACACCCCTCCTCCGCTGGCCACGCCCCTTGCTGGCCCTGCATTGCAGCCGCCTTGAGTGTTTTTTGCCTGCCCAGCCCGTATCCTTGCACTGCCTGGATGGCAAATACAGAGAGATCCTTGCACTGCCTGGATGGCAAATACAGAGAGATGAGCAAATTGGCATTTGTTGCTCCCAGGGCCGTCTTAAGTATATCCAGCGCCGTGGTGCAAAGATCCCTCCAGCACCCCACCCCACCCCACTTCCCAGAGTTGCCGACCTTTTAACGGCACTGCCGGCAGCTTTGCGGGGCTGGAGGAGGCGGGCAGCGGCTGGAGGGTGGCTCCTCCAGTGGGCAAGAGGCAGAGGCTCTGGGCGCGGCGGTGCTTCAGTGATGCGGGTGAGGGCGGTGAGCTGATGCCAGAAGAAGAAGAAGAAGAAGAAGAAGAAGAAGAAGAAGAAGAAGAAGAAGAAGAGTTTGGATTTGATATCCCACTTTATCACTACCTGAAGGAGTCTCAAAGCGGCTAACCTTCTCCTTTCCCTTCCTCCCCCACAACAAACACTCTGTGAGGTGAGTGAGGCTGAGAGACATCAGAGAAGTGTGACTAGCCCAAGGTCACCCAGCCGCTGCATGTGGAGGAGCGGAGACGCAAACCCGGTTCCCCAGATTACAAGTCTACCGCTCTTAACCACTACACCACACTGGCCGCGCCCAGCCTCCGCCTCTTCCCTGGAGCCCTCCAGAACTTGGTGCCCTGGCATCCCGCGCCACTTGCCTCTATGGGCAAGACACCCCTGGTTGCTCCAGTCCCTTTTGCTTCTGCAACCCCCACCACCACCTTTGGTATGTGGCCCCCAGAAGGCTGCCCAAGAGGACATGTGGCCCCCAGTAGGCTGCAAAACATTCCCAGCCTGTTTGAAAGGGTGTCTGTGGCGCCACATGGCCTGATTTCCGGTCAGAGAGGGGAAAGGGAGACTGGAGCCGCCTTGTCAGAGCCTGGGGAGACACTGCATGGGAAATATTGTCTCAGAAGCATCCAGTCCTGTTTAGCTTTGCCCGGGGTCAGGTCAAGGTAGGCCAAGACGGCTCTCAAGCCTGGAATGTGCTGGCAGGCCGAGTGTTTACTGGCCAGCCAAGCTCACAGGCATCTCCCTGCCTGGAACAGCTCTCTCTTGTGTCTCCTCTTGGGCAGGGTGGAGTCTGGGACTCTGATGTGGGCAGCGTTCTGGAAGGGCAGGCGGATGGGTGCTCACTGCTTTTCCTGGCAGTTCCTGTAGTCTGCAACCCCCTGGTGAGGCCTGGCTTGCTCTGGCCTGCCAGCTGCTTCCCGAAAACAAGCCCCGTCTATTTGGGCCACTTAAATACTCTAAATACTGATACAGCGCAGCGGCTAAACTGTGTCCCACCCCTGTTTATAGCTTCTGGCAGCCTGCGGAGGCTGTCAACATGAAAGGCCAGCAGCCATGAGCCATCTGTGCCTTGCGAGCAACTTGAGAGGGAGTTTCCATCAGCGCGAGGGCTGGAAATGTCTCTGCTCTGGCTACTCTTCCCCTCAGAAATGCTTGGCTTGTTTCTTTTGTTCCTTGATCAGGAGACTTCATGCAGTCCTAGGCATGTTGCTCAGAAGTAAAAGTTCAGTGGGACTTGCTCTCTAGTCAGTGCCACCTTAATGCCACAAAGCAAAGCATTCCTCATGAAGTTGTGCCTCAGGCCTGTGCTGGGGGGCTGTTTCTGCACCCCCATCCTGATGGAGCTTGGTTCAGTCTCTCTTCTCCTCACTCCTTCTCGTTCCCTTTGTGTTAGATTGACAGAATTTGTGCCACACATGCAGCTTACCATAGTTTTGAAGGCCTTCAGAATAAAAGGTAGGGACTATCTCTCCCTCTCCCTCTGTGTGTGTGTGTGTGTGTACAGTGCTTTTTTCTTTAAAAAAGTTTAGGGGTACTCTCATTTTGACTCAAGAAAATCACCATTTTATAGTTCAAATTGGGGAAAAGAAATACAGTAAATGGACATAAGTACAAAGATTCACAAAATGTTTAGGGGTATGCATACCCCTGCGTCCCCCCAGAAAAAAGCACTGTGTGTATGTACACACACACACCAAAAACAATACATACATACAAGCATACATTTAGTTAGATAGTTAGTTAGTATACCGCCCTACACCTGTAGAACTCAGGGTGGTTCACAACATAAAATTACAATATAAAAACCACAAAATACATAGTAAAAATAACAACAAACCAATAACCCCCCCCCCACACACAACACATTTGAAAGGGCACCTGCTGTCAATCAGCCAAAGGCCTGGTTGAAGAGGAACCTTTTTGCCTGGCACCTAAAGGTGTATAATGAAGGAACCAGCCAAATCTTCCTGGGGAGACCATTCCACAAAAGGGGAGCCACTGCGTTTCGCTAGTCTGCTGGACTTGACCTCAAAAGGCTACAGCACTGTCTTCTCCTCTATCCATTGCTCCAGATGGTTAATCCAGCCTCCATGAAAAGTTTTGTGTTGGGGTGGCTAACCTTACTCAGCCTGAGGTCCACAAGCATGGCATACGTGTAGGCACCCCCCCCTCACATGTACAGGCAGGCAGGGCAGCAGAGGAGGAGCAGTTCAGTCACGGATGTGGGCTGGCGGTCAGCCATCCTTATTTATTATTTTGTTATGTATTAAATTTTTATACCGTCTTTCATCCGAAGATCACAGGGCAATTCACAGCATAAAAATACAAATGCCCTTCCCTTGCAGCCTCTGGGTCTGGCTAAACAACCTTTTACCAAAGCCCAGCTTTGGCTTCTGATTCTTGTGAAATGCTCTTCCCTCTTTGAGAGGCTCAGAAGCCCAGACCTATAGCTGTGGCAGCAGCTGCTTTATTCCTCTTCGGGGCTGATAGTTGGCAACCGTGTTTTGATTCTATATCACACCTTGGGGAGAGGGGAAAGAAGCGCATTAGTACACAATGGCACATATTGTACAGAAGGATAATACAGTGGTACCTCAGGTTACAGGCGCTTCAGGTTACAGACTCCGCTAACCCAGAAATAGTACCTCGGGTTAAGAACTTTGCTTCAGGATGAGAACAGAAATTGCGGCGCGGCGGCAGCGGGAGGCCCCATTAGCTAAAGTGGTACCTCAGGTTAAGAGCAGTTTCAGGTTAAGAACGGACCTCCAGAACAAATTAAGTTCTTAACCCGAGGTACCACTGTACATGTTGGGTTGTTTTGTTGTTGTTGTTGGGGGTTTTTGTTTGTTTGTTTGTTTTAAAGGCCACCATCCTCTTGTAAAATGCGCACTCTGCAAGAGGACAGCATAGCGCACTACCAGACAAGCCTTGGTAGCAGCAAACAACTGTGGGATAGGACTTGTTGGTAATGACAAGCGCTTGGAAGATCGTGGTCAGGCAAACTCTGGTTATGGCAATATACCGGTAGATGGTTTTCACTTAAAGAGTTTAAAAAAACCAGCTCCCTGTGCAATGAGCCTGAAAACATCGACGTATATTGTGGCCATGGATGTGTATCACTGGGAATTCAAGTTCATGCTAGACAGAGGCTGTCTTCTACAGGAAAGAATGTTTTGCCTGAACTCTGAATCCCGGTCCACTGGGACTGAGACCAAGACTTTGAAGACCCATTTAATATCCAGGGAAGCAGCTGAAGCAGCCCCAGAAGCCAGAGACCACATCCCATTGTATATCACCTGGCTTCCCAACATCAGAAATTGCCCGGAGCCTGCACTGAGTGGGTTTCAACTTGAAAGAGAATTTTAAGAGAGCAGAACTGAACCATCAAGCTAGTTTCATGTTCACCTTTCACATGCCCTCTGAATTGGCTGCCTTACACTGCCAAGCTATATAGGATGCTGAAGAACTATGCTTTAAAAAAAAACAACTTATTACTAATTAGCAACCCCATATGGTTGCTTCAGAGATGGGGGAAGTGGCAGTCTGGGAGAGTGCCTTTAATTCTTTCTGCCCTTGTTTTACCAATCTAATTCCCCCAGCCTCCCAAACTCGCTACTATCTCTGCAACGTTACAAAGGAAAAGAAGATGACGAGTACAGCTTCAGTACCTGTCATCCCCCCACACAAACACACACTGTGCTTATAGTAGCTTCAATGTCTGATTTGGATTGGATCTCCCAAAGTACAGCTTTCCTGATCTTCGAAGCAGCCTTTCAAGGTTGTGAATTAGTGTATAAGACGAAAATGAAGGCGCTGAGGTGCCTCAGGTCCAGGGCCTAGCAAACGCAGCTCTCTAGGCCAGTGTGGTGTAGCGGTTAAGAGCGGTGGACTCGTAATCTGGTGAACCGGGTTTGCATCTCCGCTCCTCCACATGCAGCTGCTGGGTGACCTTGGGCTAGTCACACTTCTTTGAAGTCTCTCAGCCCCACTCACCTCACAGAGTGTTTGTTGTGGGGGAGGAAGGGAAAGGAGAATGTGAGCCGCTTTGAGATTCCTTCGGGTAGTGATAAAGCGGGATATCAAATCCAAACTCTTCTTCTTCTTCTCTGCTTGGCCCTTGCACTCTCTCCAGGCCACACACCCTACCAGCCCTGCTCTGCACCCTCTCTGAGTGCTTTTGCCAGGCTGGAATGTGTCATTCAACCGTGAGCACCTCTTGCTTGCTTGGGTGACAGCGAAGAGGTGCTTGTCTATGTAGAAACCTTGTGGCTGGAAGGTAGCCTACACCACAAAGTGTGTGTCCTGTCTGTGGCTACACCTGCTTTTGTCTCCAGCCCTGTCCACCATCGACACGTGACACCAAGAAAGTTGCCTATGAGGAGATACGGCCCTGAGAATGAAGAAGGTTCCCTTGCTCTTCTTTTGAGAGAACAGATGACTGAGCTTGGAGGAGCAGAAATCTCAGATAGGGATGTCCTGGGACAGAAGAGCAGAGAGATCAGGGGCACAAGGCCATGGAGAGCAGGAAATGAAACTGGGCAGGACGCAAGTGTGCCCAGGGAAGGAAGGGAACAACACTCGCTTTGTATTGGGCTCCAAATGAAATCAGTGGATATTGGACAGCATTAATGCTTGGGATGGAGAGGGAGGAACATGAAGGTGTCCCACATCCTTTTAATCCCAGCATTGAAGTGAATGGACCACAGGCTAAATCGAGTCTGGTCTATTTTGAAATGAAAGCTTCCCACTTCCCTTTTCTCTCTCACTTGAAGTGCTGTGTGATCTGGCTAATCTTAGTATAGCGTAAAAAGAGGGTGGTAAACAGGTGGAAATGGTTTAATGCAAGATCAGAGAGGAGGTTGTAGTCAAAGCAAGAGCATGAGAGCTATTGGGAAAGGAGGAACCGGGCAGATCTTCAAAGCAATGTTGTGGCACTGAAAGTTCAGGAAGCAGCTAAAAACAAGGAACCCCACCCAAGTGAGGAGGGAGCAGAGGACGGGGTGCCAGCGGGTTTAGGATGCCAAAGGAAGTGTAATTCATAAGAATGTGCAAACTTTGGAAGTGGAAGAAATGGAGGAGAGGCAGGCGGCCAAATGTGAAAAGGGAGCAAGAAGGGCCAAAAAAACACTCTTCACAAAAACATATTGGGAACTGAAAATGACGCTAAATTCCACACAAGGGCTTTATTACATCATAAAGTCTTCCTGTTTTGAACGCTCCTCCTTGCTTTCTCTGCCCCACCCATGCTCCAGGAGTGATTACCTTCTGCCATCTTACCCTCCTAGGGCGTCATACTATGAACAGGCTCTCTTCAGAACCCATTTAATACTCTCTGCCTTTAGCCAGACATGAACAAGGTGTCCCGGGTTGCCGTTGGCTCTTCTGATCAAGCCACGGAGCAGGACGTCCAGATCTGTCAAAGCATATTATCCTAACATCTGTTGGACAAAAGGGGCACAGAAGATTTTTAAATTCCCCTGGAGTTTCACCCCAAATGTCAGCTCACACTTTGGATGCTGGCTAGAAGGGGTAGTGAGACATCCTCTACAGAGGAAGGTAGCAGGTGCCGCTTAATTTGGGGGGGTGCATCTCTTCGGCTCGGCCCTTTTTATGCCTTTGCTTTTTCTGTAATTTCCTGTCTGCCTTTAGTGACGGTCTAGCCAAATGCTTCAGGAGTGCCTTGGTGACCTCTGCTCTGTGGGAGATGAGAGGGAATGTGGATGAGGGAATATTGTTTAATATTTCCTATCCCAGCTTGTGCTAACAAGCTCCAAACTAGCAGAGTTTCTCATCCCCAATAAAGCGCAGCAAAGCGTGGCGTTTAAGTTCCTATGAACTTCTAGAACAAGGCAGATTCCTGGCATATATCCCCTGGTTCCCTCTTAACAGAAAATACACGACACATAAGCTTATAAAAGTATAAAGGTTTTACTCACAAACATCCAAGAATATATAAGTCTCAGAAGGCAGGCTAGCTTAGATTAAATGTATGTACATGTGGAGATTCTCCTTAAGGGAGAAAGGCTCCATGTGGGCCTCTCTTGGCTGGAAGCCAAGAGAGCATCTCCTGAGATGTTGCATCCTCGGAGTCCTGGTGGGAAGAGAGGGAGAGTAGCAGCTCACCTGTATCTTTGAATAGCTACAGGTAAGGCCACTCCCACTTCTGGTCACACAAAGGAAGTGATTTCAGTCTTGGCACAGGAAACTCTACCTGGAGGACCAAGTCCCCTTTGTGTACACTCTAGGAATGTTGTGATTGACTGCACCAGTGTTATACATCCCACAAACCCCTTCTCAGTCTGAACAACATTTAACAAACATAAAACAACTTTATTCAACCACCCAGAGTCCCAGCTTGACACGCAGGTTCTGGAAACTCTCTCGTGGCAAGGGTTTCGTGAGAATGTCCGCAGTCATCTCCTGAGTATTACAGTAGGACATTTCTACTAGTCCATCTTGGATCATCTGGCGAATGAAGTGATACCTGACCCCAATGTGTTTTGAACGTGCAAGGAACTTTTCGGTTTGCGCTAGCTGCAGGCAGCCTTGATTGTCCTCCATCAAGCTGACAGGTCCTTTTCTCGGCAAACCAAAGTCTGTCAGGAGTTGATCCAGCCAGATGATCTCTCTGCATGCTTCCGAAGCTGAAATATATTCACTCTCTGTGGACGATAAGGCTACACATTTCTGTTTATAACTGCCCCAAATGATAGGTGCATTTCCAAACATAAAAACATAACCACTTGTGGATTTGTAATCCGCCTTATCCCCAGCCCAATCTGCATCACTGTATCCAACCAACTTAGGGTCCCTTACAGCTGGCAATCTTAATTTACAATTCATTGTACCCTTGAGGTAACGCACCACCCTCTTGACCCCACCCAAGTCATGTTCAGTGGGAGAACTCACTTTTCTGCTTAGGATCCCCACTGCACTTGCTATGTCAGGTCTGCTGGTAGTAACCAAATACAAAAGTTTACCAATCGCTGACCTGTATTCGCTGTTGTCTGGCAGCAGCTTCGAATCTTGCTGATTCTTTAGAAAATCTGTGGCCATGGGTGTCGCGACAGGGTGTGCACCTTGCATCTGCATGCTTTCTATCAGTTCTATTATCTTCTGCTTCTGGCTGAGAAGAAATGAGCCGTCTTCTTCTCTCTCAATTTGAATTCCCAAGTAATACTGGACAAGTCCCAATTCCTTTACTTCCACCTCTTTGTTGAGATGTCTGACTATGTCTTTATAGTCTCTGTCATTGGACGTTGATATTAATAAATCATCGACAAAAGCCAGAATGTAAGAGAATTGTCCATTTCTGTTCTTAGTGTACAGGCACTTGTCAGCTGTTGACTGCTTGTACCCAAGCTGAACCAGCATTTCATGTAATTTCTGGTTCCATGCTCTTGCAGCTTGTTTCAAACCGTAAATTCCTTTCTGAAGTTTACATACAAGATGTGCCTCATTTTGCTTGATAAAGCCTTTGGGCTGCTTCATATAAATCTGTTCGGAAATCGTCCCATGAAGAAAAGCTGTTGCTATGTCGACATGACGGACTTTCATCCCTTTAGAGGCTGCAATACTTAGAAGTAATCTAACACTGCTATATCGCACTGTAGGCGCAAATACTTGATCATAATCTTCACCATACTGTTGTGAAAATCCTTGTGCTACAAGCCTAGCTTTGTAGCGTTGCACCTCCCCTTCTGACCCCTTCTTAAGCTTGAACACCCACTTGGACCCAATTGCCTTCTTACCAGGAGGTAGCTCTGTCAGGGTCCAGGTCTTGTTGTGATGCAGTGCATCCATCTCTTCCTGCGCGGCTTGCTTCCAGAGACTGGCCTCAGTAGCTGGCAACCGTTGAACCTGTTCCCACGTGGAGGGTTCCTGTGGTGGCGCCGACCCTGCAAAGTAGGACAGTCGTAGTGGTGGAACGCCTCTGTTGGACCTGGAGGAACGTCTGACCTCTGGCTCTTGTTGAACCGCATCAGCTTCCTCATCTCCTTCCAATGGCGGCATCCCTGCATACGGGTCCTCTTCGTCTCTGGAGCCTTCTGACATCTGGTCCTCCGCGTCTTCTGGGGTGTCATCTGTAGGGGGTGCTACAACACTAGGAGGTACAATACTAGGAGGTGGATTAGTTTCTGGTATGGCTTCAAAAGGAAAACTTACAAACTCCTCTGTTGCTGGCTCATTGGAACAGTCAATTGCTGTGTTCCTTGTGTCAGCCTTTTCATACTCCTCAAAATGAATCACGTGATGTGAACTTGTTTTCCCTGTTTGTAAGTCCACAACTCTGTAGCCTTTTCCTCCAGAAGCATATCCAACTAGGATACCAGGCTTTGCTCTGGAGTCAGGTTTGTGTCTGTGCTCCTTGGGCACGTGGTAATAGCACAAACTTCCAAATACACGTATGTGTGACAAATTTGGGGCTCTTCCATGCCAAAGTTCAAATGGCGTGCGCTCTGTGCCTTTTGTTGGCAGTCTATTCTGTATATAAATCGCAGTATTTGCTGCCTCGCCCCAAAGTTTCTTCGACAAGTTGGATCCTTTTAGCATACACCTTGTCATCTCTAGGATGGACCTAAATTTCCTCTCAGCAATAGAGTTTTGTTGAGGTGTGTAGCTTACTGTGGTCACATGTGCTATGCCTTCCTGAGCCATGAAGGCTTCCATTTCACGTGAGCAAAACTCCCCACCATTATCGGACATTAGGGTGGTGGGTGCTCGATGGAATTTGTTCTTGACCATGCTTACGTATTGCTTGAACAATTCCACTGTTTCACTCTTCTCTTTGAGAAGGTATCCCACACAAAACCTTGAATAATCATCCAAAAATATCAAAATATACTTATTTCCTCCTAAGGAAGGTATATTCATAGGTCCAGCTAAATCAGTGTACACAATGTCCAGAACTTTTGTGCTTCTCTTTTCTGCACAACATGGGAAAGAAGGTTTGACTCCTTTTTCACTTACACAAGTTATACACTTTGGTGTGGGTGTGTTACTTTTGTTTACCTGTAGACCTCTCACAAGATCTCCATTCTGCAGTTCCTGGATGACTCTGATATCCCGGTGACCCAGTCTTCGATGCCAGAGCTCCAGATCTGCTTCATGCTTCTGCTTGGATTGGGCGACTTGTGCTGATTGGTTTTCTGAAACGTTAATCTCATAAACACCATTGATTAGTTTCCCTTGAGCATAAACCTCATCATTTTTCGTTACATTGCATTCTCCATTGGCAAATGTAACCTTGAAACCTTTCTTGTCTAAAGCAGACACACTAAGCAAGTTACAATTCAATTCTGGGACATATTGAACATTAGGCACAGTTGTTTCAAGAGATTCATTGTTCACCTTGAATTTCAAACGCATTGAACCTGCACCTTGTGATTTTAGAACATTTCCATCAGCAATCTGGATTTCAGTCCATTCACTATCATTAATTTCTCTGAAATATTCTCTTTTATGCGCAAAATGGCTTGTAGCTCCCGAATCTAAAATAAATTGGTCACTTTTCCTTTCATTTCTTTGCACATTTAAACTCTTTTCTTGCAGTAGAAATGTACGCTCGTGACCCCCCTTCTTTTCACCTTTTGGTTGAAAGGGGCGGGACTTATTCTTGGGCTTCTGGCAACTCCTTGCAATGTGCCCTTTTAAATTGCAGTTATGGCATATTAATTCTTTGGACACTTCCTTAGACTTGGGAAATTGCTTAGAAACATAACTTGTGTCCCTCCTTGGATTCCTTTGTGGAGAATCAAGGTAATCTCTGCATTCCTCTCTTAAGTGATTTACTAGTTCATTAAAAGTCAAATCTCTGGTGTGATCCATTATACTCTTAAATGAAGTAAATTCTTTTCCTAATGATGCCAGCATAAAAGTCACTTTGGTTGCATCATCAAAAGCTCTGGGAGTTAGGGCAATCCTTTGAACAATTTCATTAAAGTCCTTAAAATGCCCTGTAAATTGTTCTCTGGAATTCATCTTTAACTTCAGCAGTTTATCCAATAAATGTCTATAAGAGTTCTCTGATGATTGTGCATAAACCCTCTCAATATCCTTTAGAATCTGAGATGCATCACTTTCATAGTCAATCAGAGATAAATGCTCATCTTTCAAACTGCTCAAAATTATGTGTTTAGCTTCTGCATCTTGCCTTTCCCAATCTGCTTTCTTGGTTAAATCAGCAAAATCAGGTTTGGGATCTTTCACCGCTTTAAGCACTTGTTTTGCACCAAGATGCACTAAAAGGCGCTGCTTCCATTGCACAAAGTTACGATCATTCAGCAGCATAAAGCTTGATCTTGCTTCACTATCAAAACCTGAGCTTGCCATCTTAATCCTCAAAAATTTAAAAAATTTCCAAAATTTCCAAAATTCCCAAAAATGGTTAAAATTCAAAAATCAAAACTTAAAAATCTCAAAATGCAAACTAATCTTCACTGCCTCTGAGGTCTGTGAGCTCTGAGGGAGGGGAGGGGTCGCTAATCCCCCTTTTCACAGCACAATGGAGAACAAAGGACCATGTGCTTACCAGGAAGTACAAACAGAAAAATACTACTCTGCCAAAAATCACAATCCAAAGCAATCCTTTAAAAATACACAAAATACGCAGTTCTGGGCCTCAAAACCCTTTGTGGGAGATGAGAGGGAATGTGGATGAGGGAATATTGTTTAATATTTCCTATCCCAGCTTGTGCTAACAAGCTCCAAACTAGCAGAGTTTCTCATCCCCAATAAAGCGCAGCAAAGCGTGGCGTTTAAGTTCCTATGAACTTCTAGAACAAGGCAGATTCCTGGCATATATCCCCTGGTTCCCTCTTAACAGAAAATACACGACACATAAGCTTATAAAAGTATAAAGGTTTTACTCACAAACATCCAAGAATATATAAGTCTCAGAAGGCAGGCTAGCTTAGATTAAATGTATGTACATGTGGAGATTCTCCTTAAGGGAGAAAGGCTCCATGTGGGCCTCTCTTGGCTGGAAGCCAAGAGAGCATCTCCTGAGATGTTGCATCCTCGGAGTCCTGGTGGGAAGAGAGGGAGAGTAGCAGCTCACCTGTATCTTTGAATAGCTACAGGTAAGGCCACTCCCACTTCTGGTCACACAAAGGAAGTGATTTCAGTCTTGGCACAGGAAACTCTACCTGGAGGACCAAGTCCCCTTTGTGTACACTCTAGGAATGTTGTGATTGACTGCACCAGTGTTATACATCCCACATGCTCGCCTTCCCCCTTCTGCTCTGCTTTGGAGGTGGAACAGAGGCATATATTTGTGGAGTGGTTCTGTGCACCTCCACCCTTCCTCTCCTAGGTCAAGAGGCACCCTGAAATGGGTGGGGCTGACTGCCAGAAGGGCTTTGGGACACTAGCAGAACTTCGGGTATTTATTGATCTCTTGGAGGCCAGGATTAGGAACAGGGACAGGCCCTTTTATTTGAGTTCAGTAGCAAGGTAAGGAAGGACAAGAGGCAAGAGTGAAGCTGTTGGTCTTGGTATATGGCTCCACTGCGGTGCTGGGGAATCAATAAGGCCGCAGGGTCTTGCCTTTGCTGCAGGCAGGCATAAATCACTCCCACCCATTCCTCTTCAAGCCTTGACACAGGCCTGGGGGCTACCCCCCTCCCCAACCCACAAGACCTGATGGATTGCAAGCAGCTGCTGTCCATCTGCCATTTCTCCTGGCTTTGCTCATTGCCTGGGGGGGGGAGCACTGCAATGGAGTCAGCGGTGAGTGAGGGGAGAGACGCCGCTTTGCTATGACCTGGACTTTCAGTCCGACTTCTTTAAACATCGCATGAAGGCTCCACTTGTGACCACACATCAATAGCTATCTACATTGTCGTCCTTGATCATAGGACAGCCGCCTCACTCCTCCTGCAAGGTGTGTGCTCCATCTGGCTTCATAGTCGCCAGCTGTTCCCACCCTCTGCTGCGTTTGCAGAGAGAAAGAGCCTTCTCAGGGATTGTCCTATAAATGCTGTGGCTCGTGAAGTAGGGCAGGGTTTCCCAAGCTTGAGTCTCTAGCTGTTTTTGGACTACAGCTCCCATCATCCCTAGCTAGCAGGGCCAGTGGTCGGGGATGATGGGAACTGTAGTCCAAAAACAGCTGGAATTTGGGAAACCCTGAAGTAGTGCTTCTCCAGGCATGGGGAATGTTAGGCCCAGCAGTCAATTGCAGCCCCCAGCCCTCTCTGTTTGGCCCTTTGGACTCTCAGGCCACACTTTGCTCCTTGAGCTTTTCAGTGGATGGAATGTGTTATGTACTGAGTTGAATAGGATCCAAAATGCAGCAGTCTGATTGGTCCTAGAACAATAGGATTCAGAATGCAGCAGTCTGATTGGTCCGCAGGAGCCACCCAATCCAGCTCCAGGGGGAAGTGAATCCGCAACCTGATTGGCCTACAGGAATATCCTGGAATTAGCCAATCACGTCGGGCCCATTGTGTAAATAATGTATATAAAGCAGACGTTCTGGGGGAACTTTCATTCCTCACTACTATGAGCTGAATAAAGAGCATGAAATCCACACTCGACTCCGAGTATATTTCAGAATGTGACCTGGAACTCAGAGGCTGGTGCTTGTCTGGATGGAGGAGGATGGAGGGTGCATAGGGGATGTTTACATTCATTGCCCCAACCACTTTTACCTCTGGCCCCACCCACTTCTGGGCATGTGGCCCCCTGGAAGTTTGCTCAGAATGGAATGTAGCCCCTGGAAGATTGCTCAGAAGGGAATGTAGTCCCCCACCCCTCTGCCTTCCTCTGCTGTTTCTCCGCTTGCCCCTGTGGCCCTGCCTCCTGCAGGAAGAGTGAAGAAGCAGCAACCCCCCAACGGAGGCATTGCATACCTCTGTATTTTTACTCCACTCTATGACTCAGTCGCACAAACACCATTGCCTAGTTTTTTAAAAAAAAAAAACAACCACCTTTATTGGCAGGAACAAGCTCTATGAAATGTGGAGACGGAGAGCCCTTTGGCGCTTGGGCTGGTGGAGTGGGGTCGAGGACTCTACCCTGAGGTGACCAAGTGACCCCCTACACAGGGCCTTTGCCCCCCATGCTGTCGGCCGTCACAGTTCATTGCACATTAAATAACTCCACAGATAGCACCAGACCCTCTTCCCCAATCCCTTAAAGTTTAAGCCTCAGGAACGTCCCGGCTGGAGTGTGTAGCAGGCGAGGGCCCAGACGCCTGGTTTCCCTCTGCATCCATTCCCTCGGACTCAGAGATATGTCACAGGGTTCTGTGCCCATGGGCAGGAAGGTGGCTCCTCCGTGCCAGTGGTAGAGGTGGGGGTGCCTGTGGGACTAGCCAGCAAACAGGGCTGCCCCCAAATACGTGGGCTCCTGAGGCAGAATTCTTCAGCGGGTGGAGCTGGTTGAGGTAGTCGCTCTGGGCTGGGCTGCTCCCGTGCCCATCTGCCAGAGAGGCAAGAGGAAAGGGCCTCTTCTTAGCAGTGCTACTTTCTTGGCCTGGGTGGGGTGGGGGTGGGGGTGGAGAGAGAAGACTCTATAGCCTCCCAGCTCATTTCAGCCCCATTTTTGTCCGTAGCTGCCAACCTCAGTAAAAATAGGAAGCAGACCGTGCAGGCTGGGCTGTGATAAGCAGGCCAAGGGGCAACAGGCACTGCAAGGATAGTTGTTGTTGCTGCTGCTGCTGCTGCATGTCACCCCATGGCTGGTGGGGAGGCAGGAAGGCAGGGAGACAATCCTTTCAGCTATCATTTTTGTGCCAGCTGGTATCTGCTGTTTGCTCTGAGTTTTGAGCAGGTTCTGGGCCCAGGAAGAGTTGAGAACCTAAATTCCTTGCACCGCATTTGCCTCAGACCAAGTTGCTGGCTAATCTCTGCTGTGCCTCTTCATCCCATTCTATGTTGGCTCCATATTCATCGCCTACAAGTGAGAGGAAGAAACAGTGGCTTTGGGTTACTTTTGACGGTGACTCAGAAACTACAACTAATCCAGAATAAGGCAGCTAGACTGGTGACAGGGAGCAACCGCCGGGACCATATAACACCAATCCTAAAGGATCTACATTGGCTCCCAGGACATTTCCGAGCACAATTCGAAGTGTTGGTGCTGACCTTTAAAGCCCTAAACGGCCTCGGCTCTGTATACCTGAAGGAGCGTCTCCACCCCCGTCATACAGCCCAGACACTGAGTTTCTCCTCCGAGGGCCTTCTAGCAGTTCCCTCACTGCAAGCATTGAAGCTACAGGGAACCAGGCAGAGGGCATTCTCGGTAGTGGTGCCCACCCTGTGAAACGCCTTCCCATCAGATCTCAATGAAATAAACTGACTTTTAGAGGACATCTGAAGGCAGCCCTGCATAGGGAAGTTTTTAATGTTTGATGCTTTATGGTGTTTTTATATTTTGCTGGAAGCCACCCAGAGTGGCTGGGGCAACCCAATCAGATGGGTGGCAAATTAATAATAATAATAATAATAATAATAATACACTAGTGGCCAAATTTGTGGAAACCTTTTGGGAAAAGTGTATTTCTGAGGTTTGATGGCTCATAACACCACTTTTATTTTTAGTAATACCATAAAATATATATCAATGGAAAGATAATTTAATGAAGAATGTAATGCGACAAAGTTTGTAAAATTATCTGTATTCTATCAAAAGTTATAGCCAAATAACCAGAAAAAGGAAGCACAACTTGCTTAGGTTGATATGCAGTAGCTTTCCTTCATTTGAATGTATTTTGGGGCATTTACATTCCCAATAATGACGCAAATTCTGCCCACACCTTTTGCTGTCAGACAACCCCAGATCATAACACTATGCATGTTCTGCAGTGCTGTTGCAGTGCGCATCTCCCCCACCCAGCTTTGGCCATAGCCAAGGCTCCCTCGCTTCTTACCCGTGTGGCACCCGTGCAGCCAGACGCGGTGTCCGTCATACTGGCACTGGCAGCGAAGGACATTGTTGGAGAAATCCGACTCAGCTACCTCGTGTTTCGGATTCACAACCACCTGGTAGGGCAGAGGGCAGAGACTGCTGTAAGCGTGGCTCAGAGAGCTATCGTGGGAGGTGGATGTTCTGTGTCCACCTGCCCATCCCTGTCACTTGCCACCACTTACCTGGAAGATGTAACTCCCACTTGGCACATCGGTGATGTCCACCCACTGGCAGTCAATGTCGTGTCTGTACGTGTCCCAGCAGCCTACGCTGACACCCTGCTCTCCAAAGTTGGCGCAGGCAAAGCGCCGCTGCAGTCCTGTATGGGAATGAACATAGGCTGGGTTCTCAATGCCATTCTCCCTATGCACTGATACAGAATAAGGCCTGCCCTGCATCACTACCGACGTCCTCTGCTTTCAGGGGCTGCTTGTCTGCATAACTTAGAACCATAGAATTGGAAGGGACAATTAGAGTCATCTAGTCCAACCCCCTGCAATGCAGGAATCTTTTGCCCAACGTGGGGCTCAAACCCACGACCCTGAGATTAAGAGTCTCATGCTCTACCGACTGAGCTATCCTGACGACTTAAGCCTTTGAATTTTGCTGTGCTATTGTCTTCCTTAGTGGGTCATGCAAACCTCTGTTCTGGATAATGTTTTTTATAGGGTAGGGTAGAGGGCACTGGAGAAGACTTTATGGAACTGGGGGGGGAGTGGTTCAGGGGGGAGGATTTGGGGACCCCAGCTGTAGAGGCAACACCAGATTCTGGCTTTGGCCCTGCTCTCTCTTGGCACTTACCATCTGGGCAGTTGGTGTCCTCCAGGCAGAAGCTGGCCTTGTGTCCTTGAGCCACCCTGGAGCCATTGAGAGTCAGCAAGTCATAGTGGGTGAATACCTCTATGCTGTGGTAGTGCCTGTAGGAGGAAGGGCCATCAGGAGCCTGCTGTGCAATCAGGGGAAGGCGAGGGTTGGGGGGAAAGTGGGCTGGGCAGTGGCCACTGCAGCCCTTTTTTTGGGTGGGAAGGAGCAGAAATCTGCTGATCCATGGAGCCCGGCAGTGCAGGAGGATTAGGCGGGGCTGTCGGCTGAGCTACTATTATAGCTCTGCAACCCCGCTCACCCATAATGACAAGCCTGGTGTCAACGTTGCTATTTTCCCAGCTGCAACAAACTCTGCTCGCACCACAAAACATCTTGCTGGGGGTAAATGCTGCTCTTTGGGACACGTGAGCCTCATCTCACAGGGAGAGGAAGCCACTGGGTTCGGGGAGAGGAAAGGAAGTCTGGACCGCATATGCATAGCAGGGAGAAACCGACAATCGGTTTCTGGCATCCAGCTTTCTGCTCCAGAGGGCACCTGCATCCCTCTGCAGTGGCGGCAGTGCTGTGTCACGAGGGAACCCGCTACCTGTGGCACTGGTGCCAGATCCAGGCGTGGCGCCCGGTTTTTGGAAGGAAGTCAGCCCGGCCGAGGTTGTGGATCTGCGAGGAGAAGCGCAGCAGGCGCCGATGCCCGTAGGGCCACTCCATGCGATTGGCAGAGGCAGAAAGGCAGCCTTCCTCGTGCGCACAGGACAGCATGCTCAGTGGGCGGTCTTCTAGATAGGCGGTCTCCTGCACTATTTGGGCATTCATCACCAGATCTGGGGCACCTGCAAAGAGAAGTCCAAAGTTACACAAGGTGTCATGCTGTCCCAACTCTGTGTGTAGTGGGAGGTTAAACTCTGAGGACAGACAACCCTGATCTGCCGTACTGCTCCCTCCCAAGCGCCTCCCTAATAGCCATATCCTTGGCTCAGCTTTGGCATATGACCAGAGGTGAATCTACCTGCCTTCCCCCAGGACAGAACTATGCTTCTCACATTTTTTATTTATTATGTTTATATGCCAATTTTATCTTCCAAGGATCTCAAGGAGGTGTACATGGTTCTCCTCTTCTCCATTTAATCATCACAACCACCCTGTGAGGTAGGCTAGGCTAAGAGATAGAAGGCGACTGGCCCAAGGTCACCCAAAGAGCTTCATGGCCGAGTGGGGATTCGAACCCTGCTCCCCCAGGTCCTGGTCCACGACTCTAACCATTATGGCACACTGGCTCTCTATGTGGCTGCTACATCCCCGCAGATGTAGCTCCCATATCATGCTATGCACTCCCCCCCCCCCCGATGCTGGTCTGTTCCCATTTCCACTCACTGCTGGTGCAGGTGACTCCGGCAGAAAAGCGCCCCCCTCCGGACGGGCAGTGCACAGGCCCATGGTGCTGGCACTCTAGGATGGAGAGTTCGGTGCCTTTGCAGCGCACACCGCTCAGCACTACCTTGGCAGCGTCGGAGTTTCCCTGCCAGTACCACGTCTCCTGGAAAGAGAGCAAAGGCAATTCTGTTGAGCGAAACCCCGCACGACCCTGGGAGCATTGGGTGGAAAGCAGCCCTTCTTCATCACACAAGTTCCAACTCCTCCCCAGCTCTGGATGTTAGGACAGGGAGCCTCAGCCTCCATCCGTGTGACTGGGGAAGCAAGCCACGTGCAGCTGACTGCTCAAGGCAGGATCAGAACCTGGCTCTGGGTGCAAGAACTCACCTGGAGAGCATGGCTGGCAAAACCAAGCCCCAGTTGCCGGCACACGACCATGGCTTCCTGCAGTCCCCAGTGTTCCCCGCAGACGGCACCCCAGCGTAAAGCACCTCCCTTGGAAACCAGGATCTCAACCACGCCCTCCTCTGGAGTGCGCCCACCGGCCAGGCGTACCTGAAAGGGGGAAATGGCTTAATGGGGCTAGATCATTCCAGTGTGGTGAGGTCTGGGTCACAGGTGTACCTATGGCTGCTGCTAAGAATTCAGAGAAGGAAAGGGCCAAGTTATCCAGGGCATCTCACCTCTTGGATGAACCAAGTGGCAGCTGTTTGTCTTCACATGGGCCTGAGATGGGCCTCAACCGCTTTCCAGCCCCCCAGCCCTGAACTTTGGGCCCAGCAAGTGTCAATTCAGCTACCGGAGTCCAAAAGAATAACCCCTGATTCCCCTCCTCGCGTTATTCGTCTCACTCCCTGTGTGCCCCCAAGGAATCAGGTCTTACCTGGCTCCGAGCTTCTGTCCGGGGCACATTACAGCGAACAGCTGCATCCGCTTCGTGGCGGCACCCCGTCTGCATCGCCCCTTGGGAGCGGCACTCTGCCAGCGAGGGCTCGTAGCCCCTGCACCGCACTCTTGTCAAGTGGATGGGACCCAGGCCTGTAACAGGAGCCGCAATTAGTAGGGATGGACAGTCACCAGACTGGCCTCACTGCTTCCCCAACCTCTGTTTTCAAGGAATTGTAGAGTCGGGAGGGACCAGTTCAACCCCCTACAATGCAGGAATCTTTTGCCTGATGTGGGGCTCAAACCCACGGCCCTGAGATTAAGAGTCTCACTCACGCTCTGCCAACTGAGCTATCCCAGCAGGATGTTTTGCTTGGCTCTTCCTCCCCTGCCTCAACTGTCCCTTGGATCTCTCTCCCCAGCCCACACTCTCCATCACCAAAGATTCCCCAGAGAACTCCTGTCACCCTCCATGGGTCTCCCTTTCCCCGTCCAAACTGTGTGGCTCCGTGGTGTGTTCTAAAGAGAGGGACACCCTGCCCAGGACTGATCCTTTCCTTGCCTCTCCTTCCCCCATAGGACGTGGGAAGCTCCCCTGTAATGCTTGCATCGCCTCATCCTCCACTCACCTTGGCCCAGCTGAGCCCTGGAAAGAGCTTCTCGTGCCGTGCCGTATCCCAGTTGTCGGCACACCACACTGGCGGCAGGCAGGTCCCAGTCTTCATCAC
Organism: Darevskia mixta; assembly: GCA_034641385.1. NCBI lineage: Eukaryota > Metazoa > Chordata > Lepidosauria > Squamata > Lacertidae > Darevskia > Darevskia mixta. The sequence goes on from JAWWNH010000030.1 coordinate 1,780,511, forward strand.
ACACAGTGCCCCACTGGCCACCCACCAGCACTTCCACACGCCCTTCGCCTACTTGTGCGCCCGCACGGAGACGAACCTGCTGCTCCTGCAAGGGTGGAGAGGCAGATGGGGGACAAGAAGAAGGCACAAGGGCACCTGCCGGTCTGGACTAGGTGCAAAGGTGCCAACTTGAACAACATATTGGGGAGGGGCAGGTAAGCCCCACCCCACATAACTGATCACACGATGTGGCACACGGACACCATTTGAATGGCAAGGCCCATCAACTTTGGGGCAGCAGCCCCCTCAAATATTTTATTGGGGGGCCGAAGGGACGCTGCCCCCTAGGAGTTGGCTGCTAGGACTGGGTGACTTCTAAAGTAGCAATGGCAGGGAAGACCAAGAGGAAAATAATGGGGTTTTTTTTTTTTTTTTGCCACAACAGTGCAGTTGCTGGTGGATCCTGCAGTTCCACTGCACCATTGGTTCTCCCACACTTGATAGGAAGACTTTGGGTTTGGTTCTTGATTTTACAGTCTTATCTTTTGTTAACCGCTTTGAGGTGTTTTTTTCTCCTTTACAATCAAGCGGTGTTTAAATTTTGTGAAATAAATAAATGAATCCTTCTTGCAAGGTGTGTCTGACACCAACTCTGCCCAGTGGGAAATATGCCCCCTTCTGCTTACCTCTTTGGGCTTGCCTTTGCCAGGCAGCTTGGCTCTGCCAGGCTGGAACTGTGGTCCTGCTGTACAGCTGACCAGGGCATGCATGCCCCGGGGACAGGAAGGTTGGTTCCTAGCTGGGGGAGGCACATGCAGCTTGCATTCACCCAGATGGGCCTCCGTGCCCAGGCACTTGATCCGGTGGATCCAGAACGTGTTGTTCGCGGTCAGGCTCTTTAAACTGCAAAATTAGAAGGCAGAGGTGATAGGGAGCTGAGTGGACCCCATCCCAAATGATCTTTCCTCTCACAATCTTTGCTGGGGCTTCAAAAATTTGCTGCTACAAACTCTTGGGAGCAAGCAGGGAAAGGGGGGGGGGCAGCGAACGAATCCCTGAGACCCACATCTCACTTCTGGCTTTGAGCCTGCGGCGGATGTTGCCCACCCTGACTTTTGTGGAACACTTGGTGGGCAGGGTAGAGGAGAGGGGTCAGCCTTGTGCGGAGATCTCATATTCTGGCCTCTAGAGATGATGCTTCTCCTGCCTAGCATTTCCAAGTCTCCTCTTACCACATTTTGATTGTGCACTGCAGAACAGAAGGACAAGACTAGTAAAAATCCTCACCTGGACCGTGGATCCTTCAGCTTCTGATTCCAGAGTTTCCTGAATGGTGAGAAGATTGAATATCAGTGCATCAGGAAGAGTGGCATTGAGAACACAAAGCACATGGTGTGTGACTGGAGTTGCCACCTCTATAGAGACCCAAATGTGCTTTTTATTGAGACTTTTTGCAGTGCTTTTTTCTGGGGGGGGGACGCAGCGGTTCACATACCCCTACATGTATCTTTGTACTTTTGTCCATTTTCTGTATTTATTTCCCCCAATTTGAACTATAAAATGGTGATTTTCTTGAGTCAAAATGAGAGTACCCCTAAAAAAGCACTGACTTTTTGTTTGCGTGGGTTCTTTTTTAAAAAGTTCATCTTCATAGATTCTAAACACTTAATCTACTACTAATAGTCATAACAATTTATTTATTTATTTATCACCTTTCTCACACATCTCCAAGTAATGTATGACATGTAATAAAAATAGTAAAGAACAACAACACAGAAAAGAGCAGTAGATTTGAAAGACACAATACAAAGTAAACACCCACGCCAGAGCCTTATTCATCCAACTGCCCTTCCTTTCTCCCACTTTTTCCCCTCTGGGGGAGCTGACCACATTTCCAACAGCAACTGGTTGATGCTACTGTTGTCATGCCCTCACCACCACCCGACTCCTGGAAACCTGCATGGTTTCTCCTGTAAACAAATCCCAGAGCTGTGGCAAATGGTGCAAGAGCGCCAGGAGCCGCAGAAAAGGATGGGTAATCTAAATCAAGATTGTGCAGCTGTACCAAGGGCCTTGGCATCTTTAGCTGAATCCTCGCCCTCACGGTCTGGGAAGATGGGCCCAAGTCTCTCCACAGACCGCTTTGGCTGCAAGAAATATGTTGGTCTGGGGAGGAAGCCTCCCAGGCTCAGAGCCAGAAACAGCAGGTCCTTCTCCTCTGTGAGAAGCTGCCTGGGCCAGCCCTGGCCTTCTCTGTAATTACCCCACTGCGGTTTGGCTCATTCCTGCTGGAGAGTTGGTCCTGGCACCCACACCTGCTCATTGCAGGGCTATATTTATAGAGAGAATGGTGGGTGGAGCATTGAAGATGAGCAGAAGAAAACAGGGGCACGTGGGACTACCAGCACGTGAGGGCGGGGGGCATAGTCAGATCCCACAAAGCCACGGGAATTGGACAGGACACTCGTGAGAGACAAAAATGAACATTGAGGCAAGACATAGAGAGGCCATTGTGCCCCTGAAAGCCACTCATGTGCACCAGTCACCAGTGTATGCAGGACTCTTGTGAAAATCACATACTGCATAAGACTCTGGGGTAGCTCAGTTGGTAGAACAGGAGACTCTCAATCTCAGGGTTGTGGGTTCAAACCCCAGGTCGGGCAAAAGATTCCTGCATTGCAGGGAGCTGGACTAGATGGCCCTCGTGGTCCCTTCCAACTCTACAATTCTATTATTCTATGTGAGAACGGCCATTTGCAGCAGAAGCTCCCCAGTCCAATCCCCAGCATCTCTAAGGTAGGGCTGAGAAAGATTCCCTCCCTGAAACTGTCAGTCAGCATAGACAATAGTGTTAGAGATTTGGAGTAGACCCTAGAAATTAAGAAATGCTAGGATCTGGGGTTCTTTGTGATATGAAGGGAGAATATAAGCTGTAAGGGGGTTCCTGGCTGGCTGAGGGTGCGCTCTGTCGCTTTCTCAGCCACATCTGCACCACTGTGCCCTGACAAGGCAACTTGCCCTTCCACCTGTGCAGCCCCCCCTCCCCCCGCCGGCTCTGACCTGTAGAAGCCTGTGGCAACGCGTCCTTCCTGGGGGAAGCCCAGAATCCCACACACCACTCGAGTGTTGTTGCGCGTCCAGCCGGCATCACAAACCTGGCGCCAACGCCCATGGATTTTCACTTCCACGGCGCCTTCTGTGATGGGGGAAGCCAACTTGGCTCTGGCCAGGATTGGCTTGATACGCACCTCTTCCACTCTGGAGTCCTGTGCAAGAGAAAGGATAGGGTATGTGTTACTTCACCCGTCCACAGATGAGGGGAGACATGTTCCAAGGTTGGGTTTGTCTCCCATTAGGCTGCAGATTTATGGCCGGTTACTGAGGAACATGTACCATGAAACTCAGTTCGGCTCACATCTGAGTAAATAGGCATGAGATGTGGATCTAAACCAGGTGTTTAGCTCTCCAGATGTTGCTGAACTCTGGGTCCCATCATCCCTACCCTACCCTGGCCATGACTGATAGGAGTTAGCGTTCAGCAACATCTGGAGGGTCAAAGGCTATTCACACCTGCTCTAAGCCCCTCTTGCAGAGCTCCAGTGTCCGATGAGAGGCCCTCACCTGGATGCGTGCCGTAGCTGGGTTGGTTCGGCGTGGACCTGTGCAGATCACGCCAGTGTCCTCGTTGTGGTTGCAGTCTGTCACACCCCAGCCATTGGATTCACATTCAGCCAAGGAACTTTCTGTGCCAGAGCAGCGCATGTTGTCCAGCCAGATGGGGCCTATGGATAGACAGAACAAGGATTCCTAGCTATTCTTTTTCCAAGCATGGCTGCCATAGCCCAATTTCCTCCAGGTAGGTGCCAATTTCCTAGGAAAACCCATACTCTCTGATTTATACTGTAAGGCAGGGGTAGGCAGAAAGCAGACAAAAACCTACTGGTAGGAGAGCCCTGGGTGATCTTCAGTAGATCATCAAAGGGTTTCTTGGCTCCCAATTTTAGTTGCTTGAAAACAGGAATAATAACGCCGTATTCCTGTACCCACTTACCTGGGAGGAAGTCCCATTGAACTATTTCTGAGTTAACATGTATAGGATTGTACTGTAAAAGAAAAACACCCATCCTTTTCTAAATGAGGCTGCTGAAGGTGGGTGGAAAGATGGAGATGATTTTGGAGCAAAAAGACCCCTGAGTTCAGTTTGGGTAGCAAAACCAGATTACTGTGCTGCTTATGTGCTCAGTCATTATAAATAAATATCTGACTCTTTGGAGCCACTATTTTGTACCTGGCTCTGGATGGTGAACGTTGGGGTTCAAGTTTGGAGGGGGGGGGAATCCAGAGTACATCCCCTAAACCTGAAGTCTGCCCATCCCTGCTAAGGCAAATCTTCCCATTAGCACAACACCAAAGCATTTGACATTAGAACAAGGACTTAATTTATCATGCAGATTTGTCTGGGCAGATTGACTGTGCTAATCGGATGCCAGCCTATCTGAGGCGACATGAGATATTTTCAGTAGAATTACCTGACCGAAAAGAAAAGAAAAAAGCACCATGGATATAAATTAGCCTGAACGAAATACGCTGCGTCATAGAGGGGGTCTGGCATTTCACAGCCCCCTAGACCTGGATGCATAGGTTCAAGATGGATGTGCGTGCCAGCAGACAAGCACATTTTCAAAAGTAATTTCTTCACCTTTGGTGCCACTCCAGGTTGGCATCTCTGTGCCCTTGGCAAGGCAGCCAGCACTTTGGAACACTGAACAGGGTTGAAGTGAACCATTAGCAGGGAGTTCCTACTAAAAGACTCCAGGTGGCACACTTGCCCTGCTCTTTATGGTGCCCCTTGCTGAGAGCAGTTTTACTGAGGTGTGCCAGACCAAATCTTCCACCCACTGAGAGCCCTTGGTGACACTGGAGCTGATAAGAAGGCTAGATGCTGACCAAAGCACTCGTTTCTGAAAAGGAAACGTGCTGTATAGCTCAAACTGGCCTCGAAGCACCATTTCAGATCCTGAAAACAAGCGCCCATGATCTTAATGTGGACTGTGGTTACTTGACAGGGAAGACAATGCTCTCTGTACCTGCTCAGAGGTCCTCTTTGCAGGCACTCAGCTTGGACACTGGGAATAGGTCAGAAGTCTGAAGTCTGCAGGATACCTCAGTCAGTAGAGCACAAGACTCTTAATCTCAGGGCCGTAGGTTCAAGCCCCACATTGGGCAGAAAGATTCCTGCATTGCAGGGGGTTGGACTAGATGACCTTTGTGGTCCCTTCCAGCTCTACAATTCCATGGTTCTATTATGAAACACATCAAAATCTGAGCCCAGCAGCAGCAGCACCCCATGCCCCCCATTCCAGCTCCTCCTTACCATCTCCTGGGCCGTATTTGGCACTGTGCTCCCAGTTCACGGCACCTTCATAGCCCAGCTCCCTGCACGCCACGCCCGCCACATGGATGTTGAAGTCGTCGTCACACACGGTGCCCCACTGCCCACTGTACAACACTTCCAGCCGCCCTTCACCTACTTGGCTCCTGGGCCCCACCAGCCGCAGCTGAATCTGTGGGCGCTGGGCCCAGCTGGGCACAGCCAGGCATGCCAGCAGGAGGAAGGTGAGATGAGAGAGCATCGTGAGTCCAAAGATGACTGTGAGACCTGGGAGATATGAGAAACCTGATTAATGGAAACATAGTTTTCTGGGTAAGGAACGAGGTCAGTGGAACTCCCTCCTACAATGAATCCATGTTTGATCAGGTATCATTAGAGACACACAAAGTTACAGGGTGAGAAGGAAAACGGCTGGGCAAGTCTAACAGGGTTGGTCCTTCCCAAAAGACTGAATATTGTACTACAGCAGGGTCCTCCAGTTGCTGTTGGACTCCATCTCCCATCAGCCCTGGTCAACATAGCCAATGGTCAGGGATGATGGGAGTTGTAGTCCAGTCATCACGTTAGTTTTCCCCATCCTATTAAAACAGGCATCTTCTGAGCATTGTCATGCTAGGGACAAATGAAGACAGAATAAAACTATGCATTTAAATGGTTTCTATTGTTAATTACTGCTACTGATTTTTTAAAAACATTTATATCCTGCTTTTCCACTGGAGACTTTCAAGGTGGCTTGTAACACGGTATTTTAAAACTAACACTCGTTGGGGAGAGTGTGTGTGAAAACAGCCAAAACAAAAAAATCAGGACCAGGAAATGATGATAGTTATCCCACGCGAAGCACCTAACACTGATACTGTACAGGGTTAAAACAAAGCGAAAAACAAAAAACGCACAGCCCCTTCCTCCAGGCAGGATGAATGGATGGCCGACAGACAGATGCGAAGGGACAGAGAGACAGATGTGAACAGGTTGAGGCAAGAACATTCCAGCCACCCACACGCGCGGGATGGTGACTTATAATCTTCTCCTGAATACCTCCAATTCAGAGAGCTGAGATGTTTGTTTGTCTGCTTTTCCTTTATTTAGACGTTGCCTTGGGTGGTTTTTTTTGGGGGGGGCGGGGGTAGCGGTTGTCAGTGTTTTCACCTGAGAATGCAGAGCTCATAGAATCGGAAGGGATCCCAATGGTCATCTAGATCAACCCCTTCATGGGAGAGAAAAGGAAAAATTGCTGGACCCTCCCCTCTTTTGTCGCTATTTTCCCAATACACACCCCCTCTCAAAATCAACAAAATGCACTTGCTGTTGGAATCCATGTTCCATTTCTTTCTACCACCTGGTTTTTTTTTGGGGGGGGGTGTTTCTGTATTGCAAAATAACTAACGCGCCTAATTTCTTTGGAAAAGAGTTGCAGGGGACACCCCCTCTCCCCCACCCCCCAAAATAATAAATCTCCCCAGAAATCCAGAGCCAGTCCCGCAAAACCTCTCTCCCCAGCCAGCGAGACTTTCCGTCTGAATACTCACGTGCACGCGCGGCTCAGCCAGTCCGGGAGCAGGAACGGTCTGCAGGGATGGAGAAGGAGAGACGGGGCTTCAGGCAACAAGTGAGCGATGCAGGCGGCCACGAGCGACAGAGCCGGAGAGGAGAAGCGCAGGGGCTGCGGGCGCTCAGAAGGCGTCGATCCCGACCAGGATGTCCACGCGGGGCAGAGAGCGAGAGGTGAGCCAAGCCTGTTCCCGCGCTGCCGCCTCTCGTCCGCTCCGTCCGCAGCCCGTCCCGTCCAGCCTTTTTATCGTGGCGGCCGCCCCCTCTGGCTCTCGGACAGATCCGAGAAGGGGCAGGGCAGGCCTGGATGCTCAGGAGGGAGGGGGGGCTCCAAAAAGGCCCACGAATAGAGTGGCCGCAGACTGACGCTGCTTTCTCCACCTTAGGGGAAAAAAAAACACTTTTGGCAGGTCCCTTTGCGTTTAAATCAGGGCTGGGAAACTGGGGTCTTCCAGATAGAGTTGGAGGGCTCTTTCCATCATTCCTGACCATCGCTCTTGCTGACTCCGGCTTTTGGGAGCCAGAGTCCAATAAGAAGATTCCTGCTTGCCCAGGGGTTGGACTAGATGACCCATGGGGTCCCATCCAATTCTACGATTCTATGAATGTATGGAGATTCACAGGTTCCCCAGCCCTTAAAAGCTGCTGAGAGAGGAAGTCAACGGCTGAAGTATTGATGCATCTGGGGTAGCCTTCACCTGTTGGATTTCCTCCTGAAAGGGCATCTGGGCAGAGAAAAGGGCAATGCGATTTGCAGGGAGGATGGGGAAGTCCCTGCCAGGATGCTGCCAGTTGAACGCTTGTGTTTGTGCCTCTCCCAACCCTACGTGTCCAGGATTGAGTTGGCCCAAAGTGTATGGGCATCCTGTGACCCTGTTGAATGATCAAGGCTGGAGAAAGAAGCTATACCACATATTTAAGGGGAAACCCAGGAGGCTCTCTGGCCTGTTGGGTGTGTGTGAAAGCTTTCTCTTTTGAAGAAGGGTAGAGGAATGTAAAGCAGCAGCAATACAGACTTGCTTCTGATACACCCTAATAGTTGGCATCGCTTCTGGAGCAGGATTGGAATCTGAGCAAACTTTTCCTCCATTGATCCCATCAACATCCCTGGGTTGGAAAACCTTAGCTCTGTCCCAGAATGCCCACGTGGCCACAGCCAAGTCTCACCATCTTCCTTAACTTCACTAAGCAGAAGCTTGAAGGCTCTGCCATCTCAAGTTTTGACATCTTTAGATTTCAGACAAAACCATCAAGATTCCTGGTAGGCAGTTGTTTTCCCAAGGATGTTCTCCAAATGAAATAAGAAGCCTGTGTTTCAAAGGCTATGGATGATGGATCTCACATTACGTTTCAGAGGTAGTTCTGATTCTGATTCTCTCTCTCTCTCTCTCTCTCTCTCATTCCAACAAAGGAAGAGGATCTTTGCCTCTCTGCTCCCTTTCATGTGAGAGTCTGTCTAATCACAAGAGAGCCAAGGCTGTGAAAAGAACAAAATGCAGGGTTCAAACCCCCAGGCATTGGATGTGGAGTCAGCTTACATCAAAGCCCACCCAATACATTTTTCTGCCTGAGGAAAGACAAGATGGCGCCTTCTCCTAGTCAGTGTATGGAAACCAGCTACATTGGCAGCTGACTCTTCCACATTGGCAACATGGCAGTGGCCTCAACTGAATCTGAGGGTACCAGGCTAGCTTGAGGGTGGGGTGCAGGGCTGGTCATGTGGTCTTCTACACACCTCTGTCTGTTCCACACTCCTGAGCATCTGCCTGACTCTGCCTAATGGTAGGGTCGGCACCAAATTACATCTCAACACAGTGTCCTCATCTGCATAATTATTCTCACCTAAGGTTGTACCTACAACAATTGTCTGCACAACAAAACTGCAAATCTCCAAAACAGCTTGCTGCTGGTTATTCACACAACCCTTCCTTTCAAAAGATCGCAGGACGAAAAATCTTCTAAGGGCACTTTCAGACAACATTTTTTTAAAAAAAACTACCATCCTGATTTGTTTGTGGGGGTATTAGACTGTATTGTCTATTTAATGAGCATTTGCTCTTATTTGTTTTCAGGGCGGTTAGATATGTTGCATCAAAGCAAGTGTTATTCCACACTTTCCAGAGTATTTCCCAGCACTTCCCTTTATCACAAAAAGTCTGACCATTTGAGGAAGTGGGTTTGTCGCACAAGACCTCCCAATCAACTTTAATTGTACAACCTGAATTTGCAGGTGTGTGGTGGAATCCCACCCGAAAATAGCAACCGTCTAGATATGCCCTTTGATTGCAGAATGTAATTCTCCCATGAACTTCGTCTATAATAACAGAACTGGTGATACAAAGGAATTTACCAGTACACAGACTATACGCATCTCCGTTTTGGATATTCAAGAAAATCACAGGTGCATTCAGGCTGAATAGAGGGGAAAGAGGAACTGAGGTGATGATTCTGTTTCATTTATCTGGGAAGACCTGATGGAAGATGAGCCTAATTGTAGAACTGGGAGATCCAATGGCATTTATGCAAACCCAAAAGCCTGCAATGATGCTCACTCAAGGGATAATTCCATTGCTTGTGAGGAATGTTTGCTTTGTGACTAATCTTAAACATACTTATTTTTCACATTATCCACCACAGGGAGGAACTGTGCATTACTTCAGCAAATGTGTTTGTTGTCTAATTATAATGTGGAGGCATTTGCAAGGAGAATCAATAGATTCATCCAGCAGTATTTCTTTTGTAACCTTTCCCCCAGGCCTTCTCCCCAAGCTAGGTTCATTTCCCATCTTTGAAACAGCTTGTTCTTGGGGTAGGGGAGAGAGTGAAAATGGTCCTCAAGACATTGGGAATGCTGTGCTGCCAATATAGTAAACTACTTTCTTCCCGTTTTTCTTGCTGTTATTGTTCCACTGGAGATTCAGAATTCTACTTCTCTGGTGCATTTCTTTTTTTTTTAAAGGATACCCCACCCACAGCATGCAAATCCTTAGCAACAAGGTTAGTTCTGCCCTCTTCCACTATGTGCAAATAGGCTACGGTGGCTGGCACAGTGCCCATTGGGATTGGGGGGGCAGGCGTCATGAGACCAACAGTAGGCAGAACCAGAGCCAGTGACAGGCAGAGATGCCCCTGCTTGGTTGGAAGAAGGCAGGCTGAGGTTGGTGGGGCAGAGCCCCCTCTGCTCTTATGGACGTGCTTCCACTTGACAGAGGAATGCACCAATGAAGGGCCAGAGGAGGGGCTGCGGCTCAGTGGCAAAGTGCAGGCTTTGGCTGTAGAAAGGTCCTAGATTCAATTCCTGGCATCTCCAGGAAGGACTGGGAGAGATTCCTGACCAAAACCCTGGAGAACCATTTAGTGGCTTGTGTAGACCAAGGGCCAGGAACCTACAGTTTGAGGGCCCTGTGCAGCCCTTGACCTAATATCATGCTGATGGCAAGAAAGGGGGGGGGCAAGAGTGGGCGATCCACCACCTTTTGACTCCAGCCCCACCTAACACTGGCTCCAGCCCCACCCACCTCTAGCATGTGGGACCTGACAGATGATCGTACTCTGGCATTGCCTGTGGCAATGCAACTCTTGACAGAGAAAAGGTTCCCCAGCCCTGATGTAAACAGTGCTGAACTAGATGGGCCAATGATCTGTCTCAGTATAAATCTGCTCCCCAAATTCCCAGTAAGCTCCCTAGTAAAGGTAAAGGGACCCCTGACCATTAGGTCCAGTCGTGTCCGACTCTGGGGTTGCGGCGCTCATCTCGCTTTATTGGCCGAGAGCCGGCGTACAGCTTCCGGGTCATGTGGCCAGCATGACAAAGCCGCTTCTGGCGAACCAGAGCAGCGCACGGAAATGCCTTCCCGCCAGAGCGGTTCCTATTTATCTACTTGCACTTTGACGTGCTTTCAAACTGCTAGGTTGGCAGGAGCTGGGACCGAACAACGGGAGCTCACCCCGTCGCAGGGATTCGAACCGCCGACCTTCTGATCAGCAAGCCCTAGGCTCTGTGGTTTAACCCACAGCACCACCTGGGTCCCTTGACTATTAAATTGCTATTAGATTGGGGGGAGGGGGAGAGAAGACCTCCTCTTCTGCTTGCAAAGATGCTTCAGGGTAAACTTTCATCTTTACAGGTTGAGACCATTTGTCCCTTCGGAGTATTCCTTGCTCTCTCCAGCAAAGGCTTTTAGAGGATAACAGCTCAAGATACTAATAGAGAGCTCTGCTCTCTGTCAATCATTTCCACCTTCAAGAAACTGATTGACTGGGGACACCGTCAATGGGGGCAACTCTCTCCCATCTGTCTTGCTTAATAATAGCCACCGATATTCCCATTTCCTCCTCGTTTTGCCTAGTCATGTCTTTTAACTGTGTTTAGGAATGTTGGCCCTCTAGCTGCAAGCCGCAAAGATTAATGGCTCACTGCATGAAAAAAGATGCATGCTTTCTTTTCAATGTGTGCGTCCATTTTATGGGCTTAAAAAAAAAAGTGAGCCTGTGGGCACTTGTGCAACATGTGAGGATATTTGCAGGTCATGACAGTGAATGTATGATGTGTGCACAAATGCATTAAAATAGGCTCTATTAAGGGTCACACAGACACAGGCACCACTCCAAAACAGAAACATGGGAGCAGAAAATAGACCCCGTTTCCCTGGTTCGTGATCACTTCTGAACTCCATGTAGAGTAAGGATGTGCTCCACGGAGAGCTGGCTTCTGGCCCCAGGCCAGTTGGCAGACCAACTCAAAGATGTCTGCAAACGTGACATGAAGGCTGGCAACATGAGCCCCGCCCTGTGGGAATCCCTTGCTGTGCCTGGAAACAGACAGTCAGGTCTTGTATCAATAGCAGTGGCCAGAGGAGAAATGACTGCTGGGAGGAGCACAGAGAGAAGAAACACCATGGTGCATCTGCAGCAGCACAACTGGATGCCTTCGTCTTCCCCAGCTGCAACAAAACATGTCTCTCCTGCACTGGTCTCTACAACCACAGCAGAAGCTGCAACTGTCCAACAGCTTGACCTCACCCCCCCCAAACACACACTCCTCCATTGTCTCCTGAGACAGATGGATGCCATCAACAGATGCACGACTCATCAGCTGCAGCCAGCTTTAATTTAGCTCTGCGCTTCACTCCTGGGATTTTTCTGACAGCTCTGCCAAGGCACCTTAACCATGGTCCACAGCTGTACTCCTGTGAGGTGTCTCCTTGGGCTGCTGCCTTCCCCGTGCAACACTTCCTTGGGACTCATCCTGGCCCTGCCCATCACGGTCTGCGGCCTCCGCCTAGCAGCAACTAGCCCCGTTACAAGGCTGGAAATAAACAGGAAGTAGCGTTGCCCATGCCGTAGTCCACATCCCAGGCAGGAATGTGCCCGTGGCTACAGGCTGTTTGTTTAGAGTTTAAGGAGTATGTTCCTGGCACAAGGAGCCAGAAAAAGCATGGCCCCAAATACCCCTGTGAGCTCACCATTCTGGCAATCCTTTGCAGGGAAAGACCGGGACCACGGAAGAAATATTCATGCCCCTATTCCTTATGAGAAGGGAACAGGGGAGCATCCTGCCGTGTCTGTGGCTACCCACTTGTGCCCAGCTTGGTCAACCGAGAGGCTGGCAGTGGCACACTTTCTGCATCTCTGCCCAGCACGTGGCTTCTGGCTAAATGACGTCAAGGCACAAGCAACTTCCAAAGTACCAGATCCTTCCAAAAAGGACTGCCTTTGACCCAGAGCTGTCAGCGGCAGGGCAGCTGCTCTGTGCAAAAACATGAGAATAGGCAAGATGGATGACCTCTGGAAGGCTGGCTGGGGTGAGTCAAAGGGAAGCATCATTGAACCAGAAAGGGGCACTCTTCATGCCACGTGGGCTGACGATAATTTGTTTTCCTGCCCGTCTTGCCAGCTCTGGGAAGATTTGCCAGGACACGTCATTGGCCAAGTATCTGCAAATATCAGGGATGCTTGTCTTGATCTAGCTCAGATGCTTTGCACATTTCTTACAGTCGGATCCACCCTCCTGAGTGAGTGAGCTGAACCAATTCCTCAATAGCATCCTAATCGAGCTGCCACCACTTTACCATCCATTTTAACTCAACACAGGTAAATCTGGTTAACTCAATCGCAGCAGCATCTATTTCTTTGCAACACGGGAGATTCCAAGCTTGACTTTCATACTTACTCCTAATGCTATTGTTTCTGTAGCATTTCTATCTTGCCTTTGCTCTAAAGGAGTTTAGTTCCCCTTTCGTCCTCACACTGACCCTGTGAGGTAGGGTAAGCTGAGAGGCAGTGACTGGCCCAAGGTCACTCAGAAAAGTTTTGCTGCTAACTGGGGATCTGAATCCACGTCTCCCCAGCCTCAGGTCTAAATCCATGACTGTGTGGGAAGACAGAGCTTTTGTATAACCAAGGCAAATCACACAAACGAAACAAAAATGGTTATTTAGGAACAACAGAAGAGAACATAAAACCATGTATATAAGATGAAGGAAGCATTAAAAACACATTCTAGCTTAGCTATGCATCAAATTAGTTTCAGAGACCAAAGAACATGCCAGAATAATATGGGCTGATACTCATGCTTTGAGTTACAAGAAGGGATAATAAATTTATGAATGCAGATAGGCATTAACTTCTCTTTTTTTGCTCCAGCTTTACACACATGCCTCATTGCCACAGTAATGCAATTCAGAGGTACACACTGAGGTCAAAAGGTAGCACTTTTTTTTAATGCAAAATAGATTTGCTGTTGTTTTATTTATTTAAAACATTTATAAACTCACGAGCTTAATATTTTTAAAAGATCTCTAGGCAGCATGCAACATAAAAACAGTACACAATGGGTGGTATTCTGCTATGTTTTGCTCAGAATAGACCCACTGATATTAATTTTTTTTTAAAAAAATTACAGTATGTTATCTTTAATGGACATATTCAATCATTAAGTGAATATTAATGAACATGACTAAGTTATGCCCATTAATTTCAAAAGGTCTACTCTGACTAAAACTTAGCCGAGTGCCATCCAATAGTATTACAACAAAAATACCAAATAAAACAACATGCACCGAGGACCAATTTAAACATGATTTGGGAGATTCTTGATCAGGCTTCCCATTTATTAAACACAGCTGAAAGGGTGGAACAGCCATGGTGCAAGGGAAGGGGCTTAACCAGTTCCCCCCATGTAGCACCTGTGATCTCAATCCCCCCAACCTGCTGTTAGCCATGGGGGTGGGGAGAAGGAAAGACAGGGACTATATAGGTATCAGTTTTCCTGCCTCTCACAGCCAACTGCAATTGCGGGGAGGGGTTTTTGACTGGGGCTGTGGTGTTAGCCCCCTCCTGAAGTGTCATCATAGCCTGCTTTCAAATGACTCCTTCTCTCACAGGTGCTTTTAACCCAAGAAAAGGGTGTTGGGTGGTTGATAACGGGCGACTCACATCACATCTGCTTTGGACCTGAGACAGAGAATCTGGTGACACCACGAACCTGCGTGGTTTAGCCAAGAACAGAATGGATGCTGGTTATGATTCAAAGCAAACTAAACACTGGCAGTGAGTTATACAGCAAGGAAAGAAACCTGCTGTTCAATGGAAAGTGGTCAATGCATCAGGAAATATAGGTGTAACCTATACAACCTGCACAAGAAAAGGAAAACAAGCCGATTCACAGCTTAGCCTGCAAATATAGCAGGCTGGCCAGCTTGAAAATGGCTCTGCTTTGCTCAAGAAGACTCTCCAAAGGATTGCAGAGAAGCATGGATCCATTTTCTCCACCCCAGTCCAGCTGGGCTGCTTCCTTCTGATTCATCCATCAAGAGCCAGACCTGCCTGCGCAGATGTGTGTGCAAAGGAAATATCTCGGGGCCCCACATGGCTTCTAATGGGACCCTGTCACCCCACTGATTTAGCGCAGCTCACTTCAGACATGGTACACAAAGCAGGGCGAATGATTGGGGAATCTCAAAAGTAGAAAGGAATGCCACCTGCTTTACCCTCATCCATATTTGTCAAATGGCCCACCTTGGACAGGCAGGAATTAATCTCTCTTGTGTTTACCTATTTACTTTCCCAAAGACCCATCAAGCCCAGGGCTGACTGGCTGCATCTCTTTGCAGGTCTCTTGGGGGGGGGGAATACCCTCCCAGCCCCAATACTTGAGATCTTCAACGGGAAATTAAACCCAGGACTGTATACATGATAAATAAATAAAAACCCACCATTCCCTACTAAGCTGCAGAGTTTCCTTCCCTGGATCCCTTGCAGGCCTTTGCCCTGTGGCAATAAGAGCTTCTTTTCCCCCTGCACCTGCCTGTGTTTCCTCTCCCTCCTCTGTCCTGCCCACAGAGCACTCAGCTCTGCTACCATCGCAGCTCAAGGCTGGGAAGCTGTTGTGTCATTGCCTGCCTGGGCTGGGCACTCCCGTTTGCCAGTCCAACGTGGCACAGGGCGGAGCGGAGGAGGCGAGCTGGTCCTCCCTGCCAGCTGCCGCCTCAGCACGTGTCAGGCCCTTGGCCCGGGATGTTCTGTGGTTAAGGCCCGGGAGCAGCTCAGGCAGCACTAAAAACAGCTCCGCCTGGAGCTATTCTCATCCCGTCAATATTTATATAGCCGTCTCAGGTGCAGCACCTCGTTCCAGGGATGTTTTATTTAGGGGCCGGTGGGAGGCAGGGCGCAGAGTTCAATTGGGAGAAGCGTCAGCAGGAGGAAGAGGTTTCGAAGGCCGGGCCGACGGATAGAAGAGCATTCAGCTCCCTGCGGAGGCTGACGGCTGGCCTGCGAGAGCTGGCAGGGATGGGGAAGGCACCCTTAGGCCACACAGACACTCCCTGCTTCTCCTCTCCCCACAAAGGCAGGCAAGGAGAAGCTGGCAGGGAGGAGGGAGGCTCAGGGCAAGATGCTGTGCGATAGGAGGCTGGAGGCAGCCATCTCCTCTTCAGAAAGCACCCTGTAGCCTGGTTTGGATTAACATTTAAAGTTGTCGGGTATTTCAGGGAAGCCTGTGTTATGAGCCATACCTTGCCCAGAGTGCCAAGTCTGCAGTCAGTGCCAAGCCAGGTCTATGAACTTCTTCATACAATGCTTCTTTTGGAGGGGGGGAGAGTTGCTAGTGGAAATTGTACCACCCCCAAATTTTTTTTGGGGGGGTGGCCATATGGGAGGGATTCTTCTCTGTGGCAGCCCCTAAGCTGTGTTATTCCCTCCACATAGAGGTACACCTAGCAAAGCTTTCAACATATGCTAAAGCATTTCTTTACCTTGCCTTTTTACAGCTGAGATAAGTACATAGAATTGTAGAGTTGGAAGGGACCCCAGCGACCATCTAGTCCAACCCCCTGCAATGCAGGAATCTCAACTAAAGCATTCATGACAGAGGGCCATCCAACCTCTCCTTTAAAAAAAGGCCTGCAAGGAAGGAGAGTCCACAGACTCCTGAGGGAGACCATTTCACTGTCAATCAGCTCTTACCGTCAGAAAGTTCTTCCTGGTGTTTAGTCGGAATCTCCTTATAGGTGATGTCTTAGGACCCTTCTCATTCTTCTGATTGTAAATGGTTTCAACTGATATTAATGCTGTATTTTTAAAACAGCGTAACTATCGTAACAGCTTCCTATGCTCCTCAAGAACATCATTATTTCATTTATGTATCCAGTATTATTATTCTCATTTATGAATCTCTCCCTATCAGGCATCTGAGAACGACTTGCAATACTGTCCACACATGAAAAAACAACTACATATAGAAAAACAGTTTAAACAATTGCACATAGCAAACAATTCAAATATAAAATGTATATATAACAACTGAGCAAGGTACTTCATCCTTTAGGGGGTGAGTTAAAAAACATTTCAGAAGCTGGGCTTTCTAGCAATCCCATTGGCCCAGAGGCAGCCAGGGTGTGGGGAGTGAGCCAATGGCAGAGCGAAAAGAGCAGTGGCATCTCCCTGGGACTGCAGGGATGCTTAACCCAAAGTCAAATAAAGGATGGGTGAGCAGAGGCCAGGGAGGCATGGACAGCTGAGCAAGAGAAGAAGCCTCAGTGCTTTGGGTGCAGCATATGACATTTCAGCCCTCTCCTCCTCCTCCTCCTGGGTAAGCTGACTGGGAAGACAACGTCCACAAAGGGCCGTCAGTCATACTGGTTTCCATGCAGGAAATCATGACGCATGCATCTGCCCTCTGGTGTCGGAAAAGCAGGGACACCTTGAGTGAAGAAGGGTTTCCACTTCTTGGGAGCGCTGAGGTTAGTATTCTTATTACCTCGGGTGACCTGCTCCACCAACTTCAGGAACCAGAGTTGTCAGAGGCACTAGTCAGGATCAGCAGCTCCTGCTTTTGGGAGTTGTGGCTCTCGTAGGCCATGGGAGACCTGCCTGCTGCTCAGCTCCTAGCGGGGCCCTGCTCCAACACTGCCTGCCACGTTTCGCTATATCTCAAGCAGGAAGGCCTTCCGTCAGCCTCGATGCACCGGGCGCAGTGCTTGCCAGCTACTGCTGGCAATGCTAAAATAGCTGTACATAAGGCCGGCATGACATAAAACAATGAGAAGTATGGAACTGCCTTAGCAAGGTAGTTATCGCTGCTGTATTTGGCTTTGCGCTTGTTAAACATTGCTAAATTATGCTAAAGGAGCAATGCTTCCACCTAGTGGCAGTTATTGGCCTAACAGGCATGGAGCGGACGTTCAAAGGAGTTAAGGTGGGTTTTGTGTCGCTTTCGTCAGGCTGTGCTGTGGCTCTTTCAGAGAGGGAAAGTCCTGTCTGCGGAAGCATCCACTGGCAGACATCTACAGTAGCCATACGTCCTCTTTTTCCAGGACACATCCTCTTTTTCATGGGTAGAGTCGTCACAGCGATCCATAGTTAAATGTAGAAGTCGGCAAATGTGTGCTCTTTTTCTCTCTCTTCAAAATATGGCAACGCTGGGGCAGCATTACATAGCCGAGACCCAGGGCACAGAGAATTTATCAGCTTATAATCTGCCATTAGGCAAAATTAATTGCTCTTGCACTTATAACTCCAGTCACTGTCATACACTGGAAAAGCAAACACTAAAAAGAAAGGAATAGAGAGGTTGCAAGGGGAAACATGCCAGATTATGAATCAGCAGGGCAATGGTGCAGTAAGAGAAGCTTCGAGGGTTGCATTTTGACTGAGCCAGCATATTCTACAGTTGACAATGTTTAGGGAGTCCATGCCGGGGGGGGGAGGGAGGAGAGAGCTCTGCTCATAGCTCTTGGCATTTATTTATTGTATAGAATGTGCTTTCCGTTTTTTCAAAGCAACTTTCTGACATCCTCCACTGCGTAAGACGCTTAACTTAAACGGCATCAGTTGCAGAGCATTACATAACACAAAGACGTCCATCAGCACTAGACTTTTCTCCTTGGGAAAGTCCGTCAACTGCTGCACACAACCCCCATTTATTTCAATTGAGTTTTGTGCCGCATTGGAATGAATGGATATTGTGCTCAGCAAGAATACCTGGGGAAACAGCACCTTGTGACTGCTGGCAACCTCACCGGCAAAGCTGTTGCATTTTGGCTGCCTTTCTCATCCCAGAGGTCAGTGCCAGAGTTCCCCCACCCCCACCCCCACCAGAAAAAAAAAGTGAGAAAGATTATTACAAAGGAAGATTGGGTTCTCAGTCTTTTAAAAACTCTTTAATCTTTGGACATACATTTTCTAAGTGTACCGTTGGCAATGATTTTACAATCATTTCTTCACATGAAATCAATCCATCATAGCTAGGGAGGAAAGTTAGCTATCGATTTTTCCTTATTGTGTCAACACACTTTGGCTAAGTTCCATCCGCCAATTAAAGCAGAGTATTTAGATTTAAGCTGATTTATCCCCATTGATTTCAATGGGATGGAACTGGACGAAAGCCAGTGCAACTGATTCGTGGGATCATCAGGCTGCCTCGGGCACAAAACCCAACAGCGGCCCTTGCCAGAGAGCACAGCTGGCTACCGGCCACTTCCTAAGCTGGATTTGCAGTCCGAATGCAGAGAGGTGTTTGCAAGCAGCTGCTTTTTGCTAGTGAGAAATATGGCTCTTTTGGACTGGGGCTCAGCCAGGCATGTCCGGCTTTGGATAGGGAGCACAAGGTCAACAGACACGAATAGCAGCCGACTCTGCTTGCCCCTTAGCTAAGGCAGCACTGTAACAACTTGGCCTTGTTTCTTGTGTTATGAATTGGGGGTGGGGAATAGGGTATATGCTAGAACACTCCTAACCCCTGGACCCAGCAAGTGTTAAAACATGAGCCAGGCTAGCTTCCCGTTGAGGCGATAGCATGGGTGATGGGCCATTAAGGGGAACAAAGGAAAGGGGTTCTGTGCAAGATGGCAAGTGGGTGGTGCCCCTCCCCCAACTCGTGGGTACTTAGGAGAAAGGCAGAGTGGAGGGCAGAGGGTTTTAGTGATGTGAGCTAGAAGCAAAGCAGCAAGCTGGAAAGGGAGAGAAGCAGAGCAATGATTGATTTCTGCTGGATGCCAAGGCAGTGGCTATGAGGAAAAACAAGAACTTCTTGGGGTGCTGATGCTGTGAACCCCTCTATCGCAGGCTCAGGTTGTATATGTGTGTAAATAAACCATATATCATAAAGACACCACAGTCTCTGCTGTGCCTCATTTCCAAAGGAAACACAAACCCTGGGTAACCGCCTGGAAACTCTGGAATCCTGCACCGCTCTGAGATTGGGGTGGCATGCAACACTGAGCTTCCAGAGATGTGTAGATCTTAAGCTGTTTCTCAGGACAGTTTGTTCACTGTTTGGAGCCACGTCTGCAGAATGTCTGTGTTTTAGCGCATTAAGGAACAGAAGCCAAGATGCTGTCTTGTAAGTTGGGGTGGAGGGGATGTAAGCTCAGTGGCAAAACATCTGCCTACATGCAAAACGTCCCAGGTTCAATCCCTGGCATCTCCAGGTAAAGCTTGGAGAGCATCTCTGCCCGAAACCCTGGAGAGCTACAGCCAATCGGTGCAGACACTCCTGAGTTAGATGGACCCAATGGTCAGACTCTCAAAGACAAACTCCTATATCCTAAGTTGGGTAGCAGAGATGGGCTTTCAGAAGAAATGCTGGTGCTGCAGGGCGTTTTAACCCAGTGGGTCCCTATTCTACTAAAATACCCAGTCTCTACTCAGGAGCCAGCCTCACCCAGGACTCTAAACTTTGCCCCTTTTCCTGTAGCAAGAACCACAGGATGCATCTCCCAACCAGCCCAAGGAGGAAGGAAGCAGAAACCGGAGCCTTTGCAAGAAACTGCAGCCTCGGGTACAACAGGAGCATTCAGGAGGAGCTCATTAGCTGATTTATAAAGCTGGGAGCAGTAGCGGTAGCAAGAGCATTTTGCAAACACGCTTGTGGCACACTTGTGTCCATCTATCTGCAAGAGCAGTGCCCACCTCCTGCTCCATGGCTGTGCAATGCCCAGCGCAGAAGACTGGAGAGATCTCTCTAGCACTGGGCCCACAGACAGAATGCAGCAGAGTGGCTTCCCGTCTGTCCCTTTTCCTGAGCCAGGGCAGCTCAAGGGTCCTCCTGGAGAGGTCACAGCTTCTTAAAATCCTCCAGAGCCATTCTAGCCGCATTGCGCCCCACCGCTCCCATGACACCTCCTCCTGGGAAGAAAAGGGAGATGTTGCAAGAATAGGGTGGGCAGCTTAACCAGGTCCACAGCCAGCAAGCCAAATGGTAGAACTCTTGTGGGTATTTGCCACTGGGAATCCTTGAACCCAGTTCACTCACCCCCTAGCAGGGCAGGAATGGGAAGGGACTAAAATTCCCCACAGCAAGAACCCAAAGAAGAGAGAGCACCTCCTTTTGTCCCCCTTCTTAGCTGCAGCATAAGAAAGCATTCAAGCAACCTAACAATGCCCCACAGAGAAGATTCACAATCCAGTCACAGTCTCCATTTATCCTTCCAGGCACCAAAAGCTCTACCTATCCCAGGCACACCCAAGCCAAAGCTACTGACACAGCGCGTAAAATGTGCACTTGCATTTGATGTGCATGTTGAATTTTGCTTGTTTTAAATAGAAGCTATGGGGGAGAGGGTCAGTGGTGTTAACCCTTTCTCCTGTCACAGTGGGAAAAACCTCTCTCCTAGAGCTAAAGGAGAGGAGAGGAGGGGTTTCATTGGGATTTGCAGCACAGGGGGAAAGGTTAGCACACACAAGTGTCTGTCCTTTACAGCAGGGGTGGGAAACCTCTTTGAGCCCAACCTTCTGAGGAGGGTCACATTCCAAGAGTGGGCGGAGCAAAAAGCTCAAGCGGGCGGGGCAAAAGGCAAAACTGAAACTTAAAGAAATACATTGAAAAATTAAACAAGCAGGCTTACATACACAGGCAGAATCTTTAAGAGTAAAAAAACCCCCAGCATTTCCACCCACTCCAGGGTGGGGCACCCACGGAGTGGCCTCTCTCTCTTGGCCTTGGGCAAAGAAAGCCTTCTGCTCCTCTCCCCAGAGGCACAGCCTGAGACCCAGCTCTAGAGACACCTTAGAGGAGCATGGCAAACTCACCCCACAGCATTGCTGCATCCGGTGTCATGGACTTTTAGGGAAATGTGGACCAGGAACGCAACCAGACACCCCGCCCTCCTCTCTAGCCACCCCCTTCCCACCGAGGCCAGGCTCTCCCCCTTGTTGTTGCAGCAGCACAGACACGCCTGGTCTGGCCTTGCGCTGCCCCCGCCAGATACGTACCAGGATGGGCGCCACTTCCACAGAGGTAGAGGCCTTCCACTGGAGATCGGTAGCTGGAATAGGAAGGCACTGGCCGGGCAAAATACAGCTGGTCCAGAGACATTGCTCCATGGAATATGTTCTGGAAACCAGAGGCAGCATCAGACAAGGTAGTACAAAGGGAGTCGAGAAGTGGAGGCTGGGAGATGGGAGGCACCTGGGGCAGCGGTCTGTGTGGGTGTTAAAACTCCTCTGCAACATCTAAGCAGTATCAGTCAATTTTGGGAGGTTGCCCTGGAAGGGCATGGCAAGGCGAAGCTGGGCAGGAGAGTCTATGGGCAGAGTTTCTCAGCCAATACATACCCCACCAGGTAGGCCAAAGATCCGCTCAAGGTCTGGAGGCGTCAGGACATCCCTGCCGATGACAGAGGCCTTGAACCCAGGGGCGTAGGCTTCAACACAATCAAAGACTACAAGGGGAAGAGATGCCACATGGGAAAGACTGAGAGTTGCCTCAAGGGAGGCCAAGTATCAGTCACCCAGGATCCCCCCCCCCAAAAAAAACCAACCCACCTGGTTTTCTGACAGGGATTCAACTGGAATTTAAGCACCCAAGAGCCACTAAGACTAGACAATCACACTTAGGCACCATGGAGAAATCCCTTCTCAGCTGACCCTGGGCATTGGTCTCCAGGCAGCCCTGAGACTCATGGAAGAGCAGTTTGTGGGCTAGTGGGCAACATCTAGACCCAGAGAAGATTGTGATACACAGTTTTAAGCAGGAGGGTTCTCTCCCAAAAGAAAAGGGGAACAGACATGTGTGGGAAGCATAGGATAGAAGGGTTTGCAAATGGGAAATGGGAGACATGGCCCAATGGAGTAAGGTTTCAGGTGGTGGTAAGGCCTTCCTGAGAATGGAAAATTATCCTCTTTCCCAAGAGGCAGCGCAAAACCACCATTGCTCCTTCCAGTCCTCGGTGCAATGGCTGTACCTCGGTCAGCGTAGTCCTCACGCTCACGGTCGTCCCATTGCTTCCCTCCGGCCAGCGTGTAGGGGGTGTACTGAGTGAAGAGAGAGACCACGTGGCAGCCTGGCGGAGCCAGTGTGGGGTCCAGGGCAGACGGGATGCACAGTTCAATCATGGGCCTGGAACGGCACAGTTCAATCATGGGCCTGGAACGGCAGTTCCAGCCAAGCAGGAACGCTCAGGGTCAAGTCCAGAAGAACCTCAGTGCAGCTGCTTCAGCCCTACTGAACTTTTCATCTACCAGTAGCACCAGCAAGGCTTCGAGCAGTGACTGGCTGTAGACCTGCAGGTATCGCGTAATGCAGGGCTGGGGGACTTGTGGATGTTGCTGGACTCTCCCACCATCCCTGACTTCTGGCCATGCTGGCTGGAGATGATGGGAGTTGGAGACCCGCAATTTCTGGAGAGCCACCATCACTGTTGCAGTAGAAGGGCATGTAAGGGGGACACATATTTAGAAGAGAAGATGGCCACAAGTCTGGAAATAACTCATTGAAAAGACCTGTAGTATGTAGAGCATAGCTGTCAATTTTTCCCTTTTTTTGCGGGAAATCCCCTTATTCCGAATAGGATTCCTTGCAAGAAAAGGGAAAGGTTGACAGCTATGATGTAGAGTAATAACAATGCAGGACAATGCTGCATACTTCCTACTTGCTTGGTGTTGATCTTGCAAAAATAAAAAAAGTTATTGAGCAATGGTTATTCCCATAAACTAATATGGTAAACGTTGAGGAGGGAATCGTGTACTGTATTTGTGACAGAGGTGGCCCAGTGCTTGGGAGTGTTGAATCTGAAAGATGCAGCTTTCCATTTTCTAGCTTAATCTAAATATGTTGTTAAGAACACGATGCTTAAAGCCCAAGGATGCAATTCTATGCACATATATCTAGGAGTAAGTAAAATTGAGCTCAATGGAACTGACCTCTAGGTAAACATGCATGCATGTTCATTTGTTTTCTGTACAATGGACACTATAAGAGGTTGAACTCCCAAGGTGAACTGCAAGAGGGAATGTAATTTATATTCTGCTCTTAAAGGGCTGAACAAATGATAACAACCAGAGCGACACAGGGTGGTGGTGCAGACACCTAGCAGAGCCTCCTGCTGTTTCAGGGAGTTTGCAATGGAAGGCGAAGCAGAACGGTTGCCAAAAGCCGGCGATGCAGGAGGTGCATCTAAATGAAAGAGTCTGCCCTGCATTTGTCCCTGGGGCAGAAGGCTGGCAGACACTCCAGCGTCTAAAACAGCTAATTGTGTGTGTAGGAAACAGTGCTTCCCAAAGCACACACAGGATTATAAATACGCCGGAGAAGAACTTGACAATATCCATTTGTTTTTTGAGAAGAGGAGTTTTATCTCATTAGACCAGGATCGTATCATGGTACGGTCTTGAGACTAGGAACTATGCCAAAACGAGGCTGCTGTGAGCAATGTGGGTTTCTGCAGCGGTCAGCTCTCCTGCAATTTTTACATTTTCTCTCCCTTCTTACAGCTGATCTCCGTTTGGGCTTTGGCAACAACGAGGGAGACAAATCTGGGCTCTTCTGATTCGCAAACAAGTGCAGTGTTAGGAAACAGGACATGAGGCTCTGGGTCACTTAGGGGACTTGCCTGGCAGAGGGCTTTGCAGATGCAAGAAAGCAGCAACCAGGGTCCACTCACAGTTGTTTGACACAAGACAAGAGCCCCTTGTAACTCAGTTTTAAGCACATTCTTTCCCTTAGCTGTTCTTGTTCCTTGGCTAGGATGGGGCCAATTTTAGCTAAAGGATTCCCCATCCTGCCCCCCTGTGCCAGTCAGTCCTTGCGGGGATTAGCATTCCCACCCATACCTGCTTGACGGTCTCCCCTGGCAGGCGTCCTCAAAGGCTTGGTGCAAGAGCTGTATGTCTTCACAGTTGAGGTGGATGGAGCACTGGTGATGGGGCAAGGGGCAGCCATCCCTGGCATTGGGGGCCGCTCGGAAATCAGGCAACCGATCCACAGCCACTGTGGACAGAAGGAACGGAGGGTGAGGCTGGACAGGGGTGGTGTCAGGGGAGGGGCAAAGGGGGCCCAAGTCTTTTGTGCTAAGCCCCACAACTCCCACCTCTTCCACCTCGTTTTCAATACTTGGACTACTGCAATGCGCTCTGCTGGAAACTACAATTAATCCAGAATATGGCAGCTAGACTGGTGACTGGGACCACATAACACCGGACTTGAAAGACCTACATTGGCTCCCAGGACGTTTCCAAGCACAATTCAAAGTGTTGGTGCTGACCTTCAAAGCTCTAAACGGTCTTGGCCCAGTATACCTGAAGGAGTGTTTCCACCCCCATCGTTCTGCCCGGACACTGAGGTCCAGCTCTGAGGGCCTTCTGGGGGCACCCTCGCTGCAAGAAGTGAGGTTACAGGGAACCAGGCAGAGGGCCTTCTCAGTAGTGGCGCCCGCCCTGTGGAACGCCCTCCCATCTGACTTTTAGAAGACATCTGAAAGCAACCCTGTTTAGGGAAGTTTTTAATGTTTGATGCATTTATCGTGTTTTTAATATTCTGTTGGGAGCTGCCCAGAGTGGCTGGGGAAACCCAGCCAGATGGGTGGGGTATAAATAATAAATTATTATTACTTTGCTTTCAGGCCACCTGGGACTCTGTGAGGTGCAGTGCCAGTGAGACCCCAGCCACTCATATTCTTCATTCCAGCTGGGCAAAAACAAGAAGGATGTAAAGTAAGGCTGAGGGTGCGTTCTGGGAAGTGTCCCAAGGGCACTTGATAGAGGGCCTTCAGGGCCTGCGATTCCCCAACCACGTGCATTTGTATGGTGGACCTGCTTCCAAGTTCTAAAAGCAATGTCCCCATTTCCAAATAAAGCACAAACACCCTCTGCGGTGTCAGACTGGCTTGCCTTTTGGTGCAGGAGGGAGGTGGCACTTTTTAGCACATTGCACCTAATTTATTAGGGTGCGTCCGGGTGCAGCTGCATGAACTCATTGTTATTTTATAGCCAAGTGGTATTTGGATTTATTAACAGCGTCTGCGGGAAAGAGCAGGCAGGCCAGTCATCTGTGAGAAGGGGAGCAGCCAGTCCCTCCGTCCTGGCTGGATACATGCCCCACTGCCACCAACACACTATCAGCAAGGAAACAGCACGGGGGGGGGGGCAAAGAGAAAATGGCTACCAACCACTTCTTTGATTTTTAAGAGGTTTTAGGAGAAAGCTACATAAATATTCACGGAGAGGGGAGAGCAGGTTGAACCTGGGGCTCTTACGGAAGAGAAAATAGGAGCCCTGGAGTCTTGCTTCCCCAGTTCTTCCCTCTATTCTCCCAGCAGCAGCAGCTGGCCTGGGCATTTTATTGGGAAGACAGAGACCACATCATTATGGGCCGGGGGGTTGTTTCCAGCCACCACTACCCTTCTTGCCCTTGGAAGCCTTGCAAGTGCTGCAGGGGAGGGACCCTGAGCAACATCAGGGGAAGGGGTGTTTCTAGGACTAAGGTGAAACTGATGCCCCCTTGTTATGTTTGCTATTGAATGCTGCATGTTGTTTAAGCAATCTTGTTATATTTATTGTATCGAAATGCATTTATTGAATGTTATTACATTTGCTATTGTTTTGCTGTTGTTATTAAATTGTTTTTGTAGTGTTTGCTTGAAATGCATTCCTGTTTTCTTTGTTATTATTCGCTTTGAGCATGATTTTGGGCAGGGGGGGCGGGGCGGGGGGGGAAGAGGCATACAAATGAATGAACCTGCTCCTTGAAACCTTCTTGAAAAACCACCCATTAGTAGTGTTACTGCTCCCTCTGCTGGCCACACATGGTGCTGCTGGCCTCACTTGGCACAAGGTCCACGTTCGCAACTACTGCCCTTGGGCAAGACATTGAAAGACTTCCGCTCTCTTCAAATGCTGACGTTCTTCATCCCGCCTGGTGTTCGCAGGACCATGGAAGTGCAGAAACTTTGCATGGAAGCATCTGGCCCATTTTGCCTCCATTGTAATACTCACCATTGATCTTGGTGACTGGAGAGCGTGAGTCAAACTGGGAGATTCTCTGGACAAATTCTGGGGGCAGCTGCTCCTAGAGAGAAGAGGCAGACACAGAATGAGCTCCTGGGATATAGTTTGGTATCTGGAAGAAAACTGGAGGTTGAACTGCTCTCTCCCCCCCCCCCTCACACACACACTTTAATAGCTGGTAATTACAGTCCCCCCAAGGGATGTTGCTGTCCTAGCATCCTGGGCAGCCATTTCATTGCCTCTGATTCCAATGCTAATGCTAATGCTAATGCTAATGCTAATAATAATAATAATAATAATAATAATAATAAATACATTTCAACATTTCACACACACACATAATTTTTTTATTAAATTTTCTGTTTTACAATTTAAAGTACTGATTTTTACATCCTTAAGATATCTGTGACTTCCCTTCTTCTCTTTCCATGGTTCATTTTGCATATCATAAATCCCTGCATATTTTACAAAAACTATACCATTCACTATTCCATTACTACATCCATCAAAACTTATCTACATTGTTGAATTTATCTTAATGCTGCCAGCATTTTCAGCTGTACACAGTTATTTCCCATATAGTCAATAAACATTTTCCAGTCTTCTCCAAACGTATGTTATTCTTGTTCTCCTATTCTATATGTTAAGTCTGCAAGCTGCACATATTCTGTCAATTTAAGTTCCCCTTCTTCTTTGGTTGGGACCTCGCTCATTTTCCATTTTGGGGCTAACACAACACGGGCCGCAGTAGTGGCATACATAAATAACCTTTTCTGACACCTGGGAATTTCACTCTGAATTATCCCCAACAGAAAAGACTCTGGGGTTTTTTTTGGGGGGGGGAGTACTTTTGAACATTTTTTTCAATTCATTATGTATCATTTTCCAATACTCTTTTACCCTTTTACAAGTGCACCAATAATAATAATAATAATAATAATAATAATAATAATAATAATAATACATTTCTTGTACCCCACCCATCTGACTGGGTTGCCCCAGCCACTATGGGCGGCTTCCAATAAAGTATAAAGGAACACACCAAAACATCAAACATTAAAAGCTAATAATAATAATAATCTACCTATGAAGGCAGCACTCCCAGACAGTACCTTCTCCCCGAACACAGCAAACCAGAGAGCCCTGAAGTGTTTTTAAGGTAGGGTGGCTCACAGTGGTCCAATATTAGATTAAACATTAAATTTGAGAGGGTTCCCCAGCTGTACTGAAAACACATAGTTCATGAATATTATGGAAACGTAGGAGAAACCAGAAGCACACTGTTTGGGGCTCAGCGTCTTCACTCTCATCCTCAACTCTGCCTCCCTCTCTCTCTCTCCACACATTCAGTCTCTGGTCAGATCCGTTCCTCCTTTCACAGCAACACTCTGGTTTGCAGATACAGAAAGCAAGATGGTGCAACTGGCTACTGAGTTGTAGAAACTGGGCTTTCGCAGTTAGCCTGGACCAGAACAGCAGTATATTTTGTTCGATCATTCCTACATGAGGGCTCAGCCCACTAGCAAAACTTAAAGGGGATGTCTAGCCCCCCTCTGCTGCCCACTCTTCTAGGGTATCTGTAATAAACTGGTCCTCAAAGACCAGAGTGAAAATAGACCTACCTTACATCCTTTGCAAGCTCTGGGCATCCTGCTGCTTGATAGGAAAAAGCAAGGATAGTGGAAAAGTCTGGAGAATCCCCCCGAGGCCTTCCCATGCTATGCCAAGGAGGAGGACTCACCTGAGGAGTCAATTCCAGAAAGGTGAGCTGCGGAGATGCGTTCGACAGGACCAGGCGGCTCTTCACTTCTGTTCCGTCCTGGAGGCAAACACCTTGCGCCTTCCCATCGGAGCTCAGAAGAATCTGGGCAACAGCCTGCAGGGTTGAGACGAGGGAGAAGTAAAGGGGAGTATAAATGCATCCCTGGAGAAAGCTAATTCCCACCTGCCCAATAATAATAATAATAATAATAATAATAATAATAATAATAATAATAATAATATATTATTTATACCCCGCCCATCTGGCTGGGTTTCCCCAGCCACTCTGGGTGGCTTCCAACAGAACATTAAAATGCAATAATCTATTAAACATTAAAAGCCTCCCTAAACAGGGCTGCCTTCAGATGTCTTCTAAAGGTATGGTAGTTGTTTTTTTCTTTGACATCTGGTGGGAGGGCGTTCCACAGGGCAGGTGCCACTACCGAGAAGGCCCTCTGCCTGGTTCCCTGTAACTTGGCTTCTCGTAGTGAGGGAACCGCCAGAAGGCCCTCAGCACTGGACCTCAGTGTCTGGGCAGAATGATGGGGGTGGAGACGCTCCTTCAGGTATACAGGACCGAAGCCATTTAGGGCTTTAAAGGTCAGCACCAACACTTTGAATTGTGCTCGGAAACGTATCAACAAGATACCAGCAAGGGTAGGAAGGACCCCAGCTTCAGCTTCTCATCCTCCCCACAAAAATCTCCAGCCGTCATCTGGGAGGGTGTCTTCTGGTGCCTGCCAAAAGTGGCATCCCATTGGCACCAAGCAATTGCATTCACTGCTCCAGGATAATCACCAGGGCATTTTGTGGAGCAGAGTCTGCTGAAGCACAATTCATCGAGAGGTTCGCCTCTATCCATTTGGGTCTGAATAGAGACAAAGATTTCCTGTCCCGCTACAGATGTTAATTAACTCAGCGTTGCCGAGTTTTGTCACCTCTCACTGCAGTTGCAAACGGGCACTGCACTTACTCTGTGTGCATTCTGGCTATAATTGCATTGCTTCTGCCTGCACTTTTTCTGCTTTTAATTTCCCTCTGGCCTCACTGCGTTCAAGGCTCTCACCTTCATTTGTAAATGTGTACGTCGCTGAGACTGAGGATTAGGCTTCGTGCATCTGATAAAGTGGACTCTGGTCCAGGAAAGCCTATGCCAAACTTGTTCACGAGACTCTTGGTTGTTTTTGCTGCCACACAGACCAACACAATTGTGGGTCACTTCACTGTTTAGGGAAGTTTTAAACCTGTGATTTTTTAATGTATTTTAATATCTGTTGGAGGCCACCCAGAGTGGCTGGGGGGACCCAGCCAGATGGGCGGGGTACAAATAATAAATTATTATTATTACTTCTTTCCCCTATGCCATCCCAGCATGTCAGCATCCCTCGCACTGCACTGCCTGCCCTTCATTGGATCCACCCACCTTCTCCGTGAAGATCTCAGCCCCGAGTGCAGTTGCAGCATTGGCCAGGGCCTGGGAAAGCGCTCCCATGCCCCCAACCACGTAGCCCCAGGCCCCCTGGCGCCCCTCCAGCTGACCCATCACATGGTGCAGCAGCACATACCTACGAGAAAGACCAAGAGTTAGGGGCTGCCACAGGTAGGGCTCAGAGCCCCCCAGAGCATGGCAAAAGACGCAGCATCTCCCCGGCAGAAGCTGGCCAGGCAGGTTTGGCGCCGTCTCAGCTTTCTTTACCTCCTGCTTGCATTCATCTAAGCAGGGCTCTGTTACAATGCACGGCACTTTCCCCTTCGAGCACATGTTGTTATCATTAATGGCTTTATTTTTTACAATATTTAATGCCCTACATTTTCAGTCCCGGAGGACCGACAAAAAAATTAAAAGCATGGGGCGGAATTGAAAGCAGCGCTAAGGAGATCGCTCTCTCGGCGCAAGCATTTCTGCTTGCCTGATGGGAACAATCTCCTTTCTCCTCCTGGGGGCAGGGGGGGGTTCTCCTGATCACCCAGAGCTGATGGGAAGTGGGGGCAGGGAAGGAACCTAAGGTAAGAGTGCAAGAAGCACCTGCTAGACCAGAGCACTGGCCCATCTAGTCCAGCATCCCCAATGCCTTTGGGAATCCTACAAGCAGGACCTGGGCACAACAGCACTGAGAGGGTGGGGGGTCCCACTGCGCTGGTGGGACTCATTGTGCTGCCTTCTGCTAGTGCAACTAGTTAGTTGAACCTGACCCACGATGTTCTTAAGGATGGTATAACTCATTTCTGCTTGTGTTGAGCATTGCCCATCTGCAGACCTCTGATGGCTCTGGTAGACCAGGGATGGGGAACTTGAGGCTCTTCAGATGTTGCTGGACCACAGCTCCCTTCATCCCTGACCTCTGACCACACCAGCTGGAACTGATGGGAGCTGGAGTCCAACAACATCTGGAGAGCCCCAGGTTCCCCGCTTCTGCTTTGGATATTCACATAGGCAAGAGAGTTTGGGGCCAAACCTGAAACGGGGAGTGGGAAGGGTGTGCAAGGTGGACAAAAACCAAAGGCTGTGTGCGGGGAACCATACCCACTGCCTGGTGTGTGGGGACCAGCCATGGCACCTATCACCGCATCTGTTGCCAGTGTTGCTTTCAGGGGCTCTGACTCAAACCACAAATCCAAGATCTGCAACAAGATGAAAGGGGAACAGGCTCAGTATGGAACATCTAAAGGAACCTGCTGATTGATTACAGAAGGAGCAGAAACCATTCTGATGAGCAGGAGGGATTCTGACTGGGTCATGCAGTGGTTCTTACCTTGGAAATGGGGGCCGTCAGAACCTGATAATATTGTGGAAGCTGTTTCCCCAGAGTAAAGCCTGGCAAAAAGGAAAATAGGGGTCTGGTGTAGTTCAAATACAGAGTCGGAGATGAAAGAGCATCCCTGAACCTCGGACAGTTCCTAAGGAAAGGTTTAACCAGGTGAGCATTGCTTCTCCTGCTGGTCAGGCAAGCGACTGAGCCAAGTCAAAGGATGAGCCTTGCTGGATCAAACAAATGGTCTATCAAATGCAGCATCACCTTTGTCACAGTGGCCAACCAGATGCCTCTGAGAAGTCCATGAAGACAGCAGCCCTCTCCCACTACAGCCCCCCCCCCAAGCACACTGCCTGAGGGGTTGTTCTGGTTGTAAGCAACCTGTGCTTAGAGCAACAAAGGGCTGGTAGAGAGATAACTGAAAGGTAGGGTTGAGAAACCTGCTAAACTTCAGACATCGTTGAACTCTAATTCCCATCAGGCCCAGTCACCATGACCAATGGACAGAGATTATGGCAGCTGAAGTTCAACAACATCTGAAGGGGTTCTGACACACCGTCTAAATCTGGGGTCTCTAATGTGGCACTCACAAGCACCACAGGAGCTACAGACACCCCCTGATGCCCACCAATCTCCCTGCTCCACCCAATTTTTATTTTTTAACAACTGAGTGTTGCTTTCGTCGGCTGTTTACTTAGGTTACACTTTTGAGGGGGTGGGCCCTGCTGTTTTGGCTCTTGTTCAGTTGTTTGGGGAGTGCAAGTTTTTCATTTGTTTTGTGTTTGAAGGGGAAGGCTGAGCATTGCCAATTTCCCTTTTGTGAAATGGGTATTTTGTGGTGCCCATAACAGTTCCCTAGATTTCCAAATGTGCGTCTGAGACCAACAAGGTTAGCTACCCCAGTTTAAGTAGTTAGGTCAGAGGTTCAGTCGCACACAGATACACCATAGCTGTCAACCCTTCCCTTTTCTTGCGAGGAATCCTACTCGGAATAAGGGAATTTCCCGCAAAAAAAGGGAAAAGTTGACAGCTATGTCATACACACACTAAATGGCCAATGAGGGGAAATCCAGTGGGGAAACATTCTTGATTTAAGGCCACCCTGATCCCAAGAATGCTGGTCTAGCCCCTCCATCCTTTACCTGCACGGATCAGGGCCTGTAGGCCTCGTAAGGCTCTGAGCTTCTGAAGAAGGGAGCCCTGGCTGAAACCAGCCACGTCCAGAGGGCAGGTATCAAGAAGAGGGTCTATGGCTGACACCAAGCGGTTCATGAACGCCTCATACTTGGGAAAGGCCTACAAAGGAAAGGGGGGAAAAACTGCCGAGATTCTCCCAAGACAACAACTTCCATTTGCCAAGGGAATGTTTTCTCACAGGCCAGGCATGAGTGCTTGGGGCCCAGTCAATCCCTGCAGGTCTTTGGCCCAGTTTCCTGTGCCCTGTGGCCCAGACTCATTCCACCCTTTTACCCAGGCCGATGCTACCATTAGGCAGAATGAGGAAGCTACCTAAGGCAGCTGGTTTTAGCTGTCATGAAAGCAAATTATTTACTTTAATATTCAGAAGCAAATCACCAAGTGGGGCTACAATAGCCTCCCGCCAGGTGGGTTATAAAAAGTTGCAGGGAGGATGTTGTGGTGCAAACACAATGGCGAAGCCAATCCAACACTCCTGCCAGTATGTTTGCAACGTGCTGAGCTCCCTGCCGCCTCTCTGCTCCCCATCTTGGTAAGCGACAGCAACTCACCTGCTGGAAAGCTAGCATATTGGATTTGGCCCACCCAGCAAGCCGCTTCTATGATTATTACTATTGTATTTTTTTTACTGCCAGAGGGATGCTTTGGGCAATTTCCCCTCAGGGGCCAAAATTACTTGGCTGGGCGGGAGTCTGTGTTTGACCATTCCCCTCTCCAGCAACAAAATGTCTTGGGCTGGGCCTGCTTCTCGCCCCTCCATACCTGAGGAAGTTTCCCCCACAATACCTGGGCATCCTTTACAGAGAACTGAGCAATCTGGCTCTGTGTGTCAGCCATGTTGTTCCCCAGCAGCAGTGAGCGGGGTGCTTTTCCGGCCCGACCATCCTCCAGCAGCGGTGTGTAGGAATAAGGGTCACGTGGAAGCACTTTTAAACCATACCTCTGGAAGACAGAAGGCAGCATGGCCTCTAGGCCTGGACACAGAATATGCTGAATTATCACACACATGAGGTGAGACAGACAGAGATATAAACAGCTGGGTCCTTGGATTTTAGGAGGCTTCACTGTCACAGGCCTACAGGCCTCAACCAAGACCATGCTGTGAACACTGGTCTTAGAATTTGTACCCATTGGTCATATCATTCAGAATTTTATGAACTGTGTCATCCGCCAACCAAGGCTGCAGTCCCACTTGCACCTACCTAACTAGAAGTGAGCATTGAACGTAGTGGGACTCGCTTCTGAACAAACATGGATAGGCATGTCATCTCCCAACTTAAATGAATAAAAACATCACCTTCTCAGCCTAAACCTAGTAACTGACAGCCTTTAGATTATAAGTATCTATTTACCTCAGTGACAAACGGGATACCAAGACAGAGGGATGGAGAATGACTATTTCAGACTGTACAACTTGGGTAGCAGGGGTACTCCAGTCAGAATGTGTAGGAACCTGGTAGCTTAGTCATCCAAGCATATTAATTTAGTAAAAGATGTAAGAGACAACCCTGACCAAAGAAGAATGGCAAACCAAGTAGATGGACTATGCCGAAATGGCAAAATTAACTGGGAAGCTCAGAAATCAAGAAGACAAGAACTTTTTAAAAAGAATGGGAAAAGTTTATAATTTATTTACAAGACCACTGTAAGCAAGTTAAAACATTAGCAGGATTTTAATCACACTTGTAAAGTAACAGAAAGTATGGATAATTTAGAAGGGAAAAAATCTGGATAAATACTGATATGCAGTTGTAAATATGATCATTAGGACCCATGAAAGGGATGGGGGGAAGTCAGGAGGTTCAGAGTAATCTCAATATTTTGATTTGGAATTGTTGTTGTTGTTGTTGTTTTATACTTTTAAAAAATAAATGTAAAAATTATTTTTAAAAATTATTAAAATATGGATTTGGATTTGATATCCCGCTTTATCACTACCCAAAGGAGTCTCAAAGCGGGTAACATTCTCCTTTCCCTTCCTCCCCCACAACAAACACTCTGTGAGGTGAGTGAGGCTGAGAGACTTCAAAGAAGTGTGACTAGCCCAAGGTCACCCAGCAGCTGCATGTGGAGGAGCGGAGACGCGAACCCGGTTCACCAGATTACGAGTCTACCGCTCTTAACCACTACACCACACTGGCTCTCAAGATGTGTGTACCACGATATCATTAAAATATCAAAGTGGTTTGCCACAGTATCAATATATAACAACACGTACAAAATTTAAAACCAGAGATCATCAAATTAATTATTATGGAAAGATGTATTTTTAATTGTCTACATAAGCCTAGCAGAATAGAGTAATTTTCAGCATGAGTTTAGAGGCTGAAACAGAAGGGGCCTGCTGAATTTCTGCGGGCAGAGGATTCTACAGGGCTGGGCCTATGGTAGAACTATGATTGACTTCCTGGATTAAAATTGCTGGCTAAAGATTATAAAGGGAAAACCAGAGTGAAAAGAGACTGCCCTGGTCTTTGTTACATGGTAACTTTGGATAATTGGGAAGATACAAGATCTGTTCAGCAAATCAGAACTTCTTATTTTTGGAAGGAAGGGCAGAGAATTTGGCAGGGGTTTAGTTTCAGGGGTGCCCAAGAAATGACAAGCAAAAATGGCCAGAAACCATGCAGGAACCCAGCAATTCCCACTGTAATTGCTCACCCTGCCCCACCAGCACAAGCAAACAGCCCATACCTTTAACTCCAGCTCTGAGTAAATCTGGGGTCTCAACAGACTGAGCAGGTAGGAGGCTCTGGAGAAGTGAAATCCTGTAGAACAGTACATGTCAGGTGCATTGAGGAGCAGCGATCGGATGCTGCCTGGAGAAGCAGGAGGGCAGCACCCAGGAAGAACAGCTCTTACCTGGGATAATCTCCTCAGTGACTGCTGCACCCCCCACAAGGTGCCTTCTCTCCAGCACAGCTGTCTTCAAACCACCTTTCTGCAGGTAGGCAGCCTGAAGATGCAAGGAGCATCCCCTTAGCCATGAATAAGTCCCAGCTGCTTACCCCATTCCTTTTGCTGAACTTAATCACCAGGCAAGAAGATGGTCTTCCCCAGGTGACAAGCCAGGTAGGGACCAGCAGCCCCCTCCCTCCGAGCCAACCTCTTCCCAGAGGGCCAAAAGGCCTGATGCCATGTCCCCTCAGGAGTTCTCAGTACTCACAGCCACCAGTCCATTGTGTCCTGCAAAGAGACAAGATGAGCAGCTTTGATTTGGGTCACCTCCCACAATTTACGTAGCCACAATGTGCTTTGTTTTTTAAGGCTTCTTTAAAGTTGTTCTTTTCCAAAACTGTGTCCCACAGTCTGAAGTGAAGCATGTTTACTCAGAAGTCAACCCCGCTGAGTTCAATGGAGCTCTCTCTCAAATAAATGGGCAATCCCAGCCACCCTTCCTCCAGTTTAAAGCGTCCTCCCTTTGCATAGCACCACCAAACCAGTAAGCCAGCATGTCCTGTTGGACCCAAGGCACCAAGGTTCAAATCCCCACTTGGCCATGAAGCTCACCTTGGGTGGGTCACTGCCTCTCGGCCTATCCTACCTCACAGGGTTGTTGTGGATGGGGAGAGCCATGTATGCTACCTTGAGCTCCTTGGAGAAAAAGGTGGAATATAAAGGCAATAATAATAAATAAGAATATAATAAGAGCCCTGGGGCATCAGGCCAGTGGCCCATCCAATCCAGCATCCTGTTCTCACAGGTTTCCTGCAACTGGTATTCAGAAGCAGACTGCCTCGACTGTGGAGGATGAGCATAGCCATCATAGCTAAATGCTTCCAACAAGTCTTTTCCTCCATATATTTGGCCAATCGTTTTTCAAAGCCAACCTTCTGCTCTTTTCCTGCCTAAGACCATTATTTGCCCACTTACTCGCCCCGCTTCTCCTGCAGGAAAGTTTGCCTCCCTCTTCCTCGTGGGAAGCATTCATTAGCACGGTCCCCCTTGCTAGCCCGCCCTGGGCATCTTGCTGGGGAGCACGGGGTGACCCCCACTATTATGTTTCCTGCCTGAACGCCGGGCCCTTGCTTTTTCTGCCTGGGCCACCCACCTGCCCCTATCACGACGGCGTCGTACTCCCGCTTTAGGGAGGCTGCAGCCCCGACGTGGCACCCTCTGCAGCCCCACGGGATCCTCAGGAGATCAGCAGCAGCAGCAGCGCGCGGCCACCGACGGGGCCTCGCGGCCATCATGACGCCTAGAAGGACTTTGCTATTCGCCTCGCGCTTCCAGTCCAGTCCCAGGGAGAAGGGGAGTGGGGCGGGGAGCTTGCAAGGAAGGAGGGGCCGAGAGGAAGCGGGAGGGCAGACGGAGCGGGCAAGTGAACCGCCCCAAATGCAAAGGTCCGCGGGGAAAGGAGGAAGTAGAGAGAAGGCGCGCGTTAAGTTTGTTGTGGGACACACATGTTTTCCTGGGCTGCAAGTTGCAGCTGCCTTCATCCGATGCACGAAGGGGGGGGCCTTATCTGGCCAAAGAGACATATGGAAAGAGTTGTAGGGAGCACTAAACTGTAAGTGCAAGAGGGCCCGAGCTGCGACGTGAGCACGCTCCTCAGCCAGGGAGGAGACAAGCAAAGCCTCGCTAATGCGGCTCCCAGGCGAGCTGCCTATTTGTCTTGATCAAGAGTCAGCCTTAGAACTTGTCAGCGTCAATGATCAGCTTGAAGCATGTGGAAGGCTAACCTGGCGCTCACCGAGGCGGTAAATCTGTGTCTGGGCTGAAAGAGGCGAAACGACCCTCGGTTAAAAAAGATGTGCGTGAAATCCACCTACAAAGGCTTCCTTG
Source organism: Darevskia mixta (assembly GCA_034641385.1). Lineage (NCBI taxonomy): Eukaryota > Metazoa > Chordata > Lepidosauria > Squamata > Lacertidae > Darevskia > Darevskia mixta. The sequence continues at coordinate 1,817,651 of JAWWNH010000030.1, forward strand.
GCTTGGTCAGTGTTTTGTGTTGTTAGATTTCTTATTTCCAGGTATGGAGCAGCAGTCAGTCAGGCTCAACAGTGAGATTCTATGCATGTTTCCTCAGCTGTAAACCACTGTCATCAGTCACGCTTACTGTACTTATTGGTGTGTTGGGCTAGGACCTGGGAGACTATGGTACAAATTCAGCCATGAATCTTGCTGGGGGACCTGGGATAAGTCACAATCTCTCAGCCTGACCTACCTCACAGGGTTGTCTTGAGGATAAAATGTAGAGGAGAATCCTATATACCACTTTGTCCCCCTTGTAGGAAAAGTGAGATATAAATGTAATACAAATATAAATTTGTTTTTTCCTGACACATTAGTTTTGAATTATTTTATACTCCAACTTATAAATAAAAGCACCCAGAGGAACTTAAGCATATTGTGTATTGAATTGTTTTTGCAGTTTTCATCTATTGTGTTTGGATATTATGCCAATGTGGATATAGATTGACATATTTTACTTTTTTAATGTTATGGTGCACTTTGAGCTCAAGTATGATATTGGAAAAGTGACGCAAGACTTTAAACCAAATCAAAGAACTGTGCTCAGAGCACTGCAGAGTATTTCCCCCTTCCTGAATGCCAACGCAGGCAGGCAGCTGAGATGAGAAGGGTTTCCAGTCAAGCGTTTAAAGAAATAATTAACCTCTGATATCTATTGGTATAATTATATACTACACTAGGCTGATATATCCACTATCTTATACAATGTTTTTGGTACCAAACCATCCCTTTGCAAATAGGGATCTCTCAGAGATTGAAGAATATTTCTGCTTAGCATTTTAATGAGAATGTGACCATGTGACTTAATTTTATAAAAAAACAGAATAGTTTCCATCTGAAGAAGGAAATGGCAATGTAGAAAGACACAGCCTTATACTGTTTGTCACTCTTTTCAGCCTAGAAAACCAATCTTTGATGAAATGGAAGCATACTTTAGATTATTTCACAAGTGGGACCTGCAGCAAAACATTGTGCCTGATTCAGGGTTCCAAGCAGCCAGCCATGCCCCCTTCCATGATACACCATTCCGCCTCCCCCCTTTCCCACTTTACACTTTTAACCCCCCACCTTGTAACAAAATAGCAGCACTGTACGGTCACAGAGTATGCTCGGTCCTCATTTGGCTGCTCTTGGTCTCGCCTGCCCATTTTAACAGTTTTTGTTTCCAAAGGCTTTTTAGTATTTCATTCAATGCTTGGAGTTTTTCAGAGCCTCCTGGTACATGGATGGCATCTTTTCTGCTAAACAAAGACCCGCACTCGGATAAGGAGTCCAGTATTAGTATATATAGAACCTTTAATAATAAAGTCTGACGCCGAGGTCCTCTTTGCTCTGTGCCCATCATCCTTGGAAGAACAGCTGCCAACCTTTTCCTGACAAATGTTTTATTCTGCTGAAAGCTATCCTCAGAGGAGGATATAAATAGTAGATAAAATGAATAAATAAGTTGCACAGGAGGCAGAAATCCAGCAAGCACAGTCCTCCCTCTCTTTTATTGCCATCTCCACACTAGGCAAAGCTATTCCATTTGGAAAATCTGTCCATCGTGTAGCTGTTAAGAACTTGCTTAGAGGAAAAGGTGGCAACTTCAGCTGGGAGTTCAGCAGTATAAATACTGTATCAAACAAGAGATTTATGGCAACTGATCAAGAACCCCAATCTAGTGAAGGGGAACCTGTGGCCCTCCAGAAATTGCTGAGCTACTACTGTCCACCATCTCTGACAGTTGGCCGAGTCTGATGGAGCCCAACAATGTCTGGAGGACAGCAGGTTCCCCTTCCCTGACCTAGTCCAGCCTCCTGTTTCTTTGTTTCCTAACAGCGGAGCTTGTTCTGAAGTTATTCATGAGTCTGGGTCACTATCCAGAAAGCACTGCAATAAGGACACATTCTTTCGTAAAGCTTTGTAATGTAGATTATATTGGGTCTTTTCATACCCCACCTCATTCTTCTCCTTTGCATCATTTTATAAGAAATCATAATTTTTCAAAGACATAAAAATATCTCCTTTTTGCCACTGAATTTGTATTGTATCTGGGACATGAATATCGCAAGAGAGAGAAATAGTGACCTAGGGGTAACATTTATATTAAGACGGCTAATACAGTTCATTTACAAAATGTTTAGCTTACTCCAGTTTCCTAAACATACAATTAAAAATGCTACTAGAGTTTGTAGCCAACTTGCATACCAATTGCAAGAGATAGTTCTGTCCTACAACCCTGCACTGCAGACAGTCAATGTTTTTTTTGGTATGCAAGATGCTTTCAGTTAAAGGTTTATTTGTGTTTATTCATCTCCCTCTTTCCAGGGGCTGCTTCCTTGAAAGGGGCACTTTGCATTTATCTGTTCTGTGGGGAAGCATCTCACATCCTCCAAACCAAACTTCAACCTCAGAAGTGCAGGGTTTAATTTGCGGATAATTCAATCTTTTATGTTAGATCACACATTTCTGAAGGCACTCAAGCCTACAGAATTGTTCAGCTGAAACCTGTCGCTCTTAATATGGGGAGGGTTAAATGCAGTTGGCTCTCCTCGCACTTTCCCTTCTCCGCTATGGGAAGATGAGATTACCCAAAAGCAAACTTCCAACAGCGGAGCAAGTTTGTTGATGTACCAGGCACCAGGTTTGAGAGCCCATTCTCAAAAACCCTTCCACAAGTGATGGTCTCAAGAAAAGCTTTGCTCCTGATTATTCCTAGCTGCTTCAGGGGGAAATTGGTTGTGGGCATCTCATGCTACAGGCTGACCATCCCTTTCTGGCATACGAACCTCTCTCACAGATGGAGGTCCTTGCCTGTGCAAGGAGAAGATGAAGATCCTCGAGTCAAACTTCACACAGAGTGTCCGTGTGCCACGTGTCTCTAGCATGACCTTGAGAGCAATTTGGTCCCATTAGTTTCAGTGTCCTGAGGCAAGCCACCATTTCTTTGAGACACGGATGTTGGGCTCTGCATGGCAGGCAGGCAGAACAGAACCCAAAAGAAGCAGAGACATCAGAGATCTGAGGCGCGCACACGGCAGAGTCCAGAAAGTAAGAGTCCCCACTAATGAAACCCCTTAGAGCAAGGGGATGCGGGTTGGCTCCCAAAGTCGCCGGGCCAAGTCACACGCCTGCTGGATCACAAACTCAGTGGGCACCACGCCCAGGTGGATGGTGAGGAGTTCATAGCACTTCACCACTTCGTTCCCATGGGTCCTGCTGCAGTAACGGAGCAGTTTCCTGTAGGGGTGAGACGGTGGTCAGGAAATGGGGAAGAGGCAGGGCTGCTGGGACAAGGAGGATTCCAAATAGCTTCCCTAGCCCAGCAAGCAGAGGATGCACCACTAGAGACAAGATGGGGGGAAATGGCTGAAGCCTGTCCATGTAATCCAAGGAAAGTTGAAGGCTTGTGTTGCTCCTCCCTGCATGATAGGGAGCTTCCAACTCTCCACCAACCTCAGCCAGCAGGGCCAATGGTCAAGGGATGATGGGATTTGTAGTGCCAACACCATCTGAAGAGTCACAGGTTTTCCACCCACAGCTTAGGAAATTATCCCCGAAATGTGGGATAATGATGATAAATAATATTCCCCACCCTATCTTCTCCCAAGGTCCCAGGGCAAGTTAGAACATTAAAAACAATTTAAAACAACTTACAGCCACAGCAGTAAGATGGTTCATAAAAATATACTATAATTCCCATGAGGTTGTAGGTAGCACTCTGTAGAACTGTATACAGGTGCCAGGATGAGGAAGAGGCTGGGTAATGGCCAAGCTGTAAAAGGATTGCCCTTCTCCTCCAGCCAACCTGGATCTTCTGGCTGGAGTCTCCCTCCAAGCCCCTTATGTATCCAATAGTATCTGGGGCACTGGAATCCTTGCTCACCTGTAATAGTCGCCGGCCAATGTCCCAATGGGGGCCGAATCATCCGAAAGCACCGGCACTTCCGTAACCTCCAGCCTGTAACCCTGCAGGGGTGTGGCAGCAGAAAGGAGAGGTCAGGGACAGGACAGGAGCTTAGGGACCACTGCAGGCATTCTTGGGCTATGTAGAGGCAAATGTCTCCAGCCCATACTATTCACACCGCAGCAGAGGACACTGTTTATGCACCATGTCAATGTCCTATCCTTCCACCTGAATGCGTCATTTGTAGCCTCAAATCAACTCTGAACAAGTGAGGATGACTGAATGATCATTTGATGCTGGGATTCTTACATCCAGAGTAAGCGCTCGGGAAATGGCATCACCTTAGGAAGTTGCATCCCAAGCCCACCCACCCTCTCCCCCAAAGCTCCTGCACCTACCATCTCGTTCTCAAACCAAAGGAAGTAGGTGCAATAGTAGTCTCCGTCCCGGACTGTCACCGTGGTATAGCCCTTCTGCAAGTAGCTTCTCGCTAGCGCCACCAAGGACCACACCTGGAGAGGAAGAGGCAGGGAACACCAAGAGAAACATGCACCCGGCAGCCCAAGACCTCCCTTTCTGAGCCCCGAATCACCACTCCATGATTCTTGGTCTTTCCTCCAACTCCCATCACATGCTCACGTTACCGGGAGACTGCCTGTCTCTCGCTGCAGGCAAGAAAGGAGGAGGAGCTGGGGCTCTTGCATAGGCTGGGGAGCATTTACCTTCTGCTTGATGAAGGCAGGCAAAGGCCCCTTGCCTAGCTCTGAAGCAGAGTCGTCTGCGGCACCAAGGGACGGAGCCACCATCTGCCCCACTGTGCGGTCCACGTAGATGAAGTGCACCAGCCCTGGGAAGTCCTCCAGATATGTGGATGGCAGCCAGTTAAGGGCCTGTGGCTGGGGAGAAGGCAGCTGCCCCCTCGCAACTTGGGTGCCTGCCCCACTAGGATCCTCCCCACAAAAACCTCTCAAGGAACTTGGATAATACAGGGATGGGGTTCTTGACCCAAGTGAGCGATGGAAATCCTTCAACGTCGTTGTCCCCCCTCCAGACCCACGGACAGTGTACTTTCCTGGTACAACCGGAGAACTTTCGCCAGCCTGTTCCCAACACCTGTGGAGCCCAGGAAAGGGAACTAACCTCAATGTTCACCTGCTCCAGCTCTGTGCCCAAGTCACAGAAACATAGAATTGGAAGGGACCGTGAGGGTCATCCAGTCCAACCCCCTGCAATAAATTTTTTTTTTGCTCAAACCTATGAACCTGATGACCTATGACGGCATTTCCATGTACTGCTCTGGTTCGCCAGAAGCGGCTTAGTCATGCTGGCGGCCACATGACCCAGAAGCTGTATGCCGGCTCCCTTGGCCAATAAAGCAAGATGAGCGCCACAACCCCAGAGTTGTCCGCAACTGGACCTAATGGTCAGGGGTCCCTTTACCTTTACGACCCTGAGATTAATAGTCTCAGGCTCTACCAGCTAAGCTACAGGAAATGGCACAGGTGGGGTGGGGGGGAGCTGAACTTCTTGTCCCAAAGGTTGCTTTGCAAAGTGGGGGGGGGGGGAGTACTCTCCCACGACACAAAGGTTTCTTCAGCCAGGGAAGGGGGAGTACTTCACAATCACTTCTCTAGGAAGCTCTCCTCCTCCTGGTGTTGGTTGGGGATGCTCAAAAGTCCTCCGGGAGAAAAAGAAGTGAATGGGACCGGGGGAAAGCATGGAAGGATATGACACTATGGTAACATTGCGCTTGCTCTTCACCAGCAGGAAATCTCTCCAGTCTTGCAGCTTGTCCCTGCCAACAAAAAGGAATCAGGAATAAGCTACAAGGGCCGAGAGCTCGGTGCACATGTTGCCTTCCTGCCCTCGAACAAGTGGTGCTTGCTTTTGGAGCCGGAGTTTCCAGCCCCACCTGGGGAGGGGGGAAGAGACAGCAAGCCTTTCAATTCCCCAATGTTCCTTCCTTAGTAGGCCACTATCATGGGGAGAAGCAGGCACTAGACCCAAAAGTGCAGTCTCCATTATGAGTTCAAACACTTAGTATAAGAAATACCGCACTCCTTGGTTAAGTTTGAGGTTTAGGATAACAGGCATTGAATGCCGTTTAAGTTTTTGTAATGCACAGAGGTATTTATAAGCGATTAGATATAATTTTTCAGACTGTTCATTCTTTTTTCTCGTAAGGAAAACTTTCGAGCTCTTTGAGCCTCCAGTAATTCTAATTACCTTTGAGAAAACAGGCAGGTCCAGTGAAATGAGATTTAATTAGCTGGCTTCTCGTCAGGTATTTTCAGTTCAAAGGTTCTTATTTTGGCTTGAGTTCTTATCTTGTTTAGCGTTTGCAGTATAATGGTGTTTTATTCTAGTTTTGAGTAACAGTTTACTTTAGTTTAACACTCTAAGTTCTTAGCATCTCGTTTCAGGGATTGTCACGGCAGGGCCTAGGCTCTCCTTTTTTGGCCACAAGGAGTGGAGCATGACTGGGGCATACCAGCTTCTCCTGGACAGCACTGAACGGATATAAGCGTGGAAGAGAGCTGTGCTGAAGGGAACTTCAGGGTGACCTTCCGGCAGCGTTCCTCAATGTCGGGTCCCCAAATGTTGTTGGACTACAACTCCCATCATCCATGGCTAAGCTGGCTAAGGATCATGGGAGCTGTAGTCCACCAACAACTGACCAATACCGCCTTACGGGATATCCAGCATGAGGTGCAAACTCTCAAATGTGTACAAGTTGAGACTTGCGACCGCCACCCTTTCCCGTGCGGTTTTGCCATTGCGCTCCATCCCACTCACCGCGTCAGCTGCTGCACCTGGTCCAGCAAGTTCTGCGGCAGGCCCTGCGTCCCAGAGGATCCGAGAAAGAGCTGCCGATAGACGGCGCACAGCTGCCTCCGGATGCGGCAGAAGGCCTGTAGAAGCCTGCGCCAAAGAGAGATCAGTGTGCCTCTGAAGCAGCGGGGGGACTTGTTTCAGATTGAGGGCCACATTCCCTTCTGGGCAACTTCCCAGGGGCCACATGGCAGGAGCGATGGTGGGGCCAGAGGCAAAAGAGGCCAGAGCAACAAATGCAAAATTTACCTCTGTACAGATATGCTAGTTTTCACGCCCACCTCTGTCCCCCATTCAGGCAAGCCAGAAGCATTATCTGAATTTTGTCACCTATGAAGGGCATTCAGGATCCCTCCCCAATGTCCCTTTTTTTGTGCGTTCACAATTATTTGTGTACATGATGCTATTAGGGTGTGTGTGTGTGTCACATGGCTTCATTTCCAATCAGCGCAGATTCCACAGATTCCTGCTGAAATCCTGCCACATTTCATACCACAGATGTTCTGGAGTTCGGTTACCCCCCTTTTGTTGTGCTACAGCTGCTCTGGACAGCAATAACGTGGTAGCATTAGGGAAGCATTGCAGAA